>OX101736.1:20817716-22039849 GCA_944452665.1 Stenoptilia bipunctidactyla
TGTATATTATAGCTTTCTAACGGCGTTGTTGTATTTTAAAAGCCGTCATATAAATACTGGGTGTACGTGGTAGTTAGTGGCACCCTTGCCCATGGGCATAATAAATTATAGATGGTATGATTCCACTCAAGGTGTTAACTAAAAGTTTATTGTTCGGTAAGTTCACTTTCTATTCTTCACTTTATCTAGAATACAACAATGTTACCATGGTGTTCTTACAACCAGTGTCTGTATAATTTATTTAATACAAAACAATACAATACAAAAACTCTTTATTGCACACCACATAAAAAAAATATATGTTTACAATTAGAATAAAAACAGAAAAAGATAGGGTACGATGGGCGGCCTTATCGCTAAGAGCTTCCAGGCAACCTTACAATGGACAAGAATAACTATGAATGTTGTAACAGGTGGTGTGGCGTATATGTATATATAAACAATAATACAATTTTTTTACCAATATCAATACATAACATTTCAAAAAAATCATAATTCAAATGACACATGATATACAGGGTGACTGGTGGGTCACTTTTGAAATTCAAGGACGTGATAGTTTGAGATCATACATAAAGAGAAAAAATATAATAAAAAATAAATATTAATTATTTACTGAGTAAACTTAACTGAAAGTTAAAGAATTGATTACGCAACGCATGGTTACGCTAGCGTTGGCAGTGATCCGCGTGCCAGGTCACGTGCCGCGATTGACAAAGTTGTATGTAAAGTAAAAAAATGTATTTATTATTATTATTAAATAGTACCTACTTTTATTACATAATTATGATCAGAATCGAACACAGAGTGCTTTCTTTCAGTATCTAAAATTTGTCACCAGCCACCCTGTATGTATGGGATAAGGACAGTCAGTGGTGTTAAATTATGATATTTTATACTGTATCTTTATTATTGATAATTCCTTTCTTAACCCTGTTGTCAGCAACTTCTGCAAAAGTTATTAACTCGTTAATTCTGTAGTTTAACTTTAATTCTCGGCGAATACCCATATAGAAAAACACATCTTACTAATCGTAGGTTATCGTATTGTCCTTTCAAAATATTCAATTTTGGAATATTTTTTCACAATTTTAAATCAGTGTTAACCCTGTTTTCAGGAAACTGCAAAAGTCGGAAGCTCATTTACTGTGGAGATTACTTTCCGAGTATTTCATTACGGCGGCGGCGGTGTCCTCGAGTCTGCAAACGATTTGTTTTGCTACTTGTAAAGTTCGTTCTGCTTAAATGCGTGGAATATTACCGTGATGATATTAGAAAAAAACCTTTGCTCTAACAGGGTTTATAATCTATGCTTACATGATAAAACTGAAGACTTTATTTATTACTGGAACTTACATTTTGATATGAATATTAATTACTTTAACAAAGTTACCTAGCTAATTCCGCGACTTGTACTTGCACTAGTGATGCAGAATTTTCGTGCGGTGCTTCACCGCCCTCCCTCCCTCAAGTAAGAAGCAAGAAATGCAATGAACATACACTTGGAAAACTGTAACCCACACTTGCTTCAACCAGAAGCATCTTCATGGATTTCCGCAAAGTAACGCCTGATTCAATCAATGAATATTAATTGTTGCATTTTTTTATTTGAAAAAAAATAGCACATGATGGTGAGATGAATGATGAGGTAGAACAGCAGTAGGGCTTAGGAGGGGACTAGCTCTTTATAAAACATTGCCCTGAACACATGGCCACATTAGCAGCCATATTTGGTGGCAGATTTCTTGTGAAGGGTGATTTTAAACCGGGTAAAACGTGTGATGAAGTTAGTCACTTATAAAGCTATTTTGATTTGTACTGTTTTTCAATTTCATACCTAAATTGTGAACTACTTTATATAAAATGATGTACTTATAAGATTTATTACTTATACTCGTACAAGCCTATGGTGAAATCGAGTATAGATGGACGAATGTTTTTCGTTATTAAACGCTCAACCAGCTCTATAGATTGAGATGAAACTTTGTAAAATCCCGGAACAACACACAATAAACAGTTAATTTTTGAAAATACCTACGAAAGATTTGATAAAATCCGACTAAAAATCGCGAAAATACTTTACAAATTGCTTTCACGCATAATTTACAAGCATTTAGTCAGGTTTCAAAGCCTAACTAATATCAAACGACGCTTAACGTCCAATTAATTAATCCGACTGATCACTCGCGCAATCTGCAATTGATCAATGCAGACGTTATTATGAAAGTATTAAAGATGATGGTGTCGGGCACTTTCGCTGTGGGCTCGTCGCGTGCGCAGGTTTAAATCAACGAAGCCCCAAGGAAACGCAGGTGGATGGTCGCAAGTGAGCGGATGTAGCGGTGGATATAAAATCCTACTAATATTGGCAATGCTAAATTTTGTGTGTATGGATAGATGTAGGTATTTTCCCCTTACCTAAAAGCAAAAACGGGTGGATTGATTTGGAGAAAATTGGGTACAAATAGGTATAAATTATAGCCTGAAATAATACACAGGGTACTTTTTATCGTGATTTTCCCGTGGAATTAGCAAAAATTCTTAAAACAGGTTGTAGATAATTCTATATACCTTATTCTATGTAATAAATATAACAATAATAAATAACTCAAAGTGATACACCAACTCTGTATCCCAAAAAAGATTTTGTACAAGCTCGTGTTGATGAGACTATACATCCTAGTATGTTTTTAAACTTAAAAAAAAAAACGAAATTTGATCATGTTTTTAACATGCGTTGGCAAACAGGGTGGAGTTGTTATGCAACCTAGTGGTAAAGTAATAACTACTAACACTAAAGATACCTTATATTATTTGGTATTCAGATATTATCAGATATTATAGAGCAAGTATCCCTTATTAGAATATATTTTTTTGCAGTCTTTAGTACATTATACATACATTACTTCACGGCTGTATCCCTTAGGGTGTAGGCGGAAAATAAGAGGTTATAAAACCATCTGATGTTACGTTTTACAAATTTGGAGGCATTATAATGATAGAGAGAGACTATTGCAGTGACAGGGGGTCAGCCTATCACCCACATAAAACCTCCGATGAAACCACTCTTCCTTAACTGACTTTTACAATATGCCCATGAAGAGAAGCAGCTGGTACATTATATGTTTGTCTTTCGCTCCCCGTCTAATCTTTTTTTGCAAAGTGTTTAGTATTGATTAAAATGTTTAAAGTAGTAATGTTTATCTTACTTTTTAAGTTTACTAATAGATAGAGGTAAGATTATTAAGTTTATTTTACACTTAAACAGATTTATGGGTTAAGAATCTTGAATATAATAATACTGATGTACATAACGAGATGAAGCCGCGAAATCAAATAACCTATCTACTACGTGTAAAACCTTTGTATGAACAATCCACGGGTTACGATCGTACTGTCATAATACATGAAGCATTTACAAAGCGTATCACGCATCGTTAATTATTAATGAGGTACTTAATACTCACAGTTACGCCAATTACGATCTTTTCTGCTTGGGCATATCAAAGTATATCAAAGTTCATATCAAGTTGGGCATTTATTTATTTACACTTTATTGTACAGTAATAAAATGGGAAATACACAAAAAGGTACAAAAGGCTATCTTATCGCTCTAGAGCGATCTCTTCCAGACAACCTTTACAAAATTATACAAAAGTATTTAGCAATTAACAATAAAACACAAAAAGAAAAACATTATAAAAATAGGTCAGTATGTGAACGTTAGGTGTCAGTATATCGTATCGACCCATAATATAAAAATAAGTAACACATAATGAAATAACGATATAAAACATAATATACCTACATATGATAACATATATAATCATATACATAATATATAATAAAATACACAAAATAATACATAATTAACGAATACTCTCTTAATCTTATACTGAAGATAAATAATGTGTTTTTAGTTTTAATTTAAATGAGTCGAAGAGGCAGATTTTATTTCATAAGGAAGGCATATCAACGAACATCAACTCTCATGCTATAGGTATTACTTATTATATATTAATCCTAATTCGACTCTATTATCAGCTCTCTTTTGAACATAGATAGTAACCACCACTAGACTTCATATTGGTCATACAAATAATAGGTACTCATATTGATTTAATCCTAAATATAAATACAAATGTGGAGTGCATCTAACAGTACTTCATCGTTTAGAAGAATGTCAAGAATATACAGAAAGAACATTGTGTGTGCCCAACAACTTAAAATCCTGTGTAACCCAAGATGGAAACCAAGATGAAATTCAGAGACGCCGAACTAATCAGCATGTTGATAAGACTTTTAATAAATAATAAAACAAAATTTTAGAAAGATGATGACAATTTTTTTAAATTATATGCTACAGGTTAGTCATATTTCTGTCGTAAGCGGATTTTGTATATGAAATCATTTGGCACGATTTCGCAATAGTATGCAGTTTGACTGTTATCGTGTTTCGAGGATCAGGATTTTCCTTTTAGTCATACCTTCGCATAATACTGACTGGCATCCTGTTCGATTTAGTTTTGAAATGAAAACCATTGCAACTAAAGAAATTAAATTATGAGGGGGTCATGCATGATTCAATTTAATTAATATTCTTATTTTTTCGCATGTTTCCTTATACCATTTTACCTCAGTTGTCTTTGTCGGTGACCATTTTTTTATTTAAACTATCGCGGTTATTTTCACTATGAGTATGAATTCACGAGATTCTTACCACGATTTCTGACTTTAATTTCTAAACCAAAAAACAACGATAGTGGTGTGTCCAGTCAAAAACCCAGTGATACTGTGAGCGTGTTTTGCAAAAGTGACATTAATGTGAGTTATTGTAGTAGCAGATCAAAACGAACAAGAAAGGGGGTAGATCGTTTTATCTGCCTCTAACTGTCATCGCCACCTACCTACATCTGCCAGTCCGCGATCATGGTGCTTGTAACAGCATCGCAATATCGGACGCGCGAAATAAAAATCGGAAATCGTGGTGAGAATCCCGTAAATTCATTAAATCATAGTGACCATTTTTTGGGCTGCATGTTCATATAGCACTATTTATAAAAGACCACCTAAAGGTAAAGCTTTTTAACTACAATTTCTTTTCTGGGACCGTTCGCACGTGTTATAGAGCCCATGTTACAGCATTTCAAACTTCACCTCTCTTTATATTGGATTAAATGTTCAGAACTCATAAATAACAGACCACGGCCTAGGAAAGAAAACAAAACGGTGAATTAAATTTTTAAATAGTAATATAATACGCGATATAACCATATTAAAGAAGTCTCCATCTTATATATATCTTAGCTTAATTCTTAAACATCGAAGGTTTGAAAAGAATTGTTTTTTTTCCATTCAGTTAATATTAACTCCGTCCTAAGCTTCTGCCTTGCTTCTGCAGTATAAACCGGTAGCACCGAGCCCTGCTCGCCTCACAATATATTCCGAACAATTTATCGTCTATTGGGAATTATTTCCCGACGAAAAGCCAACTTCGTGCGAAATACGAACGAATATCTAGGACACCGTTTGATGGTTGTGTTAAACTACTATTAATATAAAGTTTAAGTTTAATATGTTTAAGTTAGGTGAATGGAAACTTTGTGCTATATTTTTTGACTTTAAAACTCGAAAACTTGGGACCGGTACCGCGTTTTACTTGAATTTCGGCTGATGTAAATTAATTTTAAGGTCAAAAATAATTCACGACTAGGGAATTAATTTACATTCTCCAACTAGTCATTTTTACGTGTCCGGGATAGTATTTCCGTATTATTGTAAAATTTAAGGAGTGCTTCTCTTTTTATAAATTAGTACTCAGCCATATCTTGTTATATACAAAACTAGAATCCTCAGCTTAAAGTAATTGTGGTTTACAGAATTTTTTAAACCTCTGTTCTCTAATCACCCTACCGCATCTGAACACCAATTCAATGTGGAAAACTTGGATTTATTTTGTAAGTATCGGTATAATTTGCTTCTTTGAACATTTACAAGAACATTTAGCCTGTCTTTAGCAAGAAAATCCAAATTTAAGGTAGACTTAGGTACATATTAAAATAGACAAAGTAGGTACAGTGGTGCAGCCTTCGTAATGTCTTTCGTACGGAAACTTAAAATTTTCAAGAATATCTTTAATTTCCTTATGTTTTTGAATAATCTAATTACCGTGCCCCAAAAAAAGAAAATTTCATTATCTCAAAACCACTGAGAACATTAAAATGCCAAACCTATTGTTGGCTTCATACCCTTTGGTTTCATATTTTATGGATTCCAAGACAAATTTGCGAAAAACAAAAATGGGCACGGTAATTGGGCCAAGAACCCTAAAGTGGAGAATAACCGAAATATTTTAGTTGAGCTTTTTGTCATACGAGGTTTTTGTCATGGCTCCTGTGTAAGATAAAGCAAGTTACGTTATTAAACTATAACTATTATAATATTAAACTCGAAATAACATAACGTAGTGATGATATTCCGTAGTGAAACATGATTAATGTAATAGTTAACTATAAGAGTAATTGTTTACATAGAATCGTACAAATGTGCCTAAAATGCAACTAATGTTACTATCGTCCAACATGTTTCTATATTATTGAATTTCTAACTTTGTAAGCTCAACCTAATCTGGACAAACCTTCGAGGTTAAAACCTAAAGATAGTAAGCATTTCAAATTGTAATATTTTTTGGTTAATAAATAAAACAAAAACAAAAAACGACGCGCCGGCTCAGACGCGAGGGTACAAACTACAAATATGGGTATCTTGCCATTAATTTATCATGATGACTTCCGTGCAGGATAAGCGGTTGGTGCCGGGTGCTATATACTCGTATACAGTAGTAATAAAATCGTGTTAGAAGCCATTTCGGGCTATTGGAAGCTATTCTGTTATAAAACTTCTGACACTAATCAACCAGCCCTGGGCAAGACTGGTGATTTAATTCCGTAACCACCTCGTCACCTAAGGCAGAGGTTCTGTCGGTGGTGTATAAAAAATAATAGTGTTAATGGTGATAATTAGTTTTAGTAAAGGATAATATATAAATAATAAATAAAATCCCCAGACAGTCACACCAACTACATGGCCCCAAAGTAAGTATAGCTTGTGTTATGGGATACCTTGTAGCGAACTTGGGGGGAACCTAGAATATTTATCATCAATATATAAAACTGTTCCGTTACTGACTGAGTGACTGAGTGACTGACAGACAACGTACAGCCGTAACTACTAAGCGTAGAGAGCTGAAATTTGGAACATACATTCTTTAGGGGATATAGGGGTGCACTAAGGAAGGAATTCCCGAAATTCTTACGGGAACGGGAAATAAAGGAGTTTTTAGTTTGTATGAAAAATCTTATTCCTTGAGTGCACCGATGTGAAACTTGGTGTAAAGGTTTTTCAATGTGTGTCTGGTTGTGTTATAAAAGGAATTCCCGAAATTCCCACGGGAACGGGAAATATATGATGTTTTAGTTTGTATGAAAAATCCCATTCCTTGAGTGCACGGATCTGATACTTGATATAAAGGTTCCTCAATAAGTTTCTGTTTGTATTATGGAAGGAATTCCCGAAATTCCCACGGGAAGGGGTTGGACTTTTTAGTTTGTATGAAAAATCTTATTCCTTGAGTGTACGGATGTGATACTTGGCATGAAGGTTCTTCAAAGAGTGACTGGTTGTGTTACGAAAAAAATTCCCAAAATTCTCACGGGCACGGGAAATATATGATTTTTAGTTTGTGTGAGAAAAAACTTATTCCTTGAGTGCATGGGTGTGATACTTGGTATAAAGGTTCTTTGCAGTGGGGGTCTGGTTGTATAGTTTCTGAAATTTTCACGAGAAGGGTAGTTAAGCGCATACGAAGTTGCGGGATAAAGCTAGTAAATACATAAATAGATAAACACCCAGACACGGAACATTTTTCTTTTCTTGTTCCGTGCGGGAATTGAACCCGCAACCACTAGCGCCAAAATGGTCGTCTTCCATATTAACGCGTTTCCATTTTTAAATTGACCAATATTCACTCACTGACGCTCTGAAAGTTCAATTGACGCGTCAATTCGTGCTGAGAGAAAAAGTATTGCCAACCTTGCAAAAAAATCCTCGAAAGCTTCTAATTGGTCGAATTACACTTCCAATTAATCTTGAAATAATATTTTAGCATCGTGCAATTACGAGGAAGGTAGGCGTTTCATATCGCCTCTTCCCCTCCTACTTAGATAAGATATTTATTAATGTTTATCTAAATTCTAAGATTTATCTTTACTGCCCGCGCTGCAATTAAAATGTTGCCATTATTTATAAGGCAAAGCGTTTACTGAATACCTGTGAAATAAGGGATAGATAGTGTAATAAATGAGTAAAGTTATGACCAAGTGGACTGGTTTTATCTAACTTAACTGCTTATAAATCCTAATCAGTTTGGATTTGGTATGGATAGAATATTTTTATACTTCCCTATACATACTCTTATATTAGCTTAGATATTTTATAGTTTATTTTCGGCTTAAAAATTAAAAACTTGCTCGTGGTGTTTATTTAAATATTTCACTTACTTTATCCATAGTTTTCCATAAACTTGTGTCTCAAAATATTTTAAGAATGTATTTTAGATGGTCAAATTCGTGAGGTTTCTGCCTGTAGTTGTACACATAAGTAAAAATATTGCTTTAAGTACATACCTTGGGATAGATTGCAACTTAACTAACTTATATCATAATCTAGCAAATGCGCGCTTCTTTTCCCGCGTAACTTGAAGCCCCACAAAGAATTTCTTTATAAAAAAGCCTATAATTATCTTCAAGAGCTGGGATATCACATGAACAAGAATCATTCAAATCGTAATAGTAATTTTTGTGATTAGCACGTACAAACAAACAAACAAATGAACCCTTCAGCTTTATTATTTTAGAATAGATGTGAAAGTTTGTATGCATTGAATGGGTAGATGTTTATTACTCTTTCACGCGCGAATGGCTTAAAGTAAAATTTTGCACACTAGGTGGAGCAAAGATAGGAATAACATATAGTATAGGTACTTCCGTGGAAGTCTTCGTGGCGCCGTGGTTACTGTGTGTATCATACGATATCACAGATTAAGCAACGTTCGGCGCGGTCGGTAGGTACTTGGATGGGTGACCGCCGACCATTCATTTCTCACGACGACTTCCTTGCTTCGGAGGGCACGTTAAGCAGTCGGTCCCGGGTGCTGTATAGTTGTATACAGTAGTCGTTAGGGTTTGTCAGAAGCCATTTTGGCGCCCTGAAAATTCTGGCATCCACCACCCAGCTCTGGGACAGCTTCGTGGATTATGGCCTATATCTCCTCGTCACCCAGGGGAGAGAATCATGCCCTGCAGTGGGCTCATTACAGAGAGTTGTGATGATGATGATAGGTACTTTTCATTATGATAATTCTTTGGATCAGGATTACATGAATCGTTATTAAATCTATACATATAATAAAATGGTAGGAAAGTCAAAACTGTACATTGAATATTTTTTTAAAAGAATACTTGGGGTATGATCTACAATCGAAACAGAAACAAAAAATATAGTTTTTAGAATTTTTGTCTGTTTGTCTGTTTGTCTTTCCGGGATAAACTCAAAAAGTACTGCATGGATTTACTTCAAATTTGGCATGAAGATAGTTAAGAAGTCGGGTCAACATATAGGCTACATATTATCACGCTAGCAGTGTTATAATCGTAGGTGCGTTTGGTGCTGCATAGCGTTCACGCAGACGACGTCGCGGGCAGCAGCTAGTTTAAAAATAATTGTCTATCTAGGTACTGGTTTCGGGTTTTAAAGCAATCAATTATTTGAATTTCTACATATCGTTAGCTTCTTGAGCATTCTAAAAAAATAATAGAATAACACTCTATACTCAAAATGCGATTTATTTATAAATTTCTAAATCTTTATTTAGAAATACCCTGTATAATCGATTTCATGGGTTATACGATCTTAAAAATAAAAAAGTGAGTTGTGGTTACTCGAAAACATTTGTTATAAATATCCTACGAATATCACTTTTCCATTTTTTTAATTATTATACCAAAGATAGTTTGATGAGTTTACGAATAAAGATAGATTTCGGGACTTTGGGGGAGTACATAATCCACTCCAAACATTTATAATCCTGTGCAGATGAATTCGCTTGCACCAGCTAGTCTAATAAAACTAATAAGACAGTGAAAACTTTCAATAATAACAACAAATAAATAAGATTGTACTTTTTCTCCCTTTCTATTTAAATAAACTTTCTATGTTTACCCACATAGTTTAAATGCTCCGAATTTCATCTCACTCACATTATTTAGACCGTAGATTAATCTAGAATGTTCCTAGGGGCATTTTCGGCTTATACACCATTCTGCTGAATTTATATCTCGTAGCTGGTTCCGAGTGATTTATTACGCTCTAAATATTTCGTAAAATGGTTCACGTTTATACTGAAAGAGAAAATGTATAAAAATATTTTTAAATCAGAGGTCAAAGGGTATTCATTAATATATTATTTTTTTAAATAAATTACAACTGCAAAAAGAAAAACCAATCGTCATCATTAAACAATATCATATTCAGTTTTATTTAACGAAACACATTTCGGATTATTTTCAGAAACCATAGCTCGATGTGGTTATGTTTAAGTGAGATTCAACAACAAATCGAAATACTCGATTTTCGGTTAGAAACACTAATATGCATGATCGTTGCCATGACAATCTAAATCCAGATTAAAAATTAATTAAAAAGATGGCGCTCAAGCCAAATATTAGGTACCATCGAACCAACGACATCATGACCCATTTTGCTGAAAATTCGTTTGAAACTGTCAAACGTGTAAGGTCGCGTATAATGCACTTATGGCTTTTTAGATACTGTACGAATTCTGTATTCATTAAATGTCAGTGGCGAATGTAATGATAACAAGTTCGTCACCAAGGAAACCTATCTTCAAGCGAATTTCGACCTACTAGCATTTAGACAATTGGCCAAAATGAGCTTGTTGTGGCTCATGATTTAGTTGGTTTGATAGTACCTTTGTCTGATGTGAAATAATGTGCCCAATACCTACGAAAAGTTTACACGCTAATGTCTTAAGTTTTTGGGATTCATAATCCAAATTACTTTTTAATCGGATTTATCGCGTATAGAGTTTTTCTTCGAGAGTTCTCGAGCCGAGAATTCCCGGGAAATTTTGCCTTTCTCGAGACGAGAAAAAAGTGGTCTAGAAATCGAGAAATTCAGTCAAAATTTTTAAAACTTAGTAACGCGCTTGCGCTCGCGCTAATTTGTCCGAGGCTAGACATAGACATAGTGGGCTAGCTTTTGAAGCAGTTTCCGCTTTAAATTGTGATTGTAATTAGTCTTAGATTATTTATTATTTATTAGGTTCTTATGTTTACTTACGTAACGAAAAGACTGTCCATTTATAACAAATATTGAATCGTTGATACAAAGACTAAACTAACGTACCTGTACCTTACTGTTACACGCAATTATTAAGCTAGTCTGATTGTTATTTTTTATAGCTAATTGAAAAACTTTCGTTTTATGTTACATAATTGAAAAGTTAGTAGTTCTGTACTACAAACTTTTCAATTATGTAACATGAGACTATAAAGTAAATTATTTAGTATTTAAGGTACTATGTTTTATTGTGGTGACATGATGACATTGTTTTTAGAAGATATTTTATTTGTTTTTTTCCAAAGAAAAAGACTATTTAGTCCTAAAATTGTTTGTACAAAGAAATAATGATAAAAAGATCTCGCTTGAGTTTATTTCGCTTAATTAAAGTTTTTTATAGTTAAGTTAAAGTCACATGAAACTAAAAATAAACTTTGTTGATTAATAAATGTTGAATATTGCATAAAAAGCGCAGTTTTATTATAAAATCACACATATTTTTAAAAATTTCCATATTTCTCGACAACCCGGGAATTCCCGGGAAATAGTGGTCGAGAATTCTCGTGCTCCGGGAATTAAAAAAGGTCGAGAAATGAGAAACCCTAATCGCGTATCATTTTTATTTTAGATTTTTCTTGACGTTTTGGTGTCTTAGAAGATAAATTTTAGGTACCTAAGCGAACATGAATTTTTATGTTAAATATATGAATAATTAAATTAACTTCCCTCGTTGAAGTTGACTTTAAAATAATCAACGAATTCAGAGCATCAATAAACTGACTTCACGTCAAAACTTTGGCTGAGTTATAATGTCATCAACGTAAATTTTCTCCGAAATCATACCTAGGTAAATTTCTTTTTCGAAATCATAAATTTGAAGTTTTCTCTAAAATACTCAACCGATTTCGATTAAATTTATATGGGGCCAATTATAAAGTACCCTCTATCATATGAAACTATCATAAGAATTTTCAAAATTGATTCATAATTGTTCGTAATATCGTGTAACAAAGACACAAAAAAAATATGGGTGGGTCGCTTTCAAAATTCCAGGACGTAATACTTAAAGATAATACATGAAGAGAAAAAATAATTTATAAAATAAATATTAATTATTTACTGAGTAAACCTCTCCAAAACTTAAAGAATTCATAACGCAACGCATGGTTACATTAGCGTAATACAATAAATACTTAGCGGGTGGTGGTGTGTGCATGGCGGGAACACTGCTGCGTGCGTGTTGACTGAGGCAAGGTCTCTTAGTAAGGTCTCTTTATTTATTCATAGGGATTTCTGGTGAAAAATTAAGTACCTACCTACTTTTATTACATCATTATAATCAGAATCGAGTACAGAGTGCTCTCCTTCTGTATTGCAAATTTCTCACCACACTAGTCACCTTGTAGAAAAAAACACACATACATACATTCTACGCTTTTTTAAATACATATCTGAAAAAATTGCACATGAAATAATATTGGGTAGAAAATTGAAACTCAATAAAGAAATCCACTAGTCGCTTATGGTATTTTCAAGTCTTCAAATTTACTGTTAATCATCTTTTTTCACTATCTTTGACCTTATCGCTCTGCATGAGCATGAAATATGCTGATGGTATATTTGTTGTTAAGCAATATTATACTTATTCATATGAGCAGGAACGCTTCTTTTTAATTGTCATTATATAATTATAGTAGGAGCGACTGAACACGGGGTCTATAAAGACACCGAAACGGCGGGAAAAGCCTGGTTAAAAAAGTGTTTCAATTAACACAATGAATCGTAAAGAATTAAATCAGACAATACTTGAATTTAGTTGCCTTTTCATGTAAACTTAAGAAAAAACAATATTTAATGACACTTAAATTTAATCAAATTAATGCTAGATTAACTTATTTTAAAAGTAATTAAACTTTCATTTAATTATTATTTCATTACATTATTTCCGCCTTTTTTTTGACTGGAGATAAACGTGTAATCACGTCCCCGACCGCCCAAGGGGGAGCGGCGGGGTATGTAGGGATGATCCGGCAGAAGACCGGACCCACCTACTAAACACCTTCAGGTGTACCTCATCCGCAATAAGTAGAGCTCACGATACCGCCATGGCATAACCCGTGGGAAATTATTTCTTCCTGGGCTTATAACACCTAGCCTTCCTTTTCAGCATCCTTCTAACGATCACTTCCATCCGCAGGTTACCAGATGTCGCGCAAGTCGTGCTCGGTAGGGGGCGCGCGCGGCGCGTGCATGTGGGTGCAGGAGTGCAACCGAGTGGGCGGCAGACACGCGGGCGTGTGCGTGGACGGCTTCATGTTCGGATCCTGCTGCCTGCTGCCGGAGCCGACTGTGGAAGGTCGATTTGTTTTTAAACTACTAATTTTTAACCATCCATAACTGGCCGATAATAACCTATCACAGGCCCCTAACCATCCATCACACATCAACAAAAAGTAACTACCCAACACAGAGTACCAATCAACCATCACAGGTACCTAACCATCCATCATTGACCACCAATCACACATAACACTACCCATAATAAGCGACTCACCACCCATCACTGACCCAAATCACCCAATCTTGGCCATTTTATGTAAGACTTAAGGGTGGTGCAAGTAGTGCTCGGTAGTGCATGTGGGTGCATGAGTGCAACCGAGTGGGTGACAGACACGCGGAGGTATGCGATGACGACCTCACGTTCGGATCCTGCTGCCTGCAGCCGGAACCGCCTGTGTAAGGTCGATTTGTTTTAAACTACCATTTTTTAATAGACATCCATTACTAACTCCTAACCACCCATCACAAGCAACTAATAACTCATCACCCATCACTGACCATTAATCACCCAATACTTACCCATCGTAGACCATTTTATGTAAAGACTTTATATAAAGGGTGGTCGCAAGTAGTGCTTGAGAGTACCTGTGGATGCAGGAGCGCAACCGAGTGGGCGGCAGACATGCGGCAGTGAGTGTGGACCGCTTCATTTTCGGAACCTGCTGTTAGAACTGACCGTGGAAGGTCCATTTGTTTTCAAACTGCTATATTCAGTCATGTTATTCATTCACTATTAGTTATTAGTAAGCACAAATAGTTCAATCCATAATGTTTTTCTTCATGGATTTTTATAAATTTCCTATAAAATTGACACAAACCCGGAAAATACTCCGACACAACCATTTAAAACTATGAATTTGGAAATACAGGGTCTCTAAATCTTAAAATATGATGTTAAATAGAGAAAATTTAAAAAACTAGGCATATTTAGGATATATCTAGGATAAAAGGTAGACATAATGTGATATTTTGAAGATTTATGAGGTAACTGCCTTCAAAAGTACGACGTTGGTTTTTTAAGCACCCTGTATAATTATTTCAAAAAGGGAACCTTTATGTATCTTCTGACAGAACAATTTTTGTCATGCGTAAATATTAAAATCAATATATTAATCAATCAGTGTTCTAATATGTTTATTTCTGCACTTTTGTAAAACTTGTGTTAAAAAATGAATATCGTCTATTCACTATTATCTAAAATAGATATCTTAATTCTTTTTTTCCTCTAATTAATCATTTCTTTCTTACAATTTCAGAAATGCCCAGCTCCACAAGTGCCGTCACAGTGACGGCTCGCCCATACTCAGCGCCATCTAGTACTTCACTTAGTACACTTATTCAAACAGTTGAGCCCTCGACGCAGACAATAACTCGACCGAGCGTACAGACACAACGCCCGTCGTTCATGACCAAACCAATAGATGGCGCCCCAACGTCCTATAGTTACCGGCCGCCTGAAATACCTTCTTTAGACAATTTAGCAACAAATAATGAACAAAATAGTGATATAGTTAATAAAGTTACGTATAACAGTGTAAATAAGTACCAAAATGTAATTAGGCCGAGTAGTGAAGTGGAAACTAGTCCCCTGAACAAGATTTCGTCTAGTCACATTATTCCTGGCGCTCGGCCGATGGCCGTGTCAGAGCAACATTCCGACAACAGCATTCAAATTGGTGAGTAACTTTGAATTAGTTCCTGCTATGAAATAGAGATGGCATTATATTTAATTTTAAAAACAACTAGAGATAAACAAAAGTTTTATATCTGATTTGAGATAAAAAATAATGATTTTTGTCATAATTTAAATACAATTGATGTTTTCGATTAAATTTCTGAAATTTTGAATCCATTAAATTAATAATATCTACTGAATTTGAATAAGTTTCACAATTAGTAGAAGACATCGTTCTGTCCGTTTTAACTTCAAACAAATGACACGTTAAAAGGCTAAATCTGTTTATTGGCTTTGAAATACTGATACTAATCCTGGGATATAATTTTCATAACTTTTATTTTCTCAATAACATTTTATTAAAGCAAAATAGAAGCTTCTTGCCTGCTAAGCATGGGCTCGATTCTCAGCTTGGCTAATATGTAAAACAAATTAATTAATATTAACTATTTGCGGATTTATCAGTGGTCGAAAGCTGTACGACTATTTTTTATTTAAATAAACTAGTGTCACTTCTGATTGTGGTTTCGGTAGGGTATTTTGAAGGTATTTAAAGCAAGGATGCAGGGTTTTCACACTTTTTTTAACAATTGTAAACCCAAGTAATACTTACACGTTGGGCCTGAAAAAAATATTCACAAAAATTTAACATAAAACTAACCGATGATGTGTAAAGATAGAAACATGATTTATGAAAATTGGCTCGACAACAAATCACAAACGTTACACTAATTTACAGTTACAAACGGATATTGCTACGAAATGCCATCATGGATTCATGTAAAAGTTACATAAAAACATAAAGCGAACGCGAAATTGATGTCGTTTGGTGGTAACTTGGTTTGACATGTTTGTTTTCTTTCAGATTTCATTGTATCGGTACTTTCTACTTACTGAAATTAAGTAGTTATAAAAATAACAAATTAGTAACAACTTACATGTTATCACAAAGTACAAAAATTCATAACACGTAACTTTGCTAGTTCATCAAACACGCGTGGTGTCGTCGCCTTAAAATCCAAAAACGCACTTGCGATGAGAGTATGTAGGTAGGTACTAATACGTTTGGGATGCGCGTGATTTTTCATATATTTTTCTATGGAGAATTTACGTAAAACTTATCTAGATTTTAGGTCTTTCAAAAAGAATCCATTGTTTGTTAAGGTACAAAAAAAGTACATGGCTATATTTATTAGTTTCTTCAGTATTCAAAAAGTATTTTCTTTAATCAATTCGTATTCAAATTTCACCCCAACAAGGGTGAAATCTGAAAAATACGAAGGCATGTTCTTGCATTTCTTCTCAATTTCGAGCGTTTGTTGACGTTTATTATATAATAACTAAAAATTTTTAAGAGTTAAATTGAGCATAAAGATAATTTTTGATCTTTCATTTTAGTACATGCAAATTATCACCACCATCAATTATATCTAAATAGGTTTAATATGAAAAATCGTAACACTCTTTTTGGTGATCCTCGCACGAAACAAAAAAATTTTTTTTTTCGGGTCAGGTTGTTTATCTACATACAAATTTATATTCTAGATTCCTACTAGCTCATGGTATCCTATATCACAAGCTTTGCTTACTTTGGGGGCTTATAGTTAGTGTGATTGTCTGGGGATTTTATTTATTTCAAAAATCCCTACTAAATCTGAAGTAATCACGGTTTCAGTAGGATATTTTGTATTTAAAAAACTGCCTTACTAACTAAAAAAAACTACCTGCAACTACCTACATCTAAATCATAAAATTAAACCCGCAGCTCAGTTCATGTCGCGGCCGAACAACGTGAACACAGTTCATTGGCAGGCGTCCACCGAGCCTTCATTCATCACGAAACCCCGACCGTCCTCCTGGGATAAACCCGGGGCGAAACCCAAACCCACGAAGAAATTCACCACCACCACCGTGAAACCCCACAAGAACTATAAGCCGAAGGACCCGGTGTCAAATATGATAAATACGTCGGATGCGACGCCGTTGACTATTCAAACTACAGCCGCTACAAGTACTGTAGGTAAGTTGAATATGATTAATTTGTTAGTACCCGGCTTTGCTCGATTATAATTAAGTATTTTAAAATGGTCGTTAGATAATGATGATTTTAAAACCTACGCGCCTGTTCAGGTGAAAAGGACCTAATCAGTCGGTCGGAGATCAGTACAGGGGAGACAGAAACCGGCCAACGATTCGAGTAGTGTCGAGCTAAACCGATTTTTTTATTTATTAGGCGGCTTTTAGTAACAGGTTTGACTAGTTTTCGTCCTTCGGGGTGCAGTAGTGTAATACGCTACTACACGAGGTTGCGGGTTCTATCCCCGTATTAAATAAAAAATTATTTATCTATATTTTAGGTTACATCCCACATATCCCAAGTTTATTATTCTAGTTTGTTAGGGGATTAACAGAATTCATTGTCACTTAAGAAGATATGAAAAATATAAATCACGATTTTTAATAGCTTGACAACAGATAACTGATTTTTGACCTTATGTAAACAAAATATGTTTGTATAAACAGACAGAAAGACGTTTCCTTTTATATTATGTATACATATAAGCTGTACCTCCGATTCGACACCACTGAATATTAAAGCTGCTACTATTTCTGTTCTAAAGTAGGGTTGATAAGGGTTATTTGTAAGACATGTGTGACAGACAGGGAACGTAACAGCAAATAATAGGTATCTATTGTGTATTTGCTCTCTGATTCATTAGTACTATGCGACTAAGTATACTATGGTTATAAGCTGTCGTCAAAAGATGGTGGCTTTTGAGTTTCTTGCAAAGTCTCGATAGATTTTGCGTGTGAATACTGTGATTTACTGTTACTAGCGGTGCCAGGTCGTTTTGCTGACGATACTATGAATATTTTATTCCATTCTTGTTCAAATACTCTGTTCCCAGTTTGTCATGTTCGTATTGTACATCCATAGCTCATTGCACCTGCTATGTAAGCAATTTGGTTGTGGCATGACATTGGCTCTCACTTAGCTGTCTTGTGTTTGTTTTTTTTTTCATGTCACGGTCAATTTGTACTGTACCTATTTGTATTAATTTGATAATTCTGACTGAAAAAGAGTGCCATAAGTTTTTTTCCGCCGGCTTTTTTTTTGTCTCTTGGTCTACTGTAATATCTTATTCAACAACTATCAACAGCTAGTTAAAGCCGAAGTATGTGATGACTGACTTCATCAAGTGTTTTGTGAAATTCCTAAGATGAATAAAACTTTTTTTTTTATTTATTTCAAAGGTATTTATGGATTTCCATAAGATTTATTCTCCTACGAGTTAAAGTTTATTTTGACTTGACTAGGTACTTATTATTTAAAATGAATTATGCGGATCCCCAATCAGTCTCTGATATAGGTTTTACATCATAAGTGTTTGAATTTGCGTTTGAATTAAATCTCACCACATGGTGGTAAGGAACGATGAGATTGAAGATAAAGCATACGGGTCAAGGCAAATAGACGAAAGATTATTAACTTGACACTGAAAGGTCACTGCGTTAACTGGTCCTGTCACATTTCACGTTAACTGGACTATTCTTAGCATATCTTTATAATATTTACTAATATTCAAACGACATAACTCAGCCAAAATTAAGTGTATTACCTTTCTTACTAGATGTTTCGCGCTGTTTTATCCGCGCAATTTCAAATCCCGCGGGAGAGTCAGGATAAAAAGTAGCGTATATCCTATTCCAGATTGTACTCAATCACTATGCAAAATTTCATTTAAATCTGTTGAGCTGTTTTGCGTGATTGAGGAACAAACATCCATACATTCAAACATTCACATTTATAATATTAGTAAGATAAATTATAGTCCTATGCTTGTATATAGTAGTCGTTAGGCTTTGTCAAAAGCCATTTCGGAGCCTTGAAAATTCTGACATCAACCAACCAGCACTGGGCCAGCTTGGTGGATTACGGCCTAAACCTCCTCGTCACCGAGGGGAGAGTCTCATGCCCTGCAGTGGGCTCATTACACGGAGTTGCGATGATGATGATAGTCCTATTCTTATTTGGTGAAATTCGTTTAAAATTGCGAATCTGAAAAAAAAGCAGATAAAAAGTTAATCTTTGAATTTAGAACCCTCGATATTTCCCGCTCGAAATAGCGTTGACATACCATGCCATGCCCGTGGCCATGCCAACAAAAACAAAACGAGCTTTCGGCTACTGCGACTTTGATATTGTTTCAGTTTGCAAAATAAGCGGGCAATACTTTGATATTCGTATATGTAAGAAAAAAAATTGATATTATACAGAATATTTAATTATTACGAGGGGCGTAATTTTAATTACTTTCTCGGGTTCTATGTTACTTACTTAATAGGAATTATATTCAAACGTTATAATAATAAGTTAAAGTTTAGTCGTATTCATATGAAACATCCTGTATACACTTGCAAATACCTAAAATTTCATCACTAATATTAGTCAAAGTACAGTTCGAGCATACGAAAACTTTGTTTATTTTTATTTCGGATATTTTTTGGAAATTTTATGAACGTCGGTACTAAATCTTATGAATAATAGAATAGATAGGTAAACAATATAGATAAAATATTGCCCACATAAGTTGTGATTTCGTGGAAGTTTCATGACCTTTACAAGAGTCGAATGTATTCCAAAAACTTTTTGTCAAATATGATTAAGATCTTATTGAAACAAAAAAATTATTAACATTTTCATTCAATTACTTCTTATTTCGGTAAGATTTACGTGAAAAATTATATGAAATTTTACCCTGCGTGTTTATTTTTAACGCGACATAGCAAACAAGCGTATTTTCGCCCTATCGCAAAATATCAAAATAAGCACATATCCAAGCAAGCCAACCCTACTCGCATAAATTATGCAAATTTACCTAAGTTAAATACAGGGTCTTGCTGAAATAGTGCTAAATATTTTAGGAGCAGGTTAAGAAGGAAAATAACTTTTCCATCTATTTCTATTAAAACATAAGTTAATGAAAATAGAAAATTACCTTAACAAACACTATCTTATTCGGCGCGGAAAGCAACAAGGTCGTTACGTCACGCCCGCGCCCGCCCCGGCAAATGAAAAATGTGATAAATAAAAAAAACCCGACCAGGATTTTTATTTATCACATTTTTCATTTATTTAAGAATAATTGAGCATTTTAAATGCAAAAAATTAAAAACATTATTAAAACATTGCAATGCTTCACTTTAACTGGGATTCACAATTTCTGTAAAGAAATTGGTATCGGGTGGTCTGAGCTGCAAAGCTACCATAAGATTGAGCTACGTTGGCAATACACCGTAAAAACAAAAATGTGGTAAGTAATTTCGAGGCGTACCGCCAGGCCCCGGTAGCTCAGTGGAAGAGAACTCGTCCGGTAAACGAGAGGTCCCAGGTTCGAATCCTGGTCGGGTAATTTTTATTTATCACATTTTTCATTTATTTAAGAATAATTGAGCATTTTAAATGCAATGCAAGAAATGGTGACTTCCGTGCTGGGCCAGCGTGGTGGATTATGGCTTAGAGGTACCTCCTCGCCACCCAGGGGAGAGACTCATAGCCCTGCAGTGGGCTCATTACAAAGAGTTTTGATGATGATGTTGATGACTTACTCAGGATAAAAGTTTATTCTAATTGTCCATCACAATAACAGTATATAGTAAGGTAATTGCAGTATAAAAAAATAATTTAAATTTTCGTTTATTAAACCCACATATTTTAGGAAGACCCTCTATAACCTAAATATACATTCTGAAACAACAGAGATTACCTACAATTTTATTTAGTCTACCAACGAGAATGTCATTTGGCGGTAAATTCCGTGGTTATGCAATTATACGTACGGTGCTCATATTTATCTGGATCTCATTTGGTTTAACTTGGCTGGATGAGTTGGCTACAGTTGGTATAATTGTACAATTGGGCACATATTTCGTTATGTGGCCAATTGTACAGTCACGTGCAACTGGATAGTTTATGCTTTGAGACTCCTGAACTGCTTTACTTGGAAATAATATGTTGAGGATTAAGTATGGTGACTAGATTGTTCCTACTTACTTAAATGTATATAGAGGGGTATTAATATAAGAGTAAATCCTAGATTTTTCGATAAATACAAAAAACAATTGTGTTTTAACTAAACTTAATACCTTATAAATCAAAAGAGTTAGTATGGTTTTTATATAAATTTATCTATCAAAAAAATCTTTTGCATTCGATAGCTCTTGAGAAAAGCTACATTCTACCTAGTGTTTATTTTATCAAGAACCCACGTGAAGCTGATAGTTTTAGTTGCAAATAATGTTGGGTCCAATGCTTGAGCATTTTTATTTAGTTTTTCCGTTTTCAAATTACATGAGCATATACTGCTTCTGCTCGGTAGCAAAATATCAGGAATATATTAACTGGAAGTGTTTTATGGAAAACATTGAATATCTCCGACATCTGACCTACGATTTCTTCCTGTTTCGGGTCGAATTTTCGGCTTGAATTCTTTAAAACTCCTGTTTAGGGCCGGTTTATTTTTCATTCTTGTTTTGAGTCGATGTTTAAAAAGTTGATTTAGTAGAGACAGAAAAAATGTAAACTATAACAATCTTATTAACAGTCGTACCTGCTTAATATAATTTTCTTTGAATCTACGTTCACGCATCAACATTATGGTATGGGGTATCGATACGAAAATTCAGGATTTGATGCATAAATAAAACACTACCATCATCATATAATTAATTTAAATATATTAGCAAACAAGATATTGCAAGCATGTAAATAGAGAATATTGTTTGTATATTATTGTAATAATGACTAACCATCGCAACATGAACGTTGCACAGTAAAATATGAGCTCTTAAACAAAACCCTAATAAAATAAAAAAATAAAAAACCTGTATACATATAGCAATTAAAATACCTATAAAAAGTTCGTCGAACTTGTACTTTTTCACAATTTAAAATCACAGATCATCTCACAGATCACAGATCATATCACAGAGGTCTATGAATAAAGAATAAAAAGGCATTAAATATTTAAATTTTTTAAAAACATTGTTATGCTTAAAACAGGGCTGAATTGAAAATCAAAGGTCGTTTTCTCTGGTCGTACGGCAGATAAGGAATTTCAACATATACCTAAGTGTACTTGTATGATTTTAGATAGTTAATTGTGAAAAATAAATAAATAAATTAATGAACATGTACTTAATCAGCTTTACAAAAATATTGTCACATGTGCAATATTTATAAAAAGAAATGTTGTTAAAAAAACTTAGCGCTTACCTCAGAAAAATGGACATATTAGGGCGCGTACCCACTATGTAATTGTAATCATTATTTTTATTTTTAACTGTGTAACGATGTTGGTGTACAATAAAGAGTTTTATTATTATTATTATGCATACTTATGACTACACGCCTTTCGGCAGAAAAGACCCGACAATCGGACCAGTCGGTCGGGTATCAGAACAAGAGAGAAAGAAACCGGCGAACGATTCGGGCAGTATCGAGCAATACCGCTTTCTGCATGCGTGCTGGAAGCGAACCACTGCCAAATCCCAGCCTTTCAAGGTGTCTGACCAGTGTGGCTGGGGTCAAACCATTTATGGATATTACAACCGGGTTGATTATTATTCTGCATATTTACAACTACACGCCTTTATTATTATTACAACTATTGATTTTAAAGTCGTCTAATTTGACATTAGAGACAACTAAAATGAGCAAATCTAATGTCGAATCGAGCTCTATTTGTATATTTAATTGGAGGTGTTCACATATAGAAAGAAACGACTGTAATATAAAATTTCTTCGCAGTGACGACAAATTGTGAATTGGATAATAAAAAGTCGTTGTGATGGGAAAAGATAGATTAACCGACGATATATTAGGTACCCGTAAAAAATATTGGGAATTCATGAATCTCAGCTTTACTTAAACATATAATTTTTACGGAGAATTAACAGCGAATCTATTCTTAAGTCCAAATCTAACTTTCATAAAATTGCCCTAAGAAACTACTTTAGGTTTAAAGGCTTAAAATTACTCATTTATCATAAAAGTTTTAAAGACAACTAATCAAAATAACCTAATCTGCTGATACATCAAAAATCGGAATAGATCTGAGTGTACTCCAGGCATATAAGACGTCTGCTCTCCAAAGTAAATCATACCCATATCACACGCGCGCACTCAACAGCCTACCCAATAGTCATTGATCTCAAGTACTATTAGTGTTATTGACATATTTATTGCCACATCGCCCGTTATTTATTATATCATAATGTTTAACCGCATATCTTAGTCCTAAGCGTAAATTACTTCAAACGTAGGTACTAGAGATTGATTTACAATGGATGTAATTTAGAAATTTGTTGAGCCTATTTAGAGGACCATAAGGATACAAGTTTCTTCTACGTTATGAAATTAAGACATCACTTTAATTTAAGATCTTGTTGAACATATAATACAACGGATAATTTTCATAATAGGTCACCAAAAAGTTTTTTAAAAAGAAAATTATCACAAACGTTTTAAATGGGTTATCCAGCGACCAAAATTATTGACCCAAAACGACTGTTGTCGCTGTTCTGTATTTCGGCACACATTGCCCTTTCATCTCCGATCCCATACAAGTACAAATCGGGATAAGTGACAGTTAAAAGATACCAATGCAACTAATTTAATTTCAGAACAGCAACAGTTTTTTTTACTAATTTAGCTTGCTCAGCTCGGCTCTGGCTATACAACGTGTAAAAAAATGGAGAGATAAAACTAAAGGGTTAGTTTCTTTACCATACGTAGAATAAACACTAAAAGAATTAGCATGATCAGTGCTGGTATAGACTTTACAAATTTGTTTAATTATTTTACAACAAAATATTTTGACAACCCTAGTCAACCTAATAAGTTAAAACAAGACTCGTGCCGTAGTCAGTGACCTGACCTTTCCCGCGCCGGCTGAACTTTGTAGTATCTGTCTTAGTTACTCATCTCTTTATTTTTACGCCATCTGTAATTATCGAATAGATTTCTTTAAAAGCTAACAGCTGTTTTTAGATTTGACACTTAGATATTTTGATCTAAACTTTGAACTTGTTTTTCAGCCGAACCGTAAGGATAACAAACTACATCACCAAACCTACAATTCCCTTAAGTATTATCTCTTCATTATGTTACACATTGTATAGGTATAAGGTACCCCTAGTTTCGCCTCGTGGTTTTCATAACACAACCACCTATTAAAGTCTAATTTGAGATCACATATGTTTCAGTTGGGATAATTTATTATTATTAATTTCAGAATGTGGCGTCACAAGCCTCTGGCCGCGACCTGAGACCCGCATCATGGGTGGAAAGGACTCCAGCTTCGGTCGCTGGCCGTGGCAGGTGTCGGTCAGACGAACCTCATTTTTCGGGTTCTCGTCAACGCACAGGTGTGGAGGCGCCATAATAAATGAGGGCTGGATTGCTACGGCCGGCCATTGTGTTGATGAGTAAGTTTATAATTTTTAATTTTATAATCTTCCTTATCTCGAATTTGTTTACTAGTTTACCATTTTTTCTTTAATAAATTATAACCTATGTCTGAATTTCTCCCACTGCATTTCATCGCGCTAAATTATTCATCGCTCATTTTCACTCGACGACGTTTCGGTGAAATTCAAAATTCAAAAAGTTTTATTCATCTTAGGAATTTTACAAAACACTTGATGAAGTCAGTCATCACATACTTCGGCTTTAAGTAGTTGTTGATAGTTGTTAAATAAGACATTACAGGAGACCAAGAGACATAAAAAGCCGGCGGAAAAAACTCTTGGCACTCTTTTTCAGTCAGAATTATCAAATTAATACAAATAGGTACAGTACGAATTGACCGTGACATGAAAAAAAACGAACACAAGACAGCTAATTGTGAGAGCCAATGTCATGCCACAACCAAATTGCTTACATAGCAGATGCAATGAGCTATGGATGCACAATACGAACATGACAAACTGGGACCAGAGTATTTGAACAAGAATGGAATAAAATAGTCATAGTATCATTAGGTGTCTATAATAATGACTTACGGTTAAAACTACCTCTTGAGGTAAGGAACTTCTTCCTTCCGGACTTCCTTGATGGAAAGCTAAGATGAGTTTAAAGATGAAAGCACACAAGCTTGGGAAAGAACTGGCTCTTCATAAAATAGTGCCTGAACACATCCCTGCTGGAGCGGTAATATTTAGAGGCAGAATTTTTTGAAGGGTTGTCACTAGACAGACGAGATCCTATTACCAAGTGGATTAGATTAGTTGCCCCCCACTTAGATTAGTTGCCATTAACAACACGCTTATCCAGGGTTGGTAAGTCTCTTCCACGCCGACCCTACACGGCTTACTATAAATATTTATTTTTCCATATTAACTTCCATATTAATTTCCATTTCAGCCTCCTCACATCCCAAATCCGAATACGCGTTGGCGAGTACGACTTCTCAACGATCAACGAACAGTATCCTTACGTAGAACGTGGAGTAGCCAGGAAGGCTGTTCATCCAAAGTACAACTTCTTCACATATGAGTTTGACCTGGCCTTGGTCAAATTGGAGTCTCCAATCACCTTCGCCCCGCACATAGCTCCGATCTGCTTACCAGCGTCTGATGATCTACTAGTTGGAGAGAACGCTACAGTCACTGGATGGGGGAGGTTGAGTGAAGGCGGAGTTTTGCCTTCAGTTTTACAGGAGGTTAGTAAGAAACAATATTTTTTGAAGTTCATTTAACGCATATTATTTTGATCGAGTTGACATTTCGTCACCATGACGTTACGAAATGTCAAATAAATAAAACTAAAGCTCTGACGGGCTTAAGTCCTGAATCAGTAAGTTGCAATCGTGAAAGTACAAAAACAGTGACATTTAAAACTGAAAAGTGACATATAAAACAAGTGACGAATACATGGGCTATCTGTTATGTATGCTATTACTTTAAGTCATTTAACTCATAACTTTAATTTCATATTTTTTTCATATTGTTTGCATCATCTTGAATCGTAGACCGTATTATTGAAACAATAAGGTTCAAAATAGACGTACGTGTAGATTTTGTATACAATATTATTGCAACACATCATCACCTGATCCGTAATAATTAATTGCTAATTATAAGAATTGACTAAACTGAGTAAAAATTGGGTAGGTACTCAGATTGTAAGACTTCACTTAACGATTAATTATGTCTAAGATCTATGCTATGGCTTGGCTAAGATCTTCTAAGGGTGCTATGGCTAAGATCTTCACAACGCATAATATTATTAAAGGTTAGACTACGATTGACCAACGTAACCATGTAGGTATAGACACCGGAAAGTTGAGTTAAAATATAAAACATATTTTTTATAAACGCAAAATCGGCAACATCAAAACTTAAGGCAATATTAAGAATGACCTTATCTGATAATGGTTTACAAATAAATTTAAAAAACATTTAAAAACCTCTTAAAACAGCAGTGCTTTCCAGAATCTAATATTCAGAATAAGCAGTTAAGTTGTTCCTGATACTAACGACTCATAAACGATAACATTTAGCTTAATATTCGATCAACCAGAATATTTTAGCAGATTGCTAGAAATTAGCCATTCTAGGCTTTGAATGTAGCATGCAGTTGACCGCATTTTCACAATATGCTCTAAATGCGGTTACATTCCGCGTATATGATTTAATAGCCTGGATTTACGATAGTGGAATAGTTTGATTGGATAATTTTGGTTGTTTGACGGATTAGTTTTGTTTTCAATAAGTTGAGATTATTTGCCTTTCATTGTATAAATATAAAAATAACGAAATTAGTTAAATGTGTTTTGATTCATTTTCTGAACTTACTTATTATAATATCGTTCTAAAGATTAGAATAGCTTAAACCCTATAGTAATAATAAGAATACCAAACAAAAAGGTTCCAATGTGAATGTAGACAAACATTTAGTCCAAACCACAACAGGTCCAAACTTTAAATCTGACTTTAAATCATTGCATTTCTTTTACTTCGTACCTACAAAAACATTCCAAACTGTGCTCTGGAAAGGTCAACACTTAATTAAATGAAGCTTTTCATTCTGAAACTTCACCGCTTTAACTAAATATAACCTGAAACCTGACCTCTTTAGCAACGATGCATTGTTGTCAAAACTCTACTGAAATTCCACATCATTATTTTCATTTTCCAAGCGAAATTCTCGAGCTTTTTACCATATTATGGCTTTGTTCCGATATGACATGACACCAGGAAAGCGAGGCACCCCTGAGTTTGACGTCTCCCATAAATTTTCACATTCACATCACCATTTTTCGGTTTTAACCTCCGTATTTTAAGGTGTGGCACATTTTAGAATGCACACAGATTTATGGACAGTTCCAATTTACATATTATGATATTATTCTTATGTAAATGGTTATATAATTAAATACAAATTAAAACGTGTCGTTTGTTAATACCATAAAATGAAGAGGGTTTGTCATTCATTTGAAATTTTCGGTTTTGGGTTATGGTCAATTTAAGGGATTTGAAGCATAAAAGGAAAAGAATATCGATTGGCTTTGTTTATAAAAAATATTGACTTTATTTATCGGTGTGTGAAGAATAAACTATGAATCAATTATAAGTGTGTTACATATTGTCTCAAATTTTCATGATTAATAATTTTACATAATAATCCTTTTATCCGAATTTATCGCGTATAGTAAAATTACATTTTAATTCGACGTTTCGTCACGAGCGACTGTGATTGATGAATTATATCAATTTATATGAATGAATGAAAAGGCATATAGTGTGAGTGGCCGTTATGACAACTAAAAACAAAACTGACTATTATTTTTAAATTTCAGGTACAAGTCCCAATAGTGTCCAACGAGCGGTGCAAATCCATGTTCCTGAGAGCAGGACGGCACGAGTTCATTCCCGACATCTTCCTCTGCGCAGGACATGAGAAGGGTGGCCATGATTCCTGTCAGGGAGACTCTGGAGGACCGCTGCAAGTAAGTATCAAATATATTATACAAAACCGTTCCGTTACTGATTGAGGTACTCAGAAACTGACAGGCAACGTACAGCCATAACTACTGGGCTTAGGCTGCAAACTGGACGGCAGCGACAGCGGTAGCGAGAGCGACAGCGGCGCGGGCAGCGATTTCCGCGCCACGATAGAAAGTATTGAGTTTGTATGAAACCGCGATAAATCGCTCGAGCACCCGCTGGCGTCGAGAACGGCCCAGATTCCCCGCGTCTCTGCCCGTGTCGTTGTCGCTGTCACTGCCATCCAGCTTGCAGCCTTACAAAAAAGTGTGTCGCAGCTCCTAATTATGTATCATGCATTTAGATAATATGATATACCTAACTACTTTGAGTCTGCAAGGTAGATGTGACCAAGTTTATTGAAATATATAGAAATAGATAAAAAAAATATTATTTACACCGTAACATTAGAATTCAGACTCTCCAAATCATAATGTAACATTTATGAACGTTTTATCAAAGTAAATGAATTTGTTATTTCTCCGCAATGAGTTCACGTTTTGTTATTTCTATCTGAAATAAATATTAGGTAATTAATTTTCTGATATTAGACCGTTAATGAAAGCCGAAGGTAAAATAAATATTGGCTGCCATAAACGTATGTTAGATAATTAAAACAGCCGTGTTTCAAAATTATATTAATTTTGTAAATTACTTACAATTTCAAAATGTTTCAAAACTTATAATCGTGTGAGGTTTTATCTGCGCAACTTTTAGGTATATGATCTTGTAAGGATTTTTTAGTGAAATATAGTCAATACTGACTGATAATTTCTGAGATAAGTGCGTTCAAAATACAAACAAACAATCTCTTCTGCTTTATAATATCACTATAGAATAAACGATAATTCCTTCATTACGTTCCTTCCATGCTTGACTGCGAGCGAAAGAAAAACAAAGAATGCGCCAGCTGCTTCTCTTCCCGGGCATACTGTAAAAACATTCCAAGGGTCAGAGGTTTTATTGTCGTTTTTGCGGGCGATAAGCTGACCCCTTCTCACTGCAATAGTCTCTCCCCATCATTATAATACCTCCAAAATTTTAAAACGTGACATGAGATTGTTTTATATCCTCTGGTGGGATGCCTACCCCATAAATAAGGAAATGAAAATATGTATGTATAGAATAAACGCAATAGAATTAACACTTCTAGCTTCTATGCTGGACTGGGAGCGAAAGAAAAACATAGAATGTGCCAGCTGCTTCTCTTCCCGGGCATACTGTAAAAGTCAGTTAAGGGACCGAGGTGTTATGGGAGGCTTTTTTGTGGGCGATAGGCTGACCCCCCTCTCCACTATTATAATGCCTCAAAATTTGTCAAACGTGACATCAGATGATTTTATAACCTCTGGTGTTCTGCCTACCCCATACGGGATACAGGCGTGAAGTTATGTATGTATGTAATTAACACTAAACCGGCTTCAAAACCGAACTGGCTCTTCATAAAACGATGTCGGAACACATCGCCGCCGAAACGGTAATAATTGACGAAAGATTTTATATACAGGTTGGTCGGTAGCCACGGTAGGTTACTCGGTTACTCAAAAGTAGGTACTTGGTTCGCGCGTCCAAACAAAGAACACATAGATGAAAATATACTTAATTTTCTAATACCATACTATTTGGGTGCAAAATAGTGGTTCTACATATACCTGGATTTTAATAGGTTTCGGTCTTTATACACTGTGCAATCATCAAAATAACTTACGCAGCCTTAATAAGTAATAAATTAATATTTCTGACACTCACACATTATCTAGCCCAAATTAAGTTTCTTAAAGAACTTGTGTTAAGGAAACTAGATAACTGATATACTTAAGAAATATATAAACATACATATTGAATAAATACATATTTTTTATTAGAATAAACTTAAATACACATATAAACATCCATGACTGGACAGCTAATAACTGTGTTCATCACACCGATATCCGCCGCCGCCGGGTTTCGAACCCAGGACCACTGGCATAGAAGGCAATGTATGTTACCACTACACTAGCCGGTCGTCGTCTTATTCGGCGTCGGCGGATTATTCGCCTTTTACGTTTATCCAGGGATGGTAGTGCTATTCTTAACAGACCCTACACTTAACTTACTCTTAGCTGCATATTTATTTACATCTTCTTTCTTTTTCTCAGGTAAGAGGAAAAGATCATCGCTACTTCCTCGCTGGAATCATCAGCTGGGGCATCGGATGTGGAGAAGCGAATCTACCAGGAGTCTGCACCAGGATTTCCAAATTCGTTCCCTGGATACTGCAAACTGTCAACGCAACGTAAACTGGACATTTGTCAATCAACTGTCAATGCCTGCGTTGGCTTAAAGCCAAGTTGTTATATTTAAAATTGTTAGAAGATATACCCGCCGGCGGGTTAATTCGAATATTATTATCGAATAAATATTAAGTGAACTTATCAATCGTTAAGCCATTATGGCTAATTGAAATGAAATGAAATAAAAATAAAGGTACACACACTGATGTTTAATAACGTGGAAGATATAAATATTAAAAGGGTAATTGGGAGTGTATAAACGCGTAGGAGATTATAGTTTGCCTAACCCGTTGTCTAAGTGAATAACCGCGACAACGCGACGTGACGCGACGCGATACGACAATAACAAGTGTTCTTTGTATACACCAAGGCTATTTTCCTAAACAACAGCGTAGAGTTCATTGATGCATCAGCGATGAGTGACATAATTGGTATTCACTTACATGACACACGCCGATGACGGCCGGAGTAAAAACTATTATTCGTTGAACTCTACGACGAAATCTTTGCCATCTCGTCAACGAGCTCCTCGTCGAGCACATCGTTGTTATTTTAGATATATGCTAGCGTCCTACGTTGTCACGTTGACACTTAGTTACTGAAGTATGGATAGCTTTACGAAGTATCGCGCCGCGTCACGTCCTATCGCTCATCCAAGAGAAGACGGGAGCAAATTGGTAAATCAATTTAGAATTGAGATTTACGATGCATAGGAGATTACGAAAGGAGTTTTATTTACAAATGACCCTAAGGACATTACAATTGATTCGACAAAGACACGAAACGAATGCAGTAAAGTTACCTTCAGGAATATTGATTGAATCAATGTTTTGTGAGGCGTTTAAACACGGAATAGTCCACCGCGAGCTATGCAGAACTCGGTAAACGAAAATCTGTACATCTTAAATGACATCATAGCTGTATTTCACGAATAAAAAAACCCTTGCAAATTGGTAATACGCGTGTGCACCTGCCATAACTGTGACGTCAAAGTGATGAAGCCACTTTGAATTTTCAGTATTTTTAACCAATCTTAAGGAAGCAAACTGCAGTGACTGCCTTCAAACACACGGGCGTTAATATGACAAGGTCCCAGCGCAATGCCAACTTGCGGGGTTTAGGTAATTTGAGATTGTCATACATCTTGAGTATACAAATATAATAGGTGAAGTACCTTTGTTGTAATTTAGGAAAAGCTCAAACAGCGGTGAAAACTTCGGCTTAAACTTAGACGCCCTTGACAACTGCTTGTTTCTGTTGCTTTGTATTTTAAAATAGGAATGGTGTTATGTAAAGTTATGCTAGCTTAGATATACCCTAATAAATATTTATGTACATAGAAGTCTTCCGTATCTTATGGCATATTTTATCAGCGTTAAAAGTACCTAATGGAATCTAGCTAAATTAAGTTTTTTGTAAATAAGAATATATTTTTCTTGCCTAATGTAATTATAATAGCTTTATATGCTTTGATACAGAATTTATTTTGCAGTATTAGAGTAGGTACATATATTTCAACATAATTTCATGAATTAGTTATAAGCCTTGTACATATTTTATACATTCGTATATTTTTTTATAATTTGTCTAAAATGGACCGTAGGTTAAGCCTATCTACACAAAAGTATAATTAAGCTTAGTTAATTATGTTTTGATAGCGTTACTGTAAAAAATATTCTAAATGTTTTTTTTTTGTATAAATGTGAAAGTAATTACCAAACCGCATAATATTTAAAAAATAATGTATGTTTAAGAAAATCGACGCAAGTTTATAAGGAGGTGATGTAATTATGTGACGGCTAGCTCTTAATATATCAATTTTGTTTGAATGGATAGTTTATGAATATGTTGACAATTTCATATTGTTCGTTTGCACAATTAACTTGTTAATTATTAAATACTGAAATGTTTACATTTATTGTCTTTCATTTTATTACACCCAACCATTTTGCATTTCCAAATTAAACGAAGAGAGGTTTAATTATCAGAACAGACACATATTGAATTCGTTTAAAACTTTATTCACACACATTATTTTAAATTGAAAATGATAATTTAACAATAAAACTATTAAAAAATAGTATTAACATGCAAATATAATAAAGAATTACGGCCAACACATGCCTAGTTCTTGCATTGGTAGCATCAGAAAGGATTGGAAATTTTCAACAGAATGATCGTTGTTGATTGTAACGTAGCCTCTATACCAAGTTGATACAATAGAATCGTAATAGTAAAGAAATGTAGATTTAAAATCTTGACTACATCTATCAAATTCTGGATGTATAGCACCCGGTGAGTTCAAGCAATACACACTGTTGTACTGCACATCATATATAGGAATAGGTCTTGTTAAAGATGTTTTAGGTATCCCAAACTCAAGATCCAAAATCCAAGATGCTTGATCTGAGATATTCTTGCTTTTACAGAATATATCAATAATTGGATTCGGATCTATCGCTAATAATCTAGCTGGTGGAAAGAGATTTTTAGGTAACTGTAAATAATAATCTAGATTCTGGTAGTCTTGCTCAGTAGATACAGGATCAAAATTGGATATTTCACTCACTGTTTCATTGCAATTGTAGCTTAGATCGGCGCCAGTATAAGTATCAAGAATAGTTGACATGGCGCTAGTATCATAATAGCTTATAGCTGGGTACACTGGACTGGACATACAGGTAACAGCAAGAGGCACTATTTCAGAGGCGACTAAAGCAGGGTTTGGCGTTGTTATGGGTACATAGCAAGTACTTGTAGCTATTGTTTGAAGAGGGTTTACAACCATTGGCATAACAGGCATAGAATACATGTCAGGACTAGTGATAAAGTCACATGAATACACACAATTTGAGACTTGAGGGCAATACACTGGAGAAGGTTGTGTGTATAAATTTGATTGTATATTACTGTACAATACAGTTGAATAGTTGTAATGATTCGTTCTTTTTGTAAATCTGGAATATTTGTCTACATCTATTCTTTTGTTTCTTTTTATAGGTTTTCTAGTAAAGCTCAACTCTAAAGCTTTGTTGAATCCTTTTGTTGATGTATTTGGCCTGGTGTCTTTAGTAATTTCAAATGAAGAATTAGGTGATAATGCGATTGATTCCTTAGGAGTCGCACTTTCCTTTTTAGGTGATGATTCAATATCTCTTTTAAACGTTGTAGTGTTTTCTTTAAGCGGAGAAGATTTTCTAGCCATATCTGTAAGGAAAAACAAAACGCAATTGATGAAATAACTAAATTAGCATTGATTTATTTTATTTACGATTCTTCCTTAATGTGTACTTTGCACAAGTCCAACTTTAATACGGAAAATTTAAATTATTTCATTTTTAATAACTTGAATACTTACCAGTCACATTCAATTCATAAATTATTACTATAATTAGCAACCATATCGAATCAATCTAAGTGTTTAAATTAAATCATTCCTAAATAGAGTTAACAACACTTTTTTCACCAACACAATTAGTAAAATAACATCTGACGTCGATTTAATGAAATGGTGGGTAGTTGTAAAAAATAAGGTGATGCCAATAGTAAAATAATAAAATCCGTATTTGTTTCTTGTCAAGCAATATTTTGACTCATGAATTATCGATAGTAATTTGTTTTAATATTTTATGAACTACTGCAAGTTTAATATATTTCTGAGACCATTTTCCTATAGAGATATAGTTAGTCATAAACTACCTAATGATTTTGCTAGATCATGAAAAAGTAGTACGTACTACAAATCATTTTGCTGCTTTTTAGCATGAAATGAGCTGTAGTTGAAATCTTTTGATTGAGGAAGTAAAATTAAACAAAATATATTAGTAGAAAATAGCGATAATTCGAGTGAGGTCGCTTTGAATCCCTTTTCAACCGTCTTCAAAAAAAGAAGGAGGTACTCAATTCGTCTGTATGTTTTTTTTTATATGTTTGTTACCTCATAACTTTTGACTTGGTGATCCGATTAAGACGATTCTTGTGTCATATGATAGAGGATACCATTTGGTCCCATATAAATTTCATTGAAATCGATTGAGTATTTCATGTTTTTTTTAAATATGTATGCGGAGATCGTTTAGCTTGACGACCTTCTGCCTCAGCCAAAGTTTTGACGTGAAGTCGGTTTTTATTAATACTCTGCGTTCATTATAATAAGAAGGTTTTCTTCTTATTATAACCAAATAGAATATAATAAGAAGAAAGTTTTGTTTGGAGATATGCAATATTGTCTCATTTAGAAATATTAACGATGTTTTGAAGTATATTTTTTTACTGAAAAAATTGTACCTACTGCAAAGATGTTAGGTGGAGCCGAAATAATACACGACTGGTTAGGTTCAAAGTAGACTGTATATTGACAAACAAAACGATACATATTGAGGAGGTGCGTCACACACAATACCTCCCCGGCAATTTTTGACATAAAATATAAATATACATGATAGGTTGATATTGGGTAGGGTTTCGTTATGCTTTTGAAAATAAAACTTGTTTGGTTTTGTTTTATCACCGAAATGTCGTCAATTCAATTCAATTCTTGACAAATTGGCAACCAGCCAACGTCGACGATTTAATACAATATCCTTATTATTGAACCTCCCACTTTGTATACTTACAGTTTTCTTAAAGAATAAAAAAACTAATTGAAATTGTTAACATTGCCGGCTCAATACCCTACATTATAATAAAGTCAAAACGAACCAACCGAATAAGTGGCACTTTAAGGCTCAATATTGATAAATTAATTTTACTGACAACACTAAAAAAAGTATTAACTCAATGTTACACTTTTTATGTTTCTTTAGTATTATTATCTGTCCTAAAAAAATTAAACTTCCCGTTAAAATACAAAAGCTACAAATTAGAACAAAATTAAATCCTCTTAGTACAGTATTTGCACCATCGGCGGGCAAGTCAAGCAGTCGTTCCCGATATTGAATACTTTAATACAATAGTCGTTAGGTACTTGTCACTATCCATATCCGCATATCCAGCTTTGTGGCTTACGGCCTAAACCTCCTCGTAACATAGGGCTTTTATGCCCGTCTGCACTAAACTTTGATAGCTCCTAAGTTGATACTTAAGTCTCTAGAACGTGCTTAGGAACAAAAATTGTGTTGCGCTAAACTTAGGTCAATGCCTAAATGCTTAAAGACAATGCAAAATACGTCAATGATTATGTGTGACTTAGTTTAGTCATAACTAAGTTTGTGCTAAGTAGAGTTTAGTGCAGACGGGCATGAGCTTGACGGATTTATTATGGTATAAATATTACTCTAATCTTCTAAATGTCGACAAAAATTATTTTAACGTCGCTTACAAAATGTTCTGTAATAGCAATCCAAGAGCCAAATTGCCAATTTAAAATAACAATGATAGCTCGCTAATTAACTAATTATAAGTTATCCAAAACGATCTACAAAAACGCAATTTATATTATTCACTTAAATCGAATCTGTATTGAACATAATAATTTTATATAATATATTTTCAATATTGTTTATAAATTATTACCAGAGAATATTTAATACAAGCAGTTTCTAATTTCGCGGGAATATAAGAACAAAAAGTAGCCTATGTGCCATTACAGGTTGTACACTATCACTTTGCCAAATTTCATCCAAATCCGTTAAGCCTTTCTGTTGTGATTGAGGAACAAACATCACTACATGCAACCAAACTGTCACATTGATAATATTGGTAAGACAAGTAAATATGAGTAGCATTTTTACGCGGAGACAGCGACATTAGCATTCAAGTTATGCTTATTTTCATTCAGTCAACTTTTTGTAATACCTTTAAAAACATCTTAACAACGGCAGCATGGCTCAACGGATTTGGATGAAATTTGCCATAGTGATAGTCTAGGATAGCCCAAAGATTACTTTTTCTACGAAACTAATATCATATTTGTATTACAATGCAGATTTATAGAATTTATGTTTCAACGCGATATACTTGTATGCAGTGAAACTCAAGTGAGAGATTTTTCATACAAAATCCTATCCTACCTAACCTATGTACAGATGCCTAATGTTTAATTGTTTTAATTTCAGCCGGGCGAACACTAGGATATTGTAAACATCTAGTATTGTTAACGGGAAAGTTTGTGACAATAATGGATGAATGTTTGTTGTTTTCCTAAGCAGTAACGAAAACATACAAAACATGCCCACGGATAAATTTCGTACTCCCATACTTTTGAACTCACTACTTACGGAATTTCATACTTCGCTGTAGTTAACTTTCGAACTAACATACCTACATCGCAGTTTTATACTGTCGAACTCGTGACCATCTCGGTGTTACATGCTTCGCTACACTGAAGTTTCGCACTAACGTACCTACTTGAACTCCTCTGCTTTCGAACTTGCATTCATCATGTTTTGTTCATTCTAAATTCACTAGCGGAGTTGTAAACATTCTTTACACTAAACTATACATTAATATACAGGGTGACTGGTGACAAATTTTAGATACAGAAGGAGAGCACTCTGTACTCTATTCTGATCATAATTATGTAATAAATGTAGGTTCTTAATTTTTCACTACAAATAAATACTACTATGGTACTATTACTTTACTTACGGCTGAGTAAATCGTGGCACGTGACCTGGCACGCGGATCGCTGCTAACGCTAGTGTAAGCATGCGTTGTATGATCTCAAACTATCACGTCCTCAAATTTCAGAAGTGACCCACTATAACACATTTAAAAAGACTAAATAATAATAGTGCTAATATTACGAATATGATTTTTTTGTGAGAAATAATGGACGAATGTAAGTTTCGTTTTCATACTAAAAAAAATCGAAGCGATGGATCAAGCTAAAATTTCATATACAAACAGATGGCCTAGAATATCAGATAGGTTACTTTTCATCTTGATTCTACAGCGGAATCGGGATTCCGGAAGGTTAACTCTAAGAAAAATACGCCCTGACTCCAAACATTTTATCTAAAACTAGCTTTATCCCGCAACTTCGTATGCGCTTAACTACCCTTCTCGTGGAAATTTCAGAATGTATACAACCAGACACCTACTGAAAAAACCTTTATACCAAGTATCACACCCATGCACTCAAAGAATAAGTTTTTTTCATACAAACTAAAAATCATATATTTCCCGTGCCGTGGGAATTTTGGGAATTTTTTTCGAAGCACAACCAGTCACTCTCGAAGAACCTTCATGCCAAGTATGACATCCGTACACTCAAGGAATAAGATTTTTCATACAAACTAAAAGTTTAACCCCTTCCCGTGGGAATTTCGGGAATTCCTTCCATAATACAAACAGACACTTATTGAGGAACCTTTATATCAAGTATCACATCCGTGCACTCAAGGGATGGGATTTTTTCATACAAACTAAAACATCATATATTCCAAGTTCCCGTGGGAATTTCGGGAATTCCTTCCATAATACAAACAGACACTTATTGAGGAACCTTTATATCAAGTATCACATCCGTGCACTCAAGGGATGGGATTTTTTCATACAAACTAAAACGTCATATATTCCAAGTTCCCGTGGGAATTTCGGGAATTCCTTTCATAACACAACCAGACGCACATTGACAAATCTTTACACCAAGTTTCACAAAGGTGCATTCAAAGAATAAGACTTTTCATACAAACTAAAAAGTCCTATATTTCCCGTTCCCGTGGGAATTTCGGAAATTCCTTCCTTAGTGCACCTCCACATCCCTTAAAGAATGTATGTTCCAAATTTCAGCTCTCTATGCCCAGTAGTTACGGCTGTACGTTGTCTGTCAGTCACTCAGCACCTCAGTCACTCAGTCAGTAACGGAACAGTTTTATATATTAATAATGATTGATTGTATGATTGATTGATATACGTACAATATTGCAAAAACGAAAATAAAACAGTAAGTACACAAAAAAACGAACGACATGAAGAAAGCTACACTGAATTACTAAAACAGCTTAACATTGAATAAATTCTTCAAACAGCTCACATTAATCAGGGCGCTTCTTTGAATCCACGGAACTATGCGAGTCAGTTACTGGATTATTTTCCAATAATGGACCTTCCCTGATATGTGAGGTATTCTTCAAAAGAATTTTCTAGAGAAAATTGCAGGGACCTTGTGCACCTAACGATCTCCTATTGTGATTGCATCCGACACTGGTGCCGTGCATTTTACTGCTAAACTGAACGTGTGGAGTATTGTACGACAGGGCTATTGTGCTTACGATAATTGCATAAGAGAGTTCTTTTTTTTTGAAGCAGAATACTGGCAATTTATAATGTTTTATTTTCTTTTTTAGTGTTTTGAAAGGCAATCGAGCGTGTAGATAGGTACCTGATGTTTGGCATACATCAAAGCCCACGGGGAGTTAACTGTTTCATACCAGGGGGGTTTCATACCAGTGGTATGAATCGCCGAATCATAAAAATGATATGGGCGACTCATACCATGGTATGAATGGACCCATTCAAAAACGCTATTCGGCGATTCCCCCCACTGTTTGTAATGACTGATTTTGATTTCCTGACTTTAATAAAGACCTATGCTTTTTAGTTACTTAATGGTCGTTAATAATACATGTCATTACACGTCTATACGGAGATGAAACTCAATGCTAATTTAATTACTTAAAATAAATTTAACAATTTCTATTCATTACTTTTGGCTTCCATTATTTGCGCGAATAAAATTGCGTATTTAGTAATTGGAAGATTATCCAGTGAAGTCATTTGCGCATTAATATTTCCACGAAACAGCTAAGTACTTATATTTAGCCAATTTAAAACGGAGATAATAAACCGAAATGAACGTAATATTCAAATTCCGTTTGTGATTTATTTGCGTTTATTAGCGAGAGAGAATATTAACTGAACCTTAATACCGTAATTATAATTGAACCTTAAGATGGTTTGTAAAAGGTCTTTAATCCATTAATATGATTTACCAGGTACGAAGGTTTTAAGGGTTTACATACAAATAGAATGCTTACAGAAAAGGCGATTAATCCGAGTAACCACCACTTGGTTGTAGAATCCCGTTTCAGGGTCCGACAGGCCAACGACCACTGTTTATTAAATCAGTCGAAATATAAATTAATAAAATGTGATACTTAAATAAAAATCACCCGACCAGGACTTTTGCCGGACGTTTGCCGGACGAGCGCTCTTCCACTGAGTAGGTACTCTGTGGATTTTTACTTATCACATTTTTTCATTTATTTAAGAATAGTTAAGCATTTTGAATGCAAAAACTTAAAACCATTATCAATCGTCATATTTTTACCAGTCCAGCGGTGATGTGCTCCGGAAATATTTTATGAAGAGCCAGTTCTTTTATTAGCTCCAGCGCTTTCATCTTTGACCTTACCTTATCTTATACTCATATAATGAAAAAAGAATGTTGATAAATAAATAGACCCTCTTCATCATCCTAATGCCTTCGAATTTGTCAAACATTAGATGGTTTTATATACTCATATAATGAAAAAAGAATGTTGATAAATAAATAGTCCCTCTTCATCATCCTAATGCCTCCAAATTTGTCAAAAGTGACATTAGATGGTTTTATAACCAATGGTGTTCTGCTTACCCCGTAAGGAGAACACCCGTGCAGGCGAGAAGTTATGTATGTACAAGATAAAATATAGTACATACAGAGAGTATAAATAAAGGGAAAATACAAGAAAATCATAAATTATATAGCAAATTTTTTGTGAAAGTTCAAGTGAAAATACAATTTATGAAGAAAATAATGTGAAAATTTTAAAACGGCACGATCATGTCGAAGAAGAATCTTCCTCGAAACCTCTCCAGAGTTAGATTAAAACGCTATACCTAGTAGTGAGCTATTGATAACAAAATACAAAAAAGCGTTCGAAAAATTTAAAGTTACCTACGTTTGCCTTCACGAGTAGGTGGACCTTCTGGCTAGACCTTCTAGAAGTTTCGAGTCTCCATCCCCAGTAGTTAGTTTGTCTCTGTCTCAACTATCAACTTTTCCTTCGCCATCGCACGTGACTGCTTTGCTTCGTGTTAGAAATGCATTGGATTCCTTCTATCTTTTCTAGAAATTTCAAAGCAGTCTTTAAACTATGGGAAAAGCTTGTAATAAAATGGATAAAAATAATGATTGATCAACTTCTGCGGTACACATTATCTGTGGTAACATAAAATTGAGTCAAATGCATTTTTCTTATAAGCTGAAAAGTTTTTTGTTTGAACACCCGGAATCAAAATCTTACCTTAAATAACCTTCACTTAAAATAACTGAGTTACCTAAAACGCCTGATGATAAAATACTAAATCAAAACAAAATGTTATACCCAGTTATTAAAATAGTTAATAAATAAAGCATCGTTAGATGTAAACGATGAACTTACATACTTTCAGTAGGTAGGGGAAGTTAATACTTGTTTTACAATATTAACTTCCCCTACCTATACTTATACGTTATACTCTTTATAATTGGTAACTATACGTTTTTTACAAAAACTTATTTTATGATGCGTACCTATCTCTTTTACTGGCTACTAACAGGGACGCTCAAAAGAGGAGAGCATGTTAAATAATTTTGAAGTAAATATGAGTTGGTTATTATAATTTGTTACGCAAGTACTAATTTTGCTTTGTTGAATCTTTACAGGACCTAGTTGGTCTACTGAAATACTTTAGTTTTAGGAATATAATATTCCTTATTACATCATCATCCTCCCAACTCTTTGTAATGAGGTAACGAGAAGGTATAGGCCATAATCCACCAAGCTGGCCCAGTGCTGGGTGGTGGATGCCAGAATTTTTAAGGCGCCGAAATGGCTTCTTACAAAACCTAACGACCACTGTATACAAGTATACAGCACCCGGGACCGACTGCTTAACGTGCCGTCCGAAGCACGGAAGTCGTCGTGAGAAATGAATGGTCGGCGGTCACTCATCCAAGTACCGACCGCGCCGAACGTTGCTTAAGATGTGATATCGTATGATACACACATTAACCATGGCGCCACGACGTGTGTTACATATAATACAGTAATAACAAGGATATGTATGAGAGACTCATGGCTTCGCCGTGGAATCATTACAAATAATTGTGATGATAAAGAGGATACCCCAGTTCAGCCGTCTAGTTTCCGAGGCACAAGCTTTAGTAAACTACATTAGTGCTACAAAGCTGCGGTGCTAGCACAGAACCTTATCGACTCGTATGTTTACGAATGTTCGTATAGTATGGAGTCGATTGCAAGTTTTTAGTAACATTGTAATTTTTTTATTTTACAGTTATTTAAGAGTAGGTACAACATGCTTACAAACATTCAAAATTAACAAGGCACACGTTTATTTAAGCTGGCCATGCGGAAATGGATAGATTTCAATAATTGTTGCTTACAAACAGTCTCCATACTATACGAACATTCGTATAGATACGACTCGACAAAGTTCTGTGCTCGCACTGCTGATTTGTCAGTTGTTGTCAGCACCGTCTAGCCCGAAATTAAGCGCATAGCTTGTCATATATGAAAGCTGATGTACATAAATACTCGTAAATAAACTGTACCAACTAGCACACCGACTATGTAGGCCCAAAATAAACTTTAATAATCTTGTTACCGGCGACCATTGTTGCCTGAAGAAGTTCGTTTTCCCATACCCCCAATTGCCATAAAGCCGTCATATAATAAAAAACTGTCTAGAAATTTCTCCCTGAGAAAATAAAATTCTTTTGATTTTTTAGTTTTACACTTTTGTAAAGTTCGGTTCGTTAAGAATGCCATGTGTCATGACTTAAACCTTTCAACAACATATGCGTAAAGAAATAACACTTGAACCAACAAAACAGTACACAAACAGTACAGATATAACCAAAAACTCAAATGAAATTATTGCTGGTTGATAAAAATTCCTTTGCAATGATTTTTTTGTGGATCGTTGCCTCAAAATAGCGAGGAGGTCGAAAAGGACAGTAAGGAAATACATACCTAATGGTTTGCTATGGAGGCAGACCCTGTAGGGGTCTACTACCAAACTTACTCGGATTAGCTACGGAAAATGGCGCTATTTCAGCCGACCTAGGTTTTAAAACAAAGGTATGTTTGGGTGAAAAGCAGAAAAAGTATTTTATCTATCAAAATTTATTTACCTTGTCTCATTTGCCTTTTAAAAAAACTATAGAAATAACTACTGATCTTAGCACTAAAGTTAAAAATTAATTAATATTTTTACGAAATAATCGGTCAAATACAGATAAGGCACTCGCTTCAAGTATTCCGTAAGTAATTAATACGAGTATTTTTTGGATTTGTTCTTATATGTATACTGCAAGTTCTTTGTTATATTACTTTTGCCAAATTTTAATATGTTTCTAGGTCAATGGTGCTCCACCTTATAGGTTTTGATTACCTTGCGAGTGACTGTTCTAAGGGCTTAGTATATTTATAGGCTTGAGTATTCAAAATTAATTTCACTTTGATACCTCCTCACTTTTTTAAGTTAAAGGGCCATGACAGAGTAGAGACGGACAGTAAACCATGTGATTCTATTTCGGCAAACCCTTGTTCTAGATTTTGTTTTGTGGTGTGAAATGCTAAAAATATTGTATGTCTTTGAAACTTCGTTTACCTTTTTGAGATATTATTACTACGTTAAGAGTAGACATTCATTTTATTTTATTTTACACTTTTAGGAAAACTTCCTGCTAATTTACATGTAAATTAGCAAAAGAAATTGAAAACTTAGGACAAATTACAAGTTTCCAATTTTAAAATATTTACACAATACAAAACAAAGCTGCTGTTAAATACTTTGAATTCAAATTTTACTTAGGTTTCATCATTCAGCCAGGAGACGTTCACTGCTGGACATAAGCCTTCCCAAAAGATTTTCCACGTCGCTTGGTAACTTAGGTTTATTGCTCAGAAATTACATTATCTGTCTTGATCCTTTATCTGGAATATATCGAAATAGTTTGATGACAGTGGAAACAAGCATGATGGTACCGAAAACATGCCAATAATAAAACCTATGAATTTGAAAATTGTATTTTGCGTATTTTTTAAGTAAATTTGAAATATAACACAGAATTAGTCCCAAGATTAGATCTAACCAATCATCTGGAAATAAACGCTTCATGCTCGGATGAATTCCAGATACATGACTTAACAAGTGAATAAACAATTGTTGCTAATTCTATTACCGTAAGTAGGTATTGTTTTTTATTTTATATTTGTTTAATATTTATAATAAATATAACAGAGAACGAGTAACGGGTTTCGTAGCATTGAGCCAATGGACATCACCTATTATAGAGACAAGTATTCATAATAATAATAATAATTCGGCGGTGGTTCGCTTCCAGCAAGCATGCAAAAAGCGGTTTTGCTGGATACTGCCCGAATAGTTCGCCGGTTTCTGTCCCTTTTGCCCTGATCCCCGACCGACTGGTCAAATTGTCGGGTCTTTCCGCCGAAAGGCGTGGTGTAGCTTTAAATATAAATAATAATAATAAATTATTTATTGTACACCAATAGCATTAGAAACATTATGATACAATAATTATTTTAAAACATTTGTACAAAGGCGGCCGTATCACTTAAAGCGATCTCTACCAGGCAACCCAGTTAGGACAGGATATGAGTAGAGGAAATTAAGGTGAGCGTGGGTACAGATTTCATAATATAATCTACTTACAAATAATTACGTATAATCATAAATATTACAGAGAGAGAGAGAGAGAGAGAGAGAGAAAAGCTTTATAAACTCATCTTAATTTTGTTCCTGTTTCATTTTCCTCCATCGCTTAAGTCTCCACCAGTCTTTCAACCATTGTATTTCTGTGTTTTCGAAGGTTAGTAAGGCATAGATTTAGACGATTCTAGTCATTCACTTATTCGAAGCCCGGTGAAAGAAATTTCTTAAGGCTATTAGTAAACTTTTCTAAATTAATAGATTTTTGAAAGCTTTCTTTTAATGCAAGGTGTGACGAGGTCTGGTATTGACCATATTATACGCTCTTGAAGAGGGACCTTTGGTTTTTAAGTCATCCGCTAACCCATAATAAAAGACCTGAGACTAGCAGGGCTACTTATAGCACTACTCAAAAAATGTTTAAACTGAGAATAACATCTTAGGATGTCATTCACAAATTAAACATAATAATGCCTCCAAATTTGTCGGACATGACATGAGCTTTTATAATCTACTAGCTGAACCGGCAAACGTTGTTTTGCCATATAAATAAAAAAAAAATAGATGTTGGCCGATTCTCATAGATACCGGATAAGCACAAAAAATTTCATCAAAATCGGTCAAGCCGTTCGGAGGAGTATGGAAACGAAAACTGTGACACGAGAATTTTATATATTAGATCTATGGTGTTCTGCCTACTCCGTAAGGGTTACAGGCGTGAAGTTATTTATTATGAAAAGTATTGTAGGTATGTAAATAAAACATTTTAGCCAGTCTGTAGGTGTATTTTTCAAAAAATCAAATAGGAACAGTTAAGACGAAATGTTTTTTCTTGAAATCTTAGCACCTTAACACGCAGACATAAGGTCGCGTATTACATAGAAATCGCCACCATCGACTCCGCTCAGACACTGATATCGTTTCAAAAATCGATAAAAAAATAACGGTAAATGCTATGTAAATTTTGAGCAACCAAAGTCCGAACAATAATGTGAAGATTGAATTTAAGTAAATTCTAAGCATATGGATTGCATAACTACGTAGTAATTTTAACAAAAGTATGTTTTTAGACGTGTTTTCGAAAAATAAAACTATCGAGTCAAAATCATCAAATCATGTTTTTGAGCAGGCAAAGTATAGATAAAGATATGAATTTACACATATCAAAATGTCAGATCCACTCGTCATGTCATACTCTCATAGTTTGCGATGAAAGTCAATGCATTTTTTCAATATGTCGCCTTAAAGCATTCCGAAAATACTCTTAGGATAGGCACTAGGGCTGCCCCATATCCCTTGCGTCAAAGAGGTACACTGCTATCGCATTGTTGCCTCAATACAATCAACACGCCATTCGGTGAACATGTTTAGTCCATCAGGCTAACTATTCACCTTCAGTATACCACTGAATGTATTATCTTTCACCGACGACGACGTGTTCGTAGACGTAAAAGTGGTAGCTATCCCAGTATTTTTCACGTTGCTTTTTGCATTTCTTTGCTTAAAAAGTAAAGAATATTAGAAGCTTTCCTTTTTTCTTTTCCAGTAAGAAGCGAACATTAACTATTTACCTAGAATCCTAAGCCCACGTGCAATGATATTATGTTAAGGCGCTTAAAAGATCCGATGTCTTTGAGGAAACTATTAGAGCGCGCAAACTAATTATTACATGATATTGAATTTAATTCATGTCTTCATAGAAATATATTATAAAGTCTTACTAAGAAGCGAGTTTTTTTTTTTTTAATATTTTTTTTTTTTTTTATAAGTTACTAAACCCGCGTTTGACCTCAATCTCACCTGATGGTAAGTGACGATGAGGTCGAAGATGAAAGCACACGGGTTTAGGAAGGAACTGGCTCTTTATACAATATTGCCGGAACACATTACCGCCGGAGCGGTAACATTTGGCGGCAGACTTTATATAAAGGGTGGTCGCTAGCCAGTCGGACCCAGAAGGGATCCTACCACCAAGCAAAATACAACATTATCTAGCCTCAAATTAAGAACTTGTGTTATGGATACTAGGTAACTGATATACTTAAGAAATATATAAATATACATATTGAATAAATACATATTTTTTATTACAATAAATTTAAATAAACATATAAACATCCATGACTTGACGGCTAATATCTGTGTTCATCACACAAATATCCGCCGTCGCTGGGATTCGAACCCAGGACCTCTGGCATACGATGCAATGTATGTTACCGCTACACCAGCCGGTCGTCAAATTCCGATATTTCGTAAAGTAATGCGAAAAGAATGGAACAACATTATTATGTATTAAGTGATGTCCATAAGCCTGAATATTTTCCAATCTGGTGGATACTTTTTATTTTAATTTTAAAAAAGAACTTATTTTACTGACGTGCTAGATGAAAAAACTGGGTTTGTTTAACAACCTTGGCTATAAAACTAGATTATATAATAAATATAAAACTATATTAAGGTAATATGAAAAAATTCATGCACACCGATAAGATTAGGATAAGTGATGAATTAACCGGATCGGATCAGGATTCAGGATCCAAGAAGTGTCAACGTTCCAATGTAATAATAACACTTCATCAAGAGCTATTTCCATTCAGAACCTCATTCCTTCAACCTCATTTACCAATAATTGTTATTGAATTTAAAAAAATATTGAGGCTGACCAATAACTAAGCACCTATTCCTATTGTTGTTTTCAATAGTCAATTTTATTAGTCAATCTTAGAATGTTCATGACTTCGGGATTTCGAAAGATTGCATTTTTTACAACTTTGTAGTAGGCTTGTGAAAGGACACGCCTGGGGCGGTACTAAAATCCTTCCTATTTACTCTGCCATAATACTACTTGATAGCGTAGTTGCGTTCCGGTTAAAGGGGAGGAACGGCCAGTGATAATCAATATTTACTCGTATATAAAACTGTTCCGTTACTGACTGAGTGACTGACAGACAACGTACAGCCGTAACTACTGGGCTTAGAGAGCTGAAATTTGGAACATACATTCTTTAGGGGATGTAGGGGTGCATTAAGGAAGGAATTCCCGAAATTCCCACGGGAACAGGAAATAAAGGACATTTTAGTTTGTATGAAAAACCTTATTCCTTGAGTGCAAGGATATGATACTTGGTATAAAAGTTCCTCAATAAGTGTCTGTTTGTATTATGTAAGGAATTGTCGAAATTCCCACGGGGTCGGGAAAATTAGACTTTTCTGTTTATGCGTAGTCGCGGGGAAAAGCTCGTACAGGAATAAAAGGCTTTAACATCTGTAGCCTTGGGTCGTCAACGCAACATTAATCTTACTATCTTTTATTAATTATGACCATGGGCCTGGATACTACTTACCATTAGGTGGATCCAGTGCCCGCTAGCCGGCTTACATGAAGCGTAAAAAAAATAAAAATACCTATACATTTATTGAAGTTTCATCTATTGAGGCACTTCCATTGAGAACGTAAAAGGTGTTTTCTTTTCTAACGATCAAATAAAATAGTTTTATTTCCAGTGTTGCGATAGCTTCGCCATTTCAATTTTCTTATTCCAGAAAGGAGGTAGAGTCAGCTAACAACTATTTAATTTTGTAAAAGACACAAAAATTGAAATAGAACTCTTTTAGTAATACTTGCTGGAAGTGATTGAAAATGTAGGAGGCTTTACACAATCATTAGGTACTTATACAATAATTGTCAAACTTTTTTATTAGATTACGTATGTAGTTTATTTTCAATTAGCAGTATTAATCAATCACAATTAACATACACACATACATAACCTAAAATAAATAAATAAATAACCTGTCTCCGTTTCGGGTAGGCAGAGACAAAGGGACACCAATTGCTGCGATCCAGACATACCTCTTTCGCTTTTTCCTCTTTCGCTTCTTCACCCAATTGACAATAAAAGATAAAATATAAAGTGGATCTACCAAAAAGTCGAACAAAACGCTTCAATAACTCCTCTTTTGTACGGGTTTCCAAGGTTCAGAACGAACTGCCTGCGTCTGTTTTTCCTGACCACTACAGTCCTGATCCTAAGTGTCGAGTGAATAGGTTTGTACTAACTACCATAGTCTTCATGCGTACTCTCTATCAGTTTTCATGGAAGACGTTCTATTTAAACTATACAGTATGACCGGTGACAAATTTTAGATACTGAAGGAGAGCACTCCGAACTAGATTCTAATCATAATTATGTAAATAAATAAAGAGACCTCACTACACTTTTCCCGACGCGCTGCCTCAGTCAACACGCACACAGCAGAGTTCCCGCCACACGCACAGCACCACCCGCTAGGTATCTATTGCATGCGTTGCGTAATGAATTCTCTAACTTTCGGTTAAGTTTACTGAGTAAATAATTAATATTTATTTTTTATTTTATTGTTTTTCTTCATGTATGATCTCAAAACTATCGCGTCTAATGATGTAATGACCCACCAGTCATCCTGTATATAAAAAAAAAAAAACAATTGATTAATAACCTAAAGTCGTCTAGGCGAAGTGGCTGCCGTGAAAAAGAGGTAGAGGTTTCTGTGCATATCAAAATAGCCAAAATAGCCGATTATAACAACCCTTCGAGCAAGATGAGTGATCGCCGATTATTTATTTCAAATACAAATACAAAAATTCTTTATTATGCATACCTAATTCAAGTTGTACAATTTAGTTAACATTATAATTTTATGACAGTATTTATGTGGGTACAGCGATCCTTTACTATCCGTCTGTAATAAAATACTGTGGTACGGCCAAGTAATGATTATCGTCGTAATTTAGGTACCTTTTACGAATTGCTCAATTCTTATTATCTATTAACAAACAAAATTATACATTAAAATAGCTTATTAGTTCACAAACTATTAACAAAATTAAAATTGGAGGTAGGTGACCCCAGCAAACTATAACTCTGAGCGTGAATAAAAAACATTACACAGTAGGTATATCCGAAGATTGCAGATAGTGTTTTTATTAACTACAAAATTAAAAATAAAATAAAAGTATTTCTTATAAGAACAAAAATAATTATTTTTGTCACTCAAAGAGAGGGGTATTTATTAGGAATTAAAGATAAGATAACTACGTGTTTATGTACCTATGAGGTGTGTGAGTAGAAAAAAGAAGTTATAGATATTAAAAGTAATATTCAATAGATAATTTTAAAATATTTTTTTAATGTTTATTCTAATACGTACTTTATTATCAACATAAAATATATAGGTTAAAATTGTTTCTTATAAATTTAATCACATAAAGTCTGAAAATCAAACACGTATAATACACATAAATTACATCATCATCATCATCATCACAACTCCGTGTGATGAGCCCACTGCTGGTTTGTGAGTTTCTCATCTGGGTGACGAGGAGGTTTAGGCCGTAATCCACCAAGCTGGCCCGGTGCTGGTTGGTGGATGTTAGATATTTCAGGGTGCCGAAATGGCTTCTAACAAACCCTAACGACTACTGTATGCAAGTATACAGCACCCGGGACCGACTGCTTAACGTGCCCTCCGAAGCCCGGAAGTCGTCGTGAGAAATGAATGGTCGGCGGTCACCCATCCTAATACCGGCGCAACGAGCGTTGCTTAACCTGCGATATCGTTTGATATGCACAGTAACCACGGCGCCACGACGACTTCTTTACAACTTATTAGAAATAAACAATAAAAAAATCTGGAACTAGAACAAGTATTAGGAATGTAATATAATTAACTATAAAAAACAATACCAACAATAAAAAAGAAAAACAATATTCGACCACTTTGGCGATGTGGTAAACCTATCTGCCTCAGACGCCAGTGGTTGCGGGTTCGATTCCAGCACGAAACCAAAAAAAAATATGTCCCGCGTCTGGGTGGTTATCTATATATGTATGTATTTATATTCTAGGTTCCCCCCCTAGTTCACTACACGGTATGTCATATCACAAGCTTTGCTTACTTTGAGGCCATGTTGTTGGAGTGATTGTCTGGGTTATAAAAAAAAAGACGTGTGGCACTCGGAGACTGCCGCGGTAAAGCTATTGCATAGCATTTTTATGAACTTATGCAATTATAATTATTTATTTATTTTATTAATGCAGTAATGTTTGATCTAATATGAAGTTCCACAAGTTCCTAGTAGATGGCGCTGATTGTTTATTAAAGCCCGCATGTAAAGTTAAGAAATCAAAGTATCACCGCTGTGCCGGTCGGAGTGGGGGGTGTTAGGTTTTTTTCGTTACGGAATTTCTGGATTCGGTCCCCACGCTCAAGGCCCGCGATAAAGCTATGCAATAGCTTAAAAAAAAATACGATAAAAAAATTGCTTGGCGAAAAGGCACTGCAACGCTGATCTTCCGTCAGCACCCTATAAAATTAAGTACAGAAACCTTTTATTTTTTTATTTCGAATAGTGAAAACTTTAAACGACTTAAAGTAATTTAAAATATTTAGGCGGTTTTACTGACTGTACCCTACTCGGGTGCCTTGTTCTAGTCTCTGAAATCTGTCTCTTGAGGATTTCAGGTATCATTCCAATGGCGCCTGATGTTTAACGATGGATATAAGCAAATAGGATAGAAACATGTTTATTTTTATTTCATGAGGCTTTTTGTTGTTTATGCATGAACGTAGTCGCAAAAACATTCCTGTTTTTTAGGGAAAATGAACAAAAAATGAAGCTGTTAGGTGGTCTGTTAGTTGTTAGGGTTTGTTTCTAACAACAAGCACTCAGCCAATTTGGTGGTTTACGTCCCTGCAGTGGGCTCATGACACAGATTTGTGATGATATGCAGGGTTGATTTGTAGTTACCGGCGAAATTTTTTTTTATACAATAAGTATATTGTATACAAACGAAAAAAAAAATTGCGAAAAAAAAGCATTTTTTTTTACAAGGAAATTAATATATCCGCTAACTTGTTAACCAAGGCTTGGTCACTCTAAATTTCCATAAAAATAAAGATGACCATGCGCACTATAAAACATCTTGTAGTACTACGTTTTAGTATTATCAATGAAATGTCGCGTCGTAGTAGCTATGTTCTTCAACAGCGACTATTTTTTTTAAAGTTTGTTGTTCCATATTTCTTCTTTTTTGTACTGAGCGACGCTAAAATATCTATTAAATAAAGAAACTTATATTTAAATTTGGCTGGTGACTAAAAATCAACTCTGTATAGATGTATACAAAAAAAACATTATAAGTTCACTTTAGGAGCGATTGATTTTTGAAAAGGATCGTAAAATATTCACAGAACTGACAACGTCACGACGACTACACAGTGATAAATAATAATAACTTTAATTTAACTTCACACAGAGAATTATTCGTATTTTTAACGCTAAAATGAAGAAAATGACATCCACAACATTGATTATGTAATTCTAGAATGTATTATAATTGATAACTTACGGAACTTAAAGGCTGATATACGCCTTACGAGAATAGAACAGCAAAAGTGATAACGATACTCTTATCTACGGGAAGCCGAAAATAAAAATTATAACAGGGTTTCGAAACGCTCAACCACCGTATGAAATGAAAGCCATTATTAATTAATAAATTCATACGTTAATCTGTAGAAGAGAAAAAAAATTATACAAAATCATAATCGTAACTTTTGATAAGTCTTCTGATCTAATAAGGGGCTATGACTCCGATGCACGTGCTCACTTAAAGGATTATTCGGACGACCGAATCATTTTTAAAGGGTCCTTTTTAACGTTTATCTTCTCATTTTTTACCCAGCTCACTTAACTTGTATGTCGTACTTTATTGGCAGTAAAAATAGAAAACGGAACCAAAAGTTAATCTCAAAAACGTAGAGGAGACCTGTACAAAACCGGTCACCAGGGTAAAACCGTATAGCAGCGTAGCTATTTTCGCCAATAACCCAAATTTCGTGCGTACACGCCGCTCATTGGCGCTTACCAATCAGAACTATTTGTAAACAAACACTGCGCTATTTGGAGTTATTTAATTGTATTGGTTTTCGGTAATCTTAACTTATTTTCGTGAATATACAAGCAGTCATTGTTACCTGTACATACACTACAGGTATGTGACTAATCAACTATGTTGTATGTGATATATTTGTTATTTAATGCAGTGTTTGTACCGGCAGTGACGGATTAAGACTACTAGATGCCCTAAGCATTCCATGCCTGTGGGCCCCCCTATCCGTATGTCAACTAGAATCGGTTTTTAAACCTTTACCGCCTAAAAACATTAGTTTTTTGGAAAATAAGATGATGAGATGTAACGTACTTTAGAAGTGGAGTAGGTGCGACAATAATAAAACCCAAAGCATAATTTATTTATTTATTGAAATGCGCCTTGCGGCTTTTCCGAGCATTGAATTCACGCAAGATAGTATTAACGTCTAACGTTTTTAACATATCGGACTCTATGTACAATATCGATAAATTATCGAGCCTTTCTTGTATCATCTTTGTCCTTTTTTCATTTTTTTATATTTTTAATTTTGAAAAAGAACGTTCCGCTGGGCAATTTGTAATCATAAGCGGGGCCCGCGGGGAAGGAGTGGTTTGTGATTGGCTGATCGCAATTCCGGGGCATTCGAATTGTCGAATGCACTAGCGGGCAGCGAGTGGGCAAGCGGGAGTGGGGTTATGACCACGGAACATTGTTCCGTGGTTATGACTCTAGGTCGGACTCTATGTCAACTTAAAACGCGCGAATTTTCAAATTTGTCCTAGAAACTTTTTTTGGTGACGTCCGTGGTTATGCCTCTAGGTCGGACTCTATGTCAACTTAAAACGCGCGAATTTTCAAATTAGTCCTAGAAACTTTTTTGGTGACGTGAGAGTGAGACGTGATGCCCTAAGGACGGATTTTTTTTGTGCTTCTTCTGGTGCCCCCTCAGACGTGATGCCCTAAGCAATTGCTTAATTTGATTAAGGGTTAATCCGTCACTGTGTACCGGTAAGTATGAATTGACTATGTGTGAGCGAATGATGTTTTTCTTCTACACCAGTGTTAGGCCACAACCGTATGGGGTAAAACCGGTTATATACAATTTTGAAAAAGACATCTGTCTAATTATTATCATTTTTCATCAGCTCTGCTCGTTGCCCAAACACCATTAACTTTCCATGTGTCATTTAAGATAACTTCCACTGCGCAACGAATTGGTCGAGACCCGATCTCATCAATATCCACTACTCAACTCAACCTCGTGATTTGTATTCTGTCAAGGTTGGGCCCATGAAGGCTGCACCAGCTGTGATACAGAGGAGTTGGATGACTACTTTTGCACAGATGCAATATCACATGGTGAATTTCGTAGCAATATCGTATTAAGTATACGGTTTTACCCATGGGACGGGGCAAAACCGGAAAAAGTTGTTATTTGCTATTTCATTGAAATGGGCATTGTTCATTTTTTTACCTATTATTTTTATTGTGTTATATTAATCTTTAACCTTTTTTGACGGACTTATTTGAACAGTTTTATTTTCAAGTGTGTCTATAATATTATATTGATTTTATTAAATTGGTACGTAATGACGTCATCAGTAACATTAACTTTATGAACATGTGTCAGTCAGTAAAAAAACATTAACTGTGTCTGTGTGCTAAAGTCATGTAATGCCACCAAATGGATTATAAACAAAAACATTTTAAAAATTGAATCAAATCATCATCTTCAATAATATTTAATCTCTCCCTGATTTTCACGGTCTTTTGCTGACGTTCAATATTATCGGTGAGGTTACTTTATAATGTTAACAAAACAACCATATAGAGTTAGAGCTATAGAGTTTCTTTTAAGTTTGATTTTTTTTAAACAGCTTTTTCGCCGATTTGATGCCATCAAGGTTAAATAAAGGTCCAATGTATTTTGTTAAATATATATAAAACTCCAATGTTTCAAAATGGTTTAAATCGACTAAATTAACCAGAAACCTTATTCCTCGAAACGGTTTTTCATATAAGGTAAATAAAAAAAAAATTAACAATACCAATTGTTGTCTAATTTTTTTTTAATAAAATTTGTTACTTAATTGTAATGTGTAAAAGTAAAATTGTAAAAAGTTTGGCTGAATGTATATGTTGGTTTAATACATTCGCGTTTAGAAACCTAGGAATTACATGCCCAGATCCTTAGCTATACGGCCTTGCCCCAGTCTCCCTTACTATGGCGTATCCATACAAAAGGTGGACCGATGGTCAAGGCACTGGTAAATGCAGTATGTGGGCCGAACTAGGTGAACCTGCTTGGCTGAGGTGTTTATACAATTGAAGAAATCCTTTATATAGATCTAGGCCTAGTTCTAAACATGACTGATGACAATAAATTGATTTGATTTGATTTTACTTCACTAATAACGATACTAACATAAATCAGACAAACTGCAAACTTTACAGCCTCTTTGTGCTGTGTAAACTTGTAGAAATAAACGAGATTTGTATGTTTATTCCGTTTTAGGTTACGTTTCAGCGTCGTTTTTCAATTTGATATACTTGTATTCAATTACTGTTGTACTAACAAGATTGCTTGTAAGTGGAGATCGTATGAAGGTTAAAAAATTAAGTTATCAAATTGTAGACACACTCCATCTCCTTCCATCACTTTCTCTCTCTTTTGAGATTCTACTTTCAATCGGTCATTGGAATCTAACGATAATTGATGAGTTGATATAAATATTAAATCATATTTTTCATACTATATTGTTTCTTTATTTGGTTGCCATGGAAACCATCCATCCCGACTGGGACACGGACAAAGATCTTGCCAGGCGGGCTAGGGTGCCCGCCCTAGTGAGCTATCGGTTCCTGGTAATTTAAGGTTTTTTTCGCTCTTTATTGAACATTTTTGTGCTTAGAACTATTGTAGTTATTCACAATAGACTAAGTACAAGTACATCGCTTGTAACAAGTTAAAAAAAATTAAAGTATAAGTATGGTAAAGCAAAGGTATAAAGGTAAAGCAGGGTAATATTACTTCTAAGAATTCATTAAGGGAAGAACATTTCTTCGCCGAATTTTCATTTTCGTGGCGCGCCGTGGTTACTGTGTGTATCATACGATAACACAGGTTAAGCAACGTTCGGCGCGGTCGGTAACTGGGGTGGGTGACCGCCGAAAATTCATATCTCACGACGACTTCCGTGCTTCGGAGGGCACGTTAAGCAGTCGGTCCCGGGTACTGTATACAGTAGTCGTTAGGGTTTGTCAGAAGCCATTTTGGCGCCCTGAAAATTCTGGCATCCACCACCCAGCACTGGGCCAGCTTGATGGATTATGGCCTATACCTCCTCATCACCCAGAGGAGAGACTCATAGCCCTGCAGTGGGCTCATTACACGGAGTTGTGATGATGATGATGATGAAGATCAAGATCTATCTTTACGAATATTTTTTTGCGTCGAATCTTAAAGATATATGAAAAAAGTAATGTTTGTATTGGCTTCTAATTAAAGTTGTTCTAGCCCGTGGAGGGATGGCTTAGAATAACTCTATCACCCCAAGATGAGCGTGTCGTAAAAGGCGATAAATCCCGCTTGGCAGTAGGTTCCAGCTATCAATCCGACGCTTGACACCTCAGTCGCTCGTGGCCACGGGGTTTGCAAAGACACCGAAACGTTGAGTTAAAATTTAAAATGTAAATACATACATACACAACTTCACGCCTGTATCCCTTAGGGGTAGGCAGAACAACAGAGGCTATAATATCTTCTGATGTCACGTTTGACTTTGCAGGTATTATAAAGATGGATAGAGACTATTGCAGTGACAGGGGGTCAGCGTATCGCCCACAAAACACGCCAATAAAACCTCTGTCCCTTGACTGACCTTGACAGTATGCCTGGGAAGAGAAGCAGCATTCTTTATTTGTAATCCTAGTTTTTAAGTTTTATAATTAAGTATTATTGTGATATTTATGTGAATTGTTGGTATCAATAAAGTTTTTATCTATCTATCTATCTATCAGCTGGAACATTCTATGATAATACACGATAAATCCGGTTAAAAACTGTTTTATTTAATAATCGCGAAAACTTATAACAATATTTATAGTAATTTAAAATACATTTAAGATAGGTAATTAGATAATTTGGATATTGTTTGAATTAAATATTATGAGGAAAACGAGGTTCATATAACAGCTTTCGATGCTTATTTATTGGTAGATGTCGCTTAAGCACTAATTTAGTTGATATCTCTTATTTGAACAAATTGACCCCCTTTTACCATTGGAATTAAGTCAGTGACAAAACAAACAGACAGAAATTCCATCCGTATGTGGTGGATATTCCAAAAAGTCGATTGTTTTAGCTTTGACTGGTCATTGGTTATAACATGGAAAAATAGTTTTTAATCTTATTAATAAAGCGCTCAGAACTGCGTTAGCAATTTTAAGTGTGTCAATTTTATACGATCAACGGAACTTAAGACCGATATTAAAGTTGAAAGCGTTTTATTATACTATGGGCCTTGAAGTTTAATTCCTAGAAAGTTCTGAAACCGAAAGTTCAAAATTAACTTGGGTTTGAGGGTAAACTAGCCTTACCCCTAAGTTCCGTGTGGTTCTCTATAACCCAAGTTAACTTAAGCTTATTGGATTATACGGTTCAAGTGTCTGTATTATTGAATAATGGTTATTTATGAATATGCAATAACTATAATTCGACGACCATTTTGGCGATGGGGTAAACCTATCTGCCACAAACGCCAGTGGTTGCAAGTTCGACTCCCGCACGGAACAAGAAAAAAAATGTTCCGGGTCTAGGCGTTTATCTATATTTGTATTTATATTCTAGGTTCCCCCGTTGTTTACTACATGGTGTCTCATTACACAAACTTCGCTTACTTTGAGGCCAAGTAGTTGGTGTGATTGTCTGTGGATTTTATTTATTATTATTTTACTAGCCACCGCGCGCGGTTTTACCCGCGTCACTTTTGATCCCGTAAGAATTTCGGGATAAAATATAGCCTATAACCTTCCTCATGAGTTGGGCTATCAAATGCAAAAAGTTTCAAATCCCACTTGTAGTTTCTGAGATTAGCGCGGTCAAACAAACAAACAAAAAAAACAAACTCTTCAGCTTTATATATTAGTATAGATTATTTTATTATTTATAAAACGGTTTACGCCTCGCTGCACTCGCCATGCAAAGTTCAGTAATTTTTAGCCGCGTAGCTATTCGAAGCCTGGATAAGCGTGTTATGAAAGGAGACTTATTCTAGTGCCCCCCGCTAAGTGGCAGGAACCTTCAAGTTCTGCCAGACTAGCGACCACCCTTCATATAAATTCTGCCGCCATATATCACAGCTTCAGCGCAGCGGAGATGTGTTCCGGCAATATCTTTGAAGAGCCAGATTTTCCTAAACCTGTGTGCTGTGTGGTATCTTTGGTCTCATCTTATTTACCATCAGGCGAAATTTAGGTCAAAAGCGGGTTTAGTCATCAATAGAAAAATAATCAACGTCAAGGTAAACGATCTCCGAATTCATACATATTAAAAAACTACAATGTACTCAATCGATTTCGATGAAATTTATATTATATGAAATAAAAGTCATCAAAATCGGTAAAAGTTACGAGGTAACAAACAAAAAAAAACATACAGACGAATTAAGAACCTCCTCCTGTTTTTTGAAGTCGTTTGAATGAATGGATTACTTAAAAAATATCTCAAGATGGGTTGTAAAAAAGTACTGCATAAACTCTATTTTATTATTAATATGTAAGCATAATTCTACTAGACTAGACTCTTATAATTATTATTTTTTATCATGGAACAGGGATTGAACCCGATCCCACTATGCAAGTACTGCGCCACGGAGGATAAATATGAATTTAAAAATGTATTGAAGTATTTACATACATACATACATAACTTCACACCTGTATCCCTTACGGGGTAGGCAGAACACCAGAGGTTATAAGACCATCTGATGTCACGTTTGACAAAGGAGGTATTATAATGATGGAGAGAGACTATTGCAGTGACAGGGGTTCAGCCTATCGCCCACAAAAACGCCAATAAAACCTCCGTCCCTTAACTGACTTTTACAGTATGCCCGGGATGAGAAGCAGCTGGTACATTCTACGTTTTTCTTTCGCTCCCAGTCCAGCATGGAAGTATTAAAGTATTTGTGATAACAAAAACAACATTTTGTTGAACAAATTATTTATTTTTTAATTAACATTACAATTTGTATAATTAAATTAAGTAGGTTCTTACTCTATCATAATCAATTCCAGTCTAAAAATTACAATAACAACATTCAGTCTACAATATTAAGTTTCACTTGTTCGAGAAGTTTAGACTTGCTTCGATTTATTTTCTTATACTTGGGATTCGCTTTGACTGATCTTCGAAAACTGCTCCTCGTCATAACTTTGTCAAATACCTCTTCGCTTGTATCTTCGCTTCCATCATCAGAGAAATGGTTGTTCATGCTATCACTCATTTTGTTGCTTCTAATTGAGATTGAATCAACCATGCTGTCAGAGAGAACAGCATCGTCGTAACAGAATCGATCACTATCACTTGCTCTGTTATTCTTTTGACGCACGCTCCTAGCGTTCAAATCTGGAACTTCTAACGATGATTTCTTTTCATCCTTCTTCTTAGTGTCTCTAGGTTTATATTTCATTGGCGAAAAGTCTACTCGACGAAGAAAACCAATGGAGTCGGCAAACCTTCGGCTACATTTTCTAGTCGTCTTACTCTCAGTCTTAATATCTTTTTTTACACTTTCATCATTTTCCATAGCTATTCCAGAATCGGAATTAGAATCATGTACTACGTTTATTTCAGGAACTGTTGATGATAAGCTGAGGTTAAGTTTTCTAGTTAATTCTTCAATAATTTCTTCTTGTGTTTTAATTTTTAAATTTAATTTTTCTATAGTTTCTGCTTGAGAGTTTATAACTTCGTCTTTTTCACATAACTGACGCGCTACTGCTTCCGTTCTTGAAGTTAGACTGACTTCATACTTTTGAAGCTCACTGGATAAAAATTCTAGTTCTTTTTTCCTGCTGGATTCTAGTTTATGTATCATATCGACTCTTTTCTGATATGATTCTTTGACTCTCTTAAGCTCTTGCTTATGTGTGATTGTCAAAAATTTTATCATATTCAAAGCTTCTTGAAGAGTCTTTGGTTGGTCGATACTCGTGCTTTTTTCTTCCGTCATTGTTTTCACTTGAAACTGAAACAAGAGAAATTAACATGTTAATGAAATATACACAGAATAAAAATAAGACAAATGTTTAAAGGTATACATAAAAATAATAAAAAAATACTGGGTTTCGAACCCAGATCTCTTGGATGGATTATTATTTATTTTAAGTAAGTTTTAATTATTTTTAAGCTTATATTTTATGAAGTTAATCTACAATTATACCTATAAATGTAAAATACCTAGAAATTTGGTTTCATTAGCTTAGAGATTACATAAAATTAAAACAAAGATAATATGACGTTAACTAGAAAATTTCCCAAGGAGAATGTATATTTTTAAACCATAAATTGTTTAAGTAAGCTTAGTCCATCGTGTTATTATAACAGCTTATTGTTTTCGACCATCTTTTTGAAACAAAGGCACGTATACCTTTTTAACAAAATACCGACGCATTCACAATACTTTATTTATGTAACAGTAATCCGTAACTATGAAATTTATGAGTTTCTGTTAAGCCTTTCACGAAAATAATACCATTACAAAGGTTAACAGTTTTTATTATTGTCCTCAAATTCTTTTGTTATTTAGACTAAGTAGAAACCGATGTGAAGAATATTGTTTTTTAAGATTATTTTATTTAATTAACGAGATTTAATTTCGTTTTATTACTCGTATTGTATATTTGAAGTTAAGAAGTTATGGACTAATTAGTTTTTTACAAAATCTACTTTCATCCCTTTTTTGAAATAGCGAGCAGGATTAATAATATAAGTTATCTAGGCATCTAAGTCCTATTGTGGAATTAAGTGGTGATATCAATACTAGCGCTTATATTGATTGCGTTTATTATCTCTGAAAAATTGAATTTAAAGGATTTATGTTAATTGCCACTTAAGTTAAAATTAGTTGATTTTAACACCAGCATATATGACGGCTTGGAAAACTAAATTAAGTTGTCAAGCAAACTGTAACACAAGCTTTCTTTCATTTTATGAGAAAAGTATTTATTATCTTTCGAGGTGCCTCGGTTTGATCTAAACTGAATGTTTAATGTTTTCTAAAGTGTGTAGACATGTGTCATACATAAGCGATATGTGTTTTTCTACATTTTAGGTATGTATTCATAAAAAAGTATTTTATTAGGTACATTATTTGCTGTAAAGGGTTTGCTTAGAATAGGGTTTATACTGTTCCGAATGATCCCCGCTTTGGTAGGAACTCTTATATGGACAACTCATACTTTATTTTGTTCGAAAAACAAACAGTATTATTGCATCTAAGTTACAAGTCAATTCACCATTTACAAGTTTTCGCATATTGAAAAATCGATTGTTTTTTTTTTCATATGACAAAGTTTTCTTTGTTAGATGATAAAGAGAAATAATAAGTCCAGGCACAGAATATTTTTTTGGCCACGTCATCAAGCTTCTATTTTCATAACTTAGCCACGAGACAATAACTTTTGCGAAAAATGTGTCTTGAAATAATTTATAAGTACTATAATTATACCATAATAATTTATACTAAGTTATATATTCATTAAAATTGCGATGAAAAATATTAAGCGACAAGAAGGGCTCGGTCGTAGAAAAAAGACGTAGTCGGTACGGTTAGGTGCAACGAAGAGGAGCAGTTAAGTTGCATATAGTTATACACGTGCGCGAGCCGAGCGAGCGAAGCGAGTGGTGACGCGGCAGCGGCCGGCGAAGCGTCATAAACCCTAGAGCTTTTTTAAATAACCTCGACGTGGTTTGTGGCACGGATTGTGGCTGACATAGTAATTTAGAAGGCAACTTACATTTTTAGAGGTAATGCTATTTAAAAGAAGTCTGTTCAATAAGCACCCGAAGATAAATGAAAACTGTTACTTTTGTTATGACTACGCTCGAGATTGACCTGAACATAACCTGATGTTACGTAACGACGAAGATGCAAGATGGAAGGGGCTTGAATTTTTGAATTACGAGCTTTTTGATTTTTGAAATTTGGTGTATATTAAAAACAAAAATGGATTTGATTGAACAAAAAAGGATATGAACAAAAAAGGAGATATTTTTTTTGTATTTGACCGAAAAACAGTTAATCTAATTTATTTTATTCGGAAAACATACATTGAATAAGACGAAACTAAAACAACAATCAGAGATGTGATTCTAGAATATACTCAAACTTAAGTCAGTGACAAAAGTGACTAGGTGTTAGTGTTAGACTGTACAATATCACTATGCCAAATTTCATCCAAATCTATTAAATAAAACACTTTTTAACCGGACTTATCGCGTATATTTACATTTTAAATTTTGACTCGACGTTTCGGTGTCTTTTCAGACCCCGTGGTCACGAGCGACTGAGGTGTCAAGCGTCGGATTAATAGATTGAAAAAAGTTATACATCATCATCTCCATCTGTTTCTCAGTCTTCGAGCGTAGCGTTCGGGATTGACACAAAACGAGCTGACAGTATCTTGAGTTACAGGTCGTGCAGCTTGCTGGATGTTAGATTTAATGTTTTTCAGGATAGGGTCCCATGTCGGTGATAGTTTCCAACCATCTTCTCTATTGAAATTAGGGTGTTTTTTAATTTCAATCGCTTAGGGTGTTTTTTTTTAATTTCAAGAAGACGCTCGAAGACTGAGAAACAGATGGAGATTATGATGTATAACTTTTTTCAATCTATCAATCCGACGCTTGACACCTCAGTCGCTCGTGACCACGGGGTCTGAAAAGACACCGAAACGTCGATTCAAAATTTAAAATGTAAATATACGCGATAAATCCGGTTAAAAAGTGTTTTATTTAATAGTATGAATCGCGAAAACTTAAGACAATTTCATCCAAATCTGTTGAGCCGTGATTAAGGAACAAACATCCATCGAAACTTTCACAATTATAATATTAAAAAGAATTCGTATATCCTTTGGAAACGATTGTTGTCTGTATTTTGGTGGTCATCGCAAAGTTATCGCGATTTTTAACAACAAAGTCGGCAAAGAATCGCTTTGAAAAAACCGTTTTCACGAGCAGAGCCGGATCCAATAGCTAGTTTAAAATAATTTGGGTACCTGTATTTAATAACGATATGAACACGTTGTAAATATAAACTAAATAACTGAAAAAATCACCCTACTCGTACCATGACGCAAACCTGGGACTCCCGCATGCCGGAAGGGTTTCTTTCACTTATTTAAGAATAATTGAGTAATAAATTAATAATTGAATAATTCAATACAAAAACTTAAAATAATATTATTGAATTATGAACTGTTTAAAGTATCAAAATATGAGCGACTGTCTATCGTAATAACACATTCCTAAGTGTACGGTGTAATTTAGAACTTTATGCTGGACAATGGATCTATGAGACGTGAATTTACCGATTCAATGACGTATTACGTTACACAATGAGACCATTTTAAATTTTCATGTTTTTGTAACAGCTCAGCATTTATTTTATAAAAGTAAAAAAGTAAATTTATACGATTTATCAGTAAAACTAAGTTTAATTATTATTCTACGGATTATTTAATTTTGCTTATTTTTTACTGTTTATTAGAAACGAATGTTGTCGGGACTAATTGTTTTAACTTTAACTCGTAGTTACGGTTTTCACAGAAACCTTTGTCAATCGTAATAAAAATAATTTATTTTACAAATTAAAGAAAGTTTGAAGGAAAATCAAAAATATTTAAAATTAACTTTGAGCTGATCGTAGACTTTAAAATCAATCTTAATTCAAATGTTTAAAATAAAATTAAAAACAAAAATGAAATCGACGAAAAATATTATAAACACACCTCAATTGATAACATAAAACCAATTAATGAATGAAGAGGAACTAAATGAGCAACAGAATCTAGAATTACCTCTCGGATGTATCCAAAACAGAAAACACTAACACACTGAACCAGTAACCTCCACTTGATACTTGAACTTAACTTGAACCGCAAACGATGTTAACGCTACGAAAGTTGAACCAATACTGATGCACTTGTATCACAATCATGACAATGCAGCTGTTAAAACAAAAGTATACCACCAATAGGATACCAATCAAACGTCTTTTGTTAAACAAAAAGGTACCTTAAATGAAGGCGATAACCGTTAATTAAATTTCTAGGAAACGCAAATTTGGGTTGGTCGAGAAAGGTCTTGCTACCTGGACGGTTCCAGTTATAGAGTAGAGTTTTATTATGTTATGGGAACTCCTAATGGTTGTTTCGTAAGTTAAGTGATAAGTTTTAAGTTAGGTTGCACCATCGAATGCAACGGTCTCGTTAATTGATAGATAGGCTAACGAGATTTTGATACTATGTTATCGTGCTGGTTTTTGATATTGAAAAAATGTAGAAATTAAATGCTAACTTTGATAACGCTACTCAAATATTATGAAATACGAGCATTTCTCGCAATTTCGTACGCGCTAAACTACTCCTAAGCTCCTGTGTTAATTTCAGGCACTTCTTCCATAATATAACCAGACACCAATTGATAGAACCTTTATACCAAGTTTCTAAGCCATACACTTAAAGAATAAGTTTTCTTATACAAACTAAAAAGTCTTATAATTTCCGTTTCCGTGGAATTTTGGGATTAAGGAATGTATGTTCCAAATTTCAGCTCTCTAGTGCTCTACGCCCAGTACCTAGTTTTTTTTTTTTTTGCTATGCGTTTTCTGTCGGTCACTTAGCCAGTAATGGAACAGTTTTATATATTAAGATTGTGTAGAGAGTTGTCCCATTTCGTAGATACTGTTTTACGGGTTGAATTGGAATTTCGTACACAGATAGACAGCATTCGTTGAAACAACACATACGAGTAGAATGCTTTTATTATGAAGTATTTGAGATTGAGGCCGTATACAGAAAGAAAGCTGGAAACTTATAAGCGCTTAACAGCGCTTGACAGCGCTGGTGACCCGCGCAGGAAAATATATGAACGCGCGCCGATAAGCACTGAACGGTGCCGACAAGTTCCGACAAGTTTCAACACGCGCTGGTCAGTGCTGGGAAATCATCGTCCGATGAGTCCGACATTTTGCTTGGTCTGCCTCAACCTGCTTTCTTTGTGTAGAACGAACCAGCGCTGTCAAGTGCCGGTAAGCGCTTATAAGTTTCCAGCTTTCTTTCTGTATACGGCCTAACGCCGTTGAAGCTGTCGTTAAGAAATTTTAAAATTAATTAAAGTACTTGTTTTAATAGACTAATAAGAACTTGAGTGTTTATGTTGAAATCCGTAGGTGTATCGTTTTGTCGTTTAATTAACAATCAATATTTCAGTAATAACATATATTATTAGAACCTCTACATATACTTTTTTCATACTTTCCGCATGTAACATTTATACTATCAGGACAGTTGTTGGATATTAATCTATAGTGGTATTTAAAAACTAGGAGCGCACGTGCTTCTGTAATATAGTAATAGACGTTTGTATTTGAAAAAAACAGTTGTTGAATCCTTAATTACTTTAGTTCTATTCAGTTACCTTTATACACTTCGCGACTTAAGACTTCAGAATCACATCGTTGCAATTCGATTGTCAGAGGTAAGTACGAAATTGCGTATGAACTATACATATAGACTTCAAATGTTTCGTGAGTCATATTAACTAGGTATTGTTTATTACGCGGCTTTTCTCACACGTTATTGTTCGAGGCACAGTACAGATATCTACAGTAATTCAATCTTTGAAATAAATGCCTACAGCGCCGCGGTCCGTTCACATGTTTAAATTACATTTACCTACTTTGTGTTTACTTCCATTTAGTTTTGTGACTGCAAATTTACTTTTTTTATATAAACTAATAAAATATTTTGTAAATTGGATAGGAAGTGTTCAGCAAGATTACGTTTTGTGTCAAAAAACCATGTTTACGTTTGAATAACAAATCGGTCTTATACCTAAATTAGCGACAAAAAAATACTTGCACCTCGACTGAGACGCACGAAAAGATGTACCTATTATTAAATTTTAAAGTACAAATAATCCGCATATTAACGTAAAGCCCAATCAATAATTGTATCGGTATGCAGACACTCGCGACAGGCCGCATGCCGAGCCGCGTAGTTATAGCTCGTGTTTCGTCCGTTTGTATGAAGTTGAATTACTATAGATGTGTGTACTGTATTGGAGGTGTCCGACTAATTTCGAACTCTTAGGGTGTTACCAACGTCGGACAACCGTCGTTTTTTTTCTGATCGGATTGGCCTAGTAAAAACTATCCATTGACGTCGAATAATACATTCTTACATCGATTTATTGGTGTGGTAATACCTTTATGGATCCCTTCATCAAGGGTGAGAGCAATCGAGTACAATAACATGTGAGTAAAAGTCGCATAAAAACAATAATCGTAAGGACTTTTTAAATTAATCGTACTACAGTTATATTCACCAACCAGCACTGGACCAGCTGGTTTACGGCCTAAACTTTCTTCTCACCGGAGGAGAGACTGATAGCCCAGAAGTGGACTTATTACAAAGAGTTGTGATGATGACTTGTACCTACATACATATGTCTATGCCAAAAACGGCTTCTAAAAATTGGGTATCATCTCGAAGGTCCGGCGGTACTTCAGCCCTGAACGGCTGCTCAACTTATACACAGCCCAAGTGAGATCGTGCATGGAGTACTGCAGTCACCTTTGGGATGGTTCTGTCAAATACCAGCTCGAAGCGCTAGACTCTGCTGACCGAAGAGCCCGTAAACTCATAAATAACAACAACCTTACAAATAAAAAAATGCAGTCGCTCTTTGACAGTATTTTATCGGCTATATTATGGTGAGTGTGCGAGTGCTCTTTTTGACCAAATCGAACCCACTCCTTTTTACCACCGGACTACCAGACGCAGACAGAACTTCCATCCCTATAAAGTGGATTTACCAAGAAGTCGAACAAAACGCTTCGATAGTTCCTTTTTGGTACGGATTGCCAAGGTGTGGAACAATCTGCCTGCGTCTGTTTTTCCTGACCACTACAGTCCTGGAACTTTTAAGTATTGAGTGAATAGGTTTCTCGTGGATGGACGTGTAACACAATAGTCTTCATGCGCACTTTCCATCAGGTGGCATGGAAGACAAACGTCCTATCCTTACAATATAAAAAAAAATATCGTTGAATAAATTCTACCTGTCTGCGAAAAAGTAGAGTAATATTTTAAGCTTAAATGTGTTTATGACCATCTCTTTGTTCGTTTCTTTGTAATGGCCTGTCACCTATATTTCAAACGACTTGTCGTATCTTGCAATAAGGTGTTGCTAGATCTTTCTAAACTGTCGGTATGTTTGATGACATATAACAAAAGCAGGTTGTCAATGAACACATTGGTTATTGAGAAACGAAGAGTGTAGTAGTATTTTTAATTAATGTTACCAAGTAATAAGTGGTGGATTTTTATTCAATGGTTGGTTTTTTAAGACAGTCGGATTGAGGCAAGGCTGGGAGGGGTTAGATTCTGGTGATCTAACGCCACGCGATTTCACCGGTCCCTAAACCTTTCCAGCCATAGTGAACTCCCTGGACGGTTGATACGAGGGTATCTGCCGCCCTGCTCAAGGGAGTTCGCTGAGGTGCAGCGTGCCTGGTATTCACGACACGCCGCATGTTGAGGGTTCCGCGCAAGCAGATGGCGCCGGCGGTTTCGCGGTTGAATGCTTCGGCTTGCCCGTGATCCCGCCACGAGGCGCGGAGGAGGAACACACATTGGGGTTTTAGCCGGTTAAAGTCCAGGCATAACTGTGACGCTCCCCCGAGCGTCATCGTATCCATGGAGGATTTCCCAAATAAAAAAGCAGGTTGTCAATGAACACATTTTTTATTGAGAATCAAAGAAGTGTAGTAGTATTTTTAATTAATGTTACCATGTAATAATGGTTAACTTGTGGATTTTTATTGAATGGTTGTTTTTTTAAGTCAGTCTAGTTAAATTGAAGCGTTGTTTTGGGAAGTTTTGTTAAATAATAATATTGTGTGTAACTAACCCCAGGGAGAAGATTGCAGAGAGAACAGTTGTTATTCGAAGATTAAATTTAGATTAGATTATTTCAATCTAATATTATACAAAAAGGAGAAATAAAATTGTAGAACTTATTGTCAAATCGAGCTTAGCCTAGAACTTCGAAATGCGTTTATTAGGTTTATAGAGTGAAACGATAGCATACAAGATGACTGGTGGGTCACTTTTGAAATTAGAGGACGTGATAATTTCAGATCATACATGAAGAGAAAAATATAATAAATAATTAATAAATAAAAGCCCCAGACAATCACACCAACCACATGGCCCCAAAGTAAGCATAGCTTGTGTTATGGAATACCATGTAGCGTACTAGGGGGTAATCTAGAGTATAAATACATAAATAGATAAAACACCCAGACACGGAACATTTTTTTTTCTTGTTCCGTGCGGGATTGAACCCGCTACCACTGGCGTCTTAGGCTGACAGGTTTACCCCATCACCAAAGTGGTCGTCAATATTAATTATTTACTGAGTAAATTTAACCGAAAGTTAAAGAATTGATCACGCAACACATGGTTACGCTAGCTTTGGCAGCGATCCGCGTGCCAGGTCACGTGACGCGATTTACGCAGGCCTAAGTAAATTAGATAGAAACTAAACTTTATTTATTTATGGGCAATTCTAGTGAAAAATTTAGTACTTGCTTTTATTACATAATTATGATCAGAATAAAGTACAGAGTGCTCTCCTTCAGTATCTAAAATTTGTCACTAGTCATCCTGCATACTTACATATTATAAATTTTTAACAATCGTTTTTATAGAGTTCAATGCAGTGCCCCAAAACTCTGACGTGAGTGACGAGGAGTTTTTGGCTATATACCACGAAGCTGACAAAGTGTTAGTTGGTGAATGTTAGTATTTTCTGGGCGTCGAAATGTCTTCTGACATAACCTAACGACTACTTAATTCAATAATACGGCACACGGGACAGACTGCTCTTGCTTTCGAGGAACGGAAGTTGTCGTGAGAAACTATTGAGCGTCCTTGTAACGACAACGACGAACGTTGCATAACTTACTTTAATCGAATAGTTATGGTAAACAGCCACATTAGAGTTATCCAGATTTTTTGTCTATTTTATTTATTTAATAATTTATGTATATACAAGGAAAGTTAAACAAACAAATTGTCTGTTGGGGCCGGCTAGGAAAAAACCTGCTGCCCCAAGCGTGTTGAGTGACTAATCCGGGTGGCCCTCACTTGGTGGTAGGACTCTTTCAGGGCCACCCTTTATAATAAATAAATAAATATTTCTGACACTCACACAACATTATCTAGCCCAAATTAAGTTTCTTAAAGAACTTGTGTTATGAATATTATAACCTCAGATCATAAAAACTAAGAGATGTGCTAAGTGGGCGTGTCACGTGCGAACGAATCAGGTAAAAAACATACCTCATTATGAGTTTTGCTAATAGTCGTGTGTCAACTCGCAACGGCGTCACTTCTAGCGATTTTCTCAAAATGCCGGCTTGTTCAGTGGTTTTTTGTAAAAATACTAGTGCCAAAGTTAATTATAGTAAAGATGGCATCTCATTTCACACGTATCTGACTGAAATAATGCGTATTTTTTTATTAAAACTTGTAAAACATTCACTGGAAATAACACTTTAGTTGTAAAATCGGATCACATAGTAAATCAACTACGTTTGTGAAGAGCAAACACTATTGCTTGCGTAACACAGCAAATTTATGCATGCGTTGTTTTAACTACGCAATGGATTAGTATACCTATGAAAATACTCACTTATTCGGCAACTCGTGGTGCGGCCGCTGGTTGCGTTCGTGACTTAAGGATGTGTGATTGTCTACATTTTATCGATAAAATTAAGGCGTATTATCAAATGATAATTTTGTTAAATAAAATCATTCATTGATTACTTTTAATCAATATTATTTATGTATTTATACTATTAATTACATTGTTATAAATAGTTAGGTTCTTGATAAATATAATAATAACTTATTATTTGATCTCCCTGCAAAAAAAATTATTAAAAAATATCCAATGGAAAATCGACATGATAATTTGGAGTCCCTAAAACAATCTATACGATTGGCAGTGAAGAATTTTCCCATGGAAAAAGTGCGTGCTTCTATTGATAACTGGCCTCAATGTTTAAAGGACTGTATTACAGCCAATGGAGACCACTTCAAATAAACTTTTTATATTTCTAATTGTTGTATATTCATGTATTAAACTAACACACTGTAAAAGTAAAAAATGTTATTTGCAGTTAAAATATTGTTTTTTTCTTTATTACAATATTTATGGCAAGACTAGGTACAACTTAAAGGCGAAGTACTATCTTCAGTTGACGTTTATTAATTGTATGTGTGCTTTACATACAACACATACATACTCATTAAATAAATTGCCTTCCTTTGAATAAGTCGGGTAAAATAGTTAACTGCTAAAAAAATTACGTCAATTAAATTTCATCGACATTTTATAGATAACCAATTTCAAACCTAGCTGCATTAGTGTGTGTGCATATCATTCGTAGCTACGAGCGCGGGCGCCGCCTTTTTTTTGCATGTGGACTATTAGTTGATTTGTTAGTGTTATAACGAAATTAATAGTGTGCGTGAGAAATATTCATATGTGTGCTATACTGTTTACTTTTATTGTTGTGTTAGTATAATTAGTGGGAGAAACTTGGAGACATCGGGACCGGAACAAATTAACGCGCAAGGCATATCTCTGTGTTTGTATGATCTGAGATTATAACTGATATACTTAAGAAATATATACACATACATATTGAATAAATACATATTTTTTATTAGAACAAACCTAAATAAACATATAAACATCCATGACTTGACGACTAATATCTGTGTTCATCACACAAATATCCGCCGCCGCCAGGATTCGAACCCAGGACCTGTGGTATAGAAGGCAATGTATGTTACCGCTACACCAGCCGGTCGTCGAATCTGCCGCAAAATATCACCGCTCTGGAGGTGATGTGTTCCGAAAATATTTTATGAAGAGCCTTCCTTTACCTGTGGGCTGTCATGGTCGACCTCATCTTCACTTGCCATCAGGTGAGATTGAGGTCATATGCGGGCTTAGTCACCAATAAAAAAATATGAAAAAAGCCACACTTCGTTCTGCTGCATATTTGAACTTTATGCTTGAATTTAGATATTTTAGACACTCAAAATCTCGTATTTTATTGAAAACTCTTTTATTAGTAAAATTAATTGTGGGTTCATTATATTCAAATCCACACTAATATACAGGGTTCGCTTATAATAGTCAATTAAATTATAATAGCTGATTAGGAATGATGAGTCGGTCTGAATTCCGAAAAAAAAAATATTTTTTAAAGCATTTTTCATAAATTAAAATTTCAAAATTCTTCTAAGTGATCAAAATTTAAGTTTAATCTGTCGCTTATAAGAAGAATTTTGAAATTTTAATTTATGAAAAATATGTTTAATTTTATTTTTTATCTGCTATTAAAATATATTTCACTACCCGGACCTGTATTTCAACTTAACGCTCCAATGTCTTTACGGGCCGAAAATCACGAGTAACTGAGGTGGAGTCTAACTAAAGAAAGCTGTCCAATAAAAAAAAGAGAATTCTAAAACTTCAAGTTCAGGCAACCCTGGGTTTACGTTGCGCAAATAAAGTTGATACTATTAATACAATCATCGAATACACCGATATCCTTCTTTTTTGAAGTCGCCCAGTATATAGTATCAAATCCGTTTGAGCAAGCTAAAGGTTGCCTGATCTTGAAATTTTTAAATTCCTTTATTTTTCCTTGCACAGCTTTCGTTGGTCAGACTGAAGGCGTTAGGTTGACAGTTCCAAAATTATCAAAAACCACCGCCATCATTTCTCATTCCACGAGCGTTTAGTTATGTTTTGGTGACTAGTCCCACGCTTGGCGTCTATCTCACGTGATGTCTAGTGAAGACAGTGCTGCCAACCTTAAAATAATTTTATTTTTTTAACAACATTTTACCCTCATTTTACCATTTACCTTGACGCCTGAAGAATGAAACTGACAATTTTTACTTGTTTGCAAGTGGATCACGATCATAGCCGATTATTATTTTATAACTTATTATTATTGATTTTTGAGAAAAATCTCTTTTTTTATATAGCCCTTGAGCATTCTCCTTTTGGTTTCATTTTTATTTTTTAATATTGTCAAAAAATAGTTTATTTATACATATTTATAGCCATATTATTTTAAACTCTATCAATTAGAGTCAATATTTTTTTTTCTAATACCACCGTCAGAGCCGCTGTCTATTCTTTACTAATTCCATTCATCCTTATTCTCGCATTCATGCTTTCTGTACATTTGCTACTGTTACAAAAGTTTGAAAAAAGCATGCTTAAATTTAATGTATTTACGGGATTCTTACCACGATTTCCGATTTTATTTTCGCACGTCCGATATTTCGATGCTGTTACAAGCACCATGATCGCGGACTGGCAGATGTAGGTAGGTGGCGATGACAGTTAGAGGCAGATATATCGATCTACCCCCTTTCTTATTCGTTTTGATCTGCTACTACTGGAACTCACATGAATGTCAATTTTGCAAAACACGCTCACAGTATCACTGGGTTTTTGACCGGACACACCACTTTCGCTGTTTTTTGGTTTAGTAAAAGTCCTGACCACTGGGTTCCACGTACTAGACAATTTAAAACCGTCTTCTCGATTAAAGTTATTTTCGCACTTTTTTATTTCTAACGCTTCTTTAACGATTCGCGGTATGTAGTGTCGTTCCGTAGATAAGATCCGAGTATTATGGAATTCAATCCAATGATTAGGGCCCGATTCTAACAGATGTTCGGCGATGGCTGACTTGTTTGTGTCTGAGATTTTTATGGCTTTGATGTGTTCCTTAAGACGGCATGAAATAGTTCTCTTCGTTTGGCCTATGTAGGAGCTGCCACAACTGCAGTCAATTTTATAAACACCCGGTGTCTCAAGCGGTATGTGATCTTTTGGTGAGCGCAGACACTGATTGATTTTCTTGTAGGGAGTGAAAATCGTGTCGATAGAGTACTTATTTAATATCCTTCCTATTTTATCTGTGACTCCTTTTAAATATGGCATGAAGGAGGGCTGGCGCTTCACCTTGGGTGTATTTGGTTTGGTTCTCGTTGTTCTCTTTATATTTGACACCTTCACGGTGTAGCCATTGTTTATTAAGACTTGTTGCACATGCTGTAGTTCGCTTTGAAAATGGTCATTATCGCAAAGATCATAAGCGCGATTAGTGAGTGACGAGACTACTGCATTGAGATGACGGGGGTGGTGGTGAGAGGATGCGTGAAGGTATCTGTCAGTGTGTGTTGGTTTCCTGTATACTGAGTAGTTTAAATAGCCATCACTCTTGATCGTTAGTTTTACATCCAAGAACGCCAAAGATCTTTTATTTTCAAGTTCTACAGTAAAGCGCATTTTAGGGTGTACACAATTTATATGGTTCAAGAACAAATCAACTTCCGGTGGCCCACCTTTCATAATGCAAAAAATGTCATCAACATATCTCTTCCACAAGGTAGCACAAACTGGAGATGTACTCAAGGCTAAGTTCTCGATATGTTCCATCCACAGATTCGCGATTACAGGGGCTACTGGACTTCCCATCGCTACACCATCAATCTGCGGAAAGAATTCGCCCTTGTAGATGAAATAATTTGAAGTTAAGCAGTGTTCTATTAGCTTGATGTATTGCAGCGAGATTTTACTATCTTGTAATTTGGTTTTTACAATGTCGAGACATTCTTGTAGGGGCACATTGGTAAACAATGATTCAACGTCATAGCTTACCATTGTTTCGTCGTTTTTAACCTTAGTGTTTTTTATAATCTCAATAAAATGGCGAGAATCTTTAATAAATGATGACGTGTGACCAACTAGTGCTTGTAAAATACCTGAGACGTGCTTCGCGAGGTCGTAGGTGGGCGAATCTATTTGGCTGACAATAGGTCGTAGAGGAACGTTTTGTTTGTGGACCTTAGGGAGTCCATATATTTTTGGTGGTTGAAATATACGAGGTCTCAATAGGTGTTTATACACGTCATCGGGTAAAATAGTTTGGCATTCTTTGATTATTGAAGTGGTTTGGCGAGATATTCGAGCCGTGGGGTTGTAATTTACCTTTTTATAAGTATTTTTATCACTTAATAACGACCGTATCTTCGTGTCATATTCCTCTGCATCCATAATGACAGTAGAATTTCCTTTATCAGCTTTTAACACCATGACACTCTCGTCGGCACGAAGACTTTTTAAAGCAGCTCTTTCTTCTGGAGAGATATTACTTTTAGGTAATTTGGCCTGCCGCAATGTGATGGCAATATCCTGTCTAAGTGCTTCTGCGTCAGGCGCTGGCAATTGGTTTTTATATATAACATCTTCTACACTTGCTATGATGCTATCTATTGGAATATGACTCGGAGTGGGGACAAAATTTAAACCCTTTTTTAAAACATTTAGTGCACTGTCACTTAATTCTTTATTCCATAAGTTTATTACCGTCGTTTTTATAGACTCATTTTCGACCGGTTTCAATTTCGACTTTTGATTCCGTAGTAGGGACTCGTATTTACGCTCTTGTTTTAAGTGGCTTTGTTCACCCGATTTTACGGCTTGTTCGAATGTGACCCTATCGCAGATATCAAAATGCTCCTTAGACAAATTCTTACTGCACCAAAGATGTAAATTTAATAATTCACACTGCACTTTGTCGAGTAACCATCGATTATTCTTTATGAGTTTCCGTAGCAATTTACCACTAGCTCTGCGTAGAACATTTGCGGAACCATGAATGTCAGGTCGCGGTCTTATGCGTACATGAACATTTATTAAGAACATTATAGAACATTTGCGGAACCATGACATTCATGGTTCCGCAAATGTTCTACGCAGAGCTAGTGGTAAATTGCTACGGAAACTCATAAAGAATAATCGATGGTTACTCGACAAAGTGCAGTGTGAATTATTAAATTTACATCTTTGGTGCAGTAAGAATTTGTCTAAGGAGCATTTTAATATCTGCGATAGGGTCACATTCGAACAAGCCGTAAAATCGGGTGAACAAAGCCACTTAAAACAAGAGCGTAAATACGAGTCCCTACTACGGAATCAAAAGTCGAAATTGAAACCGGTCGAAAATGAGTCTATAAAAACGACGGTAATAAACTTATGGAATAAAGAATTAAGTGACAGTGCACTAAATGTTTTAAAAAAGGGTTTAAATTTTGTCCCCACTCCGAGTCATATTCCAATAGATAGCATCATAGCAAGTGTAGAAGATGTTATATATAAAAACCAATTGCCAGCGCCTGACGCAGAAGCACTTAGACAGGATATTGCCATCACATTGCGGCAGGCCAAATTACCTAAAAGTAATATCTCTCCAGAAGAAAGAGCTGCTTTAAAAAGTTTGCTTGGTGGTAGGATCCCTTCTGGGTCCGCCTGGCTAGCGACCACCCTTTATATAAAGTCTGCCGCCAAATGTTACCGCTCCGGCGGTAATGTGTTCCGGCAATATTGTATAAAGAGCCAGTTCCTTCCTAAACCCGTGTGCTTTCATCTTTGACCTCATCGTCACTTACCATCAGGTGAGATTGAGGTCAAACGCGGGTTTAGTCACTTATAAAAAAAAAAAAAAAAAAAAAAAAAGTCTTCGTGCCGACGAGAGTGTCATGGTGTTAAAAGCTGATAAAGGAAATTCTACTGTCATTATGGATGCAGAGGAATATGACACGAAGATACGGTCGTTATTAAGTGATAAAAATACTTATAAAAAGGTAAATTACAACCCCACGGCTCGAATATCTCGCCAAACCACTTCAATAATCAAAGAATGCCAAACTATTTTACCCGATGACGTGTATAAACACCTATTGAGACCTCGTATATTTCAACCACCAAAAATATATGGACTCCCTAAGGTCCACAAACAAAACGTTCCTCTACGACCTATTGTCAGCCAAATAGATTCGCCCACCTACGACCTCGCGAAGCACGTCTCAGGTATTTTACAAGCACTAGTTGGTCACACGTCATCATTTATTAAAGATTCTCGCCATTTTATTGAGATTATAAAAAACACTAAGGTTAAAAACGACGAAACAATGGTAAGCTATGACGTTGAATCATTGTTTACCAATGTGCCCCTACAAGAATGTCTCGACATTGTAAAAACCAAATTACAAGATAGTAAAATCTCGCTGCAATACATCAAGCTAATAGAACACTGCTTAACTTCAAGTTATTTCATCTACAAGGGCGAATTCTTTCTGCAGATTGATGGTGTAGCGATGGGAAGTCCAGTAGCCCCTGTAATCGCGAATCTGTGGATGGAACATATCGAGAACTTAGCCTTGAGTACATCTCCAGTTTGTGCTACCTTGTGGAAGAGATATGTTGATGACATTTTTTGCATTATGAAAGGTGGGCCACCGGAAGTTGATTTGTTCTTGAACCATATAAATTGTGTACACCCTAAAATGCGCTTTACTGTAGAACTTGAAAATAAAAGATCTTTGGCGTTCTTGGATGTAAAACTAACGATCAAGAGTGATGGCTATTTAAACTACTCAGTATACAGGAAACCAACACACACTGACAGATACCTTCACGCATCCTCTCACCACCACCCCCGTCATCTCAATGCAGTAGTCTCGTCACTCACTAATCGCGCTTATGATCTTTGCGATAATGACCATTTTCAAAGCGAACTACAGCATGTGCAACAAGTCTTAATAAACAATGGCTACACCGTGAAGGTGTCAAATATAAAGAGAACAACGAGAACCAAACCAAATACACCCAAGGTGAAGCGCCAGCCCTCCTTCATGCCATATTTAAAAGGAGTCACAGATAAAATAGGAAGGATATTAAATAAGTACTCTATCGACACGATTTTCACTCCCTACAAGAAAATCAATCAGTGTCTGCGCTCACCAAAAGATCACATACCGCTTGAGACACCGGGTGTTTATAAAATTGACTGCAGTTGTGGCAGCTCCTACATAGGCCAAACGAAGAGAACTATTTCATGCCGTCTTAAGGAACACATCAAAGCCATAAAAATCTCAGACACAAACAAGTCAGCCATCGCCGAACATCTGTTAGAATCGGGCCCTAATCATTGGATTGAATTCCATAATACTCGGATCTTATCTACGGAACGACACTACATACCGCGAATCGTTAAAGAAGCGTTAGAAATAAAAAAGTGCGAAAATAACTTTAATCGAGAAGACGGTTTTAAATTGTCTAGTACGTGGAACCCAGTGGTTAGGACTTTTACTAAACCAAAAAACAGCGAAAGTGGTGTGTCCGGTCAAAAACCCAGTGATACTGTGAGCGTGTTTTGCAAAAGTGACATTCATGTGAGTTCCAGTAGTAGCAGATCAAAACGAATAAGAAAGGGGGTAGATCGATATATCTGCCTCTAACTGTCATCGCCACCTACCTACATCTGCCAGTCCGCGATCATGGTGCTTGTAACAGCATCGAAATATCGGACGTGCGAAAATAAAATCGGAAATCGTGGTAAGAATCCCGTAAATACATTAAATCATAGTGAAAATAACCGCGATAGTTTGAAACAATTATTAGCATGCTTAAAACCTAGTATGCTCCATACGAGCATGCTTAGGAGCAGTTTACATTTACATTACTTGCTAGTTTTAAGTATGCTTATATTTTTAAGTATGAACGACTGATCGATATAGCATGCTCAATAAGCAAACCTTAAAACACACCCCCTTTCACCCGCGCCGCTGGTAGTATGCTCGAAAATTGCAAGCCTGTCGATTCACGAGCCTGCTCGAAATGAGCATGCTTATTTTGAGAAACATTACCACACACATGCTCTTTTGTAGCATGCTTTCGTGCTTAAAACGAGCATGTGTAACAGTAGCGTGTCAATATTTTTTTTGTAATACTACCGGCAGAGCCACTGTCTATTGTTTACGTACTAATTTCATTCATCCTTATTAAATATTTCTGGCACTCACACAACATTATCTAGCCCAAATTAAGTTTCTCAAAGAACTTGTGTTATGGATTAGATAACTGATAAACTTAAGAAATATATACACATACATATTGAATAAATACATATTTTTTATTAGATAAACTTAAATAAACATATAAACATCCATGACTTGACGACTAATATCTGCGTTCATCACACAAATATCCGCCGCCGCCGGGATTCGAACCCAAGACCTCTGGCATAGAAGGCAATTTATGTTACCGCTACACCAGCCGGTCATTCCTTATTCCTCGAATTCATGCTTCTCGTACTTATATTCATCCCACGCTCTATCAATCTTCCATTCATCTCTTTAAATCATAATCTGGTGATGATCTGTATCGGGTGGGAATCGTAGTAACTATTTAAGACGCACTTACCCAAGGGCGATAGGGTTATTCTAAAGTAACCCAAAATTAATTTGAATTTGCCATCGTGGTGAGAGGATTAGTCAGCCTAGGCCCTGCGTTACCGGACCTAGCTGCTTCCGGAGTGCACCGCGCTGAGGCTCCTTTCTTGCACTCCCATAAGTGTGAATGCGGGCATTCCCCGCAAACAATGACGCACTTACTCACCTGCCCAGCATGTCCACATAGCTGCACACTCCAGGACTTGATGGACGCTAGCGATGGTGCTGTAGAGGCGAAATTTTGGACGAACAAAATTTGAATTTGTGTCGACTTGCAAGAAGAAGAATTTCTCTTTCTAAAATGAAGCGAAGGATTAACACTTATTTCACTCTAAGTTAGTTACCACAGTATTATATGTACTTATTAGTACAGATTATACAAATAGGATATTACAAATAACAATTAAATATGTTTAGTGTGTGATTCCGGGAAATCGGATTTATAAACATTTTGTAAAGGGATTATCATCAACATTATTAGTTCATTCTCAATTGCCTGAGTTGCATTAGTAGCTAGGCTGTGATAATTGGATTCCAATATAAGTTTATAAAAAAATATTTTAAGTACCAAATAAACGTGATAAATAAACTACAAAAAGGGAGGTTACGATTTTGACCTATATGTATGTTGTGGGTATGGATGCTCATCTGTTTTCTCATAACTTCTAAACTAGTTATCATAATTGAGAGGGAATACACACACATTATCCTTTGATAAACCCAAACCTATACTTTCACAAACATAACAAAATTAACATAATGAGCATCAACAATATGTTTATTGATATGTGCTTAAAACATTGACAGAAAATCTCGAATTTGAAAAGTAGCCATATTGGCGGTTGAAAATTGAAGGAAGGAATGGTAGTTTCTGGACATACCTACAGAGTAGTTTTTTAGTCAACGGCCAAGTTTTTTTTACACATCATTATCATCATCACAACTCTTTGTAATGTGCCCTGTCTCTCCCCTGGGTGATGAGGAGGTTTAGGCCATAATCCACCAAGCTGGCCCAGTGCTGGGTGGTGGATGTCAGAATTTTCAGGGTGCCGATACGGCTTCTCACAAACCCTAACGACTACTGTATACAAGTATACAGCACCCGGGACTGACTGCTTAACGTGCACTCCGAAGCACGGAAGTCGCCGTGAGAAATGAATGGTCGGCGGTCACCCATCCAAGTACCGACCGCGCCGAACGTTGCTTAATCTGTGATATCGTATGATACACACAGTAACCACGGCGCCACGACGACTTCGCACGGCGCCACGACGACTTCACACTAAGTATCAATTTATGGAAACGATTTTTGCAAAAAAAAAAAATGTTTATTTTTAACAAGGATATTATTATATTCACTAACATTTATGAAAGCATGGTCACTATAAATTATGAATGAATATCATTTAAATAAAGGCGACTGCGCTACTACAACATTATTTTGTAGTACTATTTCGTACTAAAACATGATCATTTTCTACTACTTCGTATTAAAAAAATAAGGCCGCGTCGTAGTAGCTATGTTCAACAACAGCGACTTATTTTTTAAAAAAGTTTTTGGTGCAATATCTTAATTTTTTGGCACTGAGCGATGATAAAATAAATATTTACGTTTATATCGGATCAAAGAAAATAGCATTTTTTGGCTGGTGACTGAAAAGAAACCCTTTATTCCTCTGAACAGTACCTACATAAATGTCATTAAGAGATATTCTAGGTAAAGCAGATTCACAAATGAAATGACGTAACAAAAAAGTCCAAACTCCTCTAAAATTTCGCAATTCTTGTTTTAAAAAGCTTTATTTTTACGACAAATTAAAAAACTTTTCTCCTTGAGGTTCCTTGCCACAGTGACACGTACCGTTGACATCGAAATTGCCACTTTAAAAAATCCCCACTTGAATTCTGAAGAGCAGGTGTGCGAAAACTTTTGCAGGACGACGTCTTAACATACTTCGATCACATTTTTACATCGTTTGCTTAAATCCTGTAAGGAAAGCGCGATGTACAGAAGGCAGCCGATCAAGTGTTATAAATCTGTCAGATTTCCCCAACCAACTTTAAACTTTAAGTCAAAGGCATAGAGTTCAGATTCAATTGCAATTTTTGACAGGATAGGAACGCTTGATCTGCAGTTAACTGTACTTCGAGACTTGGGAGCTTTTATCGTAAGCTCTGTTTCTTTGTTTTATGTTTTTTAATAAACAGCTGTTTGGGAATTGAAAAGTTTCACGTGTAGCACTTTTGGAGTTGTATCTGGGTGTGATTTAAACATTTACGTCAGTGCTATAAGATCGATCTTTCAAAATAATCTTAAATTGGTAAAAAAACTATGGCCAGCTATGAATGAAAGATTTTTAGATTATTCATGGGTAGGAATTATTGGAATATTATGATTATTATAACAATGGTTGTAGTTGTAATAGAAAGAGCCGCTTGAACATGACAGGCTTAGCATAAGCGTTTTAATACCCAATTTACTATTCAAAGATTTTTCAAAGTGTTTTCAATAATGTCTCCTATATAATATCCTCTATAGTCCATCAGCTCCCATCTATATCCCATCTGAAAGGTTTTCTTTTACTCATTCTCCGAATACTTTATGCAGAGCACATAAACGTACGTTTCTAAAAATGCCAACCCATAAAGCTAACTACTTTTCCTACTCTTTTACTGTCCATGCAGTCAGATTGTGGAATGCGCTGCCTTACGATATCCGTGAGTCAAAATCCTTATCTGTTTTGAAGAAAAAAGTACGAGAGCACTTTTTTTTTCAACTATAATTAGACATTGATTACCCACACAAGATTCATTTTCATGTGGTTATACATTATATATTGTCTATATATAAGTATATATTATCTGTTATATATTCATCTATGTTTATGTATAGTATTTTATTGTGTTTAAATATAAATATTAAGTTATGGATATAATATAATATTATTTATGTTTGTTATATTTAGTGTACCTACATACTGAAATTGTAGTTTTTTTATCAAATTCTCCATTCTTCAGGTCTGCTGGAAGATATTTCTATAGAAATAAGCTGTACCTTTGCACAAATCTTTTTTTCCTAAGTTTATTAAATGTAATTTTTTTATAAGTGTGTACATAAATTGTGAAATAAATAAATAATTTTAAATTGTGTCAAAAATTTCGAGGGTAGTTAGTCTTAGGCGGTATAGTAGTATGTATACAAGTCTTAAGGCGACATATTGAAAAAATGCATTGACTTTCATCGCAAACTATGTATGAGAATATGAAAAGACGAGTGGATCTGACATTTTGATATGTGTAAATTCATATCTTTATCTATACTTTGCCTGCTCAAAAACATGATTTGATGATTTTGACTCGATAGTTTTATTTTTCGTAAACACGTCTAAAAACATACTTTTGTTAAAATTACTACGTAGTTATGCAATCCATATGCTTAGAATTTACTTAAATTCAATCTTCACATTATTGTTCGGACTTTGGTTGCTCAAAATTTATATAGCATTTACCGTTATTTTTTTAACGATTTTTGAAACAATTTCAGTGTCTGAGCGGTGTCGATGGTGGCGATTTCTATGCAATACGCGACCTTATGTCGGCGTGTTAAGGTGCTAAGATTTCAAGAAAAAACATTTCGATGTGTCGTCTTAACCAAAACACTTTTTAAAGGGATTACACAATTTCAACCGACTTCCAAAAGGAGAAGCTTCTCAATTCGTATATATGTTTTTTTGGGTCTTTGTTACACGATATTTCAGACAATTATGAATCGATTTTGAAAATTCTTCTTTCATATGATACTTAGAAGATATTTCAGAGTTAGTTGCCATGTAACTTTCATCGTAATCGATTGAGTACTTCATGGATAATTTCAAATTTTTGGAAAAATATATATGAATTCGGAGAATGTTTACATCGACGACAATATAATTCAACCAAAGTTTTGACGAGAACTCGGTTTTAAAATTAAATCTTTACTTTTTAATTGTATTTCTTAATTTTGATATCTGTGATATAAATATACTGTTTATGAACGTTTTTTGTATTTATTCAATTTCCTTTGACTTTTAATTTAGATACTTAGCGAATGTAGATTAAATGATTTATTTTTTGCTGTGACTGTACAAAATGACGTAAAATGACATATATTGGACGGAGCGGCGTAGTGGGAAGCGGCGTAGTGAGAATAAATAGTTTTTTTAATAGGTGACTAAACCCGCGTTCAACCTCAACCTCACCGGATGGTGAATATAATGAGGTTGAAGACGATAGCACACGGGTTATAAAGGACATAGCTCTTCAGAAATATTACTGAAATTGTTTCATCGCCGGAGCGATGTTGTATGGGAGCAGATTTTATATGAACTGTGGTCGCTAGCCAGGCCGACCCTGTAGGGGCCCAACCACCAAGCGAGGGCCACTGGGATTAGTCCCTTCTTACGGTTACGCTAGCCTTTCGTGGGACTTGTATAGAACCGTATTTTTCAACCGACTTCAAAAATTTATTGGTCCTAAATTCGTCGCGTATGTTCTTTTTTTGGGTTTGTTATCTTATAACTTTTGACTGGGTGAACCGATTTTGATGATTCTTGTTTCATATGATAGAAGGTCCCATATAAATTTCATCGAAATCAATTGAGACGGTGATTTTTTTTTAAATACGTATGAATTTGGAGCCCCCCGGATGAGGGCGGCGCGGGACCGAGCGACGTGGAAGAACTTGGGGGAGGCCTATATCCAGCAGTGGACGTCTACAGGCTGTGGATGATGATAAATTCGGAGATCGTTTACCTTGACGTTGACTCTTGAAGACCTTCTACTTCAGCCAAAGTTCTGAAGGGAAGTCGGTTTTATAATGCTCTGCATTCGTCGTTTATTGTGTAATTTTTTGAGGGCGTCATCGCCAAAACGCGGTAAAACGGGCACAAATGTGCATCATACAGATGTAAATAATTTCAAATTGTTATTTTAATTATCAAGAAATAATAAAAGTTATTATAAACATGGTTGTATATTTCATTTTGTGCCACAAAGTATTAATCAATCAGAATCTGAACAAGGTGCTTATACTTTTTCCGCTCTTACAGTTGCCGACTTCCTGAATCTGTTACAGTCAATGCTCACAGTATGTTATCGTAAGTTTTTATGACACAAAGATCAAAGCTATCATCATAAACAGATTGTGAAAAGGCGATAACTTGTTCTTTTTCAATCAGTTTACATTTATTTGCGTTTGTTATATTTGTAACACTTAAAAATACTCTTTATAACTATGTAAGTTTAAATAATGAATCTCGAAAATATAAACCTATTTTAGAATAAGATTCATATTCCTCTTAAGGTGTTATCATTCGTGTCCGATACTAAAACTATTCGATTCTAACCGAAACTATCGAAGTTAAGCAGTAAAATGACTCATAATACGCCATCGGAGACTCGCTCCCGGAACTCCTGAAAGTTGCCGCAATAAAACTTTATTTCCACAACCATGTGTTGTAGGGAGAACGTGGAAATAGTTTTTTAAATAAATAGCAGGTTTTTGAGCAGATGCCTGATTGCGTAGAGAATATAAGATTAGACTGGCAAAATGTTTACGTTTCCTTAATTTAAAAAATATTCAATTTAAAAATAATAAAAAAAACCGCACGGTTATTATGTTTGTACAATATTTTTGTAGTTCTTTTTCTTAATTTAGGTAAGTCAAGTGCATGAGATTTTGCTGAGAATTAAAATATTTTCAATGTAATTATATTATGATAATATTTTATAATTTTTATAGTTTATTATCTACTAGCTGCTGCCCGCGACATCGTCTGCGTGAACGCTATGCAGCACCAAACGCACCTACGATTATAACACTGCTAGCGTGATAATATGTAGCCTATATGTTGACCCGACTTCTTAACTATCTTCATGCCAAATTTGAAGTAAATCCATGCAGTACTTTTTGAGTTTATCCCGGAAAGACAAACAGACAAACAGACAAACAGACAAAAATTCTAAAAACTATATTTTTTGTTTCTGTTTCGATTGTAGATCATACCCCAAGTATTCTTTTAAAAAAATATTCAATGTACAGTTTTGACTTTCCTACCATTTTATTATATGTATATAGATGCTGCTTTTAGTCATACATTATTGTCGAAGGTGTCCAACTAGTTTCGAACTCTTAACGACTCCTTCATCAAGGGTGATATCAGTCGCGGCTGCGCGCCTCGATTTGCCATTGCCTCGGTATGAGAAAATGAAATGAAATGAATGAAAATGAAAAAAGGTGTATAAATATTATTAGTTATGACCCAAAACATTTCCAAATACATACATGTTTTAATACAATATCTAGTTTTCAGACTTAGTTATTTATTATGACCGAAGACAGGTGATTTTTACTTTTGACTCGATTGTATACAATTAATTGTTAGTTAATAACGAAACTTCGATGAAAACAAAAGCATGACATTTCATGACAAATAATAATAATTCAGTAATAAGCACTATACTTAATTTTAAAAGAAAATGGGAAAGCACGTCGTATAAGGCGATTAGTCAGCGTGTCCACTGCTGGGTCACCCTTCATATAAAAAATAAAAATAACATGATTAATTGCAGACCAAGATCCATATTTGGTTAGTGCTTGGAGACAATTAAAAACTTGTAAGCTTTGTCAAATATCTATATTAAAAGAAAGCAAATAGAAAATAAAATTAAAATAAAGAAAGTAAAAATAAAACAAAGTCGGAATCAACAGAAATACAAGTCGAAAATCAAAATTAAAATCAGAGTTAAAATGAAAATCTAAAACAATGTAAATTTTAAAACAAAATAAAATAAAACCTGCCGTCAAATATTTCTACTCTGAGATGAGTTCCGGCAATGTAATACGAAGATAGCGTTGTTCTCCTGGAATCTCATTTTCCATACACAAAATACAAGATTTTTAAGTATCAAATGTTTTTTCAAAATAATAAAAAAGTATACTTTTTAATAATTCTACATTTTCTCCCACAAACCACGACATGGTATGATCTACTTTAACTTTTCCATGGTGCCTTAACTCAAACTTAATCTTACTCAACTCGATGTCGAGTTAAGTTTAAGTACTGCTGAAGTTGTAAATAAGTAATTTAATAAGGTTCCGTGGCGCTTTTAGAAGTCCTGAAATTATTAATTATAGCTGTCTTCCTTTGTTCTATTCGTTAGTTGAAAAATGTCATCGAAAATAAGCATTTTGGAGCTAGTGTGTGGTAGGTACATTGATTGAGTGTTTAACTGCGTAAAGGTTCCGTGGCGCCTTCAGGTCTCCTCAAATTATTATAAATAGTTGTTTTCGTTTGTCCCATTATATTAATTATTATACCCTAGTTTGTCGTGTGTAAGTTGAAAAATATCATCGAAAATAAGCATTTTAGAGCTAAAATGCGTCATTAGCGGTTATAGGTCTCCGTGGTGCATTGCTTAGCTGTAGCGTGAGAGATCTTATTTTTCAGAAGTTCCAGATTCGATTCCCGAGCTGAGTGCTAGATTTTTGTAAATATGTGAATGCAGTTATTCTTTTTATAAAAATCAAAGACATCGTTCCTAAGAACAGATACTTGTATCTCTCTTAGGTCCCATAATAAGACACCCATTTGTTACCCACCCTTTGTGACCACTGTGTGGTCTCCAGAACAAGGGATTATATAAAAGCATATTTTGGGATCACAAGGTTGTGAGTCAATTAAATAAAAAATTTTTAGTGTCATTGAAAACTACGCGAGAATGCACAAATAACCACATTCTTAATAATCTCATATAAATCATATACAAGATGTTCCTTTTGATCTCCCATAACTCTAGGGTATTAATGGGACCATGTAATAGAAGCAAATAATATGTTAATAATTTTCAATTTTATTTATTTATTTAATTATTCATGTACACACAGTGGTATAAAATACAGTTTATCTTAAAGGCTAAACATTGTACAAAGGTACAGCTTATTTCTAATAGATATTTCTGCCAGCTGACCTTTTATTGTATTTTTCTTTGTTTTATTTTTCATACAAAATAATTCAATTAAGTCACAACATCTTATGTAAAATACCTTTATGCGAAGTATGACAACGTGGCATTTTCTATCCTTTAATTTTCTATGCACAGGTTCAGTTTGCAACGTTTTGAGTTGTACATGGTATGCAATATTCATCAACGTTAAATTGTTTTTTTTTGTTTATTGTATGGCTTCAGTGACACGCGTCTATTGAATGAATGTTAAAGTAAAGAGATATACAAGGATGATATCTTGGAAAGTATGCACTTTTGAACCACATATTCTTTGGTAAAAAGTATTATTTTTTAGTAAGGAACAAAACCTCAAAGTTATGGGATATCAAAAAGAACACTTTGTATATATTTTTTTCTTTTTATTTGCTATTAGTAAGAACTTTGTATAAATAATATTTTATTTGTTACAATTCACTTCTTATTAATTATTTTTCTGCTATCAAATGTTTTGATTTTAAGAATGGTTTTAAGAATTTTATTGCAATTGCTACTAACCTCTAGTAACCTAATTATGGTTTTAGCTGAAAATCAGCGCCATGGTCTAAACAACCATGGTTTTATGCTGAACTTTAACCATTTCGGCTTTCTACTTGCTTTTTTTATATTTTATGTTTTCTTTATTTTGATTGCTGAATAAACTTTTTTCATTCTTATTAAATAAATAAATTCTTTCTTTCTTTTTTACAAAAACATAGAAAACTCTTGACATTATGGAAGGTACCCATACAAAATTATACTGATAGTAAATTTTGGAACTCTTCTTAGTTTACATATTTACCATAAGTAAATGGGCATCATGATCATTTCATGATTTCATCCATATGCTTATGACATTAAACATTTTTTATTGCAATGTACGGCACTCGAAATGTAACTGAGTATCTATTTTCAACGGTGTGTCAAAGGAAATGTTAACCCAAAACATATTATTAAAAGTAACCATAGTTTCAATTCCATATATTTACTACTATTTGTAGTAGAAACCTAATGCAACATTCGTGTTAGAACATTATACAAAACATCTAACGATTAACAATAACTGTTTGACAGCACCTATTAATAAACTTAGCACTATCAAATGTGTAAATACTCATGAACAATAGTTTTACTGTTTGTTTTAGTTCATTTGCTGTGTGAGAAAAATTGTGCAAAGTCTAATCAAGTCTATTAATTTTAAAAGGAAAACTAATAAGTTTTACCTACAGGGTGTTTCAAATTTCAACGGCAAGCCAGTCATCATCATCTCCACAACTCTTTGCAATGAGCTCAAGGTGGCGCATTACTGGGTGGTGGATGTCATAATTTTTAGGGCGCCGAAATGGCTCCTGACAAACCCTAACGACTGTTGTATACAAATTTACTGCACCCGGGACCGACTCCTTAACGTGCCCTCTGAAGCACGGAAGTCGCCGTGAGAAATGAATGGTCGGCGGTCACCCATCCAAGTACCGACCACGCCGAACGCTGCTCGACCTGTGATCGTATGATAAACACAGTTACCACGCCACGCTACGGCCAGTAACATACACAAAAAGAAATCAATAACCCCATTTAGAAAAGTAATTCAGTAGCCTGTGAGTTTAGACTTGACCTTCATTTAACATCAGGTGAGATTAGGGTCAAACGTGCATATAGCCACCGTTCAAAAACATCAGACTACTATTCTATGTTGGACTGGGAGCGAAAGAAAAACATAGAATGTGCCACCTGCTTCTCTTCCCAGGCATACTGTAAAAGTCAGTTAAGGGACCGAGGTGTTATGGGAGGCTTTTTTGTGGGCGATAGGCTGACCCCCTGTCACTGCAATAGTCTCTCTCCACTATTATAATGCCTCCAAATTTGTCAAACGTGACATCAGATGGTTTTATTACCTCTGGTGTTCTGCCTACCCTATACGGGATACAGGCGTGAAGTTATGTATGTATGTAAAAAACATCATATTGTGTGGCATGGAAATTCTACAAAAACCCATTCGCCATCATGTACAGTCACGTCTAATAAAATGTATACATTTCATTGTACTTTGAACCTTTTTACAACGCAATAAGTTACGAAGTGTATACATTTTATTAGAAGTGCCTGTACTGGGAGACAAAGTTTAGACAGGCACCCTGCAAGATATGATGGTCTCCGTGTTGCAGTAGTATAGAGGCTACTGTGCTAATCGTGAGGTAGCGGTTTCGATTCCCGCACGGAATAGTATAAAAAATGTTTCGTGTCTGGGTGTTTACATGTATTTAATTCTAGGTTCCCCCCTAGTTCGCTACATGGTATCCCATATTAAAAGCTCTGTTTACTTCGTGGCCATGTAGTTGGTGTGATTGTCTGGGGATTTAATTATTATTTATTTATTAATGTACATACATAATTTAAGAAATATCCCAGAAGAGTACTTAGAATTAGAGAGTATGCCAGAAACCTGCTGTAAAGTATGTAAAATCGTATACAAAGTTGAGCATTAAGATCGTTCAGTATGGGAACACACCAACTACATGGCTATATGCCCAGACCTGGAACATTCTTTTTTCTTGTTTCATGCGGGAATCAAACCCGCAACCACCGGCGTCTGAGGTAGATTACCCCATCCCCACCAATTGGTCGTCAATTGGTCGTCAGAAAGTCTGGAGTTTTGAGGCAGACACTCTTAACCCATCGCCACAGTGGTGGTCATACTCTCCTGATGAATTATCAGACACTTAATAAATATTTTAAAGGTGATGTTTCCAAAATGGAATATTTAATAAACACTAGACCACAACAACGTAGCTAAAATTATGCTGTTATCGATAAAAATATAGAAAAAATCCAATTAGCTTAATTAATGGCGCACAAAAATATTAAAGTTTTATGTAAATAGCAACCGCCATGCTAAGTCTAAGTAAGTCTAAAGTCGTCTTTACATTTCGCCATTTTTGATAGTTTTTGTCAAAATTGTCATTGTCCTGTCATCTGTCTTGTTATTTGGTACAAATCTGTCACTTGAAGTAAGGAGGAATGGAATGTATATGTACGGAGAAGTGATTTTGAACGACCACTATGGCGTTGGGGTAAACCTATCTGCCTCAGACGCCAGTGGTTGCGGGTTCGATCCCTGCACGGAACCAGAAAAAAAAAATCCGTGTCTGGGTGTTTATCTATTTATGTATTTATATTCTAGGTACCCCCTTGTTCGCTGCATGGTATCCCATATCACAAGCTATGCTTACTTTGGGACCATGTAGTTGGTGTGATTGTCTGGGGATTTCATTTATTATTTATTTATTATTTTTAATAAATCTTGTTTTTAATACGATGTCTATCTGAATTGAGTGATTACTATTTGTTTGTTTACTTAATCTCTTCAATATATCCTTATGCTCACATTCTAGCCCCAGTTACAAAGAAACGGAAACATATCCTTTGTTTCTATATTTTGAATATTTCTGATTCTCACAGCCTTGGCAATTATGATACTGTGAACAATTCTGCAATACGGCTTGAGATATTAATAATAACGATATTAAAAACAATGAAATTCTTAAGTTATGTAAAAAGGACTTGTCATCGAATTATGGGCATCTGTACAATTATAACACTAGTTTAGTCACTTTACTTCTTTAGTCACCAAGTTGCTGAACTCAACCCAAGTGATTTGAGTTCACTTAATTAATATTTAAAAAATTCCATCCTGAAATAAAAATCTCAGCCTTTAACTTTATCCGAACTTGTTAAAAAATACAAACTGTTGAAAGATAGGTCAAAGAATCGGAATAATATTTATATTTTATAAGAGTCAACCCATCTTATTCTGTTTGGGATCAGTTAGTTAGATCCTAATCCTTGTAAAGAAAATACTTGTAAGGAAATTTGTAATAGCAATACATTAGGTATATGTGTACTTGCAAGCTGCAACGACTAGTATTATATTATTATTTAAAAAATAAGTATGGTAGGGGTACGTTTTATTATAGTAGGCAAAAGATATATTAGTTGTAGCACTAATATATCTTCGGTTTTTAAACCGACTTCCAAAATAAGTTTTCAAGGAATTTCCACGGGTACGGGAATGATTAGAGTTTTTAATTTGTATGAAAAATCTTATTCCTTGAGTGCACGGATGTGATACTTGACATAAAGGTTCTTTAATTGGTGAATGTTTCTGTTGTGAAAGGAATTTCTGGAATTCCCACGGGAATGGGAAGTAAGTATATGATTTTTTACTCTGTATGTAAAATCTTATTCCTTGATCCGGATGTGATACTTAGTAAAGATTCTTCAATAAGTGACTTTGTTAAACATAAACAATGTTTATGCGCGTACAAAGTCGCGGGCAAAAGCTAGTTCACAATAAGTGTCTTACTACTGGAACGCTCAAGTAGACATATATTCGATTTGCACTTAGACAGGTATAAATAAATTGTTCCCAACTCTGAGGGTGAGGCTAAGCGGCTGAATTTTACAACAATTTTGAACAAGTTTAGCGAAACTTAAAGTCTCTCTTAAAGTAAGGGCCTTTTTATTTGCACGGGTCTTCGTTTTAAGACGTTTCTTAGTTTCTCTAGATCTGGGTCAATATGAGTTTTCCAAGCAAACGTAGTTGACGATGTGGATTATAATAAACTAATAGCTGTTTCGTGCGGTTTCACCCGCACAATTTTGAATCTCGCCGGATAAAAAGTAGCCTATGTGCTATTCCAGACCGTACTTAAAAAAATCATCAAAATCCGGTGAGCAGTTCTGCCGTGTTTGAGGAACAAACATCCATACATTCAAGCTTTCTCATTTGCAATATTACTAAATTTAGTAAAGCTTAGACAACTTTTGCTTTATTAAATTGTCTGGTGATGGCATACCTTTAGGGTACACCTACCTAGCCATCAATCATATAAATCGACGACCACTTTGGCGACGGGGTAAAACTGTCTGCCTCAGCCTGTGGTTGAAGGTTCTATTCCCACATGGAACAAGAAAAAAAACATGTTCCGTGTCTGGGTGTTTATCTATATATGTATTTATATTTAAGGGTCCCCCCTAGTTGGGTATCCCATTACACAATTGTTTTTTTTTTAATATTTGGCCGGTAAATATCATTGCTCCATCTGTTGATGCTGCCAATGTTTCGGAAATGCATTATGAGGAACCAGTTTCGTTTGAGCCGAAAAATCTTCAACGTGATTCTGTTTCTTGTGCGATTTTGTTCTTGTGCAACGTGGAGGTACTGTTTAGTAGTATTATACCTAAATCACATCTCCAAACATATATAAAATCTTCGAAGCAAAGATTACCCGAGAAAACGAAGTTTTGATAAAAAATTTCAAAAATCTTAAGTCTGATATTGATTGTTGTTCAATAAAGAGAAATAATCATATTTTTATATTACTTATTTTTATAACAATGCATTTTGGTAAAACTACAAAAAAAACAAAAATCATCACAAAACCTTTTTATCAGAAAATAGTAAAGAGCTTAATCCCGATCAATTGCTGAGTCCACAATAAAAAGTTTCATTCAGTTTTCATTTATGGCCCATTCTCCTCAGCAGGTTATGAGCTAGTTGACAGAAACGGTCTGAAATAAAATAAATAATATTGCTAGAGGAAAAGTTATAAGGAAAAATATGAAAGTGAATTTAGGGAGTACAATATCAAATCGTAAGTTGGCTGATGAGTAAGCGGAATTTTATGACAGTGGCATTATACAGGAGAATTGGTTAGATAATGATATGCCGTGTCGTATGAAAAATATGTTTTGGTCACTCAATGTTTATGTCCCAATAAAGATTTTTTCATTTTCCATTTTCGGGTGATTTTTCCAAGCACAAAAAACAGTTATTCCGTTCATTCTAGATTTCAATATATGGGGAAAGCGGCAAATTTTTACCTTTGTTTTGTTGCCGCTATAATATACCATGAGGTGAGTACATTACCATATACAACTCTCCCTCCTCCTGCGGATTTGGCTTCACCCTGCCCCTTGAAATGTGTCCCATTTTTCAGTTTTTTCCAATTTTCAGGAAAACTATGAGCTAGGACAAAATGTTTAAGGTGAATATTTAAGGGTGAAATTATTCATTAATTAATTTGCTACAAATAAGTTCTTATGATTGTTTCAATAGTAGTTATAGTTTCCAAGATATAATGCGCTAAAGTTGACTAAAAGATTTAGGTAGATCATTTTGGTGATCAGGGGTCCATTTATTTTACAAATTAGTGATTGGATTAACTTGGCTCAAATTCTACTGTAGTTGTTTTTTGTTTTATGAATGTGGAAGGGTAGTTAGTACAGATACCTTGACACCAATATTTTAGGTCCCACACTTTTCGATATTTTTTGATAGAGTATATTTGTCTGGAACCTCATCTTGGTGTTCTCATTTTGGTGAATTTGGTGGAAAAAAAATGTTATTCTGGTTAATTTCTCACCATAATGATGAGAAATGTCATCATGGTGGTTTGAATCTCATTTTGGTGTACATTTTTATTTTTATGGTGAATGTTTTTTTTTTATTGTTGTCCTCCTGTTTTAAAAAGTTGTTCGATCGCATAAAAAAAATGTTAACAATGTAATTGAGAGTATTTGAAAAGCAATAATATATATAATATAATATATATAAAATATAAAATCCCCAGACAATCACACTAACTACATAGCCCCAAAGTAAGCATAGCTTGTGTTATAGGATACCATATAGCGAACTAGGGGGGAACCTAGAATATAAATACATAGGTTTACCCCAATGCCAAAGTGGTCGTCAACATTATATAACCAATTATAATCATAATTTATAATTGGTTATATAATGTTGTTTTTTTTTATTAGGTAAAACTTTTAATGTGATTAACGTATGGAAGCATTTTTGTAGCAAAAAATCACAAATTATACAGTTTATTACGTTAGCTTGTCCCGCCTGCCGCTTCTATTTTTTATTTAAAATATTATTCAAAAGCTCTTACAGTCTTATGTGCTTGTTTTGTGCTTTTTAGTTTATGTAATAACTTTTTTATTGAATTTTTTTATTGAATTTCTTCCATGCTGAACTGGGAGTGAAAGAAAAACATAGAATGTACCAGCTGCTTCTCTTCCCGGGCATACTGTAAAAGTCGGTTAAGGGACAGAGGTTTTATTGGCATTTTTGTGGGCGATTGGCTGACCCCCTGTCACTGCAATAGCCTCTCGCAATCATTATAATACCTCATTAGTCAAACGTGACATCAGTTGGTTATAACCTCTGATGTTCTGCCTACCCCATAAGGGATACAGGCGTGAAGTTATGTATGTATGTATGATTGAAAAAAAATTAGACATCTTTTTTTGCTATCCGTAGTAGCTGTCAACGTAAGTATAGGCCGCCATTTAAGATTCCTTTATTTTTTTCGTTATAATATATTCGAAAACTGGGCAGTTCTGGAAATATTATATAACTACGGGTCGAATTGATAACCTCCTTTTTTTGAAGTCGGTTGAAAAAAGATCACACTATGATTTGCTACGATAAGCATACATGAAGAGCGATAGTGCTGTTCTCTGTTTTTTATCAGTTTTGATGTATTACTCATGTCAGTGTGCTATAAATTTCTATCGCCTTTCCAGTGGACCCACTATAAAATTGATGACGTAATAAATTTAAAAGTATTGTTTCCATAAAATACACTTGGCGTGTTGCCAAGTTAACACACAACACAGCTTTTCCTTTGACAGTGAGACTTGTTCGGAAGAACTATTTTTATCTAGGGTAAAAACCTGGAAATAAACTTTTTTTTAATCTTTCAAAAAATGTATAAAAAACATTTATTTCTTTTTTTTATTATTGCATAATATTCTATGGAATCATAGATATATTATGGTAGTGGATAATATGGCTAGCATAATTATAAAATGTAGTGAATCACATTTTTAAAACAATATCCTGGGGCGTTTTGTCAACCGACCTAAGGTAATATGCGCATAATCCTCGAGCTAGTGTCATAATGATAGAGGGAATTTTACTTGATCTTCGTTTACTTCTTGTGTATTTAAAAAACCTACCATGCCCTAACATGCTAACAAAATGCCCCATCGTTTTTAAAATGCCCCACTCTGGATTGCTGCAGGCTTTATCAATCTTAAAAGCCCTCTATGACGACAAGTACACAATAAGACGTCTCTTGACTTATGTTTTATATCTCCTAGATGGGGCAGAGAGCTACCACGGTATTTCCCCATCCTACGCAGTCTTAAACTTCGCATTTCAGTTCGTTCCAAATCTTCCCCACATTTTTTTTCCTTGGTGGTGATTTTCCGGCTTCAGGTCTGTTAAGATCTGTCACGTTTAAGCTTTCCCTTAGGGGTTCCAGTCAAGGACTTACCTTGGAATATGTTCAGGGCCTTTCGGAGCGTGTGGCCATACCAGTTCCACTTGCGACGTTTGATCTGGTAGCCGATCAGTCTCACCACAACTAACCCAAATTCTACTTTGGAGATTTTTTCGGGTCAATAAACACCCAGAATATGGCGTTCTTTGCTACGTATCGTTTTATTCGAGATACCTTCAAGAACTACAAGAAATGGCAGATACTTAAGAAGACACCCCATGTTGTATACCTGCATGCACTTCCAGAACGAAACCATCATTTGTCACTCTATAGGAGTACTTCTGTAGATGTACCGACCCATATTGTTGATTTTTTGGGGACTCCAATTCACGAAACCAGTTCCAGATGCAACTCCACCTTATCGTTTCGAAGGTTTTTTAAATACACAAGAAGTGAACAAAGATCAAGCAAATTTCCCTCTGTCATTATGACGCCTACTCGAGGATTATGCGCAAGGTCTCTCCGGTCTTTGTCATCTGGTCCATGTATGATCGGTTGGGTTGAAACCAGCGCTGCTCTTTGAAAATCTACCTAGGAGATAACCTTGCGGAGAATTTTAGACGGGATCGAGACCTAAGCTAAGTGATGGGAAGTCTTTTACTTCAGTTCATTGGGTAACTTTTCGGCTTCTTCTTCCACAAGAGCGGTGTGGGCTTCTTCGTGATGGTTAAAGCGGCTTTTAGAATTTCTACGGTGATGAAGTTGACTCCTGAAGCTTTGCCGTTTTTAAGCGACTGCATGGATTTCACTGCTTCATTACCAGTAGTGGGAGACACGTTAATATCGATACTTTGCGTAAGCTAGCTTGCAGCAGGTGTTGAGGTAAGAGAGTTGTTTAGGACTCGGAAAACCTCCTCTAAATGCTCTCGCCAGCAATGAAGCTGTCATTTTTGATGTCACACAAGATCAACTGGTCTCTCTTTTGTCTTTTATTTTTACCGTTTGTCGTAGCATCTTTCAAACTTTCAGCACTCCATGACACTCACAGCATTTTACGTTGGTATTTACGAGGCATTTTCTGAAATATGAAAATCATCACAACCCTTTGTTGTGTGCCAACTGCAGGGCCATGAGTCAATCCACTTGGTGCCGTGGAGATTTAAGCCATAAAACACCAAGCAGGCTGAGTGCTGTTTTGATGTTTAGTAATACACTAACTCATTCTTACATTTTTATATTTTCGATCATATAAAGAAATTTGAAAAATATTACAAAATTTTGGAAATACACAAAAAATTTTGAAACTCGCCCCAAATTGTCTTTGCTAAGAAAATCTATTTTTCTAAATATTTTACGAAATTGCGACAGAATCACGTGTTTTTGGCAGCCATATGCGCGGACGAGTAAGGTCATTGCTCGTCAGTAGTGTTGGCCCCAAAGCTTTGCTAGTTTGAGTGTAACAAGTGTAGGGCGTTTTGTCAACTGGGGCGTATTACCCGATTTTACACTAGGACCTCCTAAAAAGTAAAATTCGTGGACCTTTCCAAAAGATGTAAATATCAATTTATTTTTGGGTCATTTTACTTTGATTAATTTCATTTTTATACAAAATAGTATGTCATAACTCATTATGATGCGATTGTTTCATGATTTAAAAAAAAAAGAAAAAAAGTCATCGAACCAAAATGAAAGCAAACTAATTATTAAAATTTCTTTTTAAGAAAAAGTGAACCGCATTCGAAAAACCAACCCACTAAAAATGTTTAAATAATTTTTATAAACGCCATCCTATTCCTGTTTCTATTCCATCCATATTTCTACCCCGTATAGTAAATTTCTGCCAAAAATTCATGATTATTAATGAATGTAATAAGAACATTAACAATTTATCTGGGTAGGTGTTTACATAGTTTTAAAGTTGGTGCCAAACCAATAAAAGTAAGACTGCTGCCAAACAGAGAAAATTATAAGGCGAGCGTATCAACGAAGTTACATCCACTCACGACGACGCGACGACGACGACGTGTGCCTTTCGGTATTTTTTACGCCAAAGAAAGCGTAGTACCTAAGTGAAATGTCTGGCCCCTAAATTAGACAGTCTGTATTTTAGAGAACAGCGTCCTCCCCATTTTGATTTCCTTACAATATTACCAGTTTTATTTAATTTATAATTATACAAACCATGTAACTATGATGCAGTGTGCTTTGTTGTCCTAAAAATTTGGTTTGGCACCGACTTCAAAAAACTATGTAAATACCTACCCAGATAAATTGTTAATGTTCGTATTACATTCATTAATATTAATTAATTTTTGGCAGAAATTTACTATACGGGGTAGTAATATGGATGGAATAGAAACAGGAATAGGATGGCGTTTATAAAAATTATTTAAACATTTTTAGTGGGTTGGTTTTTTGAATGCGGTTCACTTTTTCATAAAGAGAAATAATTAGTTTGCTTTCATTTTGGTTTTATGAGTTTTTTCATTTATTTTTTATTTCATACTTTTTAGTGTTAGGTTTTTGTTTTGGGCTAGTTCTGGCATCAGTAACTACCTATTTCTTCTGGTAATGTGATGTTTTGGTACTGTAAAATCATGACTTTGACCTACCTACTATTGTAATATACGTTTTACTTGTAGGCCTAAGTAGAAAAGTATGGAGAAGGACGCTTTAAGAAAGAAGAGGAATTAAATCCCAACGAAAAATAATGACGACTTGATGCAGCACGAGATAGTCTTGTCTAGGTATCGCCAGCATGCTCATGCTGCAGAAACTGACAAACGAAAAGAGATTCGCTTTAAACAATTTTCGTGCGAACAGTCAGCTAAGAACTTATCCAAAACTTATCACTAAAAAATCTATCACGTATATCTACAAATATGGAAACTAACTTACTATGAAAAAACTAAAAGCTAGCCCTAAATTGAAAGTAAGTAAAAGGTTCTCCTAAATGGGACAAATATCCTTTTAAAAACCGCATCAACATCGGTTCAGCCAAACGTAAGATAATCGATGACAAACATAATTAACATACAGGTTAAACTCCTCTTCGTAAGCTGGCTACTTTTAATCAGAAGTTGTGCAGGTAAATCTGCGGGAAACTCCTAGTATTCGGTAATTATTCGGAAAATCATTCGGCTGAATCCAAATGTACGAAATACGGATGTTCGGCCGAACATTCGGCTCATCTCTGATACAAAATAAACAGATAAATTGAGAACCTTATTTTTTAAAGTTGGTCAATATACTAAAACCTTTTCCTAAACATGACAAATCTTTTTCTGAAAACCGCATCCAAATCGGTTCAGCCAAACGTGAGAACATCGCGGACAAACATACATACGTACTTACAGGTCAAACTGAGATCCTCCTTTTTTTTGAATTCAGTTAAAAAGAAGGCAAAACCGTTTTACGGTATAATTGCTATAGAAGTATTTTTGGCAAAACCTATGTTTATTTTTTACTACCACGTACCTATATTAATTTTGCTCATTAAGTAACTTTTTTATCGTTTTTAAAGCAACAGTTAATATAGTATATATTATACAGTTAATATATTATATAGTCACAGTTAACTTTTCCAAACTGGGCAACACTATATTATTTACGATGTCTGCGGATTAGTTGAATAATTGCCTGCAATTACCCAAATTTGATTACTACTAGCGCTACGCCGGGCATTACTGGAACTTTTTTGTATTTTTGCTGCGTTCGAAATCAACATTTGTGATTTCACCAGTTGAGAAAAAAACTTATGCCTGGTAGTTCTTATATATAATCTGAGAGTAAAATTTATCAATATTTGATTATCAAATCATTACATCTATGACTTCAAGTTTAAATAGTCATTAATCGTCTAACATTACAACTAGGTGTAAGTGTAATAATTTTATTGAACATGCTTTGGTAGATTTTTATAAATACTTGCAACACTTAAAAAAGTTTCGCACAGCTTGTTTTCTTCAACGGTTTTTAACTTTGTATTCAACCAAATAAGTTTTTGCGCTCGTTGCATTTGATTATTTTGCTGTGTGTTTTGTCACTCTGAATTCTTTTGTTAGTGTTTTCTGCAAAGAACGTTAAGTAGAGTATTCACTCCTCGCGTCTTTACGACCTCAAATCGAATATTTTACTTTTGTGAAGTGATATTTTTACATAAGATACTGACTTTGTAGAAAGATAGTGAGTTGAGGAAAGGAATTGCATTGATTTTGAATGACTGGTGCAAGGAGGTGACCAATTTATTCATTGAGTTTGACGAAGACGACCCGAACAAATCTATGGCCTATAATTATTATATCAAACAAAAATAAAAAACTTTACTGTATATTTTTTTTATTACTCCCAACTCCCATAGCATCATATTTGTGCAGTTTATCTTATTGCTATTGCACAGTTTAAAATTGATTAGTTACCTATGCCATAAAACGAATTCCAATTAGAATTGCGCAATAGTAATAACTTGTACTACGAATTTCTGAAAATTTGCATTCTAGGGTTGCTTTAGTCAAAAAGGTTCCAAGATTAGATACTGTATGTCGCTAAAGTGCAAAAACCGCGAGACGGTAATTTATACTTTAGTACGTATATTCATCTATGGCCTGATCGTCCGCCATTCACCGGCAACAGGTCCGTACTAGGTCGTGTTGTGTTGTGATCTTCTATCTCATCATCTCCTACGATCAGGTGAGATAGAAGCCAAAGAGAGTTTTGGCCACAAAAAAAAATGTAGCGATGTGAATATCACGACCGACGAAAACAAAGCATTCATTGATTCGGTATTAATACTCTATGAGTTTGTGTAGAGATAATCATTTTCCCCACACTATCGAGAATTTCCGTTCATAATCTGCACGTACATGGATAATACCTATTAATGTCGATAATAACACTGATTCAGATAAGGTAGGATTTGATTTATTATGTATTTCGGCAAAACAGTAACTGTAAAGAATAAATATTACCTATAATCTTTACACCCGGGGAAAGTCTTTATGTTGACTTTGAACGAAATCAAAAACTTTAATCAAAAACGATTTATTTCTCGATTTACAAACTACATTATCATCATAAAATAATGTAGAGAAACAATTATTAAACAAACTATTCCGTTTTTCAACAGTTTCCAGAACAAATTGAATTCTGCCATTTAATTTTCATGGCTAATCGATCAAAAGGCTTAACTGGGCGTAGTAGGTATGTGTGGCAGCTAATTGCAGTTGCAGCTATTTTATCTTTATTTTTATTAAAACAGCGGATTAAAACATTTATTTAGTTTGTAGTCTATATTTTTACACATTACATGCAGACCGAGTTATGACAATGAATAAAAAACAAAAGAATAAAACAAATGAATAATGATTTTCACAAACCGCGCGCTCTCTCGCGTTCATTTGACAGATGACACTGAAACATAATCTAATCCATACAGCATGAACATAAAAACGGAACATGCCCGCGGCCTTGAAAGAGTCAGCTTTCAATGTATATATATATATAGTTTCCCTTTACTTTTTATTCTTCATCTTTCATCCACAGCGGACAGATCTTTGCGTAGGGTCGTCTCACCTCACCCGACACTGTTTTTATAACGGCGACTCTGGTAATGCCGTCTTTTCCGGGGATGGATTTTAAAATACGGCCGAGTGCCCATTTCAGCGGGGGAAGATTGTCTTCCTTAATTATAACCAGAGTTCCAGGCTCCAGCTCGCGCGTTCTCTCAGTCCATTTAACTCTGGTTTGTAGCTCCGAAACATACTCCTTAGTCCAGCGAGCCCAGAAGTGCTGTCGAATTTGTTCCAGCCTCTGGTAGCGAGTAAGCCGGTGCACAGGAACATCGTGCAAGTCGTCTTCACAAACCGGAGCAGTAAGTGGACGGCCAATCAGGAAGTGACCAGGGCTCAGAGGAAGCAGGTCTCTAGAGTCTAATGATAGTGGCATCAGCGGGCGAGAGTTTAATATCGCCTCTATTTGCGTCAGCACGGTGGTGAACTCCTCGAAAGTCAGGTGTGCGGTACCCACGACGCGGCGCAGATGGTATTTGCAAGCTTTGACCTCAGCTTCCCACAAGCCACCAAAATGCGGAGAATACGGAGGTATGAATTTAAATTTAATATTTTGACTATTGGCATATTGTATGATGGTCGAACTACATTTTGATAAGAACTGAGCGAAATCATTCATGAGCCCTACAAAATTTCTACCATTATCAGAAAATATCTGTGCGGGCTTTCCTCTTCTCGATATAAAGCGCTTTAAAGCAAGAAGATAGGCATCGGTGGTAAGGTCGCTTACTAATTCTAGATGAACAGCGCGCGTGGTAAAACATATAAATAAACAAATATAACATTTTATAGTACGCGCTCCTCTACCTCTACGGTTTAATATGCACATTGGTCCTGCGTAGTCAACGCCTACGTTATAAAAAGGATGAGTTATTGTCACTCGTTCCTTCGGCAAGTTGCCCATCAAAGGATTAACAGTTTGCCCTCTCATGCGAGTACATACGACACACTGATGAGAAACCTTCCTAGCAAGATTACGACCTGCGACTGGCCACCAAACGCCGCGCACCTTGTAGAGTAAAGCTTGTGGACCGGCGTGCATGGACTGTAAATGTTCATAGCGAAACAGTAGATTTGTAAATGTGTGTTTACTTGACAATAATATGGGATGTTTTTGATCGTAATCGATGTGAGGCGAAGCTTCGATTCTACCGCCTACGCGAAGTAATTTTTTGTTATCTAAAAATTAGCCTATCTATTTTGTTGCGCGTATTATATATAAATCTTAATACATAGGCTGCAGTGTTAATCATACGGTTATATTGCGAGAAACGATTAAAAGGAAACCAATTATTGTCGTTTAAGTTGGATCGTTCTACAGAGAGTAAATTTACTGTACTAGACTTAATTTCAGGCAACTCTTGAGATAAATAATTTGAAGTTGAGTCAACTGGAATATTTGCGCTGTCAGAAACGTCAAAGTCATGTAGAAACGAAGGGCCTTCCCACCACACTTTAGAGCTCGCTAGTTCTGCGAAGGTGATACCTCGTGACACTAAATCGGCGGGGTTTTCTGTGCCGCGGACGTGTCGCCATGTGCAATCTTTTGACAATTCGTGTATTTCAGCGACTCGATTCTGAACGAAGGTTTTAAGAAGTGATGGTGGCATGCGAAGCCATCCCAACACGATAGTCGAGTCTGTCCAAACACAACGTCGTCGAACTCGCGTGTTAGCGCACTACGTATTTTATAATAAAGCTTTGCGCCCAGTAAAGCTCCGCACAACTCTAATTTAGGTATGGTGACGGGTTTGAGGGGGGCTACTTTACTCTTAGAAAAAAGCAGCCTTACTTTAACATGACCGTTGCACGCACTACGTACATAAGCGCACGCGCCATATGCAGATTGCGACGCGTCGGTAAAGATGTCAAGTTGATTGTTTAACGCATTCATCTGAAAAACGTGACGTGGTATATTGATTTTACTAAGCCATGACAAATTATTATTTAACGACTTTCCACTGCTGGTTTCAGCATTAGCATCAAAGACCACGCGTAATTTAGTAGTGGTGCTGTGTTCGCGGAAGACACCATGATGTGGCATGAAGTAGTGCGGACTCTGGTAGGTATTTATTTTAGTCATATGGCCTAAATGTATGTATTCACGCATAAAATCAATATATAATTGTTTGTTAGGAGAATATAATAAACGCTTTTCTAAACTATAAAACTTTCGCTCGGCTTGGGGTCGGGATTCCCCGAGGACTGTCGGGGACTCTTTGAATGGGATGTGAACGCAAAACCTACCACTGATGCTGCGCGTAGTAGTGGTGGCGAAGGATTGCTCACAAGCCCGCTCATCGTCACTCATTGCGTCTCGTGGTTTCAGTTCCTCGAGTTCCCAGAACCGCCTGAGCTGAGCGTCTATAGTTTGTGAAAAGTTACATTGTATGTAGCCCTTATTGTGCGTATTTAAATTAACAGGGCCCGAAACTATCCAACCGAGCTTTGTATTTTGAAGGTACGGACCATTATTTAAGCGCATTTTACCATCAATTAGAATATTCCAAAACTGATCCGCGCCTATCAAAATATCTATTTCATGCGATTCATTAAACTGTTCGTTTGCTAATTGTAAATGCTGCGGTATTTTAAACTGCGCGCGCTCAACGTGAACGCCCGATAGTTTAGGTATTATGCGCGGGAGAACATAACATTTGAAGCGCGTAGAGTATGAGTTGATTCGAGATCGCATTTCTATCTCACACGTTTGAGTTGATTGCGACACAGAATTGCCAACTCCGCGAATTTCGATAGTGGACTGTATTAATTGTAGTTTTAATAATTTACAAAATTTACTAGTTATAAATGAGCTTTGACTGCCGCTGTCTAATAATGCGCGCGCTAAATGATAATTATTTTTGTCATCGCAAACCTCAACAAGCGCTGTAGATAACAAGACAGACTCAACGTTCGAATATGCGTGAGAATGCGTATACGCATTGCTTACTTGCACAAATTGCACGTCACTGCGGCCCTCGCCGCTAGACCGATCGTCATTAAGCGGAGATAAGCCGAGCGAAGGGCTAGTATGTGCAAGCGCCGCCGGCGGCTCCACTGTAGATAGAGATAGTATCGTATTACAATTACTTGTTAGATTAGAATGAGGATGCAACAACGAATTATGTTTTTTGTTACACTGACGACAAGCCCCAAACCGACAAACCTCTACAGTGTGCCCGGATCGTAAACAATTTTGGCAAAGGTTATTATCATTAACTATTTTTAATTTTGTTTGCAAGTCAGTGTTAATGAATTTATAACAAGTATATAGTGCGTGCTTCTCTTTACACATAGGACAGGATTTATGTACGGTGTTAGTAGGTTGCGTTTTACTTGTGATATTGCAGTGCGTATGAGATTTTAAAGGCCAAGTAGTTTTCTTATGTTGAAAGTTAATTTGTGTGTCCGTTTTTTGCGATAAACCTAGTGTTTCTAATAAATCAGCCCGGTTTTTTAAGAATGTAAGCAAGTGTTCGAATTTAAGTTTAAAGTTAACATCTGAATTTGTAGTTAATAAAGTACCTTTGTGTTGTTCCCATTCGCGTTCAGTTAATTTATCTAATTTGGAAGTAATTATGTAAATGATTAATGTGTCCCAGTGTTCTATGGGTTCACCTAAGATTTTTAATGCGCGTAAATTATTTAAAATAGTATCTATTAGGCTTCTTATTAAATTAGATGACTCTTTAGGTAACGCTTGAATAGAAAACAACGCCTTAACATGACTTTGTATTAAAAGTCGTGTGTTGTTATACCTATTTAGTAATAATTCCCAGGCGACCGAGTAATTAACAGCTGATATTTCCAATGAACTAATTACAAGCTCTGCACTACCTTTGAGTGAAGATTTTAGGTAATGAAACTTCTGTATATCGCTTATATCTGGGGAATTATGAACTAATGACAAGAAAGTATCTCTGAATTCTAGCCAATGTTCATATAGGCCGTTGAAGGTAGGTAAAGATATGGTAGGTAACTTGATCGATGTAGTTTGATGCGCGTGTGAACAAGACCTAGAAGTAGAAGCACTTTCACCACCTTTTATTAGAATTGATTCAGCTTGAGCTAAAGTACTGTAATAACTATCTTCGAACTGTTGGCGCTGATCTAGTTGTTCGTCGATATCACTATCGGGTACTATTTGTTCTATTTTAGACTGAATATCATTAAATTCTGAGAATAAGCTACTCGCACCTTTAATGCGTAATTTTAGGTCAATATTACTCTGATCACTGAACGTCGATGCACTAATAATATTGAGATGATTTAAGAACTTAGTTAGCCTACCTTTTATGATACCGCGTTTTCTAATTAGGTCACGAATGATCTGCTCAGTCTTTTCATCAGTAATATTTTTATATGGAGACTTGTCGCGGGGCCTATTACTTTCTCCGTCACCCCTCATTAAAGGCATTGTAGTGGCTTTAGAAAACTGAAGGTACTCACGAGCAATAACCAGGCACCGTCGACGGGTTGCGTCTTCGTGTACCTAGATACAGGCGGTGACGGCGGCAAAGGCAGCAAATGCGGCTACGCGGGCGGCAGCGGTGGCGTCAAACGTCTTGTAGCGGCTCACAGAAGGTAGTCAGCAATCGGTTTTCTTATAGCGGCGTCTCGGTTTTCTTATTATCTTGATCTCAGTTGCGTTTTAAGATAGTAGCTGCTGCGTGAAGGCTGCTGATGAGCTGCGATTGTCCACAGGTCGCTCCAACGGTTCTGAGATTTGGCTGCGCGTTGCTCAAATTTACAAAGATTTGGCGAAGAAGGTCCAGTTATGTGGCAGCTAATTGCAGTTGCAGCTATTTTATCTTTATTTTTATTAAAACAGCGGATTAAAACATTTATTTAGTTTGTAGTCTATATTTTTACACATTACATGCAGACCGAGTTATGACAATGAATAAAAAACAAAAGAATAAAACAAATGAATAATGATTTTCACAAACCGCGCGCTCTCTCGCGTTCATTTGACAGATGACACTGAAACATAATCTAATCCATACAGCATGAACATAAAAACGGAACAGTATGCTAAAATATAATGACCCGTGAATGCATTGATACCGTTTCGATGACAGGAAAGTAGCATGGAGGTTGTATTTAAATGTTATGCTTTCTACGCAATATAATGAAAAAGTTTTTTTTTAAGTTTGGTTAGATTCGTGGCCAGTGTGAATTTAACAAATTTGGATTTTTATATTTAAAAAGTTATTAAAGGCTTGTTTTGTTAAAAGTTTGAAAGGCATTTTTTATAGTTGCAACTTCTCACTGTGTCATTAAAATCCTCTTGATCGTCAGCCGGTTACAAACTAAGTGAAATAAAAAAGTTAAAAAACTAAAACCCGAATACAAAAACAAAAAAAAATGTAGCAGAAAACGCTTTTCTTTTTTTAAATTTTGTTTTATTTATCAAGATTTGTAAAAAGTCGCAAAACAAATGTTGAAATTGATGTGCAGAGGCTGCCTGCAAGTGGTCATGCGCTATTTAAAATTAACCCTGTATTAGCATATATGTAGTTATTTACTTTATCGCGATACCGGAACTTTAACCTGACCTTTACCAAATGGTAGTAGTAAATAACATTAGTAGGTTCATTTTGGACCTTCTCAAAATGTAATAGGCTTAATAGTTGCCCTCACGCCCCATTGATTTTACTGAGGGTAAGACTATAAAGTTAGATTATCCTAATTTAACGACAAGAGATTATTAGGCTAACCAAATAGAGTAGAAATTATGTTACAAACATAAAGGAAAATATTCTTAATTAGGACGTTATTCTAAACTAGCTGTGCCCGCGGCTCCGCTCGCGATAATTTCGGGATAAAAGGTATCCTATGTTACTTCTAGTACCTCTCATGATTCGTCGAGTAGTTTTTGCGTGAAAGCTGAACAAATATCCACGCTTTCATATTTATAATATTAGTAAGGTCGTCAAATATTATAAAATGTCAATAAGAATGTCAATTAATTGTATAGATCACTTTCACATGAGGCTTAAGTATCTATAGAACGAAAATACTTCAGCGCAAAGCTTCCGAGTAAACTATATTGAAAGTTGACCCGTCCGGCACGTGAACATGAAGATTTCTAGAACTGCTAACCCGGGAAAGAGCGACGTATAACTGACCATGCGAGAAACAACTGACACCGAGATCTACTCCAGCAACACGAAAACTCTGCACTTGAGCCTTATTAATTGTCATTGCAAAACACACCGATACTGGGAATTGCGTTCTTTTAAATTGGAATGGAAAATTATTTGGTATTATGGGAATTCTGGGAATAAAGACGGTTTCTCCTGCACCGCAACCTGTTAAAATTTGAGATATCCAAATAGAATTATACCCAGAAATATGTACAACTTACAACACAAAAAGAAATGAAAATAAAGCTGAAACGCCTGTGCAATGCTATCTACCTATACCTACTTCACTTAAAAATAAATACCTATAACTACAATAATTAATAAAAGTATCTACGCTTTTACCTAAAAAATACAAAAAAAAACTGAACATAAATTAGTCAAAATTTGGAATTTGACCGAATATTTAAACACTAACAAAACAACTAATACCTATTTTATAAAATAACAACGAAAGAAACTATTTAAAGACTAAAAGTTGCGCTGATAAGCACGGTTTATAATATCAATTATTGTCTGTCAATAAAGTCGAACGCTCTGAACGCATCAACAGTAGCGATGCGCGATCCAGATCTTCGATCCGATCCTTAAAATCGGATCGGAGATCTGGATCGCGCATCCGATCCTTAAAATCCTTAGGATCGTAATACGTCGATCCGATCCGCTGATTGGATCGCATGCCGACGATCCGATATCAAAAAAATCGGATGCAAAAAGGCATGACACCATTACATTTTTACTAATTTATTATTTAAAAATAAACTAAGCATGCACTTGTAAATACTAACAACCAGGGTTCGAAAAATCGAATTTTTATAATAATCGAATTTTTATAATAATCGAATAAATCATGATAATTATCAAGGAAAAACTCCATTGATAATTATCGGATAAGTATCTTACTTAACCAATCCTATCAGTTTTTATTAACAAAACCTCCGCACGCACATCTGAGATTATCGGAGACAATGAAATAGAAACTAATCAACTCGTACTTATGTTTTCTTACTTACCTACCTACACAGTCAGATTATAATAAAATGTAATAAGATGCTCGTATATCTACCCGCAAAAGACGCCACCGCCGCCGCCAAATTTGGAACGAAACGTAAACAAAAGATCAAGTTCGGTCCTAACAAAATCGTGAGTGGTATATGTAGGTAGGTATAAACCGCCTTTCAATTCATACACGATCCAAGCGATTCGATTTTCGAACTTTTGTATCGATACGCCAAAAAATCGCATGGTCTCGATCCGATCCAAAAATCGTTAGATCGTATGGCTTCGATCCGATTTTCCAAAAGATCGGATCGGATCGGCGCATCCCTAATCAACAGCCAAATACCTATTGAATGAATTATAAAGCTTGCGCTCGCCTCCCGCCTTTTTATACCCTACCGCCGCCGGCGCCGCGAGCCGCGTCGAGCGCGGCAACCGTTACGCAAAAATAATCCTTATATCATTCAGTATTCACGCGCGATGGGTTATTATTAGCGTATTTCATGTATAAGTTTGGTGTTTCTATACCGATTTCTATGATTCTTTTTTTATTGAATAGGTAATAATGTTAATTTTTTTAATTAGGGATGAGTGAGAGTATTATAAACGTAAGAGTAAACAAATATAATCAGAAAGCTGCGAACTGCTAAGCTATCGGGATTTACACGTGTTATTGTGAGCCAACCATAAAATATAGACATATACTGTTGTGGAATATTTTTTATATAATTTTATGAAGAAAATTTTTGTCATACATGATTTCTATGTAGCTTTAACCATTAAGGCTGCACACGCGACGGAAGCTTAAAAAATGAAGTAATTTCTCCCGTTTTCCCAACATTTCCCTTCACTGCTCTGCTCCTATTGATTGTAGCGTGATAATAAGTATACTATAACCTGCCCAGGAGTATGAAGAATAATTTAACCAAGTTTCGTTAAAATCCGTCGAGTAGTTTTTGTTTCTATAAGGAACATACAGACAGACAGACAGACAGACAAAAATTTTACTGATTGCATTTTTGGCATCAGTATCGATCACTAATCACCCCCTGATAGTTATTTTGAAAATATATTTCATGTACAGAATTGACCTCTCTACAGATTTATTATAAGTATAGATATAGAAGATATAAGAGGTATATATAATATAATGGATTTCATGTATCAATGAAAGTTAATTAGGTAGGTATCTGATTTTCTAAGTATAAAGAATCGATACAATATGATTGGAGCCTTGGTCATGAATTTGTACAGTATTCGAAAAGTAGGTGATAATATGATGAATACCAATATATTAATTGTTTTCACGTTGTAATATATCTTTGACATAAAGAAATAGTAACTTTAGAAAAAAACCCAAAATGGAAAATGTTGATTTTACTTTTAATGACAAGAAAACGGAATTTGACATTCGATAAAAATTTATTTTCTCTTGGGTATGTCAAATATTAAAATTTGGAAGTCCAAGCTTTAAAAAAATATAATTTAAGTAATGTCTACGTTGATCGTCTTATCCGCGAACTGAGCAGCACTATGGTTGGGTGCTCCATTGATGGTACAATGATGAATAACATTAGTTACGCTGACGATATGGTGCTGCTCAGTCCGTCTATAGATGGATTAAGAAGGTTGGTGGCTATCTGTGAGAGATATGTGGGGGCACATGGCTTGAGCTATAATGTCAACAAAAGCGAAATTCTAATATTTAAATCGCAAAACAAGACAGTTACTAACGTGCCTTTTGTCAGACTATGCGGAACACCACTACGGGTTGTCACTCAATTTAAATACCTAGGCCATGTGCTTACCGATCGTCTCACAGATGACCTTGATATTGACAGGGAGCGCAGGGCGTTGGCGGCTCGATGCAATATGCTTGCCCGCAGATTTTCACGCTGCACTAGGGATGTTAAAGTTACATTATTCAGGGCTTTTTGCCAAACGTTTTATTCGTGCAGCCTGTGGGTCAGGTACACGCGGAAGGCCTTCAGCGCACTGCGCGTCCAGTACAATAATGCTCTGAGGACCCTGCTGGGACTGCCACGGTTTTGTAGCGCCGCGGCAATGTTTGCAGAAGCTAGAGTTGACGATTTCTATGCCATAATACGGAAGCGAGCTGCGTCTATGTTGCGGCGAGTCCGTAGTAGTTCCAACAGCATCCTTATTAATCTTAGTGCAAAAAATTATGGACCTTTCATAAGGCATTGGACTGATTTGCTTGTACGCAGAGGCGTGCATATTATAAATTAATAAAATAAAATAATTAAACTTATATTTTTGTAATAATTGATTTTAATAATTTATAATAACCATAAATTCAATAATTAGAATAATACTAATACTAGGTTAAGAAATTGTATTACTAACACACTATGGATCTGGTCTGAAATAAAGATTTATTATTATTTATATATGTTTTTTGATTTTCTCCTTTTTCAAGGGCTTTACTTTATCATGCGGGTTTGAACCAAGCAAGATAATGATAAGGATTATTTTTTTACTGCGGATTGCTTGTGATTACTGCTGATGTAAGAAATTTCCTAGTGATGCGGCAAGTATTTAGAATAGTGGCTTTTTGTAGGGTTTCAATTACGCTAGTTGGAATTTGTAGTGTATTTAGGCTGTTTTTTAGTGTTTTTGGTATAACACCTGTTGTGGAAAGGACTATTGGGACTATATGAATTAATATTATTACTTATTATTATTATTATTATGTGTTTATGCTTTACATTCACCTTAGTCAAAAAGACTAAGGGTTAAAGATGGAACATCTATGCGAGCTTTTGGCTAAGACATGATGCTTATAACTGAATTATATTGAAAGAAATTTTCGCACAAGTCAGCAAGTGTTCATTATTACTGCTTTTGCAGCTGTATGAAAGATACTGGATGCATTTCTAATAGTTTAAGTGACTGATGGAGTGTTTTGGGAATTACGCCTGTAGATGAGAGTATGATCGGAATTGTTGTTACGGAATGAGCACGCCATTGCCTTTTAATTTCTATACCCAGGCCAATGTATTTATTGAGTTTTTCAGTATGGGTCGTCTGGAGGTTGTGTGTATTAGGTATAGCTACATCAATAAAATAAACAGTGTTGTTGATTTTATCACGGAGGGTGATGACTGGTCTATTGCATGATATTGTTTTGTCAGTGAGGATAGTTCGGTCCCAGTATAGTTTTACGTTGGCGTTTTCAATGACAACATCTGGCTTATATTTGTAGTAAGGGATCTTTTCCTGTAACAATTTGAATTTATAGGCTATGTGCTGATGGATGATTGCTGATACTTGGTCGTGTCTGTGTTTATAATCAGTCTAAGCTATTGCTTTGCAGGCTCCTGTTATGTGCTGAATAGTTTCTGGACTACTGTGGCATTTTCTGCAAAGGTCAGAGTGTAAAAAGCGGTCTCGTATTATGTACTTGCAGTAGTTTTTGGTGTCTATTACTTGGTCTTGTATGGCCAACATAAATCCCTCCGTCTCCGGGAACAACTCACCTCTCTTTAACCAAGCGTTTGACGCAACCTTGTCAACGGCTGGGTTGGTTAAGTCGGCTCGATGTCGGCCATGGAGTGATTTTTGTGACCCTTGTTGTATTTTCTGTTCTTTGGTGGTTTGTGGAGGTTGGTATGTGGTATCAGATAGATTTAATGGTGTTCGTTTTTTATCAGCGTTGACTACAGCTTTAAGCAAATTTGAGTGTGATTGCCTGTTATAGAAGTATGTCCTGAGAGAAGTAAGCTGTTTGCTATGAAGGTTTTGGATATCAATAATGCCAGAGGCCCTCCTTTATTCTACCCGTGGTAACGTTAAACGTTGGGTGCAGGTTCGTGGGTGATGCTTCCTATATTTAGTCATTAGCACATTAATGATTCTTTGCATCTTTTTGAGATCTATCTGAGACCATTGTATGGTGCCGAATGAGTAAGAAAGAACTGGAATGGCATAGGAATTTATGGCTTTTATGGTGTGACGCGAATTAAGGTTTGTGTTTAAAATTTTATGGAGCCTGTCTTTGAATTTTTGAAGAAGTGAGTTTTTAGTTTCTTTTTGATGAATTTGCTTGGATTGATGAAAACCGAGGTATTTGTATCCTGTCAATACATCTAGTGGCGCTATTTGTTTATTATTATTATTATTAACTTGGCGTTACCACTATGGCGTTGGGGTAAACCTATCTGCCTCAGACGCCAGTGGTTGCGGGTTCGATCCCCGCACGGAACCAGAAAAAAAAATGTTCCGTGTCTGGGTGTTTATCTATTTATGTATTTATATTCTAGGTTCCCCCCTAGTTCGCTATATGGTATCCCATAACACAAGCTATGCTAACTTTGGGGGCATTTAGTTGGTGTGATTGTCTGGGGATTTTATTTTATTTTATTTATTATTTATTAACTTGAACTTCGATAGCAACGGTATGATAATCTCATTTACTAATAGAGTTAAAGGGGCGTGTCAATTTTATAAAAGTTACCTGTAAAAAGTTGATAGTTCAAAATCTATAATTCGATAAAGAGCAACTTCCATCCATCTGAGTGGCTCAATCTATGCGGCGATCACTAGGAAAGGGAGAGAGGGTGTGAATGTAGTTGCCCGTAGGGAGAACACTATACTATAGCTATAGTCTCTCTCCATCATTATAATGCCTCCAAATTTGACAAACGTGACATCAGATGGTTTTTATAGCTTCTGGTGTTCTCCCTACCCCATTTGGGATACAGGCGTGAGGTTAGGTATGTATGTAAATTTTTTATTAAAAAAATTTACTTAATTAAAAAATATATTATTATTGGTACATCCATCGCCAGCTGCTAATAAATGTATGTAAATGTAATAGTACTGAATTTATTGTTATTCTAAGGTTACAAAAATTTACATAAGGAGTTTTGAATACGTAATGCATAAATACCGCAGATATTTACATTTATTAGTTTATTTAGCAGTGACAGGGGGTCAGCCTGTCGCCCACAAAAACGCCAATTAAACCTCCATCTCTTAACTGACTTTTACAGTTTGCCCGGGAAGAGAAGCAGCTGGCACATTCTATGTTTTTCTTTTGCTCCCAGTCCAGCATGGAAGCAATAAAAATAAAAATTTTATCCAATAATAATTATATACATATGATATCTGAGGTAAATTGATATTTTTTGTCAAAAACGCCAACCCCGGTGACTAAAGTGTGTCATTCCTTCAACATTTTCCTTTCTCTTTTCGATTGATTATTTCAGTTTTCCTTTCAAAATATTTAAATTGTCCATGTAAGATTTTTAGTACATAGGAATACTTTTCTTAGGAGGTAGTGTTTAAAAAATTCTACCTCTCAAGATACTACATAGTTTAGGTGTTTACTTTTTCTCGATAGCTAGACGTTTCATGAAGACGTTAAGTATATCTTTGATAATGATATTTATACGATACAAAATAAAGATTATTTTGACTTTAACTTCTTCATTTATATGATGTGTTTTTCTTTTTCATCGCCTTCAATATTTATTTTTCCACTACCCGAATGGTTCATACATACATACATACATATCCTCACGCCTGTCTCCCTTTGGTAGGTTCATTAAATGAAAATTAGTCCCACTTAGTCCGAAAACGTTTCGGGTTAAGTGGGACTACATGAAATGTATTTTTGTTTTGTACAATAAGATGTTACATTCATTTATAATTTAAGGTAAGCGCCACATGGCTGCCATCTTTGAAGCATTATACTCTAGGGAGCATTTACTTGAAGTCATTGCCGACTTTTTCGACAAATTCTGTCCTTTGTGAGACAGTTGTTAAAATTGTTTTCAGTAAAAGAGATTTCTTCACGAAATGTTAGGGCTGTATTTACACATTAATGTCGAGTTTGATATAAGAGCTATTCCCGTGTTGATAATACAGGAGTTTCCTTAATGGGTTTATTTTTCAAAGTCAAGCGTTTAAAGCAACGGAATAATAATAAAATGTTTCTTTTTTGAACTGTTTTATGTTTCTTTGGCTTATTTATTAAGCTAAATCAAGAGTAAATTAACAGTTGATTACATTGCATATGGGTATGGCAGATTTAGATTTAGTAACACCGTGCGTATTCATAATCACTAGGTAAATAAAAATAAAACTACTTTTTAACCGGATTAATCGCGTATAATTTATATTTTACATTTTAACTCGACGTTTCGGTGTCTTCGGTGTCTGCAAAGACACCGAAACGTCGAGTTAAAATGTAAAAGTAGTTTTATTTAAATTATGAATCGTGAAAACTTAAGACAATCACTAGGTACTTTATTAAAGTTTTAAATGAGTATATTTATAATTGGCGGATATACCTACGAAAACTAAGCTATGGCAGCTGAGCTATACATAACTTTATTCAAAAATACCGACCGTGTAGTGTAAAAAAATGAGAACTACTCGTTTTAGAAACAACTTTTGAAACCAAATAATTAAGGGACGGCCGACCGACGACGGCGCGGTGTCGATTGACGTCAATCGGTTTTTTCGGCCTAGAAAAATCTATCGATCGAAGTCGACTAATCTAAGCGACCGTCGATCAAAATAACTTAATTAATAATTGTTGTATATTCCTATGAAAACTGAGCTATGACAGATCCACGAACATAATTTTATTCAGTGACCGATTCATACAATTATGCGAGAGAATAAAAAACGATTTTTCTGCTGGAGATATTACACGTTCGTAACTGTAATTCGATCTTTATTATGGATTAATATTATCCAAGACATAATCAAATTTTTTTACAAACATTCTAGTGTTATCAAAGAATTTGATTGAATTTCGTCTTTGGTCTTCGTAATTACGATGAGATTCGACTCTTTGCTTCCTTTGTTTAAAGTACGGATTTACGTCTTCTTTTATCCGTAGTAAATCGTATCGTATCAATAAACTATGAAAGTATTCATGACGCCGCACAGTGGATCGATTCCATACAAATGGACATGAGGCACAATATGCAATCTGATCAAATAGAGATTAGGTATTGTCGAGTAATATGCATAAACAAAAGCTCCTCTATTAGAGTCTGACTCGTGACTCAAATAGCCTTTGTAAATACGCATTCCGGTCTTTTCAGTATCTATTGCATAACGCTTGTGTAACCATGCGTTGCGTGATGAATTCTTGAATTTACGGTTACGGTTGCTCAGTAAATAATTAATATTTATTTTTTATTTTATTTTTACCCGTCATATATGCCTCAATTTTTTTTCGAAAATTTCGAAAGTAGCTCACCATTCATCCAGTATAAACCTAAAAAATGTAAACATTTATAGAATAGAATATATTTATTGGAACTTAGAACAATATAAAAAATTACAGATTCAATTACAGAATAAAAAAGACAGATTTACCGATCTATGCCACCAATTGGTATATATATATGTATATTATATTATAGCTTTGTAGCCATGGCATCGCAAGGATGCTATGACGCTGATTTTCAGTGGCACCAGAAGTAGGAGATAGATTTTGTCATACAAGGAAGATTAGATTAGTATAAAAAAGTCACATTTGAATCACACTTTTACAAATTATTTTTTTACACTTTTACAAGCGCAGTTTTACAAAAATATTTGTCAAGTTACCTAAAAACAATTTTCTCTTTCCGTTTTCTCTTTATCACAAAACGTCTTTGTCTGTACATCTATTTTTCAAAAATCCAAACTACTTGTAGGTATAATTTTGATTAGAAACATTATCAAACGAATACTATAATCATACAGTTTTAAAATTATGATACAGACACAAAACTCGTAAAACCTACAAGACGTCCGTTATTTACAATACAACGAAACTTATAAAAACTTGTAAAAATTTCATCATACTTACATTTCTCGTTCTAAGTGACTATAAAATATTGCATGCCACGTAATGAAACATTTAATAAGGTTATACGAAAGAAAATCCTAATTGCCAATTTCGCTGCACTGGGCCGCTAAAAGTTCTTGAAATAACTTTTAAAAATAGCTACATTTGATGAGTTCATTGAAATTTTCAGGGAAAGAATTATACAGTTTTGTATGGAGGCTGAGTATGAAAATGAAACAAGAATATACTGGTCTGAATAGGAGCTTGTATATTAAAAAACAAATAGTTGTAAAAATAACAAAAAGATTAGTAAAAAAATTTAGTTAATCACACTGTTATTTTATAAGTCCGAAAGTTAGAATCTATGTATGACAAAGTTTCACGCTCAAACGGGTGAACTGAATTCATCATAATCATCATCATCTCAACTCTGTGTAATGAGCCCACTGCAGGGTATGAGTCTCTCCCCTGGGTGATGAGGAGGTTTAGGCCATAATCCACCAAGCTGGCCCAGTGCTGGGTGGTGGATGCCAGAATTTTCAGGGCGCCAAACTGGCTTCTGACAAACCCTAACGACTACTGTATACAAGTATACAGCACCCGGGACCGACTGCTTAACGTGCCCATCCAAGTACTGACCGCGCCGATCGTTGCTTAACCTGTGATATCGTATGATGCACACAGTAACCACAGCGCCACGACGACTTCCACCACGGCGCCACGAACTGAATTAATCCATAAATATCTGTCATAGGCAATATGCTTAAAAGGATATTCCCAATCTACTTTAATTTGTTTCTCACGGCGAGATCCATTTTTCGGAGGGCTCTTTAAGCAGTTGTTGGTCCCAGGTGCTCTTTACTTTATATACAATAGTCGTAAGGGCGTGATAAGGGCTTATTAGAATCCATATTCGATACCCTGAATATTCTAATACCTATCCACCAACCAACACTGGGCTAGCTTGGATATTTCCAAAGTAATAGGTAATGTAACGCCTCAATTTATTTAAGGCTAGAATATGATATTTTGGCAAGTTGACATTAGATGCTGATTAATGTTACGTATTAAGAGAACTATCAACCGTTACTACGTTGCCCTAATTAGCTTATAGAGCAACGCAGATTATTATTTAGGTAATATTATTGTAGTGGTATACATGCAGGACTGGGAGCGAAAGAAAAACATAGAATGTACCAGCTGCTTCTCTACTCAGGCTTACTGTAAAAGTTCATTTAAGGGACAAAGGTTTTATTGGCGTTTTTGTGGGCGATAGGTAAACCTCTTGTCACTGCAATAGTCTCTATCCATCATTATAATACCTCCAAAGTTAAACGAGACATCAGATGGGCTTATAACCTCTGGTGTTCTGCCTACCCCATAAGGGATACGGGCGTGAAGTTATGTATGTATGTATGGTATAGATAATATTGTGGTGGTAATGAAATATGATCATAATTACTTCTGCAATATTTTTTAATCTTAATCCCTGTGCTTTAATTTCATGGCCCAACTCTTGAACATAGCAGCCTGGTGTAGTTAACTAAATAGTATTTAAAAATAAGTGCACATTGCGCTGCGAACGTTTTCAGATGTTTTGTAACACTAAACTGCCAGTCTACAGTTTTCTACGGCTACAAAATGTGAGTTTCATTGAAATTAGTTTCCAGTTTCGCATTGTGCCGATTCCAGTTGAAACTTTAAATTAATAAGAGTATACTTCAGAGCTACAGATTTTTTTTTGTTTTGCTTAGTGTACAAGTGTACTTGTTAATAATATTTTTTAGGTTTTTGCATTTAAAATGCTCAATTATTCTCTCAAATCTTCCTTTCGTTTGCCGGATGAATACTCTTTCACTGAGCTACCGGGGCCTGGCACTCGCAGAGTCGCAGTTTCGAGTCCTGCAGTGCGATCACAGAACTTTATCGAATCGTTTGTTAACGAATGTTCGTATAGTATGGAGACGGTTTTTAAGAAAAAATTGAATTCTATCCATTGCCGCACGGCCAGCTTAAATAAATGTTTGCCTTGTTAATTTTGAATGTTTGTAAACATGTTGTACTCATAAATATCTGTAAAATAAAAAATTACAATGTTACTCAAAACTTGCAACCGACTCCATACTATACGAGCATTCGTAAACATTCGTTAATATACGATTCGATAAAGTTCTGTGATCGCACTGCTGGTCAGGTGAGTTTTATTTTGCAAATTTTTCAGTTATTTAAGGGTACTTATTGTTACCACTTAGACATATGTGAGCATGGAAAAAGTTTAAAGAATAAACAACAATCTGTTGTTTGTTTGCATTTTATAGCATAGATAAGAAAAATACTTCATAAATTCATCCCCAACAGGAGTCGAACCCGGCTCTCTCGTATGTAGGGCGGGTGCTCTAATCTCTAAGCTATTCGCTACTGGCAGACGCCATCGAAACTATTAAGTAAATTTGTTTTCTTTTTATTTATTATATTCCTGTTAAATAATGAATAAGAACATACAATTACACACAAAATAGTTTAAAATGTATCCTAATATGTAAATGTTATCTTTCTAGTTGCCAATTTTAAATACTAGGTGTTTCGCGCATTTTACACACACCATTTCAAATCCCGCGGAAATATCGAGATATAAAGTATCCTATTCGCTATTCCATACTATAAACTACCACTATGCAAAATTTCATCCAAAGCCATTAAGCCGTTTTGCCGTGATAGAGTAACAAACATCCAGACATGCATTCAATCCCTCCAAACTTTCACATTTATAATATACAAAATTTTAGTTTACTTTTTTTTCTATAGATGTCGCTGTACGTCGATTAAATCGCGCAAGAAGAGTTATAAATGACTTAGCTCTATTTACTTTGTACTTTTGTAGACTAAAATTATTCGTCCTCACTTTCACAATTATAATTTTAGCGGTATCCTGCGGTATCTTTCACACTACTGCATAAAACTAATACGATTTTAAAGAACCAAAATGATTTTTCATTCAAAGAGGTATTACCAATAAAGTTATCAGTGTCGGAAATCAACTAATCTCATTCAATCAAAACTGTAATTAAATCAAAGGTAAGGATTACTCGTTTATCATGTCTTATCACAGTCACGTACTATTCAAATTAGAATAGAATGATTGTGTTTTAATCAACATCAGTAACTAAGGATAACAATAGAAGTAGGCATAGAGATATATTAAATACGAGTTTTTTCCGCAACTTCGTACGCGCTCAACTTAGTTAATCTTATGGGTTGTTTTACGCTTATGCGTAATTTCAGAAACTCTTTCCAATACATCAGCAAATATCAAGTCTTATTTTTCTATCAAAGTCAATTTCAAATGTCTTTGTATTTTTAACACATCTTTTTCAAGGATATTATGAAGCTTGTGCGATGCTGATTTTCAGTTCGTATCGTGGCCCATAGAGTTATGAGGAGTGGAGATTGTGGCATTATTTTGCAAATTAGTACTGGGCGAAACAGAAGTCGTTAACAGATTTTTTCTATTTCCATTGTTTTAAGGCAAATACATAAATACATACATAACTTCACGCCTGCATCCCTTATAGGGTAGGCAGAACAAAAGAGGCTATAAAACCATCTGATGACACGTATGAAAAATTTTGAGGTATTATAATGATTTACAGAGACTATTATAGTGACAGGAGGACAGCCTATTAGCCCGCCAAAACGCCGCCAGTAGAACCTCTGCCCCTTAACTTACTTTTACAGTATGCCCGGGAAGAAAAGCAGCTGGCTCATTCTATATTTTTCCTTGTATATATACAAAGTATATATACAATAAAAACCACAATGTTTAAAAAAATCCCATGGACGGCCTTATTACTGTAAAGCGATCTCTACAGACAACCCAAAACATTTAACGTTAACGTTAGTTAAACGTAGAAATCAGGTAGAAATCACACTATTTCAGGTGGCAGCGGGACGGAGCGAAGGAAGTGAACTAGCAACTCTGGACATTTGACCCCGCGTAACATAAGATCATGTTGGAATTTGTAATAAATTATAACCTTCCCTTTTGGGCTCCTTAATACAGGATTAATTTCAATAAGTGCATCACCTCTTGCAGGAAAACTCTCTACATAAATTCCAACAATATTATCCAACGACTTTTTAATTTTTTTTTTTAAATTTCCCTATACGAACAATATTTATTGCCTCTAAACTGGCTTAACTTCGATTTGTTATAAATAACAATATGAGCAAAAACAGAGCGAAACTAAAATAGATATGCAGTTACGTATGTATCGTATCAAAGAAAATAACATTTAAATTTGGTTTTTCGATTATTGTTATTTTATCAAGACTTGTAAAAAGTCGTAGAACAAATGTCGTTGGGATTGATGTAGAGAGAATGCATGCCAGAGGTGATGTGTTAATTTAACTTAACCGTCTATAAGCAGGTTTTTCTCAAAGCCAAGAGTTCATTTTTGAATTGATGGTTTATTTGTTACACTTTTTAGCTCAATTAGATAAGTAAAGATGGATATTATGTGTATTTAAATTGATATTAAATATTATATATAATAAAATTATTATATAATTAATATATGATAATTTATTATATTTATATGCTATGACTGTGGATATGACTTTATACGTGGTACTACGGTGTTTACACTTGGAAAATATTTTACAATTACAAAATATTTTTTTACAAACAAAAAGTACACAAAATTATAAAGCAAAACAATGTATCGACAGCGTAAATTTTTAATTTAGATTTTTAGCGTGGCCTTAAATGTGAGACTTCACTAGTTTTGAAAATAGCCCTTATTTCTGACTTGTTAAAGCTCGAGTTTAATTCTGCATGCATTTACGTCGTGGTGGTTCATGACAAAAATTGACCACTAAATCGTGCATATAGGGTCGCCACATAATAGTCAATAATATTTTAATAGCAGATTAAGAATGATGAGAGGGTCTGAATTTCGAAAAAAAAAAATTTTTTTTTGTAAATTTTTCATATAAATTAAAATTTAAAAATTCTTCTTAGTGACCAAAATTTAAGTTTAATCTGTAGCTTATGACTACACAGCACGTAATACTAACATTTCCATCTTATTGTAAGTAGTATGTAGTCATAAAATGAAGATTAAAACTAAATTTTACTCACTGAGAAGAATTTTGAAATTTTAATTTATGAAAAATATACTTAATTTTTTTTTTTATTCACATCCACTCATCATTCTTAATCTGCTATCAAAATATAATTGACTATTATAGGCGGACCCTGTATATACCACTAGCCACCGCGCGCGGTTTTACCCGCGCTACTTTTGATCCCTTGGGAATTTCGGGATAAAATATAGCCTTTAACCTTCCTCAAGAGTGGGCTATCAAATGCAAAAAGAATTTTTCAAATCCCACTTATAGTTTCTGAGATTAGCGCGTTCAAACAAACAAAAAAACAAACTCTTCAGCTTTATATATTAGTATAGATTATATGGTGAAAACCTAGCTAGCTTCATGTATCTTCGTATAGTTTAACGACAACGTAGAAAGAGTATGTTTTATACACAACGATTAATTAACTATTAAAATATTTATCCTTGGTCAAGGTTAAAGGATTACAGCACTGTGTTCACTTCACATAATCAAAACAATAGAATAAGCCAGGTTGAATTTAAATTATATCTTCGTCATTTTTAATTAAGTATAAAACTCACACAAACTTCGGCTTTTAAAGATCAACTCGATTAAAATTAAATCTCTTCGTAGTAAGACTCAAGGAATCATTTGAACTATGAAGCACTAACGACTGGAGTTCATACTGTCCATAAAAATCTCTAGCGTATCCGCTAAATGAAAGAGCACATTGAGTAAAAGGCTGTACAGCAGTTGAAAACGTTATAGGACCTTCAGGAAGTCTATTAACAGGATAAGCTTCATAGGTCAGGCCATTTGGCAGTTTCACGTAACACGCTTCAAGGGTGTCAAGCCACCATTTTACGATGGAAATTCCTCTGTGAATATATTCATCTTCCTTGAATGATAAGTGTTCGTCTTCTAATTCAATTTCTGTTAAGCTTTGACCTGGAAGTTAAAATAATAACGGGGTTTTAGTTTTGGTATGGTAAAGTTATTAGTTTAGGTTTCACTTTATATATATATTTTTCTGACACTCACACAACATTATCTAGCCCAAATTAAGTTTCTTAAAGAACTTGTGTTATGGATACTAGATAACTGATATACTTAAGAAATATATACACATACATATTTAATAAATACATATTTTTTATTAGAATAAACTTAAATAAACATATAAACATCCATGACTTGACGACTAACATCTGTGTTCATCACACAAATATCCGCCGCCGCCGGGTTCGAACCCAGGACCTCTGGCATAGAAGGCAATGTCTGTTACCGCTACACCAGCCGGTCGTCATTAAAAACTTTAAATTTTTTTTTTTTTTTTTAATTGAATGTGAGATAATTATGAATCGCATATTATTGTGTCTTACTTTATGATACATTTAATTTATTTATTTGTTAGTATTTAACAGCTATGAAAATCCACTTAAAATCACATTTAGGTTAAAATATAAAGCACCAAAAATGTATCATTGCATCAATGCCAAAATTCAACAATAATTAAATACGGCGAGAGAATTAATATTAGATTATTGAAATCTTAAATTAAGGTTAACTCAATTAAAAATTTAACATCAAAATTAAACATAGATGATACACAATTATGATGAAAAAAGAAGGAAAAGACAAGGGTTATTTTAACGTACTCTTTTATGTATTTTGTTTGATTGTCTTTCTCACAAACATTGAATATAAAGGAATGTTCAGTTTTGGATGTGAGTTAACTACGTTTCAAAATAAAAAAAAGAATATCGTAGAATACAGAAAAAATAAAAAAACTTTTGGGAGCTTTTAGTTCATTTTTATATATAAATACGACTGTTTTTATGATTATATTCTAGAACAATTAAGTTTATAACTGTACTTATGATGAGAGGCCTTAAACCACTAATATGAGAATTTTAAAAACGCCTTTGTATCCTATCGCTAATAAAAATATTAATTAAATACTGGATTCAAAATCCATTAAAAAAATAAAAGGGACTTTTTTTATTTGATTTTATTAAAAATACCTGAATGCATCGCAAAACAGTAAAAGTGTACTATGGGTTAGTATTTGTAAAAATGCTGTTTAAATAGTACTTTTGAATAAATATGTCCCCGAATACTTTTTGTTGTTTACCACACAGTCCCGAAAAAGCAAAATGTTAATTACTAAGTCATTTATTTAAAATGGCAACTTTGTGTGTTTTAATTTTAATATATAATAATTAAATTATTAATAAAATATAACCTATTGTAACGTTTCTCATGATCTTCATCTATGTAATAAAAACAAATATATCATTTTTAAATTTATTTATCGAAAACATAATTCGTTTGAAACAAATCTTTAACTTAATTAATTCAGTAGGTATATTTAGAAAAAATGTTCCTTACCGTATGCCAAAATCGTCAAAAATACGAAAATTAAATACTTTGATGCCATTTTGCTAGGTCTACTCTCCTTACGATTCAAGCCGAACTGGTGGTGATAAAAAATTATCTTATTAATATATCAAATCATTATCTTTAATGTTTTTTGCCTACTCAGATTACTCATTTTAAATAAGATATTTGCTACACATTAAGATAATATGACAACAAATTGTATCAGCTTTTTGAAAGGCACACTTCGCGATAGTTATGATACAAACTTACATTCGGTGGGGTCCTGCCTTTAGAAAAAATACACAGAAATTTCTTCATCTATTTTCACAACAGAATTTTGAGAAATATTTGTTGAATTTATTCTAAAAATCAACATAAAAAAAAAGTGATTAGCTATAATTCTGTGATGGCTATGCCTCCTGAGAAGTGATTAACTACCTAACTTGTTTGTGCCACTCTTCAAAATAACAGTATTTAAAAAAAAACGTTATCTTCAAACATATCTCCGTGTTTAACTTATTAAAATCCGTAAACCATAAGTTATCTACAGATGTATTAATAAACAAAATTGTTTAAAGCAAAACGAATGGAAATCGGAATGAAATGAAATTCGATCCTGAAAAGTTTAGCAGCGAAAAAATTCCCAAACATACAAAGAGCAGTAAATTCGGATATTTCAATGAATGAAAAAGTTCCGGAAAGCATTAACAAGCGGTGTAAATTAACACGGTCGACTCCTAATGGTCAAACTTTAAGCAATTTGCTAACTTGTGAAAAACAAATAAATACGAATTGCGATCTTGTCGTAAATCTACGTGGAGGTAAAAAGGTAAACACTTAAGGAAACAAGCAATTCTAAGAATGTTAATAGCTTTTTCTAAGTTATCGCGTTTTTGAGATTTTAGGAATATACCTTACTTTTTCAATTGACTTCCAGAAGAAGTAGGTTTTAAATCGTCTATATGTTCTATAGATTTACATTCCTATGTTTTGTTTCTATTTTCTTAACTTTTTTAATTATTGGCAGCCATATTCTTTGAATTATTCTCTTTTTTTAGTCTTATTGAAATCTTCATTTATTATTATTTATCTTTAATCTTTAATAATTATAATAAAATGGTAGGAAAGTCAAAACTGTACATTGAATATTTTTTTAAAAGAATACTTGGGGTATGATCTACAATCGAAACAGAAACAAAAAATATAGTTTTTAGAATTTTTGTCTGTTTGTCTGTTTGTCTTTCCGGGATAAACTCAAAAAGTACTGCATGGATTTACTTCAAATTTGCTATGAAGATAGTTAAGAAGTCGGGTCAACATATAGGCTACATATTATCACGCTAGCAGTGTTATAATCGTAGGTGCGTTTGGTGCTGCATAGCGTTCACGCAGACGACGTCGCGGGCAGCAGCTAGTCTTTAATAATTATTAATCTTCCATTTAACCGAACCAAAATAAAGTAAATACTCCGCCTTGCCATGGGCCGTCTGTGCTGGTACCCTGTTGCTTCTAGTGAAAGTTAAGTTCTTCAATATAAATTTATTTTAGTAGAACGCATAACATTCTGCCATGTTTGACGAACAAACATCCAGATATTAAAACATACATCCATATAAACTTTAAAATTTATTATATTAGTAAGAATAAGATGGCTTTATTTACTGCCGTAAGAAGACACCCTAAATTTCTCTGTTGATGAACCCGCTTCGAGGAGTTTCTCACTAATTTCATCATCATCACAACTCTTTGAAATGGGCCCACAGCAGGGCCATGAATCACTCCTTGGGTGACGAAGAGATTTAGGCCATAAATCACCAAGCTTGCCCAGTGCTGGTTAGTGGATGTAAGTATTTGCAGGGCGCCTAAATATCTTCTGACAAATTGTCTACTGTATTTCAAGCATACACCAACCCGCAGTGCGATCACAGAACTTTATCGAATCGTATATTAACGAATGTTTACGAATGCTCGTATAGTATGGAGTCGGTTGCAAGTTTTGAGTAACATTGTAATTTTATATTTTACAGATATTTATGAGTACAACATGTTTACAAACATTCAAAATTAACAAGGCACACATTTATTTAAGCTGGCCTTGCGGCAATGGATAGATTTCAATTTTTTCTTAAAAACCGTATCCATAATATACGAACATTCGTTAAAAAACGATTCGATAAAGTTCTGTGCTCGCACTGCGGGACCGACTGCTTAACGTGCACTCCGAAGTATGGATGTCGTCGTGAGAAAGGAATGGTCGCAGGTCACTCGTACTTGTACAACGTCTCTAGTTTACACCAAAGACACATTGTCACATATTATAGAGCTTCTTATTTAACTTAACTGTTTTTACAGGCGCGACAACGGTCACTTTAAACACGTAACATCGATTTATTAATCAATCGATTAATTAAAAGCGATAAATTTCTGTTAAAGCGTATTTATTAATTATCATTAATCTTAAAATAATACTAGTCATGATAAATGATGACCATGATTTTGAGTCAGATACGGTTTTTGAGTCTATAACAAAAAATATTAAAAATATTCATTATCTTATCTACCACGACCACTTTAGCGATGGAGTAAACCTATTTGCCTCAGACGCCAGTGGTTGCGGGTTAGATTGCCGCACGGAACGAGAAAAAAAAAGTTCCGTGTCTGGGTGTGTATCTATTTATGTATTTATATTCTAGATTCCCCCTAGTTTGCTACATGCTATTCCATAACACAAGCTATGCTTACTTTGGGGCCATGTAGTTGGTGTGATTTTCTGGGGATTTTATTTATTAGTAGCTGTTTCATGCGGTTTTACCAGCGCCATTTCAAATCCCGCGGTAATATCGAGATAAAAAGTAGCCTATATACTATTCCAGACTTCAAACTATCACTATGCCAAATTTCATCCAAATACATTTAGCCGGAACAAACATCCAGACATGCACACATTTATAATATACAACATTTTAGTGTGCTTTTATTCGATAGATGTCGCTGTTCATCGATTAAATCGCGCAAGAAGAGTTATAAATGAGTTAGCTATATTTACTTTGTAAACTACCTTTATTCATCCTCACTTATTCAATTATAATATTAGTAGGATATTTATTATTTGTCTCCGATGACAATCGGAAAGACCAATGGCAGGCTTGTATGGGAACCTCGTACCGTTTTATTTCATACTAGCTTTATCCCGCAACTTCGTATGCGCTTAACTACCCTTCTCGTGGAAATTTCAAACACTATACAACCAGACACCCACTGAAAGAACCTTTATACCAAGTATCACACCCATGCACTCAAGGAATAAGTTTTTTTCATACAAACTAAAAAACATATATTTCCTGTGCCCGTGGGAATTTCGGGTTTTTTTTTCGTAGCACAACCAGTCACTCTTTGAAGAACCTTCATGCCAAGTATCACATCCGTACACTCAAGGAATAAGATTTTTCGTACAAACTAAAAAGTCTAAATATTTTTATAAGTAAGTAGGTACTCACGCACTAATTTTTCATACAAACTAAAAAACATATATTTCCTGTGCCCGTGGGAATTTCGGGATTTTTTTTCGTAGCACAACCAGTCACTCTTTGAAGAACCTTCATGCCAAGTATCACATCCGTACACTCAAGGAATAAGATTTTTCGTACAAACCAAAAAGTCCAACCCCTTCCCGTGGGAATTTCGGGAATTCCTTCCATAATACAAACAGACACTTATTTATGAACCTTTATATCAAGTAAGTTTTTTTCATACAAACTAAAAATCATATATTTCCCGTGCCCGTGGGAATTTCGGGATTCTTTTTCGTAGCACAACCAGTCACTCTTTGAAGAACCTTCATGCGTAGTATCACATCCGTACACTAAAGGAATAAGATTTTTCATACAAACTACAAAGTCCTATATTTCCCGTTCCCGTGGGAATTTCGGGAATTCCTTCCTTAGCGCACCCCTATATCCCCTAAAGAATTTATGTTCCAAATTTCAGCTCTCTACGCCCAGTAGTTACGGCTGTACGTTGTCTGTCAGTCACTCAGTACCTCAGTCACTCAGTCAGTAACGGAACAGTTTTATATATATTGATTTGGATTTGGTCTGTTTTGGGATATTTTTTGTTTGATAATAAGATAGACAAGCCCTATTTAAATTCTTAGATTTAAAGAAGTTGGGCCGTAAAAGTTATAACCAGTTTTATTTGAGGACAGGCTAAGTAAATTCAACCGTTATAATTTTAGTATTATGTTACATTACTCCGAACTTTTTTTTTTTTACATACAAACGTATTCTTTATGGGATAGGCAGAAGAAGCCATGATGTCACGTTTGACATTTGGAGATATTATAATGATGGAGAGAAACTTACAGTGATAGGCGGTCAGCCTATCTCTTCACTTACCATCAAAAAAGTCTTGCAGTTCGAAAAGCAACATTCAATCTGATCATATATTGTATTTAGAATGATTAAATGATGTATAGGGGAAGCCTGTACAAAACCATATAGATACCTGGGTCAAACCGTATAGCGTAGCTGTTTTCGTCAATAATCCAAATTTCGTGCGTACAAGCCACTCAAGGGTACCTACGAAGCAGTACTATATGTAAGTAATTTATTTATTTTATTGCCCTACACCCTATTGCCCTACGCCCTACATTGCCTACACCGGTTGTATACGATTTTAACCGTATCGGGTAAAAGCGGTTATATACGATTTTGATCCAAATAGATAAGTCTATTATCATTTTGTCATCAGCGCTGCTCGTTGTCCAAACAACATCCACATTCAATGTGTCATTCAAGACAACATCCACTGCGCAAAGAATTGGTCATCAACATCCACTATAGTATGGGCTGTCAAGGTTGGGCCCATGAAAGCTGAACCAGCTGTGATGCACAGGAGTTGGATGACTTCTTTTGCACAAGATGCAATGTTACACGGAAAATTCCGCGGCAAAATCGAATATAGTACTTATATGGTTTTACCCATGGGTCGGGGCAAAACCGGAAAAATTAGTTCCTTGCTGTTTTATTGAAATTGTTGTCCAATTTAATTTTTTTGAAGAACATGTTAATTGTACTGGGTACCTAATGAGTCTTACTGAATGTATATGTTGATTTAACAACTTTGCGTTTTGAAACGGATGTAATATTCTACATGCCCAGATCCTTGTCTAAGTATACGGCCTTGACCCGATCTCCCACACATATTTTATATAATAAATATTAGTTTTTACTTATATGATGTTTTCATTCACATCTTGCGTGATAATATTCTACAAGAATTGTAAATATTGTCCCTGTCACGTAAACATTCAGATACAGTCATGTAAAGCTATGTGATGCATTCTAGCTGCACCTGCATACTTACTTGTTAAGTTTATGATAGAAACTGCAAGAAATATACATAAGGCGAGAATGCAGCGTTTACACTTTTTTGAACGATAATATACCCAGTAATAACTACATTTTGATATGAAAATTTACCATTTCAAACGGATATTGCTACGAAATGCCATAATAGATTAATGTAAAAGTTACATAAATACATAAAGCGGACTCCTCTTAAGGTGACATATTCAAAAAAATGCATTGACTTTCATCGCAAACTATGAGAATATGACAAGACGAGTGGATATGAAATTTTGATATGTGTAAATTCATATCTTTATCTATACTTTGTCTGCTCAAAAACATGATTTAATGATTTTGACTCGATAGTTTTTTTTTTCGAAAACACGTCAAAAAAATACTTTTTCTTAAATTACCACGTAGTTATGAAATTCATATGCTTAGAAATAACTTAAATACAATCTTCAAATTATTGTTCGAACTTTGGTTGCTCAAAATTTACATAGCATTTACCATTATTTTTTTATCTATTTTTGAAACGATTTCTATGTCTGAGCGGTGTCGATGGTGGCGATTTCTATGCAATACGCAACCTTATTTCGGCGTGTTAAGATGCTAAGATTTCAAGAAGAAACATTTCGATGTGCCGTCATGGCAAAATTACCAGTTATACATATTTTCGCCTGCTCACATCGGCGAAATTCGCTAGCGATATTTGAGCGGGAAGTATGGAAGTACGCATCGCGCTACAAGAGGCCATTAAAATAATATGACGGCAACCCTTGCAGTTTTTAGCCACTTGTTAACATTAAAATAAAACAGGAAGTGAATAGAACTTGTGCCTACGTTCCCATTGAGGACATTGAAATTTTGTACTTTTCCATGTAAAAGTAAAAGCCTTTAGTAAAAGTTCTAAAATAAAGGTGAACCCTCAATCGTGACTGGCTTTGAAAAACTCATTTTACTGAATAACACTCCATCTAGTTTACTCAATAAGAAGAACTACCACGCAGAAGCTGGTAAGTAAGTCGTCGTAATTTACTTAGCAGCTTCTGCACGCTGATTCTTTTTGTTGAGTAAACTGTAAGGAATGATATTTATTAAAATGAGTTTTACAAATCTTTTACTAAGACTAGACATTTACAGCGTTTAAAGTTAAAGAAGTAGTCCTAGTTAATTAATATTAAATATAATACCTGCCAGTCACGATTGAGGATCCACCTTTCACCAAATGTCACTTTTGAGTTTCAACTTTTAAAAATTAGTGGTTGAATTTTCAATAGTTTAAGAGTTTTTTCAACACACTTGCTCGTAAAATGAGCATGATTCTATGGAATTTAGAACTATAAACTGGACTATAAGTCACGCGTGCATAATATATTATACCCTAGTGCATAATATAATGAATCCTACAAAGTTGAATTGTACCTTTGTGCAAATTAAATGCGAGTAAACAGAGCATATTTTATTGATCCGGGTTATACATTAATTTTTTTCAGAAACAACAAAGAGGTTTTATACCACTTCAAATCCATATACATTTTTGAATGTTTACGCCTTATATTAGTTAAACAAAATTGTATATCAAACAAATTATTCACAATTTACAATAATTTGTTACAAAATATTAAAATATTTGGATTTACCACTCCAAATTAAATATTTTCATGTAAAATAGGCTGTATATGCTATACAGCCATTGACACATTTGGCGGAAAAAAAAACCTACGCGCATGCGCGAAGTTCGGCGCCATTTTTCAATCACAATTCACAGCTTTGTTATCAAGTGTGTTTGTTATTTTATGACCACGTATGTCTGTCTTTTACTCACAAGTGTGTTGAAAAACGTCGTATATAACTCGTGAGCGTTGCTAATTACAGTCTCGGCTCATTATTAAGCCCTCGCCTGCGGCTCGGGCTCAAATCACAGCCTCGACTGTAATTAGCAACTTCGCTCACTTGTTACATAATATACTATTACTAAAGGCTGACACAAAGAAAAGTACAAAATTCTTATGTGGTCCCACAATGGGAACGCAGGCAGAAAGTTTTGCTTATAGTATTGAGTATGAATTTCATTCATTTGTCATTTGTTTTACGATTTGGCGGCTAATTGAAAATTGTCTGTCACGTCAGTATGAATTTAACGAGAGAAAATTTTACTTATTCTCCAACTGAACACGAAGGACGCGGCAAACGTGTGTTCAGTAGATGAAACTATATTTAGTGTCATTTATTATTTTGTTATCTGGGCAAACTAATATTTTACGGCATGGTCAGACGGTAAAATTTCAAATAAATCACTTTCATGCTTTCGTCAACTGGGCACACGTTCGCATTTCACCCGAACACAGGCAAAAGTACATTAACGCAAAAAAGATTTTACATTAAAAGCTGAAGAATTTGTTTGGTTACAAAAATACCACCAGAATCTAATTTTTTGCACTTGATAGCCTGTATTTTTTATATTTGAAAGGAGTTACCATTTTGTCAAAAAAATTTCAAATCAAAAAATCAAAATCATCAAAAAAAGTCTAGGTACGTACTTAGCTTTATTTTGTACACAAGATTTTGCCGCGACTTCATACGTGAATAAATATTGTTTATTTAATACTCACTCTAAATTATTATACTACCGTTTCCGTATAAATTTTAGAAACTCCTTTTATAATGCATTCAGACACCCATCGAAGAACCTTTTTACAATTTTTTTATATAAGTACACTCAAGGAATAAGATATTTCATATAAATTAAAACGTCTTATACCTATTTCTCGTTCTCGTCGGAATTTCGGGAATTCCTACATCCCTAAAGAATCTCTACGCTCAGTAGTTATGGCTGTAGGTTGTCTGGCAGTCACTCAGTCAGTAACGGAACAGTTCATACATATTGATTTAAGATTATCTACTTCCTTTGTACTGCAACTTTGACTTTATTGTCGTTTTCTATCAAGTCAGACTGAGATCAACGGAATATTCACCCTAAAATACTACACAAGTAATAATAAAAATCAAAAATTCTCTTTTTTATTTTTAGTAAACCCCAAAGAAGCTTAAAATTAACAAGCATATAGCACAAAGAAAGTCACGTTACTGACAACATTTACATAAAAGGTTAGTCTCATTTCGATGACAATGTAGCAAATCAAGAACCTTATCAGCTATTCCTGTAACAAACACTCAAAATACACAATACGCGAGTTATACAAAACAATCTTAACGTACAGTCAGCATCAAAAATTGATCAACACATTTAACTTTTCAGTCACTATTCACCACATTATTGTACCTAAAAAAGACGAATATTGACTAACTTGACTGATTGCCTGGAAGAAATCGCTTGCGATAGGGCCGGCTCCTTGTCAATATGTATATAATTCATTGTAATTTTTATAGGTATTGTATTTTAGTTGGCAATGAAGAGTATTTTTTATTATTATATACATACTACATTGGTTGAAAAGTTCGCGGCCTGGCCATTAAAAAAAAACTTTTGTTATTTTTTCTGCCGTCATTTTGAACTGTCATTATTCAATTGTCAGCCCGCGAATTTTCAATTTGATCATCATCATCATCATCATCCACAGCCTGTATACGTCCACTGCTGGACATAGGCCTCCCCCAAGGTCTTCCACGTCGCTCGGTCCCGCGCCGCCCTCATCCAGCGTTTACTGGCGACTTTGACCAGGTCGTCGGTCCATCGTGCGGGGGGCCTGCCTACGCTGCGTCTCCCAGTACGTGGCCGCCACTCGAGAACTTTTCTGCACAACCGGCCATCTGTTCTGCGAGCTATGTGCCCTGCCCATTGCCACTTCAGCTCTGCCATTCTTCTGGCTATGTCGGTGACATTGGTTCGCCTGCGAATCTCCTCATTCCTGATTCGATCCCGCAGGGAAACTCCGAGCATGGCCCTTTCCATTGCCCGCTGAGCGACTCTAAGCTTATTTATAAGGCCCATAGTTAGCGACCACGTCTCAGTGCCGTATGTCATCACTGGCAACACACACTGGTCAAAAACCTTTGTCTTCAGACACTGCGGTATTTGCGACGAGAAGATTTTACGGAGCTTCCCGAATGCTGCCCAGCCGAGTTGGATCCGACGATTGACCTCTTTCTCAAAATTGGACCTACCTAACTGGATTTTATGTCCTAGGTATAGATAATCGTCAACAACTTCGAGCGTGGTGCCTCCAACTACTACAGGAGCAGGTGCAACATGGACGTTCGACATGATTTTCGTCTTATCCATGTTCATTTTAAGGCCCACTCGCTGCGAGGCTCCACTGAGGTCATCGAGCATTTTACTCAGGTCCTGCAGGGTCTCAGCCATGACTACGATGTCATCCGCGAATCGAAGGTGAGTGATGTACTCGCCGTTGATGTTGATGCCGAGCCCATCCCAGTCCAGAAGCTTGAAGACATCTTCCAACGCCGCGGTGAACAGCTTAGGCGATATAACGTCACCTTGCCTGACGCCCCGCTGCAGTTGGATAGGCTTCGAATTCTGATCCTGAAGACGGACTGACATAGTGGCGTTTTTGTACAAAAACTTTAACGCTTCGATGTATCGATAGTAAATTTGGCACCGCTGCAAAGACTGCAGTACAGCCCAGGTCTCGATCGAATCGAAGGCTTTCTCATAGTCCACAAACGCCAAGCAAAGTGGCTGGTTATACTCCTCCGTCTTTTCTATAACCTGCCGCAGCGTATGGATGTGGTCTATGGTGCTAAAGCCTTTTCGGAAACCGGCTTGTTCGGGAGGCTGGAAGTCGTCAAACCTGCGTACGAGACGGTTCGTAATGACTCTTGAAAACAGCTTGTATACATGGCTGAAGTTCTTCAAAAGGGTTTTATCCCCTTTTTTGTAGAACAAGACCACTATGCCTTGGAGCCACGCTTTGGGCGTTTTGCCCTCGAGGATGATGGAATTGAACAGCTTCTGAAGGGTCTTAAGCACAGGTTTGCCACCAGCTTTCAGAAGCTCGGCTGTAATTCCATCATCACCCGCGCGCCTTGTTGTTTTTAAGCTGTTTAAGGGCCATACTAATCTCGTACAGGCTGACGTCTGGGATATCTTCGGTATAGTGTCGGGTTAATTTGGCTCGTGGGTCTTTTACCATGTCTTGAACAGGTGCCCGTGTTGTCGTGTATAACTGCCCGTAGAACTTCTCAACTTCCCTCAAAAGTTCGGGTTTAGATGAAACAACCCTGCCGTCGTCCGTTTTCAACTTCGTCAGTTGGTTCTGGCCTATAGACAAATCTCTCGCGAAGACCTTTGAGCCCTTGTTTTGCTCGATAGCCGTTTCAATACGGTCTGTATTAAACCGGCGTAGGTCACGTTTTAGGGACTTGGAGATTTGTCTATTAAGCCGCCGATACTGAGAAGCATCTTCCGGGGACTGCAGGATCATTGTGCGTCTTTCTTCCATGAGTTTAAGGGTAGAGTCTGAGATTTTTCCGGTTCCTTTTGCACGGCGGGTTTTAAAGAACTTAGACCCAGCCGTGGAGACAGTTTCCACAAACCTGTCATTAAAATCGTCCATATCGACGCAGTCGCCGAGGCATTCAAAGCGGTTCTGCAATTCGAGCTGAAAGCTTTCGGGGTTTTGGATCTGGATGGGTGCAGGACGAAGTACAGACTTTATCAGTCGAGATCGCTCCAGTTTTGGATTCAGACTCAATGTGCCTCTTACTATGCGGTGATCGCTACCGATTTTCACGGCATTGATCACAGAGACATCATTGAAAATCTGTTTTCTCGTTGACATGATAAAGTCTATCTCGTTTTTGGTGTGACCACCGGGGCTTATCCAAGTCCATTTGCGGTGTTCCGGTTTCTTGAAGAATGAGTTCATCATAAAGAGGCCCTCCTTCTCCAAGAAGTCGGCCAGCATCTGGCCTCGGACGTTCCGGACTCCGACTCCAAATTGCCCCACTTTCTGCTCATCGCCGCTTTGTTTGCCTAATTTTGCGTTAAAATCCCCCATGACCACGTTGAAATGAGTTTTGGAGCTGTGTATGGCTTTGGAGATGTCCTCATACATAGCCTCCACCTCATCATCGGAGTGTGTCGAGGTCGGAGCATAGACCTGTATGACCTTCAACGAATACCGTTTGGAAATTCTGAGTATCAGGTACGCTACCCTATTTGACACGCTCTCGATTTTTGTAACATTGGTCACGAGGGTTTTGTGGACGAGAAACCCGACACCACCTTGGGACAGTTGGTCGCCCTCCCGGAAGTAGAGAAGATTGCCGGATTTCAGGATTATCGATTCCTCTCCCTGTCTACGGACTTCAGATAACCCCAGGATATCCCAATGCAATCCACTCAATACTTCCTCCAGCTCAACAATCTTTTCGTCTGTCCGCAGTGTCCTAACATTGTATGTCGCCAGGGCCAAGGGTCGTCGTTGGTAGCCTGGTCGAACCCGGGGATTCTTAGCACCCCCTGCCCCGCCGTTTCCTCGATCGCTACCTTGATCGAGACTAGCGGGACCGCCGGGGACTAGGGGCCGGGGCCTTTGTTTGCGATTCATAATTTGGGGGGGAAAATGCCGTAATCGCCACGCTTGGCAGGCGGGTTGGCGATCGCAGTGTGATTTTAATATCAAAAAGGACGCTGCCCGTCCTCTAGTTAGTCCCTTAGTCGACTCTTACGACACCCACGGGAAGAGATGGGGTAGCGCTATTCTTAAGGCGACGCCACACGCCATCAATTTGATATCTTGTTTAAATAAAATTTTACGAACAATATAAATACGTGTGTAGAACAAATTTTCACTAATGGAGAAATTTGAACAACGTGCTGTGATTAAATATTTGTTTAAAAAAAGATAAACACCAAAGGAGATCCATGATGACATGCAAACAACATTAGGGGAATCTGCCCCGTCTTATACCACAAAATGGGTTGCAGAATTTAAACGTGGACGAGAGAACATCGAAGATGACCCTCGCTCCGGCAGGCCAATGACGTCTACGACCGAAGAAAACATCAATAAAGTGTGTGATCTCATATTGAAAGACCGTAGATTGACTATCAGAGAAATTGCAGACACTATAGGCATCTCATATGAACGAACGCAAAACATCATTGTCCATGAACTCGGCTTTTCTAAGGTTTCGGCTAGGTGGGTCCCCAGATTGCTTTCAGTAGAGCAAAAGCGAATTCGGCTCACGATTTCTCGCGACTGTTTGGATATGTTCGAGGCTGATCCACAAGGTTTTCTTGACAGATTTGTGACAATGGATGAAACCTGGGTTCACCACTATACCCCAGAATAAAAACAACAATCCAAACAATGGAAAAAATCAGGTGAACCAACTCCGAAAAAAGCAAAGGCAATTCTGTCGGCTGGCAAGGTGATGGCATCGGTTTTTTGGGATGCTAAGGGTGTCATTATGGTGGACTACCTTCCAAAAGGCGAAACAATAAACTCTGCGTACTATAGCACCCTTCTGCGCCGTTTACGTGAAGAAATTAAACAGAAACGCCCAGGATTACTGAGAAAGAAGTGTTGTTTCACCAGGACAACGCCCGAGTCCACACGAGTCTATGGCTCAAATTCGTGATTGTGGTTTCGAATTGTTGCCACATCCAGCTTATTCTCCTGATTTGGCACCGTCGGACTTTCATCTGTTTCCAAACCTGAAAAAACACCTCGGTGGGCAGAAAGTTTTAACGAATGAAGAGGTCGAAGCCACTGTTAACCTGTATTTTGAAGACCTTGAGGAATCTTTTTTTAAAACAGGTATGGAAGCTCTGAAAAGCAGATGGAAGAAGTGCATAGAGCTAAATGGAGATTACGTCGATATTTATATTTTTCGAATATTTTTTTTAAGAGAAGCAAAGATTTGTCAAATGTGACATTAGATGGTTTTACAGCCTTTGGTGTTCTGCCTACCCTATAAGGGATACAGGCGTGAAGTTGTGTATGTATGTATGTATGTACATAGAAGTTAGCCAATATTAATCGTTATTAAGGCACAATACGGTGAATAGCGACTTTGAAAATTTTAACGACTTATATTGACTATCATCTTTGTTTTATTATTACAACTATACATAGAAGTTAGTCAATATTAGTCGTTAGCTAGGCACGATATTGTGCATAGCAACTTTGAAAATTTAAATGTGTTCATATATTTTTGATGCTGACCATACCATGAAATTCAATGGAACTAAGTGAATACGCGATGGCTCCCTTTAAAATCCTTACTGTATTGTATTCGAGTCTCACCCCAAGTTAAGAGAGCTAAAAATTGTTTTACGTGACACGTTACACGGGATGAGTTCTTTCGTACGCTATTTGAATCGGTAAAACGGTGCTCTATGCTTTTAGTAAGTGTATGAGATTGTCTTGTCTTTTAGAGGAAAATTAATCTTTGTTTTGTTTCTAGTTGTATATGATGAAAGATTTAAGTAAGTTGCAAAAAGGGAATTAATTCATAGGTTCTTAAATTTGGAAGTTTAAATTAGAATGATAAATATTTAACGAAAAATCGATGTAGTTATGTTTCAAGGACGGAAATTATTTGCTGTTATCTAAACAATTCAAGAATATTTATAATTTAGGATTATTATGACAACAAACGAAAGCGACAATGCCTTACATCGCAGTAGAGTAGAGCAAAAACTTCCCAAAAACAAAAGTCGGTCTGTGCTTGGGAAAATCTATTTGAGGGATTACCTTATAATTCATTATTTTATAGACTTGCCAAAACTTCATAAACCTAACTTAAAGTTCATAAGTATTTATGTAGCTTTTATATCATGTCAAAAGAATACCTCTTATATGCATTTTATTTTATTACGTGCAATTACATGAATTCTCTTTTGAAATTCTATAGTCAAATTTTTCCAAAAAATTGATAACGAGGACAGCCAAACAAAAATATTTTTTAGCAACTCACACTTAGCCCTAAATTCTATCCTTATATTATTTTGAAATAAATGAAAAAAGTGATAAATAAAAATTACCCGACCAGGATGCGAACCTGGGACCTCTCGTTTGCCGGACGAGTGCTCTTCCACTGAGCTACCGGGGCCCGGCGGTATGCCTCAAAATTACTTACCACATTTTTGTTTTTACGTTATTTTGCTAACGTAGCTCCATCTTATGGTATAGCTTTGCAGCTAAGACCACCCGAGACCAATTTCTTTACAGAAATTGTGAATCCCAGTTAAAGTGAAGCATTGCAATATTTTAATAATGTTTTTTAAGTTTTTTTCATTTAAAATGCTCAATTATTCTTAAATAAATGAAAAATGTGATAAATAAATCCTGGTCGGGTAATTTTCATTTATTTTTATTTTTATTTATTTACACTTCAGTATACAGTACAGATAGTAAATGAGAAAAAAAAAAACAGTGTGTTGTGTAAGTACTACTAGGCGGTCTTATCGCTGACGAGCGATTTCTTACAGACAACCATTTATTACATTTTTCATTTATTTAAGAATAAATAAATGCAAAAACTTAAAAACCTTATATTATTTGTTGATACTGCTTAGAAACCTACCAGGATTGGTTTGTTTGTACGGAGATTGTAAAAAGTCGGCAAACATTGTTATCACCTTTGTCTATGCCAAATTAGTCCTGTTCGTCTTTAGATTGTTCCAAATTTATTATTTGAAATAAGATGTACCTACAATTTCTTGAATATAGGCAATGCACAGTGGTCTAGTTGGATGTAGGCGATTTGTCACACAATCTCTGTTCTGATATCAAAATTTTATACTAAGATCTGAAATAAAAGGTTTACCGATTTGCAATAACTCAATAATGAAAAGCGTTCCATAACGGACTTTTTCTATTTTGAAAACTAGTGAGAAAGTTATGTCCAAAATTATTATGCAAAATTAAAAAAACCGAGTAGGATAATTAAGTTAAGACCTTAAAGTAGAATGAAAACATACTTCACCCTTATTTATACTGCATATTTACGTCAAAAAATAAGTATCTCTGTTAGAATACTTGCGCAAGAACTCAAAAGTATTTTTTTTTAATATAGTCATCGTACAGACCGCGGAGTCTATAAATATGCCGAAACGTCGAGTTTAAATGTATTATATTATAATCAAAAGGGGTTATAATACCTATTGAAAACGTCTTTGTATAATTTGATTTATTCAATCGTGAAAAAGTAGAACAGAGTTAAAAAAATAAAGGGACAGAGGTTTTAAAGGCATTTTTGTGGGTGATAGGCTGACCCCTGTCACTACAATAGTCTCTCTCCATCTTTATCATACCTCCAAATCTGTCAAACGTGACATCAGATGGTCTTGTAACCTCTGGTGTTCTGGTGTTCTGCCTACCCCATAAGGGATACAGGCGTGACGTTATGTATGTATGTATGAAAAAGGAAAATAATATTAAACTTCAAAAGTTTATAAATTCAATTCTCTTACATAGTTAATTTCCCCAGAGTAACATTCCTCAAGTATGTACAAGCATAAAGTAAGTGCATTGACAACCATCAAAGCAAGCCACAGTATTTGTTGCCTTCAATCGTATCTCTCAAGAGACACTTTGAGTGATCCCCAACAGCTGATTTATTCAGTATTGGAAAACGATACAGTGCGGTGAAATTGTGAATTTTACATGTCTGTTTTACAAATGTATTACAGTTTCTGATGAGGGGTGGAAAACACATAAACACGAAATAATACGTAATACATAAACAATAAATAATACGAAATCGTTGTGGCGCCGTGGTTACTGTGCATATCAAACGATATCGCAGGTTAAGCGCGGTCGGGTTTGTCAGAAGCCATTTCGGCACCCTGAAAATTCTGACATCCACCAACCAGCACTGGGCCAGCTTGGTGGATTATGGCCTAAACCTCCTCGTCACCCAGAGGAGAGACTCACAGCCCTGCAGTGGGCTCATTACACGGAGTAGGTATGATAATGATGCTGATACGTTCATAAAATAATGTTAATTAATTTTCATTTTTCTTTTCAAGGTAAGTATATCTTTATTATATTTAAAAGCATATTTACAATTCGGCGTCTCTACAGACACAATTTATAAGTTTTATTTTCACGATGGTGTCTGTTAATCCGTGCCTTTGTCTATAATATGTAAAATGACGATGATTTTCGTAGATCACGCATATCAGAATTTTTTAAATAATTTTAGTGAATACATAAAATAAAGATCAATGTTTCAGTTTATTATCATCATGCATATAACAATAAGAATTAAAATCATCACACAAAATAAACCGAAATCAGTTTCGAATTGCGGTGTTTTAATTTTATTATCATAGACTCGTGGCGCGGTTGTGAGTACTAAATTGACCAACGCGCAATCGGTTCAATTCATTCCGCCAAATTTTACATAGGTTTCAACATAGCTGCATTTAAAACAGTTCACTGGATACAGCACGTAACAATCAGATTAACTATGTAGGATATTTGTAGAAAAATAGACGTTTTAATTGGATCTATTTTTTGGAAAGACTTAATAGTTTGGCTACAAGACCTTTTAGCCAAGTCATTTTTTTTTTGTTTTTTTTTTTTAATAGACTGATACTGAAACACGATGTCATTCTCGAGTTGTGATAGCATGTTAATCCCTAAGCTGTTGCAGAGTTTTAATTGATTCGTTCTAAGTAGTAAGGAAGAATAAAACAAAATTTTCAACACACTTGCTCGTAAAGTGAGCGTTATTCTATTGAATTTAGAACTATAAACAGGGCTTATATTATACCCTAGTGCATAATATAATGAATCCTACAAAGTTGAATTGTACCTTTGTGCAAATTAAATGCGAGTAAACAGAGCATATTTTATTGATCCGGGTTATACATTAATTTTTTTCAGAAACAACAAAGAGGTTTTATACCACTTCAAATCCACATACATTTTTAAATGTTTACGCCTTATATTAGTTAAACAAAATTGTATATCAAACAAATTATTCACAGTTTACAATAATTTGTTACAAAATATTAAAATATTTGGATTTACCACTCCAAATTAAAAATTTTCATGTAAAATAGGCTGTATATGCTATACAGCCATAGACACATTTGGCGGAAAAAAAAACCTACGCGTATGCGCGAAGTTCGGCGCCATTTTTCAATCACAATTCACAGCTTTGTTATCAAGTGTGTTTGTTATTTTATGACCACGTATGTCTGTCTTTTACTCACAAGTGTGTTGAAAAACGTCGTATATAACTCGTGAGCGTTGCTAATTACAGTCTCGGCTCATTATTAAGCCCTCGCCTGCGGCTCGGGCTCAAATCACAGCCTCGACTGTAATTAGCAACTTCACTCACTTGTTACATAATATACTATTAATATACCAAAACAAACACAAAATAATAACAAAAAACACTGATAACAATAAATACCTAATAACAAATATATAAATATTCCCATTTCACAATTATACCTTTCATGTTTCGATTTCTGTAATAAGCGACTCTATGGCGTTTTACATCGGAAAATAATCCGGAAATAAAATTGATTAAATCAAAGATAGAAATACTTTTAATTGAAATAATAACTCGGAAATAAACCCGCTGTATTACACATACATTTGATTTAATAGTATAGGTATAGGTGTGTTAAGAGAATATTTTCGGGTTTAAGAGAAAGATAGCCTAAGAAACAGATTTAAAGAATATTCAAATATTTTTTGTTCGTGTTTGAACCCCCGAGAGATCCACTTTGCTTTACTATGCCACAGTAAAATATGCGCCATAAAGTTGACAAATTCAAAAATGTAGGTAATCAAATGTCTAGGCAAAATCCTAAATTTTAATATAAAACGTAACCTTTAATAAGGGCTCATAAAAACTAAACTGGATCTTAAAAAAAAATACGTGCTGTGTTTTAAGAATCGCACTTTGAATAACAAAAACATAAAACATATATATTTATAAGGTTTCAGAGTCTAAGGCCCGTTTCATGATAGCTTAGCTGAGACTAAATTCAACTTAAGTAAAGATTTTTGTCCCTTCAAGGAAAATTTACAAAAAATCTATTTTCGATTTTATTTTCGCACGTCCGATATTTCGATGCTGTTACAAATGACCATCGATGTTCACCAACTCACTTGTCTTTAAGCCGATAAGGACAATATCAAAAAAGGCCCCCGTAAAGAGAAAGATATCATGAAATGAATCTATATATGTCAAGCTTTATGTCGGATTTTCGGTAATCATTGCGCTATGGTCGCTGTAATTTTGAAATTACTAACCAAAAACCTGAACTGTCCACTTTCTCCAAGGTCTCAAACAAACAATACACCCAAAGTTTCACTTAAAACGATTACGACTTAAGAAGTTGAGACTACGGGAAACCATCCATCAATGTCTCTTAAGCCCTTAGATGTACTTCGCCTTAGTGACGTCAACTTCTTTTTTAACAACTAAAAATAGTAGAAACAGTGCTATAAATAATTATGTAGAAATTGAATTTAGTTTAATATAGGTGTTTAATATTGAAAATGCCATGTGGTTGGTGTAATTGCAGCTTACTTCATTTTCTGCCGTGCGGCAGACACTGCTCCGTCACTGTGTTTGACAAAATTAAATTAGAGTGCGGCCGTTGCGGAAATGCGTTCCTGACAGCTCCTTATGTCCACTGAATAAAGTTTATTTCCATTTCGAAGGGGTTAAAAAGCTATGATTTAGACAGCTGTCAGGAACGTAAACTCCCACCGGTCGCACTATAATCGTTCTAAATTTGCGTAAATATGCCCAGATGTACTTATGTGTGAGCTGAAATCATGACATGTGAAATGTTTCTAAAAAAAACAAACTTCATATTTTCATATCTGTGTGAAAACTCCAATTACGGTATTACGATGGCCCTCGTCATCACTTCAGCAAAAATTACTTTTTGAACGTAAAGTTATGAAGAAACATGAAAGCACTATATTTTTTTTTATTAAGGAATTTCTTTTAAGTGTAAAGTAAAACTAGCTAATGTTTGTGCTATTATCTACAGAATAAAATTGTACTTATTTTTTTGAAGTTCGAAAGATATGTTTCAGATAGGAAGGAATATAATTACTTTTTTTCTTTATTTTGATTTTTTTGTCTAATTTACTTTATTTAGATTTAACTATACGGGATTAATGGTTAATTATTTTTATGTAGGTAGTATTATTTTACTTACATGAATTTATACCAATAGATGGTTCTGCTGCATTGACATTCACCATCTTTAGTAAAGCTTGTAACGGAACTAACGACTCCAAACTTCCGTGATGTAGGTAGCAGATATTTACGCAAGTAGTTATTTTAGATATTTGTCGAAATGGCGGCCAGGAAAACAAAGAAAATACGAGTTCAAAAAAGTTATGAAAAGTTTAATAAACAACAAAAACGTAGGTAATGTTCATAGCTGACCTGTCAGATTGTTGACAACATATGAAATGTATTAAAAAAACATTATGGTGCAATTAATAGCTCATGTTCGGTTAATTCCAAATCCTTTACTTATAATAGAAACCGCAGCAAGTATTTTAGTATTTTACCCTCTCAAGTTACTCAATAGACTACTAGTATCATCCACTTGAAATGAAAATCTCGATATCGTATCTAAGAAATGAAATCAAGTCTGAACCAGTAGTTTAGATATTAACAGGCAGCATTTCAATGACAATATCATCTTTATACATTCGTACATAGATAAAAATAAGTTCCAAAGATTCATATACCTCACAAAAAGTAGTTTGACAGATCAGAGACTGTATGGACCGTGAACATTACTCTTTATATATTTATTCTTGATGGATATGTATAAATATGTGTTATTCAAATTATTTGTGATAGGACCCTTCAGAATTCGCTTGGCTAACATTAACCCTTTTTATAAAGTCTGTCGCTCATATTTGGCTCATTAAAATTATCTCCAAAACCCTCATTGTCAAACCTTGACCTTATTGACACATTACTCCAAAATTGTCCCGCAGTGTGCGTCTCTCGGCCCACGAAGATGATGATCGCCCATTATCCTTCAGTATAGCTACTTACTTCTTCGGCTTTAATAAACGAAAAGAAATTAGATCCCTAGGTAGATCGAAAGGTAAAAAGCCGGCGGAAAAAATATCTCAGCACTCTTTTATCAAAAGTGCTCACTATAGGTACAATTTGGTAGAAATACATACAACTCAGCTATGATATGAATAAACAAACAGAAGACAGCTATTCGTGCTTGCCAACTTCAGGTAAAGAGTTCAAATATGAATTCCGTGAGCAATAACAAAACAGTTTTCTGTATAATTTTATCGCAAAAATTATACAAAAAAGACTTAAACATCGTTAAAACCATTTAGAGACTCTTACTATTTCGAATGCAGAAGTGAAGTATCAAATTTAATTGTGTAGTTTCTTTCGTCGCAGCAGCCGACTATTATACAGCCATTATGAGGGATCAAGGCTTACTATTTTATTTCATACTAGCTGTGCTCGCGACTTCGTTCGCGTGGGCACGAAACTTATGTATGAGTTTTTTGTGTAAAGTGCTATTTTTAATACTTCTCGGCACGGGCCCTCTGTGGCTTATTAGATCGACACCAGCAACGCCTAGAGTCTAACCTTGTGCCTTATTTATTGTTATAGCTTATATGATTACACCAATAAATAAGCAAAATCCCTAAAAACTAATACCTACACGAATCAGGTGTATAGCTTTCTAAATAAATATAAAAAAAAAGTATAGAAATGATTAATCCTACCTAACATTATTATAAAATAACCTACGGTCACTACCTACAATATCAAATATACTGCCTATACTTTAAAATTAAAATCTTCACCTACGCTACGACTTATAAAAATAAACCTAAATAACTCTACCTTGAACTGTACTTTGTAAAAACTACAAGGAATGAAAAGGTTGCACTGAAAAGCACGGTTTAGATTTGCGAACGGTGCAAGCCAAATTCAACCTTCAACGCTACATTTACAATATAACTTAGAACATAATGAACTCCACTGCGGGTGACGTAACCTACGACAAACTTATTATTTGCGGTTGGCACAGTAATCGGGTGTAGGGATCGAACCGCAAAACTAAGTTTGTTTTTTGTGTGGTTCCCAGAATATTAAAGAATAATTATACCAAGTATTATTATCGTCGTATTTGAACTGATAGTTTTTGCGTGATGCCTGAACAAACAGACAGATAGACAGACAGACAAAAATATTTTTAATCACATTTTTGGGTTCGGTGTCGGTCTAGTAACACCCCCTGACATTTATTTTTTTATATTTTCAATGTACAGAATTTTTACTTCTACAGATTTATTATAAGTATTGAATAGATATGCATTGTTTTCATTGAAAGACAGAGATGGCATTATTTTTAGCGAATCATTTACTTACTCTTTTATTCCGTTACAGAGGTTTTGCGGGCGTTAACAGAAAACTAAAGAGCATGATTTAATACTAGAGAAGTAGGATTTAGGATTAAATTACTATTTTGACATCTTTGCATCTTCAAAATTATATTAGACGGAATGAAGTGTCTTAACAAACATAATGGTAAAATTGCAATAATACTAAAAATAAAGTAATGTTATATCAAAATCCTTTATAACAAAAGTTATATAGTTGTACCGTGGTTGTACCTTAAATCTGCATTGAACAATCCCTCCAAAAATTTTCCGTTTTTATGTTATTTCACTTTTTATAATTTAACAGTATTTTTAAACTAGTTCTACTGAACAATAAGAAAGATCTTCGCTATATTTTTAGCCACCAAATCCAGACGGTTCATTACTTGCTCTGGGTTAAAGCATTTAATTCTATCGCAGTCAGAGGTAGAGTACAAAATTTCCCTCTTGTAAATACTTAACAGAGTTTTTGCTTTTATCACAAACTAAAATTATATTATTCATGAATGAATATGCAGTAAACTGACGCTGTGAAGATTATCGTTAAAGATGAAAACCCTGAAATGCGGTATTGAATTTAAGTGAGTAGAACATCTCAGAAACCATTTTATACAGGAATATAACGACAAATGTGTATTTGTTTTATTTTTTTCCTTCTCAGATTACAAGATCCTTAAACTATAATACCTTAGGATTAGGCAGTCTGTGTTTGAAATACACGGTAATTTATTTTCCCTAATAAAAAAGTTTGGAAGTTGAAAATGTCTGTACGTGTGTGTCTATAGGTACTTTACGCGTATTAGTAACAGCATTTTAAAAGCATGTCATAAAATAAACTGAGTTATTCTTGAGGAAAGTATTTGGTTGCTAAAAGAAATACAGTAAAGACATGTATGAGTGTTTCAAACTAGTGACAACAATGAGATTAAAAGAAGAGTAAACAGTATTCTATGGGCAACCCCACAAAATGCTTATTCTTCCGGCTACATAGTATAGAATACGTTATAGGTACGTATGGGACGTTAGTATTCTTGTTGTATACGGTCTTTCAATAAGGACGGGTCGATTTCAAAATGGAATAAAACAAGCTGAGTATTCTTCAAATTACTTCCAATGCCATGGGCTGTGACAGCATTAACCGTCATATGTTGATTCCTATCCTTGATATCCTTCTCCCGACGTTAACCAAGATCCTAAATAACTCCTTGTCTTCATCAACGTTTCCCGAAGCCTGGAAAGTCGCCAACCTTATACCTTTACCAAAAACGAACAATCCTGTGCATCCATGTGACTACCGACCCATTTCTATATTACCTTTCCTTTCCAAAGTCCTGGAACGTCTAGTTCACCATCAACTATATACTTTCCTAAATCACAACAATCTCCTTAACCCATTCCAATCTGGATTTCGTTCCGGACATAGTACGGTTACTGCGCTGGTTAAGATAACCGATGACATAAGACATGGTATGGAGCATCAACAACTGACACTACTTACTTTACTGGACTTCAGTAATGCATTTAATGCAGTTGATTTTGATGTTTTGCTTGGTACCCTATGCTCTCTTAACATATCTCCTGAAGTGATCGACTGGTTTCGCAGTTATTTGCAAGGCCGCCGGCAACGTATTTCGATCGATGACAAAGAGTCCTCATGGTGTAATGCTATCGCTGGTGTGCCTCAAGGTGGTGTGCTCTCTCCTTTATTATTTTCAGTTTTCATTAATACTATAACGACCTCTCTTTCTTCTTCCTACCACTTGTATGCAGACGATCTACAAATTTATACTCAATTCAGCCCCGACAGCATCGATTTGTCCATTAATACTATTAATAAGGACCTTGTTTCAATACTTGAATGGGGTAAATATTATGGTTTAAATATTAATCCTTCAAAAACTCAAGTTATCCTTATTGGTAGCTCTAAACTTATAAACAAAATTGATTATCAGCAACTTGCCCCTATAATTTTTGATAACGTTACCATACCTTACAGTAGAGTAGTTAAAAATCTGGGAGTTCTCATGGATTCCACACTTTCATGGAAACCACAAATAGAATCTGCCAGCAGAAAAGTTTTCTCCGCTGCACGATCTCTCCGAAGGCTTCGTAATTTTCTACCAATACCTACCAAAATTGCCCTCGCACAATCACTTATACTCCCAATACTGGATTACGCTGACACTAGCTATCTTAATTTGACCGAGGAGCAACTAAACAAGCTTGAGCGCCTTCAGAATATGTGTATTAAATTCATATTTGGTTTACGAAAATATGATCACGTTTCCGAATTTCGCGTTAGGCTCAAGTGGCTCCCAATTCGTCTTCGAAGGAATACTCATACACTCAGTCTTTTATGCAAAATATTGTTCAACCCCTGTCTGCCAACCTATCTCAAAGAACGCTTCAATTTTCGCCATCAGCACCATGAACGTAACCTGCGGTCAGCCAGCAATTTCTTACTGGCAACCCCGCGTCACAGTTCCCACTTCTATCAGCAGTCGTTCACGGTGAAAGCAATATCACTTTGGAACTCACTACCACATTGTCTCCACAATGCCAAAACAATAGCTTCCTTTAAATATAATTTGAAAAAGTTCTATCTCTCACACTTGTTTCATATCAAATAGAATATATATTTGTTTACCTACATACTGTATATATTATTCTGTCTATTTATGTATTAATGTTAATTTAATGTACCTATTTAAATATTTCTATTGTTATATATCCAAGTATATCTATTTATCTATTTATGTATTTATTAAATTCTGTAGTATTTTATATTATGTTAATTAGTATTATTTAAGTATAAATAATATTATTTATGCCATATTCATGTTTCTTTTTTAATTCATAAGATTTCGTTTAAGATGGGGTTGCCTGGTAGAGATCGCTTAGAAGTGATAAGGCCGCCCAAATTGCACATTTAATGTTTTTTTGTATATTATTATTGTTTGTTAATATTTATCCATTCTATGCAAATGGCAATAAAGTATTTGAATTGAATTGAATTGTGTATGAGATATTAACGACTTTTTCTGTTATTTTAAATATCTATTCATGCCATTTTGTTTTAAATATGACATCATTCAACTGTCCACCGCCGTCTTGGAATGTTGGCACAAATCTGGGAGGTTCAATTTTCAACAGACAGACAACAATCAACAGGCAGATCCATTTAATCCGATTTTTAAAGCCCAAATTGAACTTGTATATCATATTTTACTGTGGCGGGTTTTGAAGCCTCCAATGACCAATTGAAATAACCAATAAGACACAATAACCTAACATCCTGAAAGTCAACATAACCTAGGCCATCAGTTAGTTTCAGTAGAATTAATGCAGCGGTGTCATTGAAAATTTAACTTCCCGTATCCGTGCAAAACTGCGGCATGCATTTGAATTATGTTATATTCAAAACAAAATGTTATGAATGGGCCTTTCAAATGAAAGAATAACTTCGTTAATATCTTACACATAGCCTATTTTATTTCATCGTGAAATCGACCCGTCCTTATTGAAAGACCATATATAAAAAACTCTAGTTTAATATCTATACAAACCAAATACTTATCAACTTCTTACTAACCACTATCTAAACATAAATTACAGAAGCGACGAAGAAGTGGTATTTTCGTTAACTTACCAAGTAACCTTAATTAACAAAATATTACATATAATCAAGCACATTGGGCCTCGTGTGTAACTTTCCTTAATGAGCAAAATGCACGAAACCAGATGTTGCTCGGTTAATATAACAGGCGTTTTCTCGTGGTTTCAGTTAATTTATTATCGCTGTTTACCTTCCTTGTTTTACCTGTGTATACAACGCTTTGAGATACAAACAATTTAAGATAATATAAGGTTTCAATTTAAAGATTGTTTTTATTTTTGATATAGCAGCTTAATCTTTCAAGCGAATCAAAAGTTAGTTTTTAGGTTTTAAAATTATTTACTTTTTGACTATGGTGGGTGTAACAATACAAGCTTACATTAAGGTCCAAATCCAGGTGGCTAAGGTGTTGTCCCAAGTGATCGGCAGGAAGCAACAATAAGCGATGTGATACAATTCGATGTAATGCGACCAATACTTCAGGTTATTTGTGTAAACGCAACTACGTAAGCCACCTCTGTTCCTTTATATTATGACTACTTGTTATTTTCGCATCGCTTTGCTTTGCGTTTGCGTTGTCGCGTTTTTTCTTCACCTGGATTCCTTTTATAAATAATCTAATATATAAAATTCTCGTGTCACAGTTTTCGTTGCCATACTCCTCCGAAAAGGCTTGACCGATTTTGATGAAATTTTTTGTGTTTATCCGGTATCTATGAGAATCGGCCAACATCTATTTTTAATTTTTTTTATTTATATGGCAAAACAACGTTTGCCAGGTCAGCTAGTAAATAAATAAATATTTCCGACATTCACACAACATTATCTAGCCCAAATTAAGTTTCTTAAAGAACTTGTGTTATGGATACTAGATAACTGATATACTTAAGAAATATATAAACATACATATTAAATAAATACATATTTTTTATTAGAATAAACTTAAATATATAAACATCCATGACTTGACGACTAATATCTGTGTTCATTACACAAATATCCGCCGCCGCCGGGATTCGAACCCAGGACCTCTGGCATAGAAGGCAATGTATGTTACCGCTACACCAGCCGGTCGTCTTGACAAATTGTAAATTGCAAAATGTAACATCCATGACAAATTGTTACATTATGTACGATATTACTTCAAAGAAGTCCATTAAATGATATGGGTTTGTACTGCAATGTACTGTCCACTACATAAGTGTGACATTTCTTCAAGCGACTTCAAGAAGAAGGAGATTCTCAATTTTCAAGCTTTAATATGGACTTGACAATGTGGGTTCGGTCCATTTTAAATTGTTCTACATTTGTCGATTATTTACCTCTTAATTAAAAATCTAAATTGTAATCATGAAATGTTCATATTGCATTAAATTCCGATGTTTCGCAGAGAGGTTTGCATGCTGCCTCATTAAAAGCTCGTTATGTAGTGGTTGGAAATATTAATGAATTTTTGCATAAAAACAGCTTTACGTATGTTCAAATATCATGATTTGATGAAAATCATGATTATGGTACATTAAAAAGTACCAAACTTAATTATGAAAAGTACCAAGCTTAAAAAAGATGAAAATCGTTACTGTCTATCTCAGGATACTTTTTGTATGTCTTTTGTATTGACTTTTTTATATAGTGCCTATGTATATTGCCACTTCTAAAATTACGGTCCATTATTATCATTACACGAATACATTTACTTTCATCACTCGAATACTTTTCATCCAAAAGTTATTTATTTTCAATCATGAAAAACAACTACAGAAAGCTCGTAAGTTTGTCTTCAGATGACCCAAACCCGCATAGACGAGGGTACGTGATTCATCAAAGATTATCACATCCCTACTTCGGGAAACTTATGATGAAGCATTAGTAGACCCATCTGATACTTCGAAAGAAATGGGCACAATAAAAAAAAAATCAGACTGTCCGGAGGTAAATTGAATTAAAACTTTGTGTCCATGAACCCCAGGCCATTGAGTCATAACTACGTATAGGGAAGTTATCCAATACAAAAAATGTGTTGCGATTTGATGACGTGATTGTAGTGACAAGCTCACGTCAAGGACAAATTTATACGAGTTGTTAAGGCGAGCATGTTCTCTCTATACGTCGTTATAATAACTCAATGCCCCAGGCCTGTCCTAGATTAGCTTCAGCTAACTAGATTCTTACTGTATTGTGAATAACTATACATACATACATAACTTCACGCTTGTATCCCTTATGGGCTAGCCAGAAAACCAGAGGCTATAAAACCATCTAATGTCACGTTTGATCTTCCATGCTGGTCTGGGAGTTAAAGAAAAACATACAATGTGCCAGCTGCTTCTCTTTCCGGACATACTGTAAAAATCAGTTACGGCATAAAGGTTTTATTGGCGTTTTTAAGGGCTATAGGCTGACTCCCTGTTACTGCAATAGTCTCTCTCCATTATCATAATACCTCCAAATTTGTCGAATGTGACATCAGATGGTTTTATAACCTCTGGTGTTCAGCCTACCCCATAAGGGATACAGGCGTGAAGTTATGTATGTATGTATGTCACGTTTGACAAATTTGGAGGCATTATAATGATGAAGAGAGACTATTGAAGTGACAAGGGGTAGGCCTATCGTCCACAAAAAACCTCCAATAAACCTTCTCTGTCTCTTGACTGACTTATACAGTATGCCCGAGAAGAGAAGCAGCTGGCGCATTCTATGTTTTTCCTTTGCTTCCAGTCCAGCGTGGAAGAGATTAATTATGTAGAAAAAATATAGCTAAACTGCAACTACATAGCCCAGACAAAGCGTTACTAAAGGGGAAAACATGAATTGCATTGTTACTTTGCTACGCTATATTTTTTTAAATGAGTTACTTCAAACAGTTTTACTAGTGATTCTGGTTCCATAAAAAAAAATGTCAGTAAAGTCTATTCAAAATCAAACTCATTCATTTATTTGACAACATTATAAAAAATATTCAAAAAAGTAAGCGTAAAGCTACTGTTACACATGCTCTAAAATAGCATGCTAAAAAGCGTGCTATTTAGTATGCTCAAAAATCGCAAGCCTAGCCATTCATGAGCGTGCTTGAAATGAACATGCTAATTTTTTAGAAACATTCCGACACATATGCTACTACAAAGCAAGTGCTCGATTGAAGCTTGCTTTCGTGCTTGAAATGAGCATGTGTAACAGTAGCTTAAGTATGCCTAACAGGACACATCTCAAGACAGCATAATATGCTGCAGCAAAAGCAACAGCGCTGGTTTTCAGATGTGCCTTTGCTGCATACAATCTGTGGGCCCGTGCGCAACAAATATAACTATATGAATATGAATATAAACATATAGTAAATAAATACTTTAACTCGAATATATATCTACACAAATAGTATAAACATCAAAATGAGAATTGTATAATGTGAGCGTGACAGCATTTTAATAAAAAATAAATAAATATAAACAGAATAAAAGATTGAAAGAGGATGTAGTGACTAAGATTGAAAAGGGTATGCTACGGTAGTTTGGGCATTTGGAAAGGATGAGTGAAAGTCTTACGAAAGAGGTGTACAGAACAAAAATTGATGATGTTGTTGGAAGGGGCCGGCCTAGGCGAACGTATGCCGATCAAATTGACGACATTTTGAAAAAGGGCCTAGTCAAAAGTACCCGTAACCGGCGATCATGTATGAAAAGATTGGTGAACGTGGAAGAAGCGAAAGAGGTATGTCTGGATTCGCAGCAATTGGTGTTCCCTTGTCTCTGCCTACAAGGGGAGACAGGCGTGAGGTTATGTATGTATGTATGTTCACCAATTCATTTTAGGATATTTAAATAATACTTGTAATGACATTCATAAAATAATCACAAATTAATTGAATCTATCCTTATAATTTATTACTTTGGTATAGGTATCGTGGAGGACTAATTAGTCCTTAACAGAATATTAAGCAGGCAATTATTGAATAAATTAGCCAGGACTTCAGATACCTCATTAGATATTTAGATTGTGCGGTGCCTTAGACTATAAAATATCTGAATAATGATATCAGGGTTTCAAATTATCATATCAGTTTTAGTTAAAATAGGTCTAGTATACCTTCTAATTTTATTAATTAAATACAATTTTACCTCCTCCAACTTTTTTATTATACACGAGCTGGTGCCCGCGACTTCATGTGCATAGGGTAATGATTTCGAATTGTTAATTTTCTTCTCCAAGGTTGTATCTACTTTCATATTGAGATTCATCAAGCTACTATGTAATAATAAAAACGAAATATCTTCAAAGAAATCTACGGTTTCTGACTACCAAAAGGCACACAACATTCCACTATTTTAGTGTAATTTTATTCTGTTTGTATGTCTCTGTACAAGCCTGAAACCAAGGTTTTGCGTGAAAGAGGAATTTTACATCCATGTCCAAGCACATCCATTGAAAACTTGGTACGCTATAAAATGACATTTTCCTTCAAGCTGGAGTGATCGGCACAGGGTTTAGGATCACAGCTTATATAAGCACTATTCGGGATGACGTAAGAGAAAAAAAACTGACAAAAAGTAAATATTTGTAGCAACAGGAATGAAAAAACTGTTACATGGTGTACTTTTTATGGAATAAAAAAAAATTACCATAATTTAAAAATACATGACTTAGATTTTTATTTTTATTTTTCTGATAACTGGTGTGGCCTTACCTATCAGAAGGTTTCGGCTTGGCGTCGACTTTTGGGACACCCTGTATATCACCGGAAAATAATAAATTCCGTAAATTTATAAATTTACTAGGAAATATACAGGATGAAATCTAATTGCCCTATAGAGCCAAACCACGTATGTCCTAACACATGCATGTAAATACTATGGTGAAGTCAGAATTTGAATATCACAATTTTTATTTTTTTATTTTCTACTAGCTTTTTCCCGCAACTTCGTATGCGCTTAACTACCTTTCTTGTGAAAATTTCAGAAACTATACAACCAGACACCCACTGCACAGAACCTTTATACCAAGTATCACACCCATGCACTCAAGGAATAAGTTTTTTTCGCACAAACTAAAAATCATATATTTCCCATGCCCGTGGGAATTTTTGGATTTTTTTTCGTAACACAACCAGTCACTCTTTGAAGAACCTTCATGCCAAGTATCACATCCGTACACTCAAGGAATAAGATTTTTCATACAAACTAAAAAGTCCCAACCCCTCCCCGTGGGGATTTCGGGAATTCCTTCCATAATACAAACAGTCACTCTTTGAGTAACCTTCATGCCAAGTATCACATCCGTACACTCAAGGAATAAGATTTTTCATACAAACTAAAAAGTCCCAACCCCTCCCCGTGGGAATTTCGGGAATTCCTTCCATAATACAAACAGGCACTTATTGAGGAACCTTTATATCAAGTATCACATCCGTGCACTCAAGGGATGGGATTTTTTCATACAAACTAAAACATCAAATATTTCCCGTTCCCGTGGGAATTTCGGGAATTTCTTTCATAACACAACCAGACACATATTGAAGAACCTTTACACCAAGTTTCACATCGGTGCACTCAATGAATAAGATTTTTCATACAAACTAAAAAGTCCTGTATTTCCCGTTCCCGTGGTAATTTCGGGAATTCCTTCCTTAGTGTACCCCTACATCCCCTAAAAAATGTATGTTCTAAATTTCAGCTTTCTACGCCCAGTAGTTACGGCTGTACGTTGTCTGTCAGTCACTCAGTCACTCAGTACCTCAGTCACTCAGTCAGTAACGGAACAGTTTTATATATATTGATGTACGTGAAATTGCTTTTAAATAATATTGATTTAGTTTGTATGAAAGTGAAAAATTAAAAAAATCACGATATTAAAATTCTGACTTCACCAAGATATTTACTTGCATGTGTTAGCACATACATGTTTCGTCCTTATAGGGCAATTAGATTACACCCTGTATAAACCTCCGTAGGATTCTAAACGGGAGACAAATTGTATTATTTTACGCCCATATTTTCGAAAATTGATAAACTTACCGAAATCACTCGTAAAATTATAAGTAAGCTCTGATTGGCTGAATAGGTCACGTGATCAAATTTTAAAATATAAATGCACCGGAAGACCTTGTTGGAAACGAGGACCTTACGACAACGACCGCAGCGAGGAGGAGCAGTTAGGTTGTATATAGGCCACAGAGCTGAGCGAGCCATAAACCATAAGTGCTGACAAGCCAAATTTTGTAATTGTTTGTGTGCTTGACCAATCAGCGAGCAGATTATTATTTTCCGCATTTCAAAAGAGCATAAAATTGAAAGCTCTGCTGCGATTGGTCGAACTGTATAGAATCTTACGAATGGATATGCGTAAGTCTATAAATTTACCACGAGACGTCGCAAATTGATAAATCTGTGAAAATATGAGCGTAAAATAATACAATTTATCTCTCGTTTAGAATCTTACGGAAGTTTATGAATTTCCTCATATATTTATGAACTTACGGTTCTTGTTATTTTCCAGTAACATATAGAAACTTTTGCATTTATAATATTTTCTATTTTTCGTAACTATAATATTTATTAGGAAGTAGAATATTGACTCGATAATAAGATGTCTGCGCGGATGGTCTCTTTGGCAGACTCGTACTTTGTAACATCGGTACCTGAATAATCGTAAAAACCGACAACCAAAGTACTATAACCGTAACATAATAAGTATTAAGACACATCACCTTTTATCCACAGGCTTCACATTATTAGTCATTCATAACAAAATTCCCCAAAGCATCAACTTACTAAAAACAACTTCACAATAATGCCAACAATTATTAGATAGTATGATTGTAACAAGATTAAAATCATCAAATTACAGAATGAAACTAATCACACATTAAACAGAGCATCTCCCCTAGGATTTAGAGTTGTTACTGTTAGCTGTTTGAATGTATGTTATTTGTTGTTCGTTAATTTGAAGATATCCCCAATGACTACGAGTATTCTTGCAGCTATTATTTCTGATAAGTCATTAATAAGACTTGGTTAACTATAAATCCTTTGTTTAGCTGAACATATTTATTTATTTACTCTTCATTGTACATACACAAAATAGAAAATAAAGAACATTAAAAAAAGAAAACACAATCGGTGGCCTTATCGCTAGTAAGCGATCTCTGCCAGGCAACCAAAATTACATGATAAAGTAAATTTCAACAGATGGGGTTTAGTTACAAAACAAAAATAAATAAAAAAAAAACTAAAAACATATCGACTATTTGTTACAGACATTCTTAATTTATGTATAAACATACATAATACATACGACTCCAAGATATACATACATATACTACACATTGACTTCTTCAGTTAAGGATAAGTAGTGTTTTTTTAAAAGGTCTTAGCTCACTTAATACAAAGTGGTAGCTGATTCCATAAGGATACTGCGCGAATTTTAAATGCATCGCCGAATAGGTCGGTTGAATGAGCCGGTGGTGTACTGAACATAGACTATAGAACATACTGATGAGAACTTTGAGGAGCATGTGTGGAGTGAAACTGAGTGACAGGGTGCGCAATATTGAAATGAGAAAGAGATGCGGAATGAAAGATGACGTAGTCACTAAGATTGAAAAGAGTATGTTACAGTGGTTTGGACAATTAGAAAGAATGAGTGAAAGTAGATTTACGAATCAGGTGTACAGAGCACGATTTGATGGTGATGCTGGAAGGGGCCACCCTAAGCAAACGTATGTCGACCAAATTGGCGACATACTTAAAAAAGCCTTAGTTAAAAGTACTCGTAAACGGCGATTATGTATGAAACGATTATTGAACGTGGAGGAAGCTAAAGACGTAAATATGTCCTTTTTCATTCGACCGGTGTCGTTATGGAACGATCTCCCGATTGAGATCCGCTTGGCGCGCACACCGCGCATTTTTAAACGAATGCTGAAACGGCATTACCAGGCAAAACAATGTCTATCTTGACTATCTTTATATCGGGTTTTTCTTATGAAGATCAAAATATTTTAGGAGAAGGTTAAGAATGATAGGTGGATTAATTTATGAAAAAAAAAAATTTTTTGTTGCGTAAATTGATATTTTGTAATTCTCATAAGTTAAAAACATTTTAGTTTAATCTGTTATTTACGACTAAATAGCAAGAAATAAAAGCGTTTCCAACTATTTCTATTTATTATATTTATTTTAAGCCCCGATAATTTCAATAGTCAGATAAAAGTTACCTATAGTGAAAAAAAATCTGTGATGTATATTATTTATTTATTTCACAATTTATGTACATACTTGTAATGATTAACATAGGTATATAAACTTAGTATAGAAAAATAGGTACAAAAGTACAGCTTATTTCTATAGAAATTTCTACCAGCAGACCTGATGAATGGAGAATTCGATAAAAAATACAATTTAAGTATATTATTATGTATTTCATATATATATACTTAGGTATAGATATGTATGCTATCATTATGTATGTGTATGTAATTATTCGTATGTAGTTTATTTTATGAACCGTAAACCTCGCCCACATTCTTCTCCACCAATGCCTGGCTTGCCTGGCAGAAATCGCGTTTCGGCGATAAGGCCGCCCTTTGTATGTTAATTGTAATTATTTACTACGTTACCATGTTGGTGTACAATAAAGAGTTTTATTATTATTTTGTATACTTATAACTACTCGCCTTTCGGCGGAAAAGACCCGACAATCGGACCAGTCGGTCGGGGATCAGGGCAAGAGTGACAGAAACCGGCGGTTAATAATAATAATACCGACTGGTCAAATTGTCGGATCTTTCCGCCGAAAGGCGTGTAGCTGTAACCATACGTAATAAAAGGAGATAAAAAAATGAAAATATAAATAATAATAATAATAATAATAATAGTTATAACCGGCTAGTGCCGAGAATAAATAAAAAATGTAGGATAATAATAATAATTATTATTATTATTATTATGTCTGGATCATAGCAATTGGCGTTCCCAGGTCGATGTCTACGCCAAAGGGAGACAGGCGTTATGTTATGTATGTAGACTACAGTTAAAAGAAAATTATGTGCAAGCGGTCTTATCGTTCCTGAGCGATTTCTTTCAGGGAAAACCTGTATAACATTTAAAGTAAAAATAAGTTGTAGTACATTCAAATTTTAAACTTAAAAAAAGATTACACTTAAATCTCTACGAGAGGATTAAAAAGGAACTTATTACTCTCATCTTCTATTAGACCACCGCAGGCTGAGGTAATATAACGTATTTTTTTATGTTGACTGCAATAAAGTTCTTGTGTTGACAAAGTAGCAATAAGTTGTGTCTTTATTGTACTAGTTGTTTCCCGCGGATTCAATGAGGTCAATCCTGATCTTTGCCCAAAAATTTCATTGAATCCATCAATCAATTTAAGCAGGAACTGATAGCAAACATCCCTACATAATTACATAGGTTCTAGCTGGTCATAAACTTAAATAATTTTATAGTAGTACAGTAGTAGTATTATTCGGTGAAGTGAAAAATAGACTGTTTCTTTTTATTCTAAGACTCAGTTTCTCATATTTTATTATGAAATCATCAAACCTTTTAGGCCTTAGTGGAAGATACTTACAAAGTAAGCTTATTATTAAAGAATACAGTCAGGAAATATCCTAATATAACGCTAAAATCTGAGCCAGGAAAAGGTTATTTATGTCTTGGTTGGGAAACAAACTCAGGACCCTCGTGCCAAGTTTTCAAAATTGGTGCAAAAATGTGTAAGATGTTTAATAAATCTCCATTTACTATGTTATTTTAATCGTTTTGCTATCGAAAATATTGTAAGAAATATCGTGTTACTTAACTATTTAATAATTAAGTTAATAGCCCGGTCAAATTAGAGAAAATTTTAAAAACATTAATTCCCACCAAGACAAAAACGGTAAGATTGTTTAAAATATGATTAAAAATAAAATTTGAAAGTTCCCCACGGGCTATCCCCTGTATGGAATTTTTTTTATTCAATTTAAACGTTTAATTTTTTTTACGAAAACTTTAAGTTTTAGCATAAAAATACCTTAAACACAATTGTAGGCCATAAAATTGTATACAAAAAATTTATCAATATTTTTCTTCCTACGTACCACCGTTTTTGAGATATAAGGATTCAAATAGTTGTAATCGACATAATAAGCGTGCCGTACAAGGCGACTAATCCAAACTACTCAGTCTGGGTTCGTCTGGTGGTCGCTAACCACCCTTCATATAAAGTGTGCTGCCAATCACCAGCCTCGGTGGTGTCATCATCAACAGCCAGTAGAATTACACTGCTGGACATAGGCCTCCCCTAAGGTCTTCCACGTCGCTCGCTCCCGCGCCGCCCTCTTCCAGCGTTTACCGGCGACTTTGACCAGGTCGTCGGTCCATATTGCGGAGGGCCTGCCTACGCTGCGTCTCCCAATACGTGGCCGCCACTCCAGAACTTTTCTGCCCCAATGGCCATCTGTTCTGCGAGCTATGTCCCTGCCCATTCCCACTTCAGCTCTGCTATCCTTCTGGCTATGTCGGTGACTTCGGTTCGCCTGCGAATCTCCTCATTCCTGATGGTGGTGTATTTTAATAATATTTTATCATCATCCACAGCCAGTAGACTACTGGAAATAGGAGGAAAATGCCGTAATCACCACGCTTGGCAGGCGGGTTGGCGATCGCAGTAAGGTGTTGTAACTACGCAGAAGAACGCTGCTTCCCATCCTCAGGACTGTTGTCCTTTAGTCGCCTCTTACGACTCCCACAGGAAGAGATGGGATGGCGCTATTCTTAGGGCGACGCCACACGCCTTCATCATAATATTTATACGGAGCAAGATTTTCCTAAACCTTTTTGCTGTAATCTTCTTCCACATCTACTATTACCGTCAGATAAGATGGAGAGAAAACGCAGATTAAGTAACCGATAAAAAAACAGTCGAAAACAAAATATTCTCACGTAAGTATTTCGAAAATAGAATTTAAACATCCAACAGCTAAGCAGCGCAATAAGTATCGTTTGACTCATAACTCTTTTACGACGTAACAAACTGGGAAAGCAAATTGACCTCGCCATATCTTCTTTTGGCTCACTTCCAGTACCTTCGCGGAGAAAAGTTTTTATTAACGCGTCGTGTTCAAGTAATTCCAGCGGGCTGCGTGTTCTAATGAATTTCTGAAGGTTTCAACCAATCAAACTTTTCTCGTTTGCCTTGATATATTCCGTTAACGTGCTTAAGTTTCATTATGGCGAATCATACGAAATATGCCATCGGTGCTAATGTGACAGCTAGATAAATGACGGGCTTTTATGTCCAGGATTTGGGAGTGTCGTTTTATATAAAAAAAAAGTATTTTACGATTGCATAAATGAATGGTGATGGTTGCTTTACTGGTTTTTTTCTCACTTTCCTCAGTGCTACAAAATTAAAAAAGTGAGCATAGGGAGTTCTGAAAATTGTAGTTTAATTTTGACAAATTATGACAAAAGAACTGCGGTGAACTTAAACTTTCAGTAACGTATATAACGTACGTGATGAACAAATAACTATTGAACATATAAATCTAATTCCATTTCTTTAGCACTCTGCATATATATTTCTACTCAAATTGTATTATTAAGAAAATTTATAGTCTGAAGGTGGTGGTAATATGTTAAGTAAAATGTGCATTATCATAAAACCTGTTTGTTGTGCAACTAACAACAATAGTAAGGATACATGTTTATAAAATATTATTATTTTAACATCTTTGTTGTTGACTGTACTAAGGTGCGAGTGCCCGCAGTTTCCACAAGACGGAATAAAAGTTTCATAACACGCGGACATTTTACAGGAAAATGTTTTACAGTTTTTCGCGTTTGAATTTATTTTTTTTGGTAATTTGTTTGCATCTTTTTACATTTTGTGGTGAAAGTTCTTGAACAGCTATTTGCTCGTTTTCATGAATATTTTTAGGACAGTTTCTTTTTTATAAAAGGATCAAGTTATGGTTGATAATATGAATGTTAAGATATTGCTAGGTAAAAGCTGCCCTAACATTTTATAGCTTTGAAAAAAAAATTGCGGATTTTATATCCATATAGATATGGTTTTAGCTAAGAACCTTCAAAATGTGGCAACTCCATCATTCTATCAAACTTCATGCCTTCGTGTGATTATTAACTACGTTACACAATGGTTGCTAGGCGACGGTTTCGGCTTTTGAATATTTTCAAAAGCCATCATACCTACATTTGGACTGAGTTGCAATGGTAGGGTCTGCTTAGGCTGGCATAGGGTCGGCTAAGGGTAACTCTGGATAAGCGTGTGTTAAAAGGTGGCTAATCTGAGTTGCCCTTAAGGTACCGCCTGGCTAGCGACCACCCTGTATATAAATAAAATAGCTCCTGCGGTATTGTATTTCAGCATTATTTTATGAAGAGCCAGTGTGCTGTCATCTATGACCTCATCTAGTGAACCATCACCATCAGGTAAGATTGAAGTCAAATGCGGGTATAGTCACCAACAAAGGGAAGGCCATGATCACAAGAAGACCAAAAGTTCATCACTAGACAGGGTGACTGGTGGGTCATTTATGAAATTCCAGGACGTGATAGTTTGAGATAATACCTACATGAAGAGAAAAAATATAATAAAAAAATAATATTTATTATTTACTGAGTAAACTTAACCGAAAGTTAAAGAATTGGTTACGCAACGCATGGTTACGCTAGCGTTAGCAGCGATCCGCGTGCCAGGTCACGTGCTGCGATCGACTCAGTTGTATGTATGCTTGGTGGTAGGATCCCTTCTGGGTCCGCCTGGCTAGCGACCACCCTTTATATAAAGTCTGCCGCCAAATGTTACCGCTCCGGCGGTAATGTGTTCCGGCAATATTGTATAAAGAGCCAGTTCCTTCCTAAACCCGTGTGCTTTCATCTTCGACCTCATCGTCACTTACCATCAGGTGAGATTGAGGTCAAACGCGGGTTTAGTCACTTATAAAAAAAAAAAAAATGTAAAGTAAATAGTAACATAGTAGTATTTATTTATAGGGAATTCTACTTAAAATTAAGTAAGTTTTTTATTACATAATTATGTTCAGAATCATGTACAGAGTGCTCTCCTTCAGTTATTTTGTATCACAAAGGTTTAAAAACTGTTATTCCCAAATTTGTTTTTGCCTCATTTTACATTCAACCCAGAGTTGCGGCAAACTTTTTGGTAGGTATTGATGAGTGCAAATATTTACTGTTCACTTGTTAGTTGGGTACGTGATTTGCTTATTGATTGGGTTCCACTGTTGTGTTGGAAATTTAAACTGAAATAATTGCAAACTGCAACTGAAATTTAATTTTCAAATATTTAAGACTTCTCTCTTCACTTATACAATATGTCATTGAGCTTGGAAAAGTTTTCTCTCTAAGCTTTCAGTTGTGTAGTTTTACAGCTTTGACCTCGTCCATGGCCCTGCAGTGAGTATATTAAAGGGTTGAGAGAAAAATCTTAGTAAATAATAAAATCCCCAGACTATCACACCAACTACATGGCCCCAAAGTAAGCATAGCTAGTGATATGGGATACCATGTAGCGAACTAGGGGGAACCTAGAATATAAATATATAAACACCCAGACACGGAACATTTGTTTTTCTTGTTCCGCGTGGGAATCGAACCCAAAATTACTGGCGTCTGAGGCAGTCAGGATTAGACGACCACTTTGGTGATGGGGTAAACCTAAAAAAAAATTTACAAACCATTTGAAATAATCAAAATTAGTTTGATAGGAACAAGCTATCCATAGCTCCAGTGCAAGTATAAAAGTATCTAAAATCAACACAAATTAAAAGACTAGTGAATATCGCAGTTCACGCTATTCAACCGTATCCATCGTGATTGCAAAAAATGTTAAATCGATACTAATGGTAACTACATGATCATGACACACTAAACTTTCTTAGTGGTAATCGATATTACTAGTAGGGTTAATACAATTATAGGATACTTCTAATTGGCTCTGTTGATAGCGGTCGTGAAACGAAATGGACAAAAAGTTTTTATAGTGATTAAATGATATTGTAAATGGCAATTGTTCTGATAGATATGTTTCCATATGTGGCTTGTTAGAACTCAATTTCATTTATAGGTTCGTGACTATTTTTTATTGCTTTTGAATTAAAATTGATCAAACAGTCAAATGCGAGTAAGATTTGTGCACCCAGGGTTCCATATAAAGTGAACTTAACTTTAAATTTAATTTCGTTTGTTTCTTCTGTTTTATTTTAGTTTTTTTTTTATAATTCTGTAATTTACCAATATTTGTTTGTTTTTAAAACTCTTACCTTAAGACATGTTTCGTGAGTCTGGGGCAAAGTACCCTAAAGGTTTTGATTGCCTTAATCATTGCAAGTTTTTATAAGTCCACAGTAGTCTCTTCTCTGGCTGACGAAAAGGTTAAGGCCGTAATCCACCAAGCTGGCCCAGTGCTGGTAGACTAATGTGAGAATTTTCAAAACCTTACGACTACTCCACCCGGGAGCGATTGCAATGCGACTTAACATGCCTTTTTTTCTGAATGAAAACGTGCAATCACGTTCTCGATCGCCCAAGGGATACGGCGGCGGTATATGTGGGGATGATCCGGCAGAAGGCCGGACCGGCGAACTAAAAACCTCCAGGTGTACCTCATCCGCCATAGATGGAGCTCACGGTACCGCCATTGGCATTACACGCGAGTGAGTTAACATGCCTGGGAGCACGGAAGTCATCGTGAGAAATTAATGGTCGGCGATCACTCATCCTTGTATAATTGCTAAATTAATCTTTGTTAAATTGAAAAGTTATGCAGGTACTCTAAGTACGTCAAGCACTTCAGGTTTTACATCCTTAAAAATTAATTTGGTGAAGAACGATACTGAAGAATGAACTAAGTTACGTAATGAAATTTCTCAAACATTACAAATATTTCAATATCAACTGTGCGTCTACATGTAATCTACTCTAAATTGAAGGAATATTTTGAATAATGTTACACCTGAAGCTACCGAATCAGATGAAAGGCAGAAGACAAATGATGATTACATGGCTGTGGCATTTACCAGTCCGTCTTGTACAGTCACTTGCGAATATATTAACACAAGAAACATTTTGTAAAATATAACAATATGTTAGAATTTTGTTAGAATTATTATGTTATAATGTGCCAGCTGCTTCTCTTCCCGGGCAAACTGTAAAAGTCAGTTAAGGGACAGAGGTTTTATTTAAGGTTTTTTGTGGGCCATAGGCTGATCCCCCTGTCACTGCAATAGTATCCTTCCCAAACTACAATGCCTCCAAATTTATTAAACGCGACATCACATGGTTTTATGACCTCTGGTGTCCTGCCTAGGGATACAGGTGTGAAGATATGTATGTATGTATGAAAATATTGACATAATAAATAATAGGCGTAGAATTGTATTTTTTGAGTGAAAATTTTGAATTAAGTGAAGTATTACTAAAATATCTCTAAAAATATCTTTCACCTTACACCACGCGACTGTACACGGCGAAACATTTACAGAAAATTTCCTCAAGTTGATGAATTACTAGTTAAAACAGATTTAAGTATTTAACTAGTAATTCAGCTTTATATTTTTATTCAGCAGTAGATTTATTCGAGCTGTTTTGTTTTTTTTTTTACTTTTTATTATATATTTACTATATATTCGTATGTATAGCTACATTATTAAGTCCTTACTTGTGAATTAACGAATTAAAAACATACGAGTATAATCAATCAGTCTAAGTATGCCATTATTAGTTATGCATCTTAACCATTTTAGGGGTAACTTATTGATTCCATTGCTGAATAAAATGTAGTAGCGAAAGTCAAACAGCCTGGACTGTAGACTGCATCATCGGAATTGAACATTATCCTTGCGAAAAAATTCGGAAAAAAGTCTCAATCTGTTGGAGCAACGTCTGGAAAGTACGATTGATGTGAAAGACACTCCATTCGCAGCTCCATTAATTTGTGAATGTCTTGAAGAAGTCCTAGGTTAGAGCAAACAATTAGTCTATGTAATTTAACAGCTAGCTTTTCATCACAGTTTGCAATTGCTGATTATACAGAATTGTATGCCGATCAAATTGGCGACATTTTGAAAAAGGGTCTAGTCAAAAGTACCCGTAACCGACGATCATGTATGAAAAGATTGATGAATGTGGAAGAAGCGAAAAAGGTATGTCTGGATCGCAGCAATTGGTGTTCCCTTGTCTCTGCCTACCCCAAGGGGAGACAGGCGTGAGGTTATGATGATGACAGAATTACCTGGTCAGATAGCAGAACACAAGATCAACAAACATCTCCAGTACATTTTTCTGAAGTTACATTTGTTTAGAAAAAGATTTGAATGGTTTTCCAGAGTTCAACCATTATGTTAGACGCTTCCAATTGTCTTACAGAGTCCATTTCGTATCACAAGTATCAATACGATTCAATAGTTATCCTGACAGTTGAGAAGTGTAACGCAGCATTGAAGTGCGCAGCAGTAAATGTGCTTTTTTCTTTTTTTTTTTTATAAGTTACTAAACCCGCGTTTGACCTCAATCTCACCCCTTGGTAAGTGACGATGAGGTCGAAGATGAAAGCACACGGGCTTAGGAAGGAACTGGCTCTTTATACAATATTGCCGGAACACATTACCGCCGGAGCGGTAATATTAGGCGGCAGACTTTATATAAAGGGTGGTCGCTAGCCAGGTGGACCCAGAAGGGATCCTACCACCAAGCATGTGATACCCATTTCTTGGACTTTCTCATACTTCCGATTTGTATCTAGTAATTGTATATTTTATCATCACTTGTATTGTAACGTGCCGCTAGCTCTGCCCTAGTAAACAGGGTATCCATCTCTTCCATTGTTTAAAATATCCCTAATGAAAGTTTTGGACCAAAAACGCCTTCCTTTACTTTACTTTACAAATCCTTTGAGAAGTCGTCGTGTCGCCGTGGTTACTGTGTGTATCATATGATATCACAGGTTAAGCAACGTTCGGCGCGGTCGGTACTTGGATGGGTGACCGCCGACCATTCATATCTCACGACGACTTCCGTGTTTCGGAGGGCACGTTAAGCAGTCGGTCCCGGGTGCTGTATACTTATATACAGTAGTCGTTAGGGTTTGTCAGAAGCCATCTAGGCGCCCTAAAAATTCTGGCATCCACCACCCAGCACTGGGCCAGCTTGGTGGATTATGGCCTATACCTCCTCTTCACCCAGGGGAGAGACTCATGCCCTGCAGTGGGCTCATTACAAAGAGTTGTGATGATGATGATGATGATCCTTTGAGTTATTTTTGCAGCATTGGTCTCGCACAGAGACTCATGCTCCTCTAAATAATGCGATATTTTAAAGTTTCAAAAAATTTATAAAAATAACACAATTTGGAGCAAAGAAGGAGCATGAGCACAAAATAAAATTGTATTTGCGAACGAATTAGTCAGTTTATTAAAATCATAATTTCTGTAGGTAAGGTCCAAATATTAAGATTGATTAATTAGTAACTCTAGTTTGTATGATGTCTTCAGGTTGTCTTCCATAAAACAATCCAATTAAGTATGAGTTACTTTTAAAACTAAGTACTTAGTTGGCGTACAATTTATTTCTGTATTTAGCCTTTGAAACTAACACAACCGTTTTGTGGCTCGATTCAAAGGGATTTTAACGAAAGAAATTACCAGATATTAAACTGTTTTTCTTAGACGAGTATTTTGTCAGTAATTAACCAAGTAATTAATTGAGTCGATAGTCACGGTTGAGTGGTTATTCATCAGCCTATTGTCTCGAAAGTAATAGTTATTATATCGTGCGTAAAATTTGCAATTACTCTGATTTAGAATGTTTTTTTTTAATATATTTATGTTATGAAATGTATATTTGATGTAAGTAATCATAGTAGTACTTATAGTTTAACTTAACATATCGTTGTGAGTCGTTCGTGGCCACGGTATCGTCACCAAAAGTTTAGTTAAAATCTTAATAAAGTTAGTTGTAGATTTTTTTTTTCATTTTGCAAAAAAGCAATCCTGAAAGCACAGTTAAAAAGAAAAATACTTTTATCTAAGAAGGTCGATTTTTAAAAGCACCCTAATTCATTTTTTATTCCAGAACGTAACAAAATGAACGTCAACGTTCTCCTTTCGCCGAGCAAAGGAAAATTCGCTTTGGCAGATAATAAAAGGGGAATTATAAAGAGGTACCTATTCGTGTACATCACCTGTGTAGAAAAGTCGAGTCACGATTTTGTGGCGTGCGCCCGTTGTCTGATTCTAAAGAAACCTTTGTATAGACTTTCATATGTAAAGCTCGGTTCATATCTGAACAAAGAGTCATTTTGTTAATATGTTGATCTACGTTTCATCAATTTTGTACGGCAAAATAATTTGTTAAATTAAACATATTACATTGATTTTTATCCAAGACTTTTATTCATTTAGTTTAAATTTTTCGTGGGGATAGGTCGAGGCGGCGCGAGGTCCTGGGTTTGAGTCCGGGGCAGTTAAGGACAAAACCTTTTATAAGTGTTAAATGATTCCGGGTGAAGTCGGTCTTTTTTTGTTCATCGTTTTTTTAAACTAAGCATATTCATAATTATATGCAAATTGGTAGAGAAGCAGAGAGGTAAAATAACATGTCAGAAATCCCCTTCGATCCAATATCTGTATTTTTTTGTTCAATTTTAATTTTTCCTTTCTTTTGCGCCATGGAAGTGTGGTGCCCAACAGAGACTCCCTAGGGATTCTCACGATGGGATAAGGAGAATGATGATGATCATACTTGATGTACGAAAAGGGGCATAAACGGGACACACATAAGCGATCCAACCAGTGTGAGACTCTCTCACCTACTCTGAGCGTAAACACCCCTTTGATGACTTTTTCTCTTTCTCGACAATTGATCGAAGAAATGGAGTGACAGCAAAAACGGTATGTCTTATCGTGAGAATAAGTCAACAAAAAATGTAGATCATACATTTCTCTAACAAAAATTCGGTCACTGTTTCTCGTAGGACTTCACCGGTGAAGAGGTATATTTGGCGGCAGATTTTATATGAAAGGTGGTCGCTAGCCAGGCGGACCTGGTAGAGGTCCTACCCCAAGCATTGTCCAGGTGCGGTAGAGCTAGTCTTAGCCTATCCTACACGGAAAACATATTATTTAATAGTACTTACATCTAATACATAATAAGCACTTACCTTATTTTAGTATGGTTTTGAAAAGATTGTGGTTGTTAAGAATATGTTATAGTAAGCCCATTTATTCATTGTTTATGTAGTTTTCACCAAATGGACGATTTCAATAAAATTGTAATAAAATATGCTGCACTGTGAGCAAAGGAAAAACATAGAATATGCCAGCTGCTTTTCTTCCCGGGCATACTGTAAAAGTCAGTAAAGGGACAGAGGTTTTATTGCAGGTTTTAGGGGCGATAGGCTGACCCCTTATCACTGCAGTAATCTCTCTCCATCATTATACTTAATGCCTCGAAATTTGTCAAACGTGACATCAGATGGTTTAGTAACTTCTGGTGTTCTGCCTACCCCATATGGGATTCCAAATACGCTCTAATTAAGAGAAAGATCAATAGCTTTTTAAGATTAACGAATAGGTACAAATTTTTATTTTTGCTCTCCTAATTCAAGTAAACTAAACCAAATCTAAAATATGAAATAGTCTAAGTATAATCATAATATAAAATCCCATTCGTTGTACTTATAAGTGGTGCTGTGCATAATATGTGTTATCTTAAAATATAATTTGAACTATAACATTTGAATCATAACAGAGAGTGGTATTTATGTTACGGTAAGAGTGAATAATTGAAGATTATCAATAATTATCTATTATTATTATTAATAATTACCGAAAGTCGAGGTTAAAGTGATAAATTAATCAGATTTGTCGGTTTAATTTAATAATTTAACCCTTAGAAGTGATAAATGCAATGAAACCATGGACAAAATTTTGAAAATGTAGTATACTCTGTTTTGTGAGATTATAAAAAAAATTACCACGGAGGTTAATGCAAGGAGCTCCGCTTTGCATCGCTCCTTGCATTTGCCTCCTAACCTGACCGGTCCATGTCGGTTCTGCAACCAGCCTCAGCCATTCCATCTCCACCATTACAATAGATTTAAATTTTTCAAATGTGACATTCAATGGTTGTTAATAATTATAGATAATTATTAATAATTACTACTAAAAGTAATGAATTTTGATCGTTTATTCACATTTACCAAAACATGGTTATTATGGTGGTTATTATTAATAATTTTCTATTAATCAGATTTACCATGACATTTATACTTCTACTCTTTTTAACACTCGGTAAGCGAGGTTTTGAAATCTAATACTATTAGCTGGTGTATCCTACAGTATATCACTCTATTTTCAGTTTGTTTCTGAATCAGCAGCTAGTCAATTATACAACCATAAATGTTTTGCTACTCTTAACACGGCAATAACAGTACTTTCTTTTATTAAAACCTGATTTTTGATCTACTATGTTTGTTTAACAGATTTTCGTTATACCAAAAACGGATCACCTTTTTTCTAAAGGGCTTAAAAGGGTTATGATATATTAGGAGGTATCCTTCTAGGGACCCTTTGAATTTTCGCGACCACCACCTGTTCATGAGTATCAAAGTTATATACCTTTTTTATACATATGTGTTATGTTACCTTTACTTTGTAAAAGAACTCATTTTGTTTATTTAGTTTGAACATTACTAGCCCTCGACTAAATCAATCTTGTGATTGATAATATCTGCAAAACTTTTTGAAAGAATTACAGTAGGTTATGTTTTGATACTAAGTGCTTGCTGCCACTGTGCCGTTTTACTTACATTCATACATAACTTCACGCCTGTATCGTTTATGGGGTAGGCAGAACATCAGAGGCTGTAAAACCATCTGATGTCACGTTTGATAATTTGGGAAGAGAAGCAGCTGGCACATTCTATGTTTTTCTTTCGCTCCCAGTCCAGCGTGGAAAATCATGTTTTTGGTCATCAATTATTATAAAAAAAGGCCAATTATTATAAAACTAAGTTAAACTGTCATAATTATAATCAAATAATAAAACAGGAGGTATGGAAACCAAATAATTCTGGTCATTAATTTCACACAGCGTCAACAACATTTAAACAAAGTAGAGCAATCCAGTTCTATTTCTAATTACCTACGAAAATATAACTTAAATAAAATATTTTTTTTGTAATTAGTTACTGAACAAAAATTTGATCTGGATGAGGAACATTTTGTCGATGAGGTTCAAGTCCACCTCAGACGCCAGTGGTCGCGCGTTCAATTCCTGCACAATGCAAATATCCGTGTCCATATAACATGTTTCTTTGTATAGTTCTGGGTGTATTGGGTATGAAATTATGTATTTACGAAAAAAAAAACACAATAGAATTAGTATGTTTATCCGTGGTCTAGTACCTAGAGCTAGTATGTTCTTACTTTAGGGCTTGTGGGAACAAAATATGTCTTAAAATATTTATATTTATTTCATTAAAATACCCTAAATCTATGACAGATCTGCTGATCTGACAAATAGTCTGCTATTCATCAGATACGGAAGGTGTCGTAAATTCTAAATATATGGAGATTGATTCAGTATTTCAGTTTAGCATCCCGGGTTGCAGCCGTCGCCGTAGCAAATTTGTGATAAGTTATATAAAAAAAGTTTAATTCTAATCACATAAATTTAAAATAGCCCTACCATCTTTGATAAGCATATCGTAAAAAGCGACTGGTAAAGTCGTAAAAAAAATCATAAAATATCAATGTTATATGAAATGTTCAGGAAATGTTATATGAAGACCCAGTCACCAAGCCCCTGTTTAAAATCTCATCTGCACTTACCATAGCATGAGATGAAGGTCAAACGCTAGGTTATTAATAATGTATAAAAACATCTAAAATCAGTTCGAATATAATATACGAGTACTTGCATATTTTATATAGGTAAATGCTAACCTAATGACGGATATCATGTCATGGAATAAATCGTTGTGGGAGTAGAACCCACAACCAATATTGCATCATAGATGGCGTTATACAGGGTGTAACTTGAGGGGTGGACCAAACGCTTCCCAGGTATGGGGGACCTCAATACCTACCAAAATAATCCCTATAAATATTCAGCAATATGTAGCGGTTGAGGAGATATTTGCAATTTTATGATTTATTTGAAGAAATCAGATTCTCAGATTAAATTAAAAAAGCAGCCTAAATACTAGGTCTACGATCGTGATTTTTGGTGTAAGTTTAGCTTAATAGTAGGCCTTTAATATCATCTAACCACTGTTAATCATGGCCTTCTACAGATGGAAATAATTTCAAACACACCAATTTTTTCAGAAAATCCATATAGAGCATAAACTTTGAGGGATCGTAGCAAAAAAATGTTACATAACTTTTTTTTCTAAAACCCTTCTTAAAAACTACTCGTATTAATGTTTAGTAATATCTGTAAATTTCATTGGTTTAATACAACGACAACACTAAGAAAAATGTGGTCCAGTAAAAGAAGTAACTATTTCCATTTACGCAGCGCTATCTAATTTCGAGAATCGCTACTTTGAAAAGACATTTGTTTAGGTAAGTAACATATATTGTTCATGAATTTAAACTCGTTTTATGCATAAAGAAGCATAATAAATTAAATATTGCTGTGTTGTTATGTCACAGGCCGTAGTTTGCATCACGTGGTGGTATTGTTTCAGGAACTTACTCAATCTATAATTTTTGCATAACTCTTTAGTATATAAGTAGAAAGCACCTATATAATCTCTATGATGAGAAATCATATAACAAAAGTGAAAGCTTTTGTAACTATGTTAGAACTTACTCAAAATTATTCAAAAGAGTTTGTGCCGCAGCTAAATCCATTTATCTAAGTAATAAGATAAAAAATAGTTCTAATAAGACTGAAACAACTTGGAACATAATTAATAAGGAAACTGGAAAAGTTAAAGATCGCAATACTGAGTTTAAACTTGTAACTGATAATAAAATCATTATAGTAGATGAAAATTGTTTTGCTGGAATTTTCCAGTTTCAACCACTAAACCACTAAACTCATCACCTGTGGCGGCTGAACCATTGCTCAAAAATCATGTGAGTGAGTGCAAGGTGTCTTTCAAATTCCAACCCATAGACACCGATGATATTATAAAAACATTTAAGACAATTGATATTAAAAAGACAACTGATCTGTGATCTGTGAAAATTTAATATTTCACCAGCATCTGTTGAAATATTAAATTCTATTGTAGATGTAATAGGTAGCTGTTTGCCTTGAAAGTATTTGAAGTAACCACTGCTGCCTGGGAGGGGTCACAGGATGCTCTAGGTGTATTTTGTGACCTATCTAAGGCAGTTGACTGTGTTCAGCATGACACTCTCATCAGGAAACTCCACCACTACGGCATCAAAGGTACTACCCTCAAACTTTTGAATTCGTATCTAAGTGATAGAATTCAGAAGGTTGTCGTTAACGGGTGTCGTTTTGCTGATGAGACTATGACTATTTTATTCCATTCTTCTTTAACTTGTTACTTTGTAAACTTGTCCTAGTTTGTCATGTTCGTGTTGTGCATCCATAGCTCAATGCACCTACTTTGTAAGTAATTTGATTGTGGCATGACATTGGCCCTCACAATAAGCTGTCTTGTGCTTAATGTCATGATCAATATGTACTGTACCTATTTGTATTAGTTCGTATATTCCTGACTGAAAAAGAGTACCAAGAGTTTTTTCCGCCAGCTGTTTTGTCTCTTGGTCTCTTGGTCTACTGTAATATTTTATTCAATAACACCTTGTTAAGGCCGAAGTACAAAATTGTGACGTCATTAAGCGGCCATTGGATGGTCTTATGGTGAATAATTTTTTTATTTCATTTCAAATAAATCGTGAAGTTGAGATTAATAAATTCTTATTGTTTGTGGAATCCTAAAATCACGGCTCAGATGTGAGCCAAGCATATTATTAGTATGGATACTTTCTTGATAATTAATTGAATCCCGTCGTACTTTTTGTACAAAAAAATAATGAGTTTGCTAATTCGTAGCACAATATTTAAATATTTTTTCGCGCTTATATCATGATAGCACTACAATGCGCAGTGCTATCATGATCGTGCACTTCTTAATCCTGTTTAAATTTGATGGGAACCAAATAGGACAATGGCTATCTTTTGTACATCACGATTTGTATAACACAGAAACATATATATTTTTTTATCTTTTTTGAAAGATGTAATTATTATGTACATTGCGATTGCAGATTGCAATTTTTTTTGTTTGTGTAGGATTCTCAGTATTTTTCCAACTTATATATCTTTAACTTTTTATAGTCCTTTTTTAATTATAAATAACTTTTACAAACCAGATTCATATTTTGCATAATAACGATTAAAATGTGAAATACAAATATAAATTTTGTAAGTTAAATCCGGTCAAAAAGTGTATTTTACAATATTTACATGTTTACGTTTGCATCTAAAACCTCAATCTCATTCTGAAGAATGTACGTTTACTATAAAGCAGTGCGAGCACAGAACAGTTCGTATAGTAAGGAGGCGGTTTGTTAGCAATGTTAGGGCTCTTCGTAACAGGTGAAAATAAATGCCTCTTGATTAATTTTGAACGATTTTTAATCTTCGTTTTACAATTTTGACAATAATATTAAACAGATGTGTATCGCACTGATCGTAATGGCCGACTAAAAAATTGGTATGGAATGTTCGCGTATATATGGCCGCGTAGCGGCGCGCAGGAGCTTGTTTTGAATGTAGGTACTCAACATTCTCCCGCCCTTGGAACACTCCGTTGTTCCAACTGCGACGATGATGGTAGGCGGCACAGGCGGTTGTAGGCTCTGCGCAGCGTGCCGCTGGAGGTGCGGACGTCGGCGACGCGCGCGACGCCGTCGCTGCCCGGGTACAGCTGCGTGACTCGGCCCAGCAGCCAGCGACTGGGGGGCAGGCGCTCGTCTTTGACTACCACCAAATCCCCTGGTGTCAGCTGCTCGCTGTCTTTGCGCCATTTGTTGCGTAACTGCAATTCTATAACATATTCATTTTGATAGCGCTGCCAGAAATGAGCCACCAGCGCTTTGATACGCTCATAGCGCGATAGTGTGTGTAGCGCCGCCTGTTGATTTACCTGTGGAAGTGGTAGGTTAGAGATTGTTCGTCCAATGAGGAAATGTGCAGGAGTGAGAGCGACTAGGTCATGTGGATCAGAAGATAAAGGGGTCAATGGTCTAGAATTCAATATACCTTCTATTTGAATTAGACTAGTATTCATTTCTTCATATGTTAAGTGTGCATTTGACAATATTCTCTTTAGGTGATATTTTATTGATTTTACTGCACTTTCTGCGAGACCGTTAAAATGAGGACTATAGGCGGGTGAGAATTTAAAATTGATTGATAAATCAGATGCAAAAGAGCTAATTTTACTAGAACTTTGTTTCAAAAATTTTGAAAATTCGTTATTAGTGGCCACAAAATTAGTTCCATTATCTGAGAATATATTAGAGGGTCTGCCTCTGCGAGAAATAAATCTATTTAGTGCTGCAATGAAACCCTGGCATGACAGATCTGTCACCAACTCGACGTGTACTGCTTTAACTGCAAGGCATACAAAAACACAAATGTACGATTTAATTAACTTTGAGCCGCGACCTTTTCTGTCCGCTAACATGACTGGCCCAGCGTAGTCTACTGCAGTGTTATTAAATACATATTCTGTATTAGTTCTTTCAGGAGGAAGATTACCCATGATTGGCTGAATCGTGCTGCCTGAAAAACGACAGCATTTAATACAATTTTTTACTGTTTTTCTGGCTAGGTTTCTTCCTCCTAAAGGCCAATATTTATGACGAATGACTGACAACAATAATTGTGGCCCGGCGTGCATGAGAAGTATGTGTTGCTGTTCGAAAATAAGCTTTGTATAATGGTGTGAAGCGTGTAATATGATTGGATGCTTTGTGTCATAGTCATAGAGTGAATTTTTTAATCTGCCACCGACTCTCATTACACCATGACTATCTATAAATGGTGACAAAGAACTTAATTTATTTTTTATTGATAATTGTTTGTTATTAACAAGTAATGAGTACTCAACAGGAAATAATTGTTGCTGAACTAATTTGTTCAAAATTATGTTTGCTGAGGTAAGTTCAGATAATTTTAAATAAGAATGTAACTTATTTGATTTGTTTCGACAATTGTGAATAAATCGCAGTATATAAGCTGTTACATGCTGCAACTTAACAAAACTAGAAAACTTGTCAATATAATTATTATTTAGTGTGCAAGAAAAATTACATTTTAATTTTGTTTCAGGTAAGTTATTAGTTTGAAACGACATTGGCTGCTGCGGCCAGCACGACTCGTCTTGTAATAAGAATTTAGGGCCTGACCACCAGAGTTCTGAAGACCGTAACTGAGCAGCATCAAGACCTCTGGAGCCAATATCTGCTGGGTTTAGCTGTGTGGGGATGTACCGCCATGAAGTCGGCTCTGAATGCTCTGTAATTTCATTAATTCGGTTTAAAACAAATGTTTTTAAAGTTGATTTTGACGTTTTAATCCAACCTAGTACTATTGTGGAATCACACCAGTAAATGCAATTGTGTACATGTAACCTTAATGCATTTTTACTTTATTTGCTAAACGTGAAGCTAAAAGCGCACCGCAAAGTTCTAGCCTCGGTATAGAGGTTTGCTTCAGTGGCGCCACCTTACCCTTAGCCGTAATAAGATGCACTTGACATTGGTTAAAATTATTGATTGATCTTATGTATATACAAGCGCTATATGCGTGACAGGATGCGTCACTAAAGGCATGAATTTCAATTTTAATTGGTGAGTCACATGTCACTCGTCTAGGTACATTAATATCTTCAGTATAAATTAAATTTTGTTTGAACTTGTTCCATTTATGTAACATGTTCGAAGGTAATGCATCGTCCCATGATATCTTTGAAGCCCAGAGCTCCTGTAATAATAACTTAGCTTGTAATGTGCATGGATTAATTAGACCTAAAGGGTCGAATATTTTAGCAATTGTTGAAAGAACTGAACGTTTACTAGGTTGTATGTCATGTATGTTGAAAGATAATGAAAATAATAGTGAATCAGTTTTGCAAGCCCATAGTAATCCTAACGTTTTTGAACAGCTATCGTTATTTAATACAAGTAGATTCTCAGTAGAATTGTTATGTTGTATTGCTTCTAATATTTGTGTATTATTGGAACGCCACTTGCGTAGATGAAATTGTCCTGTTTGTAATTGTGTACTAACGCCCTTGCATATACGTATGAGTTCTTGTATTGAATCATTACCTGAAATATAGTCATCGACATAAAAATCATGAATGATTGTTTCCTTAATAGCAGTGTCTGAACATTCTTGTCCCAACTGAACTAGACATCGTGTCGCGAGATAGGGAGCAGAAGCGGTGCCGTAAGTAACAGTGTTTAACTTGTATGTCTTTATTTCATCGGCAGGATCAAACCGCCATAAAATTTGTTGTAGGTGTCGTTGATTTTCTGTCACGAGCACATTTCTGTACATATGTTTTACGTCTGAAGTAACTACGTATTTAAACTGACGAAATCTTATTAAAATACTGATTAGGTCATCTTGTACAGTCGGTCCAATATATTGTATGTGATTGAATGAAATTCCTGAACTTGTTATAGCTGAGCCATCAAATACTACTCTTAAACTAGTTGTAATACTTGATTCTCTCAGTACACCATGATGTGGTAAATAATATGAATTAATCTTCCTCTTCCTAAAAAAACCAATCCTTCTTCCTTTTCTGATTATCGCCCTATTGCCATCCTACCTTTCCTTTCCAAAGTACTCGAGGGACTCGTTCATCAACAGCTCATCACTTTCTTACAAGAACATACATTATTGAACCCCCTCCAATCTGGCTTCCGTCCTGGGCATAGTACGACCACTGCACTGCTCAATATCACCGAAGATATTCGTATGGGCATGGAGGAGAAAAAGCTTACTGTTCTAACATTGTTAGATTTCAGTAATGCCTTTAACACAGTAGATTTTGACATCCTCTTGCAATTGCTACGGTCTTTTAACATATCTCCATCGACTATTGACTGGTTTCATTCTTACTTGCATGGCCGCCGGCAACGTATATCCACCGAGACGGAGTTCTCTGATTGGCGTGATATTAAAGCCGGTGTGCCACAAGGTGGCGTGTTGTCCCCTCTCCTGTTTTCACTATTCATCAATTCGATTACTCTCCATATATCTTCTTCCTACCATCTGTATGCGGACGATCTCCAAATTTACACACAAAATAGTCTCGAGAATCTGCCAGCAACTATTCTGCAACACAACGCTGACTTAAAACGAATATCGGATTGGAGTAATAAACATGGTCTTACAGTCAACCCTCTTAAGACTCAGTCAATTATAATTGGAAGTAACAACATGATTTCACGTATTAACTGGAACACAGTTCCTCCTGTAGTATTTAACGGTATCTCGATACCATACAGTGAGACTGTGAAAAACTTAGGAGTTATCTTTGACCGCACGTTGTCTTGGAAGCCACAAATCACTGAGCTGAGCAGGAAGATGTTTGCCGCGGTGAATTCGCTCAAGCGTCTTCGCAATTTCCTCCCTACTGCCACTAAAATTACGCTTGCACAATCTCTCTTTCTTCCTATTCTCGACTATGCTGATGCCAGCTATCTAGACCTAACTGAAGAACTTCTTAATAAACTTGAGCGGCTACAAAATCTCTGCATAAGGTTTGTATTTGGATTACGCAAATACGACCATATATCTGATTTCCGCAATAATCTCAAGTGGCTCCCCATTCGCCTTCGCCGGAATACTCACATTCTTTCTCTAGTCTACCGTATTCTGTATGACAAAGCGATACCTGCCTATCTTAAAGACCGTTTAAAATATCGGTACACCAATAACGACCGTAACTTGCGTTCCTCATCAAATTTACTCCTGAGGACACCATCGCACACATCCACATTTTTAGGTAAGTCCTTTTTTGTTCGATCGGTGTCGTTATGGAACGAGCTCCCGACTGAGATTCGCTTTGCTCGCACACCGCGCATCTTTAAACGAATGCTTAAACGTCATTATCAGGTGAAACACTGTCCATCTTAGCTATCGACATAATATAGATATTTATATATGTATTAATATTTTATTTATTTATATAGTATATAGTTATGTATGTAAACGTTTATGTAAATGTATGTAATTATTCGTATGTAGTTTATTTTACTAGGGGTACACCTCGCCCACGTAAATTTCCTCCAATGCCTGGGTTGCCTGGCAGAAATCGCGCTTCGGCGATAAGGCCGCCCTTTGTATGTTAATTGTAATTGTTGTTTCATTTATACTATGTAACCATGTTGGTGTACAATAAAGAGTTTTATTATTATTATTATTATTATTATTATTAATTTCATTAAATTTTGTGTTTATGGACATGTGATTTAGATCTAAGTACTCTTTTATGAATTCTACGTATTTTGTTTTAAACTTGGGATCGCGAGCAAATCTTCTTTCTAGTGATAAGAACCTAGTAAGTGCTTGTCCATAAGAATCCCCTAAATTATTTGGTTGTTGTTTTAATGGTATTGTTACTACAAATCGACCGTCACTGTGACGTGTCGTTGTGTTTTTGTATATTTGCTCACACTCATGTTCTTCCTTGCTAAGAGCACGAGGTGAGGAAACTGTTTCTATTTCAAAATACCTATTGAGTTGTTCTTGTAATTCTATGTCGTGTGAAAAGTTGCAATGGACTGTATTACTGTGTGAATTTTTTAATTGAATTGGCGTTGACCCCGAAATTAACCATCCTAATTTGGTTTTGTTTAATATTGGTTTATTTTTACCTAAACGGATGCGGTCTGTATGTAAAATATTCCAAAATATGTCTGCATTCAATAAAATGTCAACTGGTGAAGGTTTATAAAACTCTGGATCAGCCAGTTGTATATTTTGGGGAATGTTTATTGACTTATAATCAATATGTATGGTTGGTAATGATTGTGTGATTTGTGGAACTACATAACAGTCGATATTTTGTGTGTATAATTCAAAAGGCGATGATATAGTGACGTTACAACAGTTTTGAATTAGCGATGACTGTCCATTTAGGCCTTCCACTGAAACTGACGCTGACTGTACCGGTATGTTTAATTTATCACAAAGATTTTTTGTTATGAAACATGATGTACTTCCATTGTCTAATAAGGCACGAATTTTGTATTTTTTACCGTTGATACCAATAATGTCAACAACAGCAGTAGATAGGAGAACACAGCTATGATTTACTGAAGAAAGAGTAACGTTTGTTTGTGTGATTTCCGAATGTGATAATTGTTGTGTGTTTTCGATGTTATCTTGTTTTGAAGACAACATTACGCATTTTTTATCATTATTATCGGGTGAAATTGATGTTTCTACACGATAAGGTTCCAAATGCAACATTGTATTGTGATGTTTGGAACAGATTCTGCAAGAACCTAACTTACATTTTGTATGGTCGTGTCCTGAACGCAAACAATTCATACAAAGTTTTAATTGTTGAACTTTATTAAAACGAGTTTCTGTTGGTAATGACTTGAATTTAGGACACTGATATATTGTATGTATATTTTTACATATAGGGCATGAGTATTTGAATGAACGCTGATTGTATGAGTGTTGATTGTTTGAATGTTGATGAGGTTTGTATGTGTGAAAGGTGTAGGATTAGCTATAAATGTTTTAGGTCTTGTGTGAGTGATGTCACTATGTCTGCGCCTAGGCTGTGCTTCTTCTATGGTCTCTAAGAAGTTCGCTCGATTTCTTAAAAATGATGTAAATATTTCAAGATTAGGTGAGTCTATATTGCGAGATTCCCACTCTCTTAAGGTGTTGTTATCTAATTTGGTGGAAACCATAAAAACTATAAGCGCATCCCAATGCTCTGTTGGCAGTTTTAATGATTTGAGAGCTCTTAGGTTCTTATGTACGGTGTCAATTAGTTTAAGCATCGCCTTGGAACATTCTCTATGTATTTTCTCGATGTTAAATAAATCTTGAATATGGTTATGTATTAATAGTTTATTATTGTGATAACGTTCGCATAAAAGTTTCCAAGCAATATCGTAATTTTCTGAAGAGAAATCGAGTGAACGAATAACTTCCGCAGCTGTATCTTTGAGTGAAGCTCTTAAGTAATGGAATTTGTTAATCTTTGGTAGTGACGTGTCTGAATGAATTAATGAATTAAATGTGTCGTGAAATTCGAGCCAGTCCTGGTAACGGCCAGAAAAGTTTGGTAAATGTATAGTGGGCAGCTTAAGACTGGATGCACCTGCATGGACGGTTCGCACAGTACCCGAGTTGATGTCAGAGTTGCCGCCGCGCGAGGCTGCCGCGCCGCCGCCCGCGCCGTGCCGCTCCAGCAAGTCGCGAGCGCCGGCCACGGCACTGAAGTACTGCATCTCGAAACACTCCCTCTCTTCATACTCAGCGTCTGGAATTTCACATGCACTTTCTATATCTAACTGAACACTATCAAACTCGTTATACAGTTCCTCAATTTTTGAAAGTCGCACATTTAATTCACTTAATTGAATGCTACTTAATTTTTCACTAGATGTTTGAAGTTTTAAATAATTTTGAAAAAGAGTTAACTTTGCTTTGAATGAAGAACGTTTTTTCTTTAATACCTTAATATCCATGTTTTGCAAGAAGTTGATGTATAACTAGACACTGAAATATGTAATAAATTAGTTATATTTTTAAACTTTCTATCTTTTAAATGGCCAATAATAACGAAATAATTACGTTTGACTTTTGTTTTGAATGAAGTGGGTAGTCTCGCTGCGCTATGCCGCACAGATTGCAGCTGAACCTCGACCTTGAATTGAACAATCGAGAAGCGTTCCGGCGAAACCCAATGCTTTAAACGATTCGATGATCTGCGATGAAAATAAATTATGATTAGAAATGAGTACTTATATCGATTAAGCTTATAGGTATTGATGGGACCAAAGAGCTTAGGTTTTTTAATTGTTAGGCGAGGCTTTTTTTTATAGGTACGTTTTATGGTAGATGCCTTAGTAGATGTTTTCAAAATAGTAAATAGTTAGTCTAATTATGTACGTAAAGGTTAATCAATTTAGAAGTTAAAATTATTATTTTGGCATATACCTAGGTACTTAGGTATGGAAAGACAGGTTGTACTTAGTAGGATTAAAGGATTAAAGATTAAAGGAATTGGAACGAACTCACTAATACCACTCCACGATGAGTGCTTGTAGATGATGTCTTCAACCCGGCGAAGCTGCTATGAGTCTGATTCCACGGTGAATGCTTGTAGATTTGATGTCTTCTACCCGGAGAAGCTGCTATGAGTTTGTTACCACGATGAATGCTTGTGGATGTGATGTCTTCTAATCGGAGAAGCTGCTATGAGTTTGTTTCCACTCGTTGTGTCCACGTGTTGTGTCCACGTGTGGGGTCTGCGTAGATGGGCCGTGCCGCTTGTGCCTACGCAGAATGCTTGTTCTCGGTGGTCGGCAGGATAAGATCGATCAGTACTTGATTGAATTCTTCATCGGCAAATATCTTCTTGCTGTGTCCGTCTAGAGTGACCTTTGGACGTTCATACACGGCACACAAAATGGCGACCTCTCAGCATTAACGCCCGTGTGAGCTGGTTTCTTCGAAATCCGGTGACGATGGACCAAATGTTAGGGCTCTTCGTAACAGGTGAAAATAAATGCCTCTTGATTAATTTTGAACGATTTTTAATCTTCGTTTTACAATTTTGACAATAATATTAAACAGATGTGTATCGCACTGATCGTAATGGCCGCCTAAAAAAATGGTATGGAATGTTCGCGTATATATGGCCGCGTAGCGGCGCGCAGGAGCTTGTTTTGAATGTAGGTACTCAACAGCAATCATTGAGATCTATCCATTGCCGCACGGTCAGCTTAAATAAATGTGTGCCTTGCTAATTTTGAATGTTTGTAAACATGTAGTACTCTTAATTCTTAAATAACTGTAAAATAAAAAAATACAATGTTACTAAATCTAACAACCGAATCCATACTATACAAACATTCGTAAACATACGAGTCGATGAAGTTCTGTGCTGGCACCGCAGAATTGTCAAACAATATAAGTTCTAGAATCAACAAGGCCAAGACGAGGGCATGCAAAAAGATGCAAATTCACATAATTACTAGCTATCCCGGAAGTCTGTAGCAAGTGATCGGCAGTTGATCGTGGCGGTAGTTGGTTCACCATAGTTGTCAAGGTTACATGAAAGGCAAACATCAAAGGCAGGACAAAGACAAATAAAAACTCGTTCAGTGTGTACATGGGTTGGACCCAGTTATATCGGGTAAGGATGAAGTTTATCAATTGTAATTAGCTGATAATATTTTGTTTTGAAAGTTTATCAAAGCTTAAAGTCGATCTTGAAATCAAATAAGTTTTAGACGTGACGTGAAAAGCAGGATTTTGAAAATTTTCTCAAAATAAAAATTTTCTTGTGACTTAAGTGTGTTTCTTGCGTCTATTACTGACTCTTGAATGCACTTATTTTTGCATTTCATTCTTGAATCTTCATAAAAACTAAAATAGTATAAAAAACACGAACAATTGGAATAGCAACTATTTACATTCTGATTGATACTCGAAAGAAATAAAAAATGATGAGATGTTCGCTCATCTTAAATATCAATAAAATGGACTCACCTATAACAGTCATAATACCAATCATAAATATGTTAAAAATGAAAAAGAAACTGAAGAAGGGACCACCATTTTTTTTTTGTAGATTTTTGAAACGATTTCAATATCTGAGCGGTGTTGATGGTCGCAAATTCTATGCAATACTTGACCTTATGTCAGCGTGTTAACGTGCTAGCATTGCAATAAAAAACTCAATGTGACGCCTTAAAGCACGGAATTCTCACATTGCAGGTGATCACTTAATTAATACACCATGTAGGTAATCGAATGACCATTCAGTAGTTCAATAGCAGGATAGTTTAAAAACTTCTAAAACAACATTCAAAAAGACTGTTTTATTATGAACGTAATTGTATTCATGGTTGATTAACTAACCAAATTTAATTAAAATGTAAACACAAAACAAAAAGTCAATACGGATATTGGTAAAGTAAGCGGTTTTTAAACCGAATAGAGTTTTTTAATTAGTTAATTATCCGAATTAACTTTTGACGAGGTTTCTGTAAATGCTTGCAGTGATCATTTTACCCAGTTTAACTCAAATTGAGCCTATGAAAATAAATATATATATATATATACATACCTACATAACTTCACGCCTGTATCCCTTGAGAGGTTATAAGACCATCTGATGTCTCGTTTGACTTTGTATTATAATGATGCATAGAGACTATTGCAGTGATAGGGGGTCAGCCTATCGCCCACAAATACCCAATAGAACCTCTGTCCTTTAACTGTCTTTTACAGTAAGCCCGGGAAGAGAAGCAGCTGGTACATTGTATGTTTTTCTTTCGCTCACAGTCCAGCATGGAAGCAATAAATAAATAATTCCGTATTATTTAAAATTTCACGGTTTATTGCATTGTAAAGAAAAGTCACTGAAACTTCGAATTACCACGAAAATTATAGTTATAAAAGTTTTTTCCATTAAAAAAGTATTTGTATTCAATTCAGATCTAGATGTATATAAAAGATACTTCTAAGTAATCGTCTCAAAAGTATTGTTTTAAATCCATCGTATAGAAAGTTTCTATGTATAAACCAATAGAAATACGAACAGTGTATTTAATCTATAAATGTTTAATTGGTACTTATTAATTGTTATGGGAATTTACATGACTTCATAGATAAAAGTATCTCTGGTAAAAATTAAAAAAGTGATCTCCGCGTAATCAACGTAAACAAATAAATATACTTAAGTATAATAGTATTTTTAAAATGTCCGGTATGGATTTCCAGTCTAAATAGAACTTTTTAAACATAATCAACGAATGCAGAGCATTAAAAAAACCGACTTCACATCAACACTTTGGCCGACTAATAATGTCATCCACGTAAACATTCTCCGAAATCATACATATTGTTTCCAAAATTTGAAATTTTCAATGAAGTACACAACCGATTTCGATGAAATTTATATTGGACCAACTATAAAGTATCCTCTATCATAAGAATTTTTAAAATCGATTCATAATTGTCTGAAATATCGTGTAACATAGACAAAAAAATACAGACGAATTGAGAACCTCCTCCTTTATTGGAAGTCGGTTGATGACGTAGATCTTTATCATGGTTCCTTGATTAAGATCTACGTATTGCATTAATTCAGACTTTCCCTTACGGACCAATATTGATGTTTAACTTTAAACATTTTAAACTATTTATACCTACCATATTTTAATTTTTATTTAGTTCTAGTATCTTCATGATCATGGCAGTTACAACAGTTCTACAATTGTTTAATATAATTCATTGTGAAGCAGGCCGTTCTCATTCCTAAAAAAAACATGGGCCTATAATAATATTGCGAATAAGGTTTTAACAAAAGGACAAGGGACAGAGCAATAGGAAGACCCCCTATCTCGCCACCATTATAATGCCTAAATCAGATGATTTTTTCACCTCTGCTGTTTTGCCTACCCCATAAGGGATACAGGCGTGAAGTTAGTCGTATGTATGTATGTATGTTTAGTGGATATGGTTGTTATCTGTATTTTTCAGTATTGATGTACGAGTACATAGTTGTTTCCCAACCAACATCCGATGTTGAGATCGTTTTTTTCGCCTTCGATGTCGATAAAAATAATAATTCAATACTAATATGCGACTAATGCTTATTAAGGTCGAAACCTGTGCATAAGCATCAGCATACTTCCACATGAATTAATTGGCAAAATACTTAATTTAGGTTCTTTAATACATTTACAATAAATAAGGTACAATACAACATGTTTCTTTTCCATAAATAATTACTACTTATTTGTATAAATAATTTCATCATCATCACCACAACTCCGTGTAATGAGCCCACTGCAGGGCTATGAGTCTCTCCTCTGGGTGACGAGGAGGTTTAGGCCGTAATCCACCAAGCTGGCCCAGTGCTGGTTGGTGGATGTCAGAATTTTCAGGGTGCAAAAATGGCTTCTGACAAACCCTAACGACTAATGTACAAGTATACAGCACCCGGGACCGACAGCTTAACGTTCCCTCCGAAGCACGGAAGTCGTCGTGAGAAATGAATGGTCGGCGGTCACCCATCCTAACACCGGCCGCGCCGAGTGCGCTTAACCTGCGATATCGTTTGATATGCAGAGTAACCACGGCGCCACGACGACTTGTTAAATAATTTAATGTAATTGAGAAACGAAAACAATAATATTTCTGAACATCATCACAGATCTTTGTAATGCGCCCATCTTGCGATGATTCTCTCACCTGGGTGACGAGGATTTGGTGCTAGTTGACGGATGTGAGAAATTTAAGGACGCGAAATGGATTCTGACAAACCCTAAAAACCCTAAAGACTGTATACAAGCACCGGAGGCCGACCCTTAGCGAACTCACCGAAGCACGGAAGTCGTCGTGAGAAATGAGTGGTCGACTGTCACGCATCCTTATACAGTCACGTCAAATAAGATGTTATATTTTCATTGGAATTTCAAAATATTGATTTTGCAGATATTTAAGTGATGCTATGCTTGTAGTTTCGATACAATGGAAAAAAAACGAGATTCGCGTGTTGATAAAGAAATGTGTTTAATGGGAAATACCGTTGAAGCACAGCAATAGCTTATATATATAAAACTGTTCCGTTACTGACTGAGTGACTGAGGTACTGAGTGACTGAGTGACTGACAGACAACGTACAGCCGTAACTACTGAGCGTAGAGAGCTGAAATTTGGAACATACATTCTTTAGGGGATGTAGGGGTGCACTAAGGAAGGAATTCCCGAAATTCCTACGGAAACGGGAAATATAGCACTTTTTAGTTTGTATGAAAAATCTTATTCCTTGAGTGCACCGATGTGAAACTTGGTGTAAAGGTTTTTCAATGTGTGTCTGGTTGTGTTATGAAAGGAATTCCTGAAATTCCCACGGGAACGGGAAATATATGATGTTTTAATTTGTATGAAAAAATCCCATCCCTTGAGTGCACGGATGTGATACTTGATATAAAGGTTCCTCAATAAGTGTCTGTTTGTATTATGGAAGGAATTCCCGAAATTCTCACGGGAAGGGGTTTGACTTTTTAGTTTGTATGAAAAATCTTATTCCTTGAGTGTACGGATGTGATACTTGTCATGAAGGTTCTTCAAAGAGTGACTGGTTGTGCTACGAAAAAAAATCCCGAAATTCCCACGGGCACGGGAAATATATGATTTTTAGTTTGTATGAAAAAAACTTATTCCTTGAGTGCATGGGCGTGATACTTGGTATAAAAGTTCTTTCAGTGTCTGGTTGTATAGTTTCTGAAATTTTCAAGAGAAGGGTAGTTAAGCGCATACGAAGTTGCGGGATAAAGCTAGTAGCTTATAAAATGTTATGCGGGATCAGTGGTATGCCGTCTTCAAATGTTGTCACATGGACACAAATGATGGTCAGGTCGTCCAATTGTCTGAAAATCGTTTTATTATTTTCCATCGTTTTTAATTTTAATTATCGTCTAAAATTTATTTTTTATTTACTTCAGGACTTTGAAAATTCATTATCACTATCAATCAATATATATAAAACTGTTCCGTTACTGACTGAGTTACTGAGTGACTGAGTGACTGACAGACAACGTACAGCCGTAACTACTAGGCGTAGAGAGCTGAATATATTCTTTAGAGGATGTAGGGGTGCACTAAGGAAGGAATTTTTGAAATTCCCACGGGAACGGGAAATATAGAACTTTTTAGTTTGTATGAAAAATTTTATTCCTTTAGTGCACGGGTACGATATTTGGCATAAAGGTTCTTCAAACAGTGACTGGTTGTTTTATGAAAGGAATTTCCGAAATTCTAACGGGAACAGAAATTATATGATGTTTTAATTTGTATGAAAAAACCTTATTCCTGGTGTGCACGGATGTGATACTTGGTTTACAGGTTCCTTAATAAGTGTATGATTGTATTATAGAAGGAATTCCCAAAATTCCCACGGGAACGGAAAATATAGGACTTTTGAGTTTATGCGTGTAGGAAATCGCCTGCAAACGCTCGTTTTACATAAAAATTTAGCCATGGAAAAGCTTTTTTCCAAGTGGGTGCCGCGTTTGTTTACAACTGATCAAAAGAAAGAACGTATCAATGATTCAGAGCGATGTTTGGCACTGATGAATCGTAATAAACAGAATTTTTTACATCAGTATGTGACAATGGATGAAACATGGATACACCATTTCACTTCGGAATCCAATCGGCACTCAGCGAAGTGGAGAGCGGCTGGTGAAAGCCGCCCGCAGCGGCCAAATACTCAGAAATAGGCGTGTAAGGTTATGGGATATAAGTGTATATTTTGGGATGCGCATGGAATACTTCTCACCGACTACCTTGAAAAGGGGCAACATATAGGTAAATAGTGACTATTGCATGTGCATATTGGAGCGATTAAAGTTCGAAATTGCGGTTAAACGGCCTCGAATTAACAAAAAAGTGGTGCTTCACCAGGACAACGCGCCTTGAGAACTATGGCCAAAATTAATGAGTTAGGCTTTGAATTGCTTCCTCATTCGCTCATTCCCCCTTATTTGCCATACTTGGCCCCAGCGATTACTGACTGTTTGCAAAAACTTGACTCAAATAGTTAAGTTACCGCAGCAACGGAGGCATATTTTGAAGCCAAAGACAAATCGTTCTACACGCATGGGATGAAAAAGTGAGAAAAGAATTGGAGGCACTGTACCGCTCTTGGAGGAGACTACGTTGATGAATTAAAAATATTTTTATGAAAAAAACCTTGTTTTAGTACTTATTCTCGGGACTTATTGAATCACATGTTAGGTGACAATGAGGTCAAAAAGAGTTCTGGCCACAAACATACATCTACACAAATGACGCAAGTGTCAATATTTGTATTGAAACCAAGCTTGCCGACTTTTTAACACCATCTATGACGTCACAGCCGATATTTTGTGATATGAAATAAGACATGCAGTACATGCATCAATCACTGCCGTGGCTCAATCAGGTACCTTATTTGGCATGGGCATCTTTTCAAAAATCTGACTGGGATGTATTTTCTAAGAATAGCGAGATCAAAAAAATAAATAAGACCCCATCCACTTATGAGTAGATATAGTCTTTATTAATAACGCATATTTAAATAAATACATTAATTCTATCTTTTCCTATCAGTTTGATTGAGAGTTACTTATTTTCTTGATTGAAGACTGATCTGACTTTTGATCCCGACCTCATACGTCTCAAGTTACACAGAGGCCGACAAAGGGCAATTGGGCTTCGATTTTCTTCCCGTTACTATTGTCTCCATAAGAATGTATTAATCAAATAAAGTCTTTCTTTTAGGTGTATAATCCTTTCAAAAACTAAGCTATCAAGTCTAAAAAGATACGACATGTGGCCAAATATTATAGAGATTATGCCAGCAGGGCTAGCATTAAACCGTCGATAAATAGTCGAATCGACAAGATAAATATAATTTTGTTATTTTATCCTATTATGTAAGCTAATATGCGCATCATAATAGATAGAATTACTCGATTTGATACCATGATTAAGACCACAGAACCAAATATGTCATAATCTTAATAAATTACATACACTAAATACCATATTCTAAGAAAATATCGATAAAAGGCCCGATTTATCGTTGTCGACGGTAGCATGCTAGCCCCGCAGGAGAAATATCCACGGAAATATCAATGTTGTCAGTGATTTCGCGTTAGGTACTTATTTCGTTTGCTCAATTGGAGTCTTCTTAATAACGTTTTGTTTACAAAAAATTCTGTCATTTCCTGGCTGCATTTTATTTTAGCTATGAATAAATATGTAAATCACAAACTAACAGTCTAATATATGTTTTTGGGGGTCATAACCTTATTTGACTCACGTGTTAGACAAGACTATTAAATATGATAAACATAGACATTTTGTGTATGTTTAATGTATAGGTTTTCAATTTAATAGTTTTCGCGTCAATAAATTTTCGTGTATTTATTGTTGATGGCAGTAGGTAATTTTTTTTTACTTTATCGCATATAGATCAATATTAGATAACATTTTGGATTAAAACCCTTCGTAAAATGTATATTTAAAGCTAAAACTTCTTAAACCAGCTATCAATAATTATAAAAGTAAACTTGTGCCTGTTCTAATGTTTTATTTGCCCATCACACATGTCAAGCCAAGTGTGGCTATTTTGACATTTTAATCGGTCAAGGTCATCGAAAACACACTCGATCGAACCATAAATCCATATATCTTCCGCCGCGCACGCAGTGCTCGATAAACCACCGTGGTGATAGCACGTGTGTAACCAAACAAAAGCAAATCGTGTTCTAAAATCAAAATTAATAACAGAAAATTACGTAATTTGAATTTGTTTTTCGAACGATTGTGCACTCTGTGATAATGGGAGTTGAGCCGGTAAATCTAGAGGATGTAGACACAGTGGCATTCAAGGAATTTATTGATTCATTTGATTATGTGTTTTCGGACTGCGATGGTAAGTAACTTTCTCATTACTACTAATTGTGGAAACATTTTTGTTTCATACCTAGATCGACCTAATCGCAATGCGACAATTTTCAACAGTGTTACCTTTAGACTCGCATCTCTCAAAAGGTTATAATGTAGGTCAAAAAAAAGATTTTTCACTACATAAACAACACATAAACATTCACTCAAAGATTGGGCGATCCTTAAAAAATACCGTTTTCGAGATATTTCACTTTTTTACGATTATACATCAGAAATAAATTTAAAAAAAAAAACCATTGCAATGCTTCACTTTAACTGAGATTCACAATTTCTATAAAGAAATTGGTCTTGGGTGGTCTTAGCTGCAAAGCTATACCATTAGATGGAGCTACGTTAGCAATATAACGTAAGAACAAAAACGTGTTAAGTAAGCTCAGTGGGAGAGCACTCGTCCGGCAAACGAAAAAGGTCCCGGGTTCGAGTCCTGGTCGGGTGATTTTTATTTAACACTTTTTATTTATTTATTTAAGAGTAATTAAACATTTTAAATGCAAAAACTTTAAAATATCATTATACAAACTCAAACTCAAACTCAAAAATTCTTTATTTCGTAAGTATTTAAATTCATTTGAAATAAGTCAAACAATTTACAAATTGAACTGAATCTACCACCACTTCGGAAAGTCGATCTGTTGAGGAGAAGTGGCAAGAAACTCAACAGCAATCATCTTTTAAAAATAAGAGAAAAGAAAATACATAATAACAATTTACAGCCACTTCTTGCATCCGGATATCTTAAAGTAAAACTTTTCACATCAACACTTATCCACACTTATCTATCAAAGGGTTAATCTTAAATATTTTAGGATTTTATTATAAAATGAAGCGTACACATTGACCCATGAACGAGTTGATCTTCTGGAGTCTACTATTATATTTATACATCAGAACTTTATCTACTTACATAAAATTTGCAAGGAATGTTTGTTGATTCGTTTATTATAACTTACCTATTTATCTCAGAAACTCTTGTTAGGTAATAATTATTGTTTTTTTTTTTGTATATTTCATGTTATGTGCAATACGGAGTTTTCTATTGTACTGTATCGGTATTTTTTTAATGGAAAAAAAACTAAACTAGAATATAAACGCAGGTAAAACAAAGAGGTTATTTGTTTTTACCTCTTTCTGAATTTCATAGGATATTTTATCTTTTAAATATTTTTGTACAGCATTAATAATAATAATAATTCATTTATTACTGGTTGCCCATAAAAACCCATAAAAACAATTAAAAAGTTAAACAAAATCATGAACGTGAATAAAATAATTAAAATAAGTATTAAAATAAAATGAAATGAATTAATATAATTAAAAATATGTGAATTAAAATAAAATTATCACACATAGAATTTTATTATGGAATAACATGTTAGTAATTAGAAAAGTAATGCCGTTCAGTAAAGAGAGTTTAAATTTTAAATTCTATTTACTGACCTGAATTTAATGACCGATAAACGGCGCTATATATCAAACACATTGGATATTTCGCGCCGTTTTAGCCTATCAATTTTGAATTCCGCGGGAATAGCGGGATAAAAAGCCTAATGCTATTCCAGACTGTAAGACTGTACACTATCACAATGCCAAATTTCATCCAAATCCATTGAACCGTTATGCCGTGATTTAGGATCAAACATCCATAAATCCAGAGTTTCACATTTTACTTTACTTTATTTATAGTATTCTCATTACTTTTCGATCGAGTCAAATCAGCCGTCAGACAGGACAAATGACAATAGAAGTCAATCAAATTCTCGTTGCACGTCAGACTATCGTCACGTCAAGCTTAAGAATTAACTTAGGATCAAAGTTTACTGCAAACGGGCCTGAGAATGGTAGCGTTTTGTATTATCAATATAAGCAGTTATTCGATTTGAGAATAATATTAAAATCTCTTTTGTATACCAATTTCAACTCAAGTTGCATCGTAAATAATTAATATAATTATCAAGATAACATTGAAGTGATCAATTATTATGGTTTATTTATCAGTTGCTTTTACAGTCGTTTTTAAATATTCTTGTTTCATGTGATAAATGTATTATCTATCAGTATTCAGAGGTCACCTATACATTTTATTGAAATTGCTTGACTACGTTACAAAATAAATTAAATTTTCGAAAAAATATGTATGAATACGGAGTCAAAGTCAAAAGTCAAATATATCTTTATTTCGTATGCATTTAAATACACTTGAAATAGTCAAACTATTTACAAATTGATCTAAATCTACTACCACTTCGGAAAGTCGATCTGTTGATAAGAAGTGGCAAGAAACTCAACAGCAATCATCTTTTAAAAATACACACTAACAATTTTTAGCTAGGGAATCCCAATTTCTTTCATTCGGATATCTTATACCTTTTCACACAACACTAAATCTATCGAAGAATTAATATTAAATGTTTTTGGAATTTTATTCCTAAAGGCGTATCTTCACATTGACCCATGAAAGAGTTAGTGACTTTATGGAGTCTACTATTATATTTATACATTAGATAAAGAGGCACTTGATAGAGACGTAGACATAGCTATAGAGGTAAAGATAGAAGTAGAGATACACGTAGCGATAGAGGTGAGAGAGAATAGAGAGAATGTGGATGGATATGGAGATAGACGTGGACACGGACAGGACCCAGACTCGGACGTGAACCTGGAAATGGGGAGGGGGGATGGAGACGGAAAATATTTACATTGAAAACTTTATAATTCAGCCAAAGATTTGACTGACACGAATTTAAAAATGTTAGTGAAGTCAGTTTTTTAGTGCTCTGCATTCGTTGCTTATACTTATAAATAAAAATTTTGAATCGGACATTACTTTTTGGAAATCTATCTGGCATCTCACTGGTGCTCTTTCCTCCATTAAAACACGCGAATCCTGCATGACTAGTGTTTTGAGTTACGAAATGGGCAAGATTTGATCATTACAATTTTTATTAATATAATTTTGGCATTTATTCCTATGATCACATTTTCAAAAATATTTTAATTTATTTCACAAGCACGATTTTCAGTATAAATATTTCAAGTCTAACAAGACAATCTTGGTAACTTCTACAGAAAACTTAAGAGAAATAACATTATTTTTGACGGCCCTAATTTCTGGAATGGTAGATTCCTTTATCAATCCTGTTTTGGAGCATAAACTCGCAACAAATTAAGACGATAAAGAAAGACAAGATGGCGTACGTATATTCTGTAACTCTGTTCTGTAACATGATGTACCTACTGTGATGTACATGGTTCTGCTAGTGATATTGTATTGGAAGAATACTGATACATACATACAAAACTTCACGCTTGTATCCCTTATGGGGCAGGCAGAACACCAGTGGTTATAAGACCGTCTGATGTCACGTTTGACAAATGAGGTATTACAATGATGGAGAGAGGCTATTACAGTAACAGGGGGTCTGCCTATCGCCCACAAAAATGCCAATAAAACCTCTGTCCCTTAACTGACTTTTACAGTATGTATGGGAAGAGAAGCAGCTGGTACATTCTATGTTTTTCTTTCGCTCCCAGTCCAGCATGATAAAATGTCATACATTAACATACTGCAACTTTTAGGCACATTATGTTAACATGTGATAATCACAGATTCGGGGCCCTGTTACCTTCCAAGAGAAGTCGTTACACTGACTATAAAATATGTAGGTAACTAAATTGGTCTAATTATTTTCATATTGAAAATTACTTAAGTATTGAGTCTGGCATATAATTCAATGTAGTAAACTGACAGGTCGGTTTGACAAATTTGGAGGTATTATAAAGATGGAGACAAGACTATTGTAGAGACAGGGGGTCAGCGTATCGCTCGCAAAAATGCCTTTAAAACCTCTGTCCATTAACTGACTTTTACAGTATGCCCGGGAAGAGATGCAGCTGGTACATTCTATGTTTTTCTTTTGCTTCCAGTCCAGCATGGAAGACATTTAGAATTATAAGAATATTATTATAAAAAAAATAATAACGTTCAGTCACTTAAACAACATCACTACCTATTAATTTTCTTCCCTTTGTGGCACTGTCATTTTACTGCATTGAATTATTTCCCAGGGTATATTAATTATTTGTTTTGGCAAGTTAAATAGGTACTTAACAGTTGAACATTTTTGATACTTATAATCAAAGAAGTTAAACTGACACTCAGATCAATTTAATATTGCACTCTCTTATTTTTGGTCTTTTTTATGTCGAATTAGGAGATTTCAATCAAACACTCAACAGCTGCTAGAGTCTGGCTAACGAAAGAAGACACTGGGGATTTTTGAAAACTGTTTATGTACCTACTAGAATAAATGTCAGAGTCGTATTTCTGGTGTCACTGTTGTCAATCGAACGGCTGTTGATGGTTTTAGTAATTGAGATTTTGGAATTTTCGTATTTGAAAATGAATAAAAAAATTAAAATTTGAATAGTTTCATAATCAATGTAGGTAACAGCGATACCAGTGATTGACGATTCATTCCATATAGAATTGCTGGATTCAGATTTTGATTTCAATGAATTAAAATAATTATTGTACTTTTTTGTTTTATTTTTAAACCTGATTAGTACTAGTTGCCTATCATTTTATAAAGTATATAAACCTACTTCTCATCAAAAAGTAGGACAGTACCAAATTCTTTATTTTTTACGATACTATTATAAAAAAAAATTAAGTGTCATGTTTGTTTCTTCCATGTATTTCGTACTATTGTCGGGGTTACCATGATGCTATTTTTTTAATTCGCCAGGTTTTTCCAGTCTCTACTTTCATTAGCCAGACTTTAACAAAAACTGATTTTGAAGCCTCAATTTCACATTGGACAGATTTAAACAAAAAAGTGTCATGTTGAATAAGGCTCATTGTTCATTAACGTATTTGTAAACATGTATGAAATTAATAAATTAAATTCCTAGTATTTTAAGGTAGTATTTTTGTCAAATCATGAGGTTTATGTTCATAGTCATTATGATCACGTTACAAGCAATTTAATATGAGGCTTAGCATTGAATGATAGTTAAAATATAATTTTTATCTTATCTTAACAACGATAATTAATACGTTAGCTTTAACAATAAGTGTGTAGACTGAAACAACACAATTTTATCATCTTACTTGCTATTTAGTTCTAATATTGTTAAATTAACAAGTTTTTAGGCTGCAAACTTGTCGGCAGCGACATCAACGCGGGCATCGGCGCGGGCAGTGACACGATGAATCTGGGCCTTTCTCGACGCTAGAGGGCGCTCGAGCGGTTTGTCGCGGTTTCATAGAAACTCAATACTTTCTATCGTATCGCGGAAATCGCTGCCCACGCCACTGCCGTCCAGTTTACAGCCTCAAGGGTGAATGAATGAATAATAGAGCCGTGTTGGATGAGATTCGCCCTACCGGGCCTCGATAAAAAAGTCAAAAAGTTTTATTCTTCATAAGGCCATCGAATGAATGCTTAATGACGTCACAATTTTGTACTTCGGCTTTAACAAGGTGTTGATAGTCTAATACTTATAATAAATCTGTAGAAGTAAAAATTCTGTACAATGAAAATATCAAAAAAAAAATTGCAGGAGTTGTTTCTAGACCGACCCCGAACCCAAAAATGTGTTTGCGTCTGTTTGTTCAAGCATCACTCAAAAACCACCAATTAGATTACAATGAAACTTGCTATAATTATTCTTTAGTTCAATTCACAAAAACTTCAATAAGAACTCCGTCCCTCAACCGACTCTTACAGTTTGCCCGGGAAGAGAAGCTGCTGGCACATTCTATGTTTTTCTTTTGCTCCCAGTTTAGCATGGAAACAATGTGGTTTTAGTCACCAATAAAATAAAATATTAACTGTTCTAATCTATCGCAGTTGTGTTCACTATAATTTAATTTACTTGCGGGATTCTTATCACTATTTTTGATTTTTATTTTGCGCGATGTTGTATTTCGATGTTGTATATCTCGGAATCATGGTGCTTGCCACAGCATTATTTGAGTGTGGAGAATGAATGGATGTTCGTTTATCTTAAATAAAAAGCAAGGGTTTGTAATAATAATAATAACTCTTTATTGCCAACAAAACAATTACAGGAATATTAATAAAAATAGCACAAATTTGGACAATTTGGGCGCCCTTATTGCTTCAAGTGGTTTCTACCATACCTAAGCAATTTCTATTATTTTTTTAAGTAAATAAGTATTTCTGTATACAATGAGTCATCTAAGTTGTTTAAAATTAGTTCCCAGAGCTATAGGAGCTGTAGAGCTCGACATACATTATCTCCAAGTTGTTCACAAACACGGTTTTTGTCCACAAAGTCGGTAAAAATACAATATAAGAAGACTTCAAGTGCAAAGCAAACTTCATCCATATAAAGACAAGCACAAGTTTGCTATCACTGGTTAAACGATTGTGAGTGTATACAGGGTTGATTTAAATAAGCACATCACCTCTTGAAAGCAGCCTCTCTACATAAATCACAATAACAATTTTTCTACGTTCCCTTTTATAAAATGTCGAGATATTCATAATGAATCGTAAAATAAAATCTGAATGTAAAGCCACAGTTAACAGCAAGTAATTAATAAATATTCAGACGACCACTTTGGCTCCTATCTGCCTCAGACGCCAGTGGTTGCGGGTTCGATTCCCGCCCGGAACAAGAAACAAAAAATTTTCAGCGTCTGGGCGTTTATCTATATTACATGTATTTTCTATTCTAGGTTCACTACATGGTATCTCATAACACAAGCTTTGCTTACATTGAAGCCATGTAGTTGGTGTGATTGTCTGGGGTATTTTTTATTCATTAAATTCAAAAAAAAGCTTCTATGCTGGACTGGGAGCGAAAGAAAAACATAGAATGTGCCAGCTGCTTCTCTTCCCGGGCATACTGTAAAAGTCGGTTAAGGGACCGAGGTGTTATGGGTGGCTTTTTTGTGAGCGATAGGCTGACCCCCTGCAATAGTCTCTCTCCACTATTATAATGCCTCCAAATTTGTCAAACGTGACATCAGATGGTTTTATTACCTCTGGTGTTCTGCCTACCCCATACGGGATACAGGCTACAAAACCATCTGACGTCACGTTCGACAAATTTGGAGGCATTATAATGGTGGATAGAGACTATTGCAGTGACAGGAGGTCAGCCAATCGCCCACAAAAAAATCTCCAGTAAAACCTCTGTCCCTTGACTGACTTTTACAGTTTGCCCGGGAAAATTGTAATGAATATGTAATGTAAGGAAGATTGTAAAATGTGTAATATTGTAATATACCAATACCGATCTTTCCTAAATTTTTAATATTAACTGGTGGCCATAAGTAACACTTTATATTTCACACAGTAAAAAAACCTAATTATTCAATGACATCGAGAACGCAGCTATAATTGAACTAAGCAGTGCTTCTTACTAGCCAGCGCTGCAATAAATCGTTTTATTTCAACTTTAGAACACTGCAACTAGTTTTGTTTAGTTAAATAGCCCAGATAGCAGTGACTGTCTGTGAACTGAGAGCGTCTGAAAACTCTGACAGCACATGGCCTTAGGAAATAATTAGTTCTTCATAGAACATTGCCAGATCACATTACCGATGGCAACGCGGTGAATTTTTTTGTTTTCCCCCAAGGAAAGCTTTGGCACCTACTAAAGCAAGCACTAATAGGAGGAGAATGAATCCTTTTACGGACGAAAGGATATTCTAAAGCGCTGCCATTCCCGAAGGCTAACAGGTATAAAATACCGTGTTAGTACGGGGACCGCGAGAGCGGCCACGAGACTCCCCAAAACCCTGAGTATACCTACCAAACATCCCTTTAATGACCCGCCTTGAAAAAGGCCAAAACGTGGTGATAATTGGCGGTAGAATTTATATGAATAGTCGTCCCATGTTTCAGGCCTTTGTAATTTATACAAGTTCTTATGGATATTTCGATTGATAATAATGATTGCGGTAAGGTAAGGAAAATTATATTGATACTAGCTGACCCGGCAAACGTTGCTTTGCCATATAAATAAAAAAAATATATAAAAAAAAAATATGTTGGCCAATTCTCATACATACCGGATAAGCACAAAAAAATTCATCAAAATCGGTGAAGCCGTTTCGGAGGAGTATGGCAACGAAAACTGTGACAAGAGAATTTTATATATTATAGATATGTAACTTTCCATAACAATATAATTCTTTTAAACAAGAATATTAATCACATTTACATTACATTTTAATTTCTGCGTATATTTTGAATGAAACCAATATACCTACATTTGAAAAATTATGTTTAGTTTTCACACTGAGTGCACGCTGGTATACCTCAAAATATAATTTAATTATTTTCATAACATATTTTAATGAAATAGTAAGTGAAAAATTAATTTTCAAGTTTAGCATTCATTTATCTCGTTTATTTTAAAGAGACAGTTAATAATAACAAACAAGACAAATAATAACAAGAAGTTTTCGATGCTTGATTTTATAATTGGATGATGATTTGAATCTAAGACTTGAAAGGGAATTGTTGACCCATTTGACATTCACAAAGTCAACAGCTAATCAGGCTCAATATGAAAATAATCAACGGATGCAGAGCATTAAAAATACCGACTTCACGTCAAAACTTTAGCTGAAGTATAACGTCGTCAATGTAGAAATACAAATATAAAAATGTGCTAAATAATTTTTCGAGAAGTACCCAATCAATTTCGATGTAATTTTCATGAGACAAACTCTGAAATATCTATCGTCTATCATATGGTGCCGTAAAATCGCTGTGAAATTGTGTAACAAAGGCACAAAAAAAAAACATACACACGAATTGAGAACGAATTTTTAAATTTAGAAACATAATTATGGCTGGAAAGTATTTCGTGATCATTGTCTTTTATGCAACCAATGACTCATACGGTGAAACAATGCTTTTAGGGCAAATTTATGTCGATATCGGAGAGGAATTAGGCTGAAATTAGGGTTCGAAACAGTGAAATTTCTCTATTTTCAGGGAAAAACAATATGCATGCAAAAACATTTCAGGATTGATATGAACATATTTGAAAACGGTTTATTTATTTACTAAAATGCATAATACTTAAGAAACAAGTACATACACATGGGGTTTAACTAATAACTTAATGATTAATCAAGAAAACATAATCCTAAAAATAAAATAAAAAATTATCCTAACCAATATACAAATAAACATCTTCATGCACTAAGTATTATATTGCATAGAGATCTATCCCACAATCACTGATATCTGAAGCAGATAGAGTTATTTTAGCGCCGCATAGACCATGAAAAATAAAATATTATGTAAAGCAGTACCAATTGTCAGGTGAAACGACGACAAGTGACGGGGCAAAAACCAGTTTCATTAAAGCAATTTATTTTACCACTATGGAGGATGTACTCTGGATTATTATCTGACTAACTGCTAAAATGGTCCTCTTAACGTCATAATCTTATTAACCCTTAAATGCGATCGTAAGTTTGCCTAAAGTTACAGGAATAGTGGGGCTCGTGTGGCCCTTAAAATTCTTTTTGTTACAGTTAAAAACAATAAATAACAAGTTATCTTATTAAAACATCTTTTATCCATGTTATTCTTTTTAATTAGTCACTAGAAGAAAATAGAGAAGAATTGTGCATATTATTAATAATAAAATAAAATCCCAAGACAATCACACCAACGTCATGGCCCCAAACTAAGTAGAGCTTGTGATGTGGGATACCATGTAACGAAAAAATGGGGAACATAGAATATAATAAATATAGGAATAGATAAAACGCCCGGAGCATCTTTTTTCCTTGTTCCGTGCGGGAATCTAATCCGCGACCACTGGCGCCTGAGGCAGACAGTGTTACCCCATCGTGGTCGTCAAATAATATTTGTATATTTAATTTTTGAAAGTACCTACCAAAAATGTCTTTTAATATTTTTTGGGCATAATATGCATGGTTTCTTAGCCTTTATAAAAATAAAAACTTAAAAAAACCTTCAGCAAACCTTTTACCTCGCGGCCCCAAAAATCTTGGTAAATGCTGAAGGCCTGATATTCCAGTATCCACCACAAATAGAGGCTTAATGAGATTACACAAAATGCTGGCCACGCAAGCTGCATAGATTTTAAGGATTTATAAATAATTAAGCGTGAGAGCCGCATGGACACCACGATACCAGCAAAGGGTTAATTATCTTCATGTTTCATTTACGGTAACTTCTTGGGTTTATATTACGAGAATAATTATCTCTTAACAATGTATTCCACGAAGCTTGTTGTAATTACGAGGTTCTTAGAATATTGTAAGCCTTTATTTGTTGTTCATTCAAAGGATTATAGTGGCGAAATAATAAGATAACCACATAACTGAGATTTTGTTTATTTTGTGACGCTAAGAGCGCTAAAGTCAAAAAAAACTTTTTATAACTTTGTATGAAAAGAACAAGATTATAACAGTAGCATATTATGTTTTAGTAAATAATCATCATGTTCTTAAATGATACATTTATAAGACGTTTTCAAGGCATACTCTAATGGTGCGTACAGATTGCTGTAATGGAAATAGTAATGTAAAATTCTGCGCATTACACGTCCAAATACGCAACGAGCGTAGAATGTTATATTACTAGTTCCATCACAGCATCTGTACGCACCATTAAATGTATTCAATGCTTTTTCCTTGGTTCGAATATGAAGAAGATATTTTTGTGATGAACGTTCGATTTCAAGTCATTTCTAAATTTTATAACCAGATTTTTGTACTTATAATGTTGTAGTTTCCATAGTAAATTTCTGCGTGGACCTTAATTCAGGCTATACAGTGTGGTGTGAATGATAACAATATTGTATTATTTATTGCAATAGTCTACCAACTTGCAAAACGTGATGTTTATGAAGCTTGTTTTACTCTCGTTTGGTTGAACTTTACTACAGAAATATGCACTTCCTAAAGAAATGATGAGTTACTTTTAAAGAAGAGTACTACAATTAAGTATTTATTTCCAGGTGTGATTTGGCATCCAGCGCCATCCAAAGAATCCGGACAATTTATAAACCTAATGAAGAAACTCGGAAAAAAAGTTCATTTTGTTTCGAACAACAGCATAAGGTCTAAAGAACAGTATGATGAGAAATTTGCCGGCGCTGGTATTGAAAATGGAACTGTAAGTATATTTCTTTTTAAATTCACCATCACATCACCACAACTCTTTGTAATGAGCCCACTGTTGAGCTATGAGTCTCTCCCCTGGGTGACGACGAGGTATAGGCCGTAATTCACCAAGTGCTGGTTCATGGATGTCAGAATTTTCAGGGAGCCGAAATGGCTTCTGACAAACCCTAACGACTACTAAATAAAACACTTTTGAACCGGATTTGACAAGCGACTGAGGTGTCAAGTGTTTTATTTAATCGCGAAAGCTTAAGACAATATTAAACCCTAACGACTACTGTATACACGGTCACCCATCCAAACACCGACTACGCTGAACGTTGCTTAACTTGCGATATCGTACGAAATACACAATAGCCACGGCGCCACGGGGACTTGTTTGTAACTTTTTATATTCATTGATCATAAAAATAGACGTCCGTGCTTCGGAAGGCATGTTAAACAGCTGGTCTCGGATGCTGTATACTTGTATACAGTAGTCGTTAAGGTTTATCAGAAGCTATTTCGGCGTCCTGAAAATTCAACAATTAGCAATGGGCCAGCTTGGTTGTTTACGGCCTCTATCATTCAGGGGAGAGACACATAGCCTTGCACAAAGAGATGACTAAACCAGAATTTGACCTCCATTCCATCAATCAATCAATTTATATAAAACTGTTCCGTTACTGACTGAGTGACTGAGGTACTGAGGTACTGAGTGACTGACAGACAACGTACAGCCGTAACTACTGGGCATAGAGAGCTGAAATTTGGAACATACATTTTTTAGGGGATGTAGGGGTGTACTAAGGAAGGACTTCCCGAAATTCCCACGGGAACGGGAAATATAGGACTTATTAGTTTGTATGAAAAATCTTATTCCTTGAGTGCACCGATGTGAAACTTGGTGTAAAGGTTTTTCAATGTGTGTCTGGTTGTGTTATGAAAGGAATTCCCGAAATTCCCACGGGAACGGGAAATATATGATGTTTTAGTTTTTATGAAAAAATGTCATCCCTTGAGTGCACGGATGTGATACTTGATATAAAGGTTCCTCAATAAGTGTCTGTTTGTATTATGGAAGGAATTCCCGAAATTCCTACGGGAAGGGGTTGAACTTTTAAGTTTGTATGAAAAATCTTATTCCTTGAGTGTACGGATGTGATACTTGGCATGAAGGTTCTTCAAAGAGTGACTGGTTGTGCAACGAAAAAAATTCCCAAAATTCCCACGGGCACGGGAAATATATGATTTTTAGTTTGTATGAAAAAGACTTATTCCTTGAGTGCATGGGTGTGATACTTGGTATGAAGGTTCTTTCAGTGGGTATCTGGTTGTATAGTTTCTGAAATTTCCACAAGATGGGTAGTTAAGCGCATACGAAGTTGCGGGATAAAGCTAGTCTGATGTAAATTTGTAGTATGGATGTATAATGGTTAAAGATGGAGCAAACGGCTTGAGAGTTGAAGTAGCTCTTCAAAGAATAAGGCCAAAATAGGAGCATAATCGTCAAAGCAATTAAGGGCTCCGTGGTGCAGTGGTCTAGAACTACTTCACCAATCGTGAGGTCACGGGTTCGATTCCCGCACGGAACAAGAAAATAAATGTTCGGGTTCTGGGCGTTTATCCATGATGTATTTATATTCTAGGTTCTCCCGTAGTTTGCAACTTGGTATTTGCAATCTCATAACACAAGCTTTACTTATTTTGAGGCCATGTAGTTGTTGTGATTGTCAGGTGTTTTAATCAATCAAAAATTGTACTTAGCGATATTTTATATGGGAATAATGGTGGTTAACCACTAGGTAGTGCGATCACAGAACTTTATCAATTCATGTGCTTATGAATGTGGAGTCAGTTACAAGTTGTAAGCAAAATCTTTACTGGTTTCAAAGATGACGTTAAAAAAAAGCTAGGGTATACATACATACTAGGGTATATATACACACATGCATAATTCACGCCTGTATCCCTTATGGGGGCAGAAGACCAAACGCCATAAAACCATCTGATGTCTCTTTTGACATATTTGGAGGTATGATAATGATGGAGAGTGACTATTACAGTGATGGGGGATCAGCCTTTCGCCCGTAAAAATGCCAATAAAACCTCTGTCCCTTAACTGGCTTTTACAGTATGCCCGGGAAGAGAAGCAGCTGGCACATTCTATGTCTTTCTTTCGCTCCCAGTCCAGCATAGAAGGGGAGCAAAGTCAAAAATTCAAAGTCAACAGAATATTTGTAAATTATAATGTTCTCAAATAATTATGGTATGCCTCGCAAAATTAGTTCTTGCGTGAGGTGACATTTAGAGGTTAAATACTGTTTTAATCTTATCTGTGACTGTTGATTATCTTCCTTGTCATGTTGGCGAGAAGAAAAAATAAATATGAATTCAAACCATTGTAAATATAATAAAATGCAATATTCATTATTATTTCAAGTCGCGAGATTCTGTTTATACAGGGTGACTCGTGGGTCACTTTCTAAATTCGAGGACGTGATAGTTTGCGATCATACTCGAAGACAAAAAATAATACGAGTATATAATATTTTTCGAGTAAACTTAACGGAAAGTTAAAGAATTAATCACGCAACGCATGGTTACACTGGTAACGACTTACCACAGACAGAATAGGTAGGTAGGCATAGACGACTTCACGAACGGTCGTCGAGCCTTGAGTGCCAACGCTGCGTTTCATACAAAACTGCAACGCCCGTTCCATACGATACGGACGTTCGGAATGCGCCAAGTGCCGCGTACGGTACGGAAAATATTATGAAAGTTTGTATGTTTGAATCTCTATTAGTAGGTGTTATATAAATCTATGGGTACCTGAAGCTACGTACGACGTAGGGTACGCGCGTTCGAACGCGAAACGCAGCGTTGTCACTTAAGCATTCGTGAACTCTTTATATATGTACAGTGTGCTCTCCTTCAATATCTTAAATTTGGACGACCAGCTGGTGTAGCGGTAACATCCATTGCCTTCTATGCCAGAGGTCCTGGGTTCGAATCCCGGCGGCGGCGGATATTTGTGTGATATACACAGATATTAGTCGGCAGGTCATGGATGTTTATATGTTCATTTAAGTTTATTCTAATAAAAAATATGTATTTATTCAATATGAATGTTTATATATTTCTTAAGTATATCAGTTATCTAGTATCCATAACACAAGTTCTTAAAAGCGTTCGGGAAGCTCCGTGAAATCTTCTCGTCACAAATACCGCAATGTCTGAAGACAAAGGTTTTTAACCAGTGTGTGTTGCCAGTGATGACATACGGCACTGAGACGTGGTCGCTAACTATGGGCCTTATAAACAAGCTTCGAGTCGCTCAGCGGGCAATGGAAAGGGCTATGCTCGGAGTTTTCCTGCGGGATCGAATCAGGAATGAGGAGATTCGCAGGCGAACCAAAGTCACCGACATAGCCAGAAGGATTGCAGAGCTGAAGTGGCAATGGGCAGGGCACATAGCTCGAAGAACAGATGGCCGGTGGGGCAAAAAAGTTCTCGAGTGGCGGCCACGTACTGGGAGACGCAGCGTAGGCAGGCCCCCCGCACGATGGACCGACGACCTGGTCAAAGTCGCCGGTAAACGCTGGATGAGGGCGGCGCGGGACCGAGCGACGTGGAAGACCTTGGGGGAGGCCTATGTCCAGCAGTGGACGTCTACAGGCTGTGGATGATGATGATGATGATGATAACACAAGTTCTTTAAGAAACTTAATTTGGGCTAGATAATGTTGTGTGAGAGTCAGAAATATTTATTATTATTATTTATATATAAAGCCACACGCCTTTCGGCGGAAAGACCCGACAATTTGACCAGTCGGTCGGGGATCAGGGCAAGAGGGACAGAAACCGGCGAACTATTCGGGCAGTATCCAGCAAAACCGCTCTTTGCATGCGTGCTGGAAGCGAACCACCGCCGAATCCCAGTCTTTCAAGGTTTCTGCCCTAAGTGGCTGGGGTCAAACCGTTTGCGGATATTACAACCGGGATGATTTCGGTGGACATAACTTTTTTCGGTCACCTTGTGTGCAAGGTCCAAGTACTTGCGTTGCTTTTCGGTTTCGGCCTTCACGAGTTTCTCGTCATGTGGTATAGTTATGTCCACCAAAAACACCTTGGACGGCGATTGGTCCATTAACACGATATCAGGTTTATTCGCTAGAATAGTCCTGTTCGTGATAATGGGCCGATCCCAGTAGAGCTTGGCGCTGCCGTTTTCGAGAACGGGCTCCGGCGTGTACTGGTAATAAGGCAGTTTCTGACTGATGAGACCGTATTTCAGAGCGAGCTCTTGGTGGAGAATTTCGGCTGCTTGGTTGTGTCTATGCAGATACTCATTGTTAGCAAGAACCGAACAACCCGAAACCACATGTCTGAGGAAGTCGCCAGGTTGGCGGCACGCCCGACATACGTCCACTGTGCCGTCCCTCATTATGTACTTCCGGTAGTTGTTCGTCTTGATAACCTGATCCTGTATCGCAAAGAGAAACCCTTCGGTTTCCCCAAAGAGGTCCCCGAACCGCAGCCAATGCACGGAGGCTTTACGGTCCACGTGTGGCTCGGTTTTTATTATACTTACTCGGTTTATATATATTATTATTATTATTAAATGTGTCACCAGTCACCCTGTATATGTATATTCTAGGTTCCCTTCTAGTTCGCTATATGGTATCCCATATCACAAGCTATGCTTCCTTTAGGGCCGTGTAGTTTTTGATTATCTCGGGAATTTTTTTTCTTTTTTAGTCTTTAAAACTTATAAAACTACCTACTTAAACTGTACAATGTTATCATACGATACAATAATGCTGATTCGGGAAATATAAGTATATTTAAGTGTCATCAAATTATAAGTATAACTTTATCATACAGATGCAATAAAATCGGATTAAATAAAAACAATAATACACTCATGCGCTCATACGTGATATGATCGTGGCATCCTATTTCTCATTATTTATTATCAAATTATTTCCAATATATTCATAATAATAGGATCCTATTTATGATATCGGATTTATTTTGTTTATATTAGGCGTTACTTTACGGGAACTTTCCCTGTGCTCGTGTACTGTGATTTCTCTAATAATACTTATAAAATTCACGATAATACGTCCAAAATTGACATGGTATTCGATTTTTTTAACGGCAGTACAGTCCTTTAATGCATGTGAAAATTTAATGATATATGTCAATAATATTCAAATAACTAAGTTTTACTTTGAATTATGTATGTTCAGAACTTAGATATGAGTTAAAAATAGCTTGGAAAAGAATTGGAAAACAATAGCTTTTCACACAGAAAAATGCATGTTTTTTTAGACATATTTTTTTTGTTTCAGGAAAATTTAACTTTACCTTCAATTGCGATAGCTGAATATTTGAAGTCTAAGAATTTCGATAAGCATGTGTACTGTGTGAGTTGTCTAGAAACTGAAAATATGCTGAAGTCTTATGGCCTGAAGTGTAAAAGTGGCGTAAGTATTTGTATTTTTTAAATCAAATGTTTGAATAATTGTTTTACCTCAAAAGGCTGTTGATTTAGGAAAAAATATTGTTACTATGTTGCGTTTTGATTGTAGGAAACTGATATCTTTATCTGAAACAAAAATGTATCTAATTCACTTGTAACGTTTAATCAATATATATAAAACTGTTCCGTTACTGACTGACTGAGGTACTGAGTGACTGAGTGACTGACAGACAACGTACAACCGTAACTATTGGGCGTAGAGAGCTAAAATTTGGAACATAAATTTTTTAGGGGATGTAGGGGTGCACTAAGGAAGGAATTTCCGAAATTCTCACGGAAACGGGAAATATAGGACTTTTTATTTTGTATGAAAAATCTTATTCCTTGTGTGCACCGATGTGAAACTTAGTGTAAAGGTTTTTCAATGTGTGTCTGGTTGTGTTATGAAAGGAATTCCCGAAATTCCCACGGGAACGGGAAATATATGATGTTTTAATTTGACTGAAAAAATCCCATCCCTTGAGTGCACGGATGTGATACCTAATATAAAGGTTCCTCAATAAGTGTCTGTTTGTATTATGGAAGGAATTCCCGAAATTCCCTACGGAAGGGGTTGGGCTTTTTAGTTTGTGTGAAAAATCTTATTCCTTGAGTGTTTGGATGTGATACTTGGCATGAAGGTTCTTCAAAGAGTGACTGGTTGTGCTACGAAAAAAATCCCAAAATTCCCACGGGCACGGGAAATATATGATTTTTAGTTTGTATGAAAAAAACTTATTCCTTGAGTGCATGGGTGTGATACTTGGTATAAAGGTTCTTTCAGTGGGTGTCTGGTTGTATAGTTTCTGAAATTTCCACGAGAAGGGTAGTTAAGCGCATACGAAGTTGCGGGATAAAGCTAGAGTTACCATATTAATTATAAGGATGAGTGATTGTATTACCAAATTTTAAGACGTTAAAGTCAGAGTCAAAGTCAAAAATATCTTAAGTTCTTTGGTATTTAAATACACTTGAAATAGTTACAAATTGAACTGAAACTACCACCACTTTGGAAAGTCAATCTGTTGAAAAGAAGTGGCAAGAAACTCAACAGCAAACATGTTTTAAAAATACACAATAACAATTTTCAGCCAAGGAACCACCTTCTTGCATCTGAATATCTTATAGTAGACCTTTTTACACAACACTTATCCTTAATTCTATCGAAGGGTTAATTTTAAATATTTTTAGTATTTTATTATTAAAGCGTACACTTGACCCATGAACGAGTAAGTGACTTTCTGGAGTCTACTATTATATTTATACATTAGGCAAAGAGGTACTAGATAGCAACGTAGACATAGATATAGAGGTAAAGATAGAAGTAGAGATAGACGTAGCGATAGAGGTGAGAGAGAATAAAGAGAATGTTGATGGAGATGGAGATAGACTTGGACACGGACAGGACACAGACACGGACGTGGATAGGACATGGACATGGGTAAGTCAAAGTTAAAAAAGTAACATAGTCATAAAGTCATCAGCAAAACAACCTGGCACCGCTAGCAGCACCTGTTCATGAGTTAGGATAACCTAAGAAGTCTATAATAACCTGCACGGGGTCTACGTCAGCGAAAACAAAATTGGCGTGGTCCATAAAATGTAAATAATCCAAGATCCACTATCTCAACACATTATAAAAGAATCGGGTTTACGACACAAGAAAGTTTGGAAACTTCTGCCCGTAATGTCTATAGCTTTATTTTACTAAGAAGTACCTGTGTAATTATCTTTCCAGACTTTAATTAGTGAAATCTCCTCTTTTGTCATCACTTTCATATAGAGGCATCAATAACTAAGGACATCAAACAAAATCTTATTAAAAATGGCCCCAAACTTATTATATCTTTTGTCTGTTTCAGCCAGACATTGTACCTGACAGTTATGCTGAATTTACAAAATATATGCAAGATGATGAAGATATTGGAGCTGTTGTTTTTGACAGTGATTTCAAAATAAATTTACCAAAAATGTATAAAGCTATAACGTATTTGAATCGCCCAGACGTAATATTCATAAATGGGGCTACCGATAAATACATAAGCATTATGCCTGGAACAATATCAATCAGTGAGTATCTTTGTAATATTGAGCGCTGCCCCGTAGTTTTACTGGCAAAGATATGGCGAGGCTTCTATAGATTGGGACTGCTTTGACTGGAACCGCGGTCCTAGTCGCAGGAATGATTTAATATTTTTCTTCCGGCGACTGGGACTGGGACCATACATAAATGAACATTTATTGTTCAATCCAAAACCAGTACAGCTAAACAAAAAAGGTTAAGGTAAATTTTATACTATTCGATTCGAAAATAATAACACCTATTTGTGCCCGTTCTTGTTATTTTGGATTAACATTATTTAACATGCCAAAACTAATCAAAATTTTCAAAAAATTACTAACATGTAAAAAAATGTCTACAAGTAGTAGTGTGTTAGGTATCGGATTTCCGATACTTCACCCACGTATGTTATGTTAAATTTTGTCGACAAAATACTATACAATGGGGGGTCGAAACCCTCACCCCTCTGAATGACAGCCATTTTAAAATTGAATATTAAATTTTTTCACATTTTCATGCGATGTTTATTTGTTAGCATAGTTTTTTAGCAAAAAAAAGTAAATGGAAAAAATATATATGTTCTCAGCTCAAGTGCGATCATGCATGGAGTACTGCAGTCTTCTTTGAGATGGTTCAGCCAAATATCAACTAGACTACGGACTACTAGACGCAGACAGAACTTCCATCCGTATTGACAGTTCCTTTTTGATACGCGTCGTCACCAAGGTTTGGAATGAACTGCCTACGTCTATTTTACCTGGCCAGTATAGTCCGATTCTTCGTAGACGGCAAGGAGTCTGGTTTTGAGGGCTTCGAATCTTTCACTTTGCGGTGGCTGCAGCAATATATCCCTCACTTGCTGAATGACTTCTTTGCCTAATTTCGCGATAACCAGGTTGAATTTTGCGTCATCATTAAGCTTTTGTGGTAGCAGAATGGCTTCACATTGTAGAAACCACTGTCGAGGTTGATCGCACCAGAACTAGGGGATGCGCGAAGAAACCGTCACTGTTGCTAGCTCAGACGTTATAAAGTAATAGTAAAGTGATACAATCGTTACCGACAATGTTTGGAGAGCGGCTGTTCTCTCTCTAGTACATATTAAATATTGATTATGTTACAATTACAAATTAGGAGATGGACTAATATAACAAAGATAATATCTGTGTCGGCAGTAGGCACAGAAGCGACATTTAAATTGTGAAAATAATCAGTTTCAGTGAACTAGTAAAAATACGCGATATTAAATTTTAAAATGGCTGTCATTCAGAGGGGTGCAGGGTGCAACCCACCACTGTATAGTATTTTGTCGATAAAATTTAACATACTATACGTGGGTGCAGTACCGGAAATTCGATACCTAACACTCTGTATATTATATTGATAATCATCCTAAAAGGTACTATCGGGTACTATATTTTAACCTGTAATTCGGCGTTTCAGTTTCTTCATATGTGGTCACAATTAATTGAGGCGGATTTTGTTAGGTTTTCATTTATAAGGTAAACCATCTTTACTTTCATCTGTTTTCCAGCACCTGTGAATCGTAAAATCATAACTATTCCTTACTTTAGTTAATAATTCCAACATTGAGATAGGAAAAAGTACACATCATATATTTTTTGCATTGTGTGCCTATGTTTATATATTTTTTTGAATTTGAATGGTTACACTGTTAAACAGGTGTTCTTCTTGGTAATCAAAAATTTTTCTGAATAATAAGTGGGGATTATTCTAGTAAAAGTAATAATAGGTGTGTTTTTGCAGCAATAATAAACACTATTTTATTTGCAGCACCAACGGCTTTAAGTAACGTAGCAGGAGAAGTAACCAAGAGAGAACCTGAGCAGTTGGCGAAACCTGGTAAAAAATTTGCCGACTTTGCCATGAAGAGGGGAGGAGCTTCAGACCCGAGTAGAGTGCTGTTCATTGGTGACATGTAAGTTAAATACATCACAATGTCTTACCACATGATCTGTAGGTTGATCTAGTATAGTTGTTTCAATTACTATAAAGTCCTTTGCAATCTGAGCACAAAATAACAGCTCTTAACATCTCTAGTGTGAAAGCTTTCATAAATCTTGGATTCAGATAAAACTAAATACGAAAAGTAGAAGACAAAGGATAATTCCCTTTTTTCTTATTAAAAAAAAAAGTTCAAAAAATAAAACCCGACTACTAAAAAAATGCTTTAAGGGAACAAGTAATAGTCTCCACTGAAATATTTATGTATTGCTTGTTTCCTTAGAGCGTATTTTTAGTAGTCGGGTTTTAGTTTTTGAACGTATTTTTTTTCATACGATTTGGAATAATAGTGTTGACATATTTGAAATGTGCTAACGAAGTTATTTTATTTGATATCCCACACGAAACCGTTAAAATTATTTTGTGTATTCTTTACTATAATTATTATATTTCGTCGCTTCATTCTTCAGATATTATATAACAGGTAGTCCTTTTTAGGTACTAGGTAACTTCGCATAATTTAAAGTATCATAAAAAAAACACTGTGGTGGGGCGCCGCGTGGCATGATCCACCCGGTTCGCGCCAAGCCCTCATTCTTTTTTCGTGCGTGGTAACAAGCATACGTCATTTACTTTAATCATTTACTTAAGTTTTTACAAAATGCCTAAACGTACAGCAGAAGAACAGCTTCAACATTATAATATAAAGATAAAAAAGTTGGAACAAAAAATAAATAAAAAACGGAAACAGCGAATTATTTCCTCCGATGAAGAAGAAATCTTACAAGGTAAGACCTACTTATTCGGTTTAAAAATGTTATTTAAAACATCAGAGCAGAAAATGCGTGTAATCTATAATAGATATATCACGTTATCCGCTCAATATCGTAATGATGTAAACTTTAATAAATTTTATCTGATCTTATCGATCACCTATTGTTTTCAATACGATTACAGAAAATGCGGGTAATCTCAAGGAGATTTATCTCGTTGTCTGTAATACGTTATGGGCGTTATATTAATATGAATTAGACATAAACATGTCGCCTCCAAGGATATTTAAAAAATCAGAGCAGAAAATGCGTGTAATCTATAATAGATATATCACGTTATCCGCTCAATATCGTAATGATGTAAAATTTAATAAATTTTATTTGATCTTATCGATCACCTTTTGTTTTCAATACGATTACAGAAAATGTGGGTAATCTCAAGGAGATTTATCTCGTTGTCTGTAATAACGTTATGGGCGTTTTTTTAATATGAATTAGACATAAACATGTCGCCTCCAAGGTTATTTAAAAAATCAGAGCAGAAAATGCGTGTAATCTATAATAGATATATCACGTTATCCGCTCAATATCGTAATGATGTAAAATTTAATAAATTTTATTTGATCTTATCGATCACCTTTTGTTTTCAATACGATTATAGCTGAAATAAATGCTGAAATCTCAGCAGCCATAACTGACATAGCACGAGCACGTGACAAAAAAAAAAAAACCAAAACTTTCAGCAACAGCTGGGGTACGGTATTACCACCATAAATCGAGAGATGGACGTCCTCCCTGAGAAGGAAGAAAACAAAATGAAGGCCTTCCGTCACGTAAGTGATGGATGCTGCCTATTATCAGACCTCCACTTTATGTTCACCAAAGATAGGGTAAAACTGATTTTACCTAATTTGGATACAAACTTTAAACATGTTATACAAGACTCCGAAAGAGACGAAACTTTATTCGGAAGTTCGTTGCCGGAAAAAATAAAGGCAAGTAAAGCCATTGAAAAGTAGGGAGCCCTAATTAAAAAAGGCCCAGCCAAAACAGTCTCCTCTCAAATATCAACGGTCAACCGGTCGTCTCAGCAGGGAAACTGGACAGGACCTCCTCGTTACCCGTCGTTCAGGGGGGGCGGGGAGGTCAGAGGAAACCGATAGCAGCTCAAACACAGCGGCGCCCTCAATCGAACTCTGCGTTCAACGCCAAGTTCCAGCCGCAGACTTAGTCCAGGACGCGTGCTCCGACCCAACATTAATCAAGGTACATGCAGGTCGAAGTAATTTATTTTATGATTGTTGGACAAAAGTAACTAAAAACGAAGTTATATTGAAGTGGATAAATTATGGATTTAGAATACCATTTGATACTCAAATTTGTCAGTATTCTATTCCTAAAAATAATTTGTCATCATGTGAAAAAAGAGACATGAAAATAGCTATAAATAAATAATTAGACTTAGGGGCTATAAAGCCTTGTTCTCCTTCAAATGATCAATTTATTTCAAATATATTTTTAGCTCCGAAACCTAACGGAGAAAAAAGGTTTATACTAAATTTAAAATCTTTAAACAAGTTCGTAACAAAAGTACATTTTAAAATGGAATCTTATAAAACAGCCTCGAAATTAATTCCTCGTAATGGATGCTTAGCCAACATAGATATGAAAGAATCATATCTACTTATGCCGTTTTTTGTTAGTGACAGAAAGTACCTACGATTCGAATTCCAAGAAAATGATTCGTCTGAGCCGATCACTTACGAGTTCACAGCAATGCCGTATGGATTATCGGTAGCTCCGTGGGTATTTACAAAAATTATGCGTGAAGTAATGAGTCATTTGAGAAAACAAGGTTTTAAGTCTACTACCTATTAAGACGATCTTCTTATTGGAGATACATATGAAGAATGCATGATTAATGTGAGAGAAACTTTGAAGTTATTACATTGTCTAGGTTTTATTGTAAATTTCGATAAAAGTCACATTGTACCAAAAAAGTCAATCAAATTCTTAGGTTTTATGTTCAACACAGAACAGATGTCTATTACGTTACCTGGCGATAAGCGGCATAACATTGCACAGTTTATAAATAGGTACATTAATCTTAAAACTTGTTCATTACGAAATTTCGCTAAACTTATAGGTGTATTGATCGCAGCCTGTCCAACCACAAAATATAGATTCTTATATACAAAAATATTAGAGAGACAAAAGTTTTTAGCCTTAAATAAGTTCGGAGGAAACTATGAGGTGAAAATGAATCTTAATAAGATATTACTAAAAGATTTATGGTAGTGGAAAAATAATATTAATATTATTTCTTGTCCAATCATTACTCAAAATTATAAGTCAGAAATTTACACTGACGCATCTAGGACAGGCTGGGGAGCAGTATGCAAAAATAATAAATATAGTGGTTCATTGACGAGCAGTGAAAAAGAAAATCACATGAACTTTTTAGAATTACTCGCGGTTTTGTTAGGTCTCAAAAGTATAGCTAGTGAAGGAAAAGATTGCGCAATATTATTACGTATTGACAATACTACCGCCATTAGCTACATTAATAGGATGGGAGGTATTCAGTTCCCACATTTGAATATTTTAAGTAGAGAAATTTGGCAATGGTGTGAAAAACGCAATTTATGGATATTTGCTTCTTATGTTAACACCAAAGAAAATCGAGCAGATTTCGAGTCCAGAAATGGGCCCTCTCGGATAGCGCTTTCCAACTTATTGTAAATAGTTTCGGGCCCATTAAGATCGACTTGTTCTCAAGTCGAGCCAATGCCAAATGTTAATTATTTGTCACCTGGAAGCCTGAACCTGATGCAGTCGCAGTTGATGCATTTACAATAAGCTGGGCTGACTTGGATTTTTATGCATTTCCTCCCTTTTCTCTTGTATTAAAATGTATACGAAAAATCATTGATGATAAAGCCGAAGGGGTACTTGTATTCCCCTTCTGGCCTTCCCAGCCATGGAGTCAGCACCCACTGCACTCCAGCCTTACCCTGGGTGCCGCGAGGCTCTCCGGGCGTCGTTCAGCCGGCGCAGCTGCCCACCAGAGGCTCTCACGTTGATGCTCGCCTCGCTCGCAGACACTACTGTTCGCCAGTACAACGTCTCATTGAAGTTATGGTTTCAAGAAGTATGGTTATGAATTAATAGTTTCGAAAAATCCATTCCATTATTTCTTTGATTCTTAAACGAGCAATTTAATAAGGGATGTTCTTACGGTTCATTAAATACACATCGATCTGCATTATCTCTTTTATTAGGAGAAGAGATAAGTGATAACAGTTGTGTTAAACGCCTCTTAATAGGAGCCTATAAAACTAAACATATTAAGCCTAAATATTCATTTACTTGGGATCTAAATTTAGTACTAAATCAACTGTCTTCTTGGTATCCAAATATTAATTTATCATTAGAAAATATTACAAAAAAAAACTCGTTACATTACTAGCTTTATGTACCGGTCAAAGAGTACGGACATTGTCTTTACTTAAATTAGAAAATATTGTTTTTCAATCTGATAAAGTAAATATTATTATAACAGATATAATCAAGATTTCCGCTCCAAATTGTGAACAGCCCTTATTATCTCTCCCAAACTTTCAAAGCAATATCAACATATGCCCAGTATCAACTTTAAAAGAATATATTTTTATTACAAAAAATATCTGAGGTTCAAACTCCGGGAATCTCTTCGTAACATTCAAAGCTCCCCACAGAACTGCATCAAGTCAGACGCTAAGTCGATGGATTAAGCAAACGCTCGCCACGAGCGGCATTGACATGAGCGTTTTAGTGCGCACAGCACACGACACGCGTCGACCTCAGCCGCGCGCGCGGCCGGTATCAGTGTCGATGTCATTCGAAAAACGGCCGGGTGGACACAAAACTCACAGGTGTTCGCAAAGTTTTACCATCGGCCTTTAGATGATCAACAAAATAACTTTGCTTTGTCGATACTTAATCGAGACATGAACAATACTTAACCTTATATTAAAAATAGTTATTGAATATTACGTATTTTGATATTAAGTAAATTACTACATTAAAAATTATGTGTCTATAAATAGACTATCACTAAGTTTCATTAATTTAAGCTGATTATAATTTCTAGCGATTCAAATAAAGTAAGATTATTTGAAGCTCATTATGTAATAATACTAATTATTAAGTACTATAATAATAAAATATGTAATTACATATTTATATATTTACTTATTTCAATTCCAAGTATATACCTAAACAAAACTTTCTATCTCTGAAAATCTACCTGTTATATAATATCTGAAGAATGAAGCGACGAAATATAATAGATGATTAAACGAACTTCTAAGTGAAGTTCTGTCGCTATTATATGAGTCGCTTCATTCGAAGATATGACGTACCCACCCACCCCAGAACCCATTTAAAAGTTTCGTTTAGGGTCTCTAAAGAATGAGGGCTTGGCGCGAACCGGGTGGATCATGCCACGCGGCGCCCCACCACAGTGTTTTTTTTATGATACTTTAAATTATGCGAAGTTACCTAGTACCTAAAAAGGACTACCTGTTATATAATATCTTCGAATGAAGCGACTCATATAATAGCGATAGAACTTCACTTAGAAGTTCGTTTAATCATCTATTATTTCACTTCTTTTGTTTATTTTCACTTCATCATTTTTACATATTTGAATTGTGCTAACATAGTTCTGTCGTCTGATACCCCACACATAACCGAAAAGAAATGTATTTTTAGTTCTACACTTTAAGTCCCCTAGAAGGCGCTGTAGTTAATTTAACATATTTTTATGTAGCCTATAACCAGCAAACAGTGAAGAGGCTTACAACGACACCTCATGCGTCCAATTACGATTAGTAGTTTAGAAGTTCTGAGGGAACAGATGAACATCCATACCCACATACATACATACATACACGTCAAAATCACTCCTTTTTGCTTCGTCAAAGTAGGGTAAAAAATATTTCAGTTTATTTAAATCTGAACAAAAACATAAATTTAACTATTGCTGTGATAATCGCGTTGTCACGGGTAATTCTTACATCTGAGGGTATGAATATTTACATTTAGTATGAGTGTAATACCACAGGTAATACTTATGGTATTACAGTATTTACATACATATATAACTTTACGCCATGTGAGGTTGGCAGAACATCAGATTTTACAAAACCATTTCACACGAAAAAATACGTTTTATTTCTGACTATCACTGTTACGTATGACAAATTTGGAGGCGAGAGACTAATATAAGCTCCAAGTCAAAAATGGAGGCATAGCTTACGCAAAGTTTGAAACTAAATTCTAAGACGGTGAGGTGACTGCAAAATAATGATTTATCGATTTCAATTTGATACGCTTGTTATTAGGTGCTCATTGAACTGACAGACATCTTAAATGAAAGCGTGTGAGTACAGGGGTAATTATTTCCTGCATTCAATGGTAATGCAGGAAATAATTACCCCTGTTGTAATGTGCCACTATGCCTCTTTTTTGGAATTCTAATGTACAATCGCAGCCACTGCAGCCCAGGGACCGGAAAACCCCTTTATTTGATTAAGCCTATTGATAGGGTAACCCTATCAAAATCTTACCATATGGAAGTGTAACCCTATTGATATGGTAAGCCTATCGACGTGGTAACACTTTGAATAAAGTTAACTACTTTCGGATGCGCTTACCCTGTGATAGGGTTGCCTATTTATATCTCTTTTCCGCGCATACTGTTGAATTCGGAAGTATAATTCGAAGTGCGAGATTGAATAGATGGTAATATTTTTGATAATTTGATATTCTTAGAGATTAAATTTGCCTGCAGGTTTTAAAACCCTATTGAATCGGTAACCTTCAATAGGGTTTTCGATAGGCTTACTGCTTACATGAAGCTAACTCTATTGATATGGTAAGCCTTAAATTAGGGTAAGTCTTCGATACGGTTACCAAATTGATAGGGTTTTTTAAAACAAGTCTATGAAAAACCCAATCAAAAACCTCTTTAAGGGTAACCGGTTCCGGTCCCTGCTGCAGCCTGATCACTTTTAAAAAAATGTCGCGTAAACATTACTGCAGCGCCGAGTTCTTTTAATATGTATCCTATTGTTTTGAGTGCAAGCGAAAATGAACTTAGTGGTGGTCAGGTGGAGGTGTCTTCGATGGTACATCTGTAATTATTAAAATTATATCTGCTAATACTAATGACAAAAGTTTCTTTCGATAAATATGTAAAATTTGAGCTCTTTTCAGAAAGTTGTAATCTTATTGAGGCTCCTTATAAAATATTGACATTTTTTACAGGATTGAACAGGATATACGATTAGGAAAGGTAGCTGGGTTTAAAACTCTTCTAGTGTTAACGAACCTAACGATACAGGACATGAAGGAACACGAAGTAAAACCAGATTTCTACGCCAAGGATCTTGGATCCTTAGTACCAAAGTTATTAGAAATAAGCAAATAACTCTAATAAATGAATTTATTATTCAAATACATGAAGTAAAATTACCGAGTCACTCAATACATACTCCGTGTACTTATTTTATATTTATACAAAAACCTCTTCGTAATGAAATAAAAAATAAAATTTGATTATTTTATACTTTAGTTTTATTTTAATCTAGTTATCGTCAGCTTCAGTTAAATCTGGCCGTCTTTAAGTGTTAAAAACAAAGATTTTGTAGAAAATTGCTAGCTTTTTGGCCAAAAGATTTTTTTTTTTATTTTCTTTTTTTTATTAATTTTAATAAGATTGTAAAAATGTGCAGATTATGAAAATAAATAAATGTTTTTTCAAATGTTTTAAATTAAGAGTAATTTTTAACCTTATTTCAAAACACAATTTTGAGAGTTTGTTGAAAATAATTAATGCTTATAACACGAGAGGCTCCGGTATCTCAGTTTACATTTTTTTTTTAAATTCTTTTAAAATTTAAAATTAAATCTTAAAGCCCCAGCCAGACTGTTGAAAACACGTTGAAAACCAATGATTCTAACCAAGGTTAAATTGTTGACAACCAATTCCGAGTCATCCACACTGTTACAAACGGTGGTTGCAAACAAGGAGACAAACAAGAACACAAGCCAAGGTCACGCTAGGCCACGCCCCAAATCGTCAGTGCGTTTTGATCTCTCCCTTTGGCAACAGCTTCGCGATGGCAGTTTTGTATGCAATTGAGTATATAAAGAAGGAAAGGTTAAAACGCAGGCTAAAAAGCTACAAGACTCGAGTCATTTATATTTATAGTAACGTAGTAAAATGTACAATAACAAGCGTACACACTGTCCTAAACACAGACATACATCTACGTGGATAACGCAAATGCATGTTCGTTGTATGTTTGAACCTCGACCAAGTGTCAAGGTTGGTCGCCTCTAGATTTAATCCGCGCGTATTTAGGTCTGTCAGAAAATCCATTCCACAATATCAATATCGTTCTTTATAATCGATTACATCGGCGTCATCGGTTTCTCTGAATCTGTTTGTATATCCCAGTAATAAATATCAGCTGTGACGTCACAATAGGTCTGAAAAAGTCGGCACGCCTCGTTCCAATACAAATCGTGGCACTTGCGTTGTCTATGTAGATGTATGTCTGTGTTTCTAAACACCGCCGTTTACAACCGGCCAAGGTCATGCGTAATTTGGTTGTCAACAGTCTTCTTCACTGTTGTAAGCTAGCAAGGTCACCTTAGTTTGACGTTTTGTTTCCAACAGTCTAGCTGGGGCTTTACTAGCGAACACCCTTTATATAAAATCTTTGTTGTTCCAGCGGTGATGTGTTCCGACACTATTTCATGAAGAGTTAGTTCTTCCCTAAACTCGTGTGGTGTGCAGTTATCTTCAACCTCATCAACACCATTAGGTCAAATGAAGGTCAAATGAGGGTTAAGTCACCGATTAAAAAATATAACACCGTTCAAGTATTCTCTTTCGATTTTTTGTTTCGAAATGCAACTTTTATGTCGTGTATTTTAACCCACCAGGCCTTTTTAAAGTACTCTCAACTAGTTAAGCAGAAGGGCACTGAAATAGTTTTTCTTTTAAGTAAAAGACGCCTTAAGGTAAATTCGGACAAGCCTCGAACGAAAAAAGACGTTTTATTTCTGACTATCGCTTAAGTTCTTTTAAGAAATATCCACAAAAACTTTTGAAATTAAATGAACATTTTTTATTCATCATCATAAGACCACCGAGACCAGTGTAGTTATGTCTAGGCTGAACTCTACTTTGATTTCCAATTTGATTGAACAGATCTTAATCAGAGATAAAATATAATTATGTCAAACTGATATTAAGGTTGTTTACAATGTGTCAATGTTAGAATGAGCAACTTTTTATAGTTGATTTGTGGCTCAAAAAGGTGAAACAGAACTATTTGTTAAAATTTCACCTTTCAACGGAATATGAATTTTTGCTACATTTTTCAACATTTTTGCTACATTTGCCTAGAGGAAACTAAATATATACTATGAAATTAAATAAATATTTATAACGTCTCGCGGAAGCCGAGACGACCGGCTGGTGTAGCGGTAACATACATTGCCTTCTATACCAGAGGTCCTGGGTTCGAATCCCGGCGGCGGCGGATATTTGTGTGATGAACACAGATATTAATCGTCAAGTCATGGATGTGTTTATTTAAGTATATTCTAATAAAAAATATGTATTTATTCAATATGTATGAATATATTTCTCAAGTATATCAGTTATCTAGTATCCATAACTCAAGTTCTGTAAGAAACTTAATTTGGGCTAGATAATGTTGTGTGAGTGTCAGAAAAAAAAAAAAAAAAAAAAAAAAAAGAAGCGAAGAAATGCAGTCATTCGCAAAAAGGTCAGGCTTCCACAGCACAAGCCGTAATTTTAATAAAATATTTCGAGACGTTCATGGACGTCATATTTTTCTTCGTTATTCATTTGTTTTATATTAGTTTGCTGTGTATTAAAACTGATATCATGAGCCCAGTATTTGGGTGAATTGGAAGTTTCAGCAATAAATGGTAGTTTGGTAGATTGAGTTGGTTGATGGTAGAATTTTTAGGGACCTGATAAAAATTTAATCAAAAACATCGATTACTTCCAACATTGAAATCGAAAGCTCTTTAAAAACTACTGCAAAAGTACCGTTTCATGGTAACTGTCCGTAAAAATGGAACCGAAATTTTTCAGAGAACGATATGCCAAGTGGTCTATGCAATGTATTTTTGTTCGTTCAAAGCTAATGTTTACCTTAACAGAGCCGTGAAATGTATTTGTCTTTACATTCACTTTTCATTTGGTGAGTGGAAGGCAAACTTAATACAATATTTTACGAAAAATTTGAGAAGCGAATCGCCTAGCTTCACTTGAGTCAGAGCAGATAGGTTGGTGATTCCATTTTTCATTATCTTCAACAATGATAGTTCTATATTTTAAATGAATATGCTGACACGAGGGATTATATGCACTTTTAGTACATCGATTGTACGATAGAGGCAGCACATTCGTCGGATTGCTATGGCTTTGTTTTTGCTGTAACGAATTAGTTCTTTTTTAGCAAATCTTGCGCAATTCATGCCATCGCTTTGCTCTTGCAAGTTACGTGATAAGGCAGCGGGTGTAGGAAGGACAGGAGCGACGATATTTGCCAGCAGATTTTATATAAAGGGTGGTTGCTAGCAATCTGTACGCACTATTAGGTTTCACGAATAATAGTATTAAGTTTTTTTTTTTTATATTGTAAGGATAGGACGTTTGTCTTCCATGCCACCTGATGGAAAGTGCGCATGAAGACTATGGTGTTACACGTCCATCCACGAGAAACCTATTCACTCGACACTTAAAAGTTCCAGGACTGTAGTGGTCAGGAAAAACAGACGCAGGCAGATTGTTCCACTCTTTGGCAATCCGTACCAAAAAGTCCACTATATAGATATATAAATCCACTATATAGGGATGGAAGTTCTGTCTGCGTCTGGTAGTCCGGTGGTAAAAAAGGGGTGGGTTCAATTTCGTCAAAAAGAGCACTGGCACACTCACCAAAATGTAGCCGATAAAATACTGTCAAACAAGCAACCTTACGACGATGCTCCAGCGTCTGCAATTTTTTATTTGTAAGGTTGTTGTTATTTATGATTTTACGGGCTCTTCGGTCAACAGAGTCTAGCGCTTCGAGCTGGTATTTGGCAGAACCATCCCAAAGGTGACTACAGTACTCCATGCACGACCTCACTTGGGCTGTGTATAAGTTGAGCAGCCGTTCAGGGCTGAAGTACCGCCGGACCTTCGAGATGATACCCAATTTTTTGGAAGCCGTTTTTGCCATAGACTCAATTTGTTGTCCGAAGTTTAATTTGGACGTTATAGTGACGTTATAGTAGTTAATGTGCAGCAAGAATAATGTTGCAGAGAGAACAGATCCCTGAGGTACCCCGGCATTAATCGCCATTAGGTCAGAGGAGTAGCCGTCTAAGACTACTCGAATCGACCGTTCCCTCAGAAAATCATGCTGGAACCTTACTTAAGAGACCATCATGCCAGACCCTGTCAAAGGCCTTGGATATGTCTAAGGAAACAGCTATTGCTTCACCATGACCCTCCAAGGCCTCACTCCATAAGTGTGTGGCATACACGAGAAGATCGCCGGTCGAGCGTCCACTGCGGAAACCATATTGGCTATCGCTTAGGAGGTATGTATCTCGAGGTATGCCAGGAGTCGATTGTTCAATACACGTTCCATAACTTTGCAAAGTATGGAAGTGATTGAGATTGGTCGATAGTTGACAGGATCAGCACGGCTTCCCTTCTTCGGTACTGGTTGTACGTTAGCCAGCTTCCAGGATTTGGGGACTTTACCAGATTCCAAAGAAAGTCTATAGAGACGCGTCAAAACGGGAGACAACTCAGCTGCGCAGCGTTTCAACACCACTGCAGGAACACCATCTGGACCGCTAGCCTTATTGTCGTCTGGGTGCAGCAAGCATTTAAGAACCTCCTTTTGGCGAATATGAACGGTACCCATTGTAGGACCGAACTGAGGTAATTGGGGTGGGATTTTTCCTTGGCTATCTAGACGAGAATTTTCCGCAAAGATACCGGCAAATAAATCCGCCTTTTCCTTAGCGGTGTGGGCCAGAGAACCGTCAGGTTTCCGCAGTGGCGGCAGCGATGGGCGACAAAAGTTCGTTTCGATCGACTTGGCGAGGGACCAGAAAGCTTTGCTTCCCGAGGGGTATGACGCTATTCTGTCTCCAATACAGCCTATGTGGGCGAAACGAGCTCTATGTGTTATCTATGTGAACCCACATAACTGAAAGGTCCGGCACTTCTAAGTAACGGAGACGCTGACAACAGATCTTGTCACTGGCATACATGCACACCCCGGCGTGCGGGTGGAATTTGGACTCCAGGATGTAACCTGGGTAACAAAGGTATGCCGAGTCTGACGGATCACAGATCTGCGTCTCCGTTAGGAAGAGTAGGTGGGGTCTCTCCGTCTCGAGGTGGTGGTGGACATCATTGAGATTGGAGTGCACTCCTCGGATGTTACAGAAGTGCACTTTAAGGGAGAGGAAGTGCAACCGCTGTGTTACCTTACTCTTCTTTGGACCTTTCATTAGTTTTGGAGTGGAGTGAATAGGGAGGAGAACAGAAGTTGATGATATCATCCGTGCTCAGCGGCTTGGAATAAAAGTTCAAGGTAAACCAAGACCATTACTTATCAAATTCAGAAACAAAGAAGCCCGTAGTAAAATGTGGTTTGCCAAAACTGCGTTGAAGGGGTCTGGTGTCACTTTATCAGAGTTTCTAACAAAACTCAGGCATCAGACGTTTTTAGCAGAACGACAGCGTTTTGGGGTGGCAAAGTGTTGGACGCGGGATGGGAACATCATTGTCCTTGACTCGGAGGGAGCCCGCCATCGGGTAGTAACAATCGACGACTTAGACTCCATCACCCATGTAGAACCCACGACCTCCTCGAACACGACCTCGCCTGCACCCGTCCCAATTTCGAAGCCGGACAAAGCTGTTTCTAAAACTCGCCGTGTTGTTAAAAAATAGTTTACTTCCACAGTATTTTATTAGATAATGACGTCACATTTGATCTTTTTCTTAAACTGCTAGTGTTTTCTATGTATACCCTTGCTTTACTTATTTATTTTTAATTAGTATTTGTATGAATCACCTTTTGTTTATGATTTATTGTTATGTCAACTGTCAATGTAAGATCTGCGTTATATGTCATGTCAATGTCAAATTAAATCTCAAAAGAAGGTTACATAGTCATACAGCACAGAGAGTGATACCATTTCATATTTATTTATTATCATCCTATTTTATTTATTATTATAGACATTATTAATTTATTTTATATTTTTTATACGTAATCAAACTCTGTGACATGGCTATTTAAATGACATTAACTGGCATTGACTTTGCCATGAGTACCTGTTGTTTTTTTTTTTTGACGTTTGGAGTTCAATTGTTTTATTTATTTTTTCGTTGTGTCTATTAAAATTCATTTTGTGAATTCCAACAAAAAAGTTAAAATGCTGGTGGGTTGTTCCCAAAAACTTGATTAAACTTTATTAGTTATAGTTATATTATTTGTATATTTATTAGTATTTATCCTCGTTTTTATTTATTTTTTATTTTTATATTGTAAGTATTATGCATACTTCTTCTGATAAGGATATTTTTCCAGATTTCGTTTCGTGCTCATCTACAGATTTAGACAGCTCCGGAAGCTATTACAGTTCATCAATCCCCCTTTGCTCCCAAATTGAATCTCAATTCTCAGGATTACTGAAAAATTTAAATGGCCTTCACTTAAATGCGCAAAGTATCCCAGCACACTATCCTGACTTGCTAGCATCTTTCGACTGTAAAGGTGTTCATGCCATACTTATTTCTGAGTCATGGCTGAAACCCTGTCTCCCGTCAGCATCTTACTCCCTGCCCGGTTTCCAACTGATACGCAATGATCGCCTTGGACGAACTGGAGGAGGAACTGCTATCTATCTACGTTCTCATATCCCGTACAAGGTGGTCAAGGTATCCTCACACATGTCAGTTAACTCCGACGAAGCTGAATATCTTTTTATTGAAATTTCGCTCTACCTCACAAAAGTACTACTAGGTGTTATTTACTCCCCTCCAACAACACGTAACTACTTTCCAAGTTTAGAAAACATGTTTGAACAGCTGGTTCCCCTATATGCGCACACAATAATCATGGGTGATTTTAATACCTGCTTATTCAAAAACAATAACCGGGCAGATAAATTACGTTCTGTTATAAATTCGTGTAATTTAAATATTTTACCTTTGAATGCAACACACCATTTTCCTAACTCTGTCCCATCCCTTCTTGACCTTATAGTAGTCTCTTCCAAGGACCATGTTCAAAAATATGGACAACTTGATGCTGACGCCTTTTCTTATCATGATCTACTTTTCCTATCTTACAAGATTCGCCCTCCTAAAGTCAAACCGAGAATCCTTCTGCAACGGAATTTTGGTAGTATTGATTTAAATAATTTGTTAGAGGATGCTCACAAAATGGACTGGCACAACGTTGTAAATGCTGAGACTGTTGATTCAATGGTAGAAATTTTTAATTCCTTACTGACTCAACTCTATGACCGCCATGCCCCCATAAGGCCTGTGAAAATCAAACATCTTCCTGCTCCTTGGCTTTCCGATGAAATTAAATTGCTCATGAGGAAACGTAACCGAGCACGTTTGCGCTATAAAAAGGATCCGAATCAAATTAATTGTGACAAATATCGAGAACTGCGTAATTGCTATAATACTATGTGTAGGAACGCACAACGACGCTATATTCACGAATCGGTCACAAATGACAACCCAGCTAAAGTCTGGAGATTCTTAAAGACTTTGGGTGTAGGAAAGGCTAAAAATAACGAAGTCCCAAAACACATTGATATTAACCTTTTAAATAGTCATTTCTCTTCTGCTGGTCTTATGAATGCCCATATTAAGTCTTCTACATTAAATCACATTTCATCTTTGTCTACACCTAATTATACTCCTTTTACTTTATCACAATTCTCTGAATGTGATGTTAGGAAAGCAATAATTTCCATAAATTCAAATGCAGTTGGCTGTGACGGTATAAGTCGAAAAATGATTGTCCTTCTTCTTGACTTCCTGCTTCCCTTAATCACTTTAATTTTGAACAAATCTGTCACCTCCAATACTTTTCCAAAATTATGGAAAGACGCTCATGTAATTCCTCTTCCTAAAAAAGCCTCTCCCCAGACCTGTAGTGATTTCCGACCCATTTCCATATTACCTTTTCTCTCCAAAGTACTTGAGCGTCTTATTCATCAGCAGTTATTTTTATTTGTAAATAAAAATAATATTCTTGATTCCTTTCAATCTGGTTTTCGACCGGGTCACAGCACTGTTACATCTCTGTTAAGAATATCAGAAGATATTCGCAAGGCTAAAGAGCTCAAACAAGTTACGTTATTAACCTTACTAGACTTTAGCAATGCATTTAATAACGTCGACTTTGATATTTTACTGGTAATCTTGCGCTCTCTTAACATATCTCCATCAGGAATTGAGTGGTTTCATACTTACCTGCGTGGACGCCGGCAACGTATCAACTTGGACGACGCATCCTCATCTTGGGTCCGACTCGAAACCGGTGTCCCGCAGGGTGGCGTGTTGTCTCCTCTCCTCTTTTCAATTTTTATAAACTCAATATCACAGAATTTAACTTCTTCCTACCACATGTATGCAGATGATTTGCAGATATTTACTCACAGTTCTCTCGATGGAATTAATGTTGCAATACAGCAAATCAATGACGATCTTGCACGAATTTCTCAATGGAGTACGTCTCATGGGCTTAAAGTCAACCCAGCAAAATCACAAGCCATCATAATTGGTAGCACTGGCATAGTTAACAAGATGAATTATGAAGCTATTCCTTCTATTATATTTAATGGTGTAAAAATTCCTTACAGCGACACTGTCAAAAATTTGGGAATAACATTTGACAAGACCTTGTCCTGGAAACCACAAGTTGACATAGTGAGTAGGAAGATGTTTGCTGTCAATAACTCCCTTAAACGTTTGCGCAATCTTTTGCCAATACCTACCAAAATTTCATTAGCACACACTCTCTTACTCTCCATTCTCGATTACGCCGATGCTAGCTATCTTGACCTTACAGAAGAACTTTTAAATAAACTTGAACGGCTTCAAAATCTATGTATACGTTTCATATTTGGTTTACGTAAATATGATCATATCTCCGAATTCCGTGCTAAACTCAAGTGGCTTCCTATTCGTCTTCGCCGGGATACTCATGTTCTTTCTTTACTGTATCGGTTGCTGTTTAATCCTGTAGTTCCGAGCTATCTTAGTCATCACTTCACGTTCCGACACGAGAATCACGAGAGACACCTGCTCTCTACTAACAACCTAATGCTCTCCACCCCTTTACATTTAACGCACTGTTACCACCAATCCTTTGCGGTTCGGGCTGTGTCACTATGGAATCAGCTTCCCACTGCCGTAAAATCTGCTTCATCTCTACACTCTTTTAAAATTAAATTAAAAAATCAATACTTGAGTCAAATACAGTCATAAAGAAGTATGCTATTGTAATATCTATGCAATATGTTAATTATATATATATATATATATATAAACACCTCTTTGCGCACTTAGTTGATCCAGCCACGACCCCGTACATTGCTGACTCCACCTTTTGCACCGAATAACTTGAATCCAGTTGCGTATTTCTCGGGCGAAATGGCAACGTCGCATTCTATTATGCGATGTTGCCAAATGTATTCGTCGATAGAACCTATACTCGAAATTTTTTTTTTCAACAATTTCATGCAATTGTGGAACCGTAACGGCTAAATTTTTTAAATGTACGAAGACTACTTGGCTCCGAATATATTTCAAATATTAATTACTTGTGTTGATCCATTTATATACTTGTACTACCTTTGTACTTGCTTTGATCCGAATAGGTATTCGCAATGCTCCATACATTGTTAGATCCGCCTCGGTTGTAACATGAAGACAAAAATGAAGGTCAAGGTATGTGTTTTACATGTAGTACCTAGTTAAGCGATTTTTCCTATATGAAGTCCCGACACGAGAAGTTATAAGTTTTAAAGTAACGAACTTATACCAAGTTAGGTACCTACGTTAGTTAAGTTACGGAGTTACGATAATAATATAATGCTCCCTTGGCAATTATTTGCATGTACGAAGACTACTTGGCTCCGAATATATTTCAAATATTAATTACTTGTGTTGATCCATTTATACGAGGGCCAAACTGAAAGTTTTTAGAACTGGCAACTTAAAAGCATTATATTAAAAAAATAAGTTTAAATTTTGAAAATAGAACTCTTTACCAATAATATTGAGTATTCATTTCATTCATTTGTCATTTGTTTTACGATTTGGCGGCAAATTGAAAATTGTCTGTGCACGTCAGAATGAATTTAAGCCGAGAAAATTTTCGTGCAATGATTTTTTATGACTTTCGATGTCATATAAGTCAACAAGAAAGTTATGATAGACTTCGATTGGCTTTTCACGATGAAGCCCCATCTCGTGCCACAGTTTACAACTGGTTTAATGAATTCAAACGTGGTCGAACTAATCTCACCGATGATTTGCGTGAGGGACGGCCTTCTACAGCGACGACTGAAGATAATATCAGTGTTGTGCGGCGTATGATAGAGACTGACAAAAGAGTGACCTATCAGCAGATTCGGACAAGTCTAGGCATAGGTATGAGTCAAGTGCACAAAATCCTCCATGAACATTTAGCGGTCAGGAAGCTTTGTGCCCGCTGGATACCGCATAATTTGACCGAGGCTCAAAAACTCCGCCGTGTTGATTGGTGCCGAGAAATGATCCAAAAATTTAACGGAGGTGACTCAAATGCTCTGTTCGACATACTAACGGGTGACGAAAGCTGGATTTACTGTTATGATCCGGAAACCAAAAGACAGTCTGCTCAGTGGGTGTTTCCTTCCGAAGAGTTGCCAACTAAAGTGAAGAGAGGTCGAAGTGTTGGAAAAAAGATGGTGGCCTCGTTCTTCGGAAAGACAGGTCATTACGCGACAGTTGTCTTAGAGGATCAGAAAACGGTTAATGCAGAGTGGTACACTAACAACTGTTTGCCACTTGTCTTGGAAAAAGTTCGAGAGAAACGACCTCGCAGCAGGATCCTCCTTCATCACGACAATGCCTCGTCGCACACCGCCAGGCAAACGATCGACTATTTGGCGACCTCAGACGTGGAATTACTGGGTCACCCGCCGTATAGCCCCGACCTCGCACCCTGCGATTTTTATTTATTCCCGAAAATAAAAGAAAAACTTCGAGGAAAACATTTTATGGACGCCGAAGAAGCAGTGGCTGCGTTTCAAAACGCCGTCGAAGAGACCCCTAAGGCCGAGTGGGCAAGGTGCTTTTCTCAATGGTTCCATCGAATGCAGCGATGTATTGATGTGAATGGACGCTATTTTGAAAAGTTATAATAAAACTAATAACTTGCTAGAATGCTTAGTTTTTGATTTTCTAAGAACTTTCAGTTTGACCCTCGTATACTCGTACTTCCATTAGTACTTGCTTTGATCCGAATAGGCATTCGCAATGCTCCATACATTGTTAGATACGCCTCGGTTGTAACATGAAGACAAAAATGAAGGTCAAGGTATGTGTTTTACATTTAGTACATAGTTAAGCGATTTCTTCTATATGAAGTCCCGACACGAGAAGTTATAAATTTTAAAGTAAAGAACTTATACCAAGTTACGTAACTACGTTAGTTAAGTTACGTAGTAACGATAATCAATATATATAAAACTGTTCCGTTACTGACTGAGTGACTGACAGACAACGTACAGCCGTAACTACTGGGCGTAGAAAGCTGAAATTTGGAACATAAATTCTTTAGGCAATGTATGGGTGCACTAAAGAAGGAATTCCCGAAATTCACACGGGAACGGGAAATATAGAACTTTTTAATTTGTATGAAAAATCTTATTCCTTGAGTGCACCGATGTGAAACTTGGCGTAAAGGTTTTTCAATGTGTGTCTAGTTGTGTTTTGAAAGGAATTCCCGAAATTCCCACGGGAACGGGAAATATATGATGTTTTACTTTGTATGAAAAAATCCCATCCCTTGAGTGCACGGATGTGATACTTGATATAAAGGTTCCTCAATAAGTGTCTGTTTGTATTATGGAAGGAATTCCCGAAATTCCTACGGGAAGTGGTTGGACTTTTTAGTTTGTATGAAAAATCTTATTCCTTGATTGTACGGATGTGATACTTGGCATGAAGGTTCTTCCAAGAGTGACTGGTTGTGCTACGAAAAAAAATCCCAAAATTCCCCCGGGCACGGGAAATATATGATTTTTAGTTTTTATGAAAAAAACTTATTCCTTGAGTGCATGGGTGTGATACTTGGTATAAAGGTTCTTTCAGTGGGTGTCCGGTGGTACAGTTTCTGAAATTTCCAAGAGGAGGGTAGTTAAGCGCATACGAAGTTGCGGGATAAAGCTAGTAAATAATATATGCTTTCGTAGCAATTATGCTACTCGTGCATAGCATTTTTTATCAACTTATATTTTTTATTATAATCTGTGCCGGTCGGAGTGGGGGGTGTTAGGTTTTTTTCGTTACGGAATTTCTGGATTCGGTCCCCACGCTCAAGGCCCGCGATAGAAGCTATGCAATAGCTTAATAAAATACAGTGCATCAACTGCCCAATTCAATTAAGTTTGAAGAACTGTCACTTACATTTAACTGTCAATTAAATCTGCTGTCTGCTGGCACATTGCTGGTAATTTAAACTTCGTTAAAAAATGCATGAAGTTGGAAATTAAGTTAAATTAAACTTACCCTTTTTTTAAAAAGCCCACTTGACTGTTAACACATTGCTATATAATCCTGTAAGTATACCTACACGTCGTTCCAACTATCTATTCTAAAATATTTTTTTTTTAGTTGAACTAGGTATCCAGACGAAGATGGAGGAGGGTACGGCCCTAGTGGTGGGCCGTATAAGGAGGCTGGGCCTCAGGGTCGCGGTCAGGGTCAGGTCGAGAAGACCGAGGCCCTTTTGTTTCACGGGCCTCGGCAGGGTCCCTCTCCAGGTGCGACGCGGATGGTGGATGGGACCCGGATACCCCTGAAGAGGGAAATGCGGTATCTGGGTCTCATCCTTGATGGGCGCTGGGCCTTCGGTCAGCATTTCAAGGTGCTGGCCGAACGGCTCAGCAAGGTGGTGGCTGCACTGGGGCGGCTGCTGCCGAACGTGGGGGGGCCTGAATTCCCATGCCGTAGGCTCTACCTCGGTATTGTGGGAAGTATGGCCCTCTACGGAACGCTAATCTGGGAGGATGCCCTAAACCGCCAAAATAGGGCCCTTCTGCGGAAGCCGTAGACGGTCATGGCGGTGAGAGCATCGCGAGGGTACCACTCGATTTTCCATGGGGCTGCCTGCGTCTTCGCAAGCCCCGTGGGAACTCGAGGCGGTAGTGCTCGGTGCCGTTTACCGGTGCCAAGTACCGGTACCGTTTGCCGTTACCGGGTGAGGGGAACTGCTGCGGCTATTAGGGCTATATGTAGGGAAATGGTCTCGTGTGCTGGACCATTTCCTAGGTGGGGGGTGCTCGGCTAAGGCTGAGCACAATCTGCCGGGGCTCACGGGTAATGCCAATGGCGGTACTGTGAGCTCCATCTGTGGCGGATGAGGCACACCTTGAGGTTTTTAGTGGGTAGGTCTGGCCTTCTGCCGGATCATCTCCACATACCCCGTCGCTTCCCCTTGGACGGTCGGGGACGTGTTAGCACGTTTTCCTCGAGTAAAAAAGGTATCTTGTCGAAATTCTGTCAATGTATGGTTTATAATACCTATAAAGGCAAGTTTGGGTTTGGATTATGAGAAATTTTCGTGTGTGACTAATACCTACATAAAAATTGTGAATGTTGCGTGCTTGCTAGGTATACTTAAAGCATATTAGTTTTTATAAGGCTTCAGCGGTGCGAGCACAGATATTTTCTTAATCGTGAATTTGAAAATAATTGTAAATGGTAGCTACTTGTAGTTACTTGTTACGATTATGCTCATATCCTATTTTCCAAGTGAAGTTTGTAAACATAATGGATTTTGGACCCAGACAGAAAACAGACAGACATTGTTACGGCGCAATGTGGTGTATGTTATTTATACAGCCGGCCCTCAGACAGGAGTGGTCCTGGATGTTTCTCCACGGACCGCAATGTGCGTTCAAAATGTCGATGTTCAAATGTGTCCTGCAGTTCACACTACGACGCGCAGTCAAGTGATCCACCGTCCAGGGTGATTGTTTAAAAATCCGTTAGGATTTTTACGTGTGAATGTCGAATGAATATAAATAAAGAATAAGAGGTTGTATAAAGTTGACGTTTCATTCTCAACTCGCGTCAGTGACGGTGAAAGAAATACAAAAATATGATATACATACACGTATTTTACTGTATACATGCAGTAAGTAACGCCAAACACGCAACCGAGGACGACACGCACAGACACAGCTCGCACCGCGCATATTACCGCGCATATTCGCATATTACCGCTCGGACCCGGGGCAGCTAAGCGACAGGGCAGCCAAGACGTAAGGAGCGTCCACCGCCGCCTACGCCAGCAAATACCGCTTGCCGCCGCCGCTTCGCGTCCGGTACTCACCCACCTTATACTACTACAGCGTGTAGAAAAACACTCCGGTTCGTATCGGGCGTGCAAGTTTGTATGGTGGTGTGTACGTTTGGAAACCTTGTTACGACTTTTACTTCCTCTAAATGATCAAGTTTGGTCAACTTCCCAGCAACGCCGACGACCGTGAAGCCACCGCGTGTCGGTCCGAAGACCTCACTAAATCATTCAATCGGTAGTAGCGGCGGGCGGTGTGCACAAAGGGCAGGGACGTATTCAACGCGAGCTTATGACTCGCACTTACTAGGAATTCCTCGTTTATGGGGGATAATTGCAAACCCCAATTCCCAGCACGAAGGAGTTTCAGCGGGTTGCCCGGGCTTCTAGGCCCGGGAGAACATGCTGATTCCTTCAGTGTAGCGCGCGTGCGGCCCAGGACATCTAAGGGCATCACAGACCTGTTATTGCTCAATCTGGTGCGGCTCGAAGCCGCCGGTCCCTCTAAGAAGAATTTTAATACGTCGTCAGTGAGATGCGTGACGGAGCCACGCACACCGTAATAACGACGCCTATGTAGCAGGCTAGAGTCTCGTTCGTTACCGGAATTAACCAGAAAAATCGCTTCACCAACTAAGAACGGCCATGCAACATCACCCACCGTATTAAGAAAGAGCTGTTAATCTGTCAATTCTTCCGGTGTCTGGGCCTGGTGAGATTTCCCGTTTTGAGTCAAATTAAGTTAAGTTACGTCAATTCCTTTAAGTTTCAGCTTTATGATATGATTATGAATGACTCTTTGCGAATTACCATTGTCTTTTTCTATTATTAACATAATTACTTTATTATTTTTCGAAAACGAAAATATAATCTCCTTCGATCAACATAAAGTTTTTTATACAGAATCAACAAAATAAACACAAGCACTTTCATGCCTAAAGATGAGTCGCTCCACTACTTTCTTGTGAGTTTTCCTTTTTTAAAGCCAAGATTCTCTACTACTTTGAGAAGAATTTGAAATACTAGCTAGTCATACTATACTATACTATAGCGCGTAATATAGTAGCCCAAACGTGCCAATGAGGTAGCCCTTGGAAAATGATGCGCCCTGATTGGCCCATTTGAATTGGATCAACAACTGCTTATACGCCAAAAAGGTAGATTTGTATAAAAATCCCATAATTATTGTTATTACTCATCGTGACTCTTGTGGCTCCGAACGGAGCTACATATTTATGGTCAGCTGGCAATGGATCAACAAAGGACACCCGGATCAACAAGTGAAAATGGATCAACAAATTACTACCTATACGGCACGTTGGAGCCACAAAGTGCCCAAAGGGATATCTATATATATATATATATATATATATATATATATATATATAATATGTTTATAATAATAGTATTTATGCATTCTATTTACAATATTAGTATGTATGTATTATAATTTTACGCATGTATTACATCTATTTATAACGAAATAATTAACAAAATTGTCATTTTTTTTTGTTTCGTTTTTTATTTAGTTTGTTAAGTTTTCTTTTTTTTTTATTTGTGTGATTTTTAGTTTAAGTTATTTTTTTTTTGTCTCTTCCACAAACATGGTTGTCTGGTAGAAATCGCTCCTCAGCGATAAGACCGCCAAGTTTTTATTTTTAGTGTAAGTGTTCTTTTTTCTTTTACTTTACCTGTAAAAACTGAAGTGTAAATAAATAAATAAATAAATAAATAATAAGTTGAGTGAAGTGCTGCAAATGGAACCAAGCAACTCGATAGGGGAAACGCACCTTTGGGAAACTCGCTTGGAGACTGCGGGGACGCCCGAACCCCCCCGAGTTCGCCATCGGGTCCTCTCAAACCGGTCGCCAGCCGGCACGATGGAGCCTCCCTAGATTTTTCGCGAGGTGGCGGGGCAGCCTTTTGCATGTGGCTGGCATGCTACTTGGGCCCCCTACTACCTGCGGTCGGCCAGCGGTGCACCGTGCTTCGGATCCCGCTACCCTCCAAAACGAGTCACCCGGTGAGTCATTATCCCACGAGTTGAAAACAGTTCTCCGATGCAGCACGATTACTCAGACCTATCCTCCTCAATGGCTACACTAGACATCATGCCGGAACGCAACTAGGTTACTTGGCGGCATGGTTTTGTCTAGTGGGTGGTGACAAGCCACGGCCGAAGCCTACCACCAGATTTTACTGCTCGTTTAGCACCACCCTGGACCACGTACAAGGCATCGAGGGCTAAACCTTGCGGACGCGAGCAGTTTTCAGTCCCCATTAAAGTTCGTTTTCAATCTTTTTTATCGCGTTTCATATTTTTCTGGGCCAATTTAATAATTTTTGAGACAAGTCAAATAAACCAAGGAGTTTAGAAAATAAATTACTCTTTAAAGCAATATTCAGAATACATTTTGGCGGTAAACTCTATCTGAACTGTACAGTCACGTCAAAATAAGATGTATACATTTTCATTGGAATATGAACCTTATTACATACAACCGAATAAGTTGCAAAGTCTATACTGTATACATCTTTTTGCGTGACTGTACCCACGATTTTTTTACCCATTTTATAACTCGACCGAAATCTGTTGCTCATTTTGCTTTTCCATTTTAATTTTTGCATGTCGGTCGCCGAAAGCATTTACTGGTCTCTTTTATTGTCTTTTTCAGTGCATTTTTACATTTATTTGTTAGGTGGAATTCAGTGTCTGGTTGTGGAAAAGAATTTCCATTTGCGCCCTCTGGTGGTGAAATTGAATGTTTCGGCACAGAATAAGTAATAGTACCGTTGGTACAGAAGAATTACTCCGCAACAAGATCTAAATAAATTCGAGTCTTGCTACGACGCGATACGGTGGAATTTAGCTCGCACAGCATTACGTACCTGCAAATTTATATACCTACAAGTTTTGTCTCTTTCTATTGTATGCCTCTTATCTTTTCTTACGCTGTTAGGGTTGCTGCCTAGTGAAGAATAATTAATCTCCTTATTTGTAATTAAGTATCTACCGATGTAAGTATTACTGTTATTCTACCTTTGTAAAAAATATTATTTCAACTTACCTACGGTACAAAATGAAAAAAAATTTACGACGAATAATTAGGAACACTACCTATGTTTTGTTTGCTAAATTGAACATAATCAAATATAAACATAATCTAATTGAATATGTCGGAGCTAACGATAAGTTGGCGATATTAAGATGTTAGTATGACTTCATGGTAACGGAAGTATGTTGGTAGCACTGTTAAAGAGGGCGCTAAATGCAATGACTGACTGACATTCGATTGCAGCGCCATAGGTTATATCTTGAAGTAGGATGATGGCAAGTGACGCAGATACGGTTAGGACGGCTAGGTGCACGGACGTATCTCGGACTGACGGTCGATAGTAGCTAGGTATTAATTGAGTTGGCATTGTAACTGTAAAGTAACTGACAGAACGGACTCGCGAATTAAGATTTTGTTGTGATTTAGCCAGGGTTATACCCAAGCCCACAGACTCGGTACTAAGTAACTGTCCAGTGATTAATTCTATCGTGTTTTGTGAGTAACGCTTTTTTTTTACGTTTTCTTTGTTTTCCGACATCAGAAGTGGGATGAGCCTATGCATAATTAGTGTTTCGGTTCATTTTGCGAATAGACTTCCGGGATCTGACCAAGCTTAACTTTCGTTTGTGATTAGAGTAAATTCACGTGTCTTAGAGAGTTCACCATTTTGTGTGCCGTGTTTGTGTAAAAATATTTGCCATGTGTTGTTAATTAAATTCGTGATAACTTAGTGTGTGATTTAAAGGGATCCAATACGTTAATTTTGTTATTTTCATAACGTGTTTTTACTTGGTTCATTTCTATTGCGTGCGAGTTTTTGAAACATGGCAACTAAATTTCAATCGATTTATTTTGCGTTAATTTTGTATAGCTTACGCTGCTGTGGCTTAATGCGTTTCTTTTTGAACCTTTAGTACCTACTTGGTAGACAGTAATGATATCACGGTTGAGCGGGTGAAATTTTGTGGTTAAGCGGCCTTCATAATGCCTTTTAAATAGGTAGTCTGAATATTGAAGTTGTAGATTTTCTTTCTGATTATCGTGTATCCGTGACTCGGTAGAAATCGCTTTGTATCTTGCCGATCTTCGATTATTTTGCTGCGATTCTTAGGAGACACGTTTTCTTATGTTTTGGTAACAGTAAACTTGTTATTATTTTGACAATTGAAACGTAATATTACGATAGTGTGTGTTTAATGGATCACGGAGATAGGTTATAACGTCGAGATTGAAAATGCGTTTAAATAATACTTTGAATTCGTTGCGATTGACAAAAGAGCTGGATTTTACTGTCGAACTGTTTGCGGTTGTCGAACAATTTTAATACTTTGTTGTTGTGAATTATGAAGTACAATGCAATGACTAGCCTGTGTGGCAATGACAGCCTGTGTGGCAATGACTGGCCTGTGTGGCAATGACTAGCCTGTGTGGCAATGACAGCCTGTGTGGCAATGACTAGCCTGTGTGGCATTGAGTAGCCTGTGTGTAGCCTTTGCATTGTTTGCTAATTGATTGGGTTGTTCTAGCAGCTTATGCTTGCTTTGTTTGTTGTTCGTTCGCTGTCAAATTGTTTGATGTTTCATTCAAAGTTAATTTCATTGTTTAATGTGCGGTTTTCTTATCGAAAGTATTGTGGTTCGTACAATACGTTGACGTTAGCCGATTCCTACTGAGTTTCTTGCTGGTTCTTCTCAGTAGATGGATCTTCCGAACCAGTGGTAGCTTTACGTAAATTGTTAAATCGTGGATTTAGAATTTTGATGGAAATATTAAATTGAAGTAAAATTTAAAAAAATCTGTAGCGGTTAAAGTTTTGAATTTGCCAAAAGTACAAGTATCCATTGTAGTTGTAAAGAAGATTTTATTTTTGGTGTTTGGAAGAGATTTAATGTGTTGTGGATACAGGTTCTCGTTCGCTGGTTTTGTGACTACGCCAGAAGGATTCTGGGTAGTGTGTTGAAGGAGTCATTGGTTGACTCAGGTTTCCCGTGGGGAAATGGTGTAATTGCTGTTAACCACGAACGATGTACCTTGTTGTTAATAATGAAAATAATGGATTTCAATGTTTGATTTGGAGATAATTGTTACTCATTGGTGCTTGGAACTTGGTTAACTGAAACGGTATTTTCAGTTATTAAAAATTCAAACTTGTGTGTTTTCTTTTCAGAATTTGCCTGACTTCATTGTCAGGAGTGGCCGAGCCGCCACTTTGGTATGATTGTTTCAGAATATCACACGAGGACGTGCTCCATCGCAGGATGGCCGTGTCGGAGCTAACGATAAGTTGGCGATATTAAGATGTTAGTATGACTTCATGGTAACGGAAGTATGTTGGTAGCACTGTTAAAGAGGGCGCTAAATGCAATGACTGACTGACATTCGATTGCAGCGCCATAGGTTATATCTTGAAGTAGGATGATGGCAAGTGATGCAGATACGGTTAGGACGGCTAGGTGCACGGACGTATCTCGGACTGACGGTCGATAGTAGCTAGGTATTAATTGAGTTGGCATTGTAACTGTAAAGTAACTGACGGAACGGACTCGCGAATTAAGATTTTGTTGTGATTTAGCCAGGGTTATATAATATAACCCAAGCCCACAGACTCGGTACTAAGTAACTGTCCAGTGATTAATTCTATCGTGTTTTGTGAGTAACGCTTTTTTTTTACGTTTTCTTTGTTTTCCGACAAATATTTGTGTCTTTTTATGTCCATTTTTAAATACTATTTGCGACCTCGATCATAGAATTACTGTGAGTGCTATTAGGTAGGTAGATATCTACAACGTCCCGACGAGCACGCGCGTGATACACGACCCATTCGAAATGCGCCGGCGGTGCGCTTCGCTGTAGGTAAATAACGGATGTACCGCGCGGAGTGAGCCAGGCCTGGTTTCGGTCTGTTGTGAATTCCCTTTTGTGTGGCACCATTTTTTTTATCGTCAGCAGCAAAATAAGTACTTTTTTATCTAAATAAATATATTTTAAATTAATTATGATAAGACAATATTGTATCACTAAAATTTTACACTCGTATTAGGAAATCGAAACAGTTGTCACCAAGATATAAAATTTAATATTTGAATTAGTGATAAGATATAAATTAATATTTAAACTAACAATTGGAAACTTGATGTTGGGGTTTCCGAATTTATGTCATTTAATTTACCTGTACTGTATACCTACACTGAGTGTTTTACTTTAAGAAAACGCACAGTTTATTGAAGGAATAAGCGTCCATGTCTTCCATACTAAACATATTAGTTTACCCTCGAACCCTTAAACATTATCTGAGAAAATCATACCGTTTTTTTAAACCTCGATATGCTACATACAAGTATGACTTGAAAATCAATTAAAATTTCTTTGCTTTCCAGTTCTTTAAAGATCCATTGACAATATCACGTCAATGGATGGTTGGTTGGGAATGGTTCGAAACATTTATCAATAAAAATTTCAATTAAATTTCAACATCTAATTATTTCAATCTGATGAGAAAAAACAAAATTTGTTTATTTTCCAGAGCATCAACAACGCATTAGATTTGGCATAATTTTAAGTAAAATTATCTTGGTCTAGTATAAAGTAGTAAAAATATTAATGCGTTGATGGAGTTTCACTGTCTAGGACCCCGGTGATCACATTTCATTAATAATCAACGAATGCAGAGCATGAAAAAACAGACTTCACGTCAAAACTTTGGCTGAGTTATAATGTCATCAACGTAAACATTCTCCGAAATCGTACATATTTTTTCAAAAGTGTTTAAATTTTTTATGAATTACCTAACCGATTTCAATGAAATTTATATGAGACCAACTATGAAATATCCTCTATCATATTAAGTAATAATTTTCAAAAATAAATCATAATTGTCCAAAATATCGTGTAACAAAGACACAAAAAAACATACAGACGAATTGAGAACTTCCTCCTTTCCTTCCTCTCTTCCTGCAACTAAAGCCTAAATGTCCTTTGAAAAAGACTTGGATTTTTATGTAGTTAAGCTTGGATCTACTTTAATTAATCAAAACAACATTTAAAAGACCCTTGGCTCAGAGGATAAAGAACATTTTGATCTTTTAGGAATATTAGAAAAATAGGGGAGAAAAGAATTTATATTTTCTTGATGGGAAGAAATTTCATGTGACTATGTTTAAAGGTTTCAAGTAAGAATATTCTATTTAGCCTTTTCTGAAAAAAAATCCTATGGCTTTTGGAGTTTGCAGTTAAAAAATGCTTAGTTGCGGTGACTTATTCCGCTTTTGATTTTAATCTCACCTAGGCTTGCCAACTTTTTTTCTATCAATAAAGTATATTTGAGTCTGAAAAGTGTTAAGCATTTTATGCTGAAAACAGTATTTTCTATACTTTATTTTTGTTCAACAGTAAAAAGAATAATATAGTGAAAAACAGTATAATACTGTTAAAAACAGTATGGTTGGTGACCTAATCTCACCTGACAGTAAGTAAAGATGAGGTCGTGCCACAGAACACAATTACTCAAGGAGAAGAAGATCGACTTCATATAAAAAGAATAGGAACGATTTTTAGTCGTTTAGTTTGGAAGTACTGCCATCTATAGTCACCCCAAGGTAAACTATTTGTAGCGGGAAATTTGAATCATTTTTAGCTCACGATAGGTTGTAAATTTTAGCATGCTCATCCAGACCTGGAGCGCAGCCTCGAGATTATCTTGTCGAGAACTCGAGACCACTCACCCAGTCTGGTTAACGGGGACTAAACTAGCTCTTATGTAGGTACCTATTAAGTATAACAATAAATACCAAATGTCTCCAAGATGCTATATTCATTTAAGGCCGTTTGCACTAAACTTAAGAATAGCCTAACTCTTTGCCTAACTGGTTAAAGTCAAGGAGAAAAACCACAGGTCACAGGTGCGAAATAAATGGGGTCAAAGATTCAATATCTCACGAAAATACACTACAAAGTATTGTATTTCTGAATTCTGGTCGGACAATGAAATGCGCGAAATACAAATTGCAAACCAGGACGCCATATTGTTTATATTTGCTTCATCTTCATTCGTTTCGTTCGGTCAGGATAACATTATTGCCATTACTAAAAATGGGATTATTTATTTATATAGTGACATCGATCAAAAAACTCAGCTCTGGTAGGTATCTAACATGATTCCATACAAAGTAAACCACGGCTGGGTCGTGCACACACGGGTTAAGGAAGGAACTGGTTCTTCTTTAAATATTGCTCGAGGGCATAATTTTTGGAGCGGGTGATATTTGGCCGCAGATTTTTTGTGCAGGGTGGACGTTAATTCATCTTGCCAATGTTCCAAATAACATAATAAACATGGCCAGGCAAACAAACGCACGTCCCTCTCCTGCGATACTGTAAGCTCAGCATGCCGCACCGACGTGTTCACACAGCCGCCGCCACCGCAGCCGCCATCCCTGCCTTTACCAACCGCCGCGCATGCGCAGTCTCCGAAGCAGCCCCCGATTGGACCCGAGCGCTCACCCGAACTCAGGGAGCGCGCGCGCAGAGCGGTGGCGGCCCGCCGTGTGTGGCGAAGACATAGAACACATATACTCAAGGGCGAAGAGCAGCCGCGACTGCACTCGCCCCTGATGAAGGACTCCGTAAGAATTTGAAACTAGTTGGACACCTCCGACAATAAATGTGCGTAAAACCCGCGTTATAAACATTAGTGTAACATAACTTCACGACTGTATCCCTTATAGGGTAGGCAGAACACCAGAGGTAGTAAAACCATCCGATGTCAAGTTTGACATTATAATGGAGGAGAGAGGCTTTTGCAGTGACAGGGGGTCAGCCTATCGCCCACAGAAAAAATACCTCCAATAAAACCTCTGTCCCTTATATTTTCTTTTTTCAAATAAGTAATTACAAGAAAGAGTTTTAATAGGTACTTAAACGATCTAAATCTAGATATAATGTAGGTTAAAAAGCACTTAAATAACTAAATCACAAGATTAATTTTCTTGATGACATGTATTTCGACTACTCTCCATGCTAGCATTCTGATTGCTTAAATAAATTTAAAAACATTGTGTCTTAGTCTTAATGACCACTTTAGATTTTGACAACTTAAGGTATAGGTACAAAGTGTACATCTTTATGCATGTGAGTTCAATTTTAGTGCCCTAAATGCTTACATCTATTCGGCGCTGACTGTACACTATAAAACATAATAATCTTTATGACTTTACTGTAACAACTTATCGACAAAGCCTATAATTCCATGAACTACAATAGATACCACGTACATATCTCTTAACTAATAATTGCCAGATTTGATAGCACAATAAAGTTATACTGAGGTATAACTTTATTTGACGGTGCAATAAAGACTTAAGAATACAAGATATTAAATCGTATATTAAAACCGATATGTGAAGATACACTGTGTACAATAAATCTTTTTGTAGTATTTCCTTTAGCAGCTAATAAAATTATATTTAGAAACGGGATATTAACATATTTTTATTTATTTTGAGTTCTTGCCATGATACTAGCATTTTCTAAACTGCCGAAATATCGAGAAGTCAAAATAAATAAAAATATCGTTGAATTTAATTTAAATATTAAAGATGATAGTTTAAAAACGATAGAATATAGTAGAAAATCATGATTTTTTTTAAGATTGCCTTGATTTTTTTCTATTCGCGATTTTTAGATATGGATAAATAAAAATCGTTATTTTATTATTTAAAAGGATCCGAGTAGTAAATAAATTGGGAACTCTAGCTCACAAATTGCAAGGTCCGCGCTCCTAAACGCTCGCGTTGCTCGCTTGTCGCACTCCGTGCGACGACGTCGCGGCGGACCTTGCAATTTGTGAGCTAGAGTTCCCAATTCATCATTACATTCCATTCCATTACAACCTAGCGTTAAATTCAGGTAAATAAGAGAAATGAAATGACTTGAACATTAATACTACCTAATCTTTAGTTAATAGGCTTCCACAATAACTGCAGATCCCGCCGGTTTGAGTATCGATGTTTCAAAGGAGTAAAATAAACACAAATATTTTAATATTGCACGCTGAATACCTATACACGCTATTTGTGAACTACACAGATAGCGTGCAATATTTATATCCATACAGTTGAACTTGCAAACGCATCAGAAAATATTGAGCGTGAGAAACAATGTTAATAAGTTATGAGTATAAGGATATTGCGCAACGTAACATGTAGGCTATTGGTTATTGTATGGTACCTACCATGAATTCAGCGCAAACAAACATGTGTATGATCCAAAATGTGGTAGGTACCGAATGGTTTCTACAAACAATAAAAATTATTATATAATGAGAGATCGTGATTCGATCCCGCGAGGAATACAAGTATGAAAAATGTTCTGGATATCTTTTAAAATACGTAGGTATCTGTTAACTGTAATTAAAGTATTAAGAAATAGATTAGTAGTTGTGATTTCCCACACTTGCAGACTTTTAAATAACTGATTCAGTCAAAAACAAAACATCTACTGAAAATTTAACACCTATACAATGTTTACATTGTAACTAAATAAAACATTGCTATTTTTACAAAACAGGAGTTTCTTTTCACCTCTATAAATTTCGAAACAATTCTGTTTTGAATTTCATTTCACATTTGATTTATACTTTAAATCTTATTTCAAAACCTTATATGAGTAGAACTTTAATTATATTGTAATGCAAAAAGAAAGAATGTGAAAGACTAAAATTTTAAAACAATAATGAAAAATGTTCTAGGTATCTTTTAAAATACGTAGGTATCTGTTAACTGTAATGAAAGTATTAAGAAATAGATTAATGGTTGTGATTTCCCACACTTGCAGACTTTTAAATAACCGATTCAGTCAAAAACAAAACATCTACTGAAAATTGAACACCTGTACAATGTTTACATTGTAACTAAATAAAACATTGCTATTTTTACAAAACAGGAGTTTCTTTTCATCTACACGTCATATAAATTTCGAAATAATTCTGTTCTGAATTTTATTTAACATTAGATTTATACTTTAAATCTTATATGACTAGAACTTGAATTATGTTGCAATGCAAAAGGTAAGAACATGAAAGACTAAAAATGTTAAACTTATTAATCAATACCTTATCAACTGAAAATATTGAGGGAAATAATAACGTTTCTACTGATATTGAACATTAAAACGAAATCATCTTTTAAAATGCCTAGGTACCTACCAACTATTTTTTACATAGGTACCGGGATTTAACAAGTGACCTCTCAATCCGCTTTGCTAATGCCTTAAGCTACTGCACTGTGCGTGGAGGTCGTTTATCTCATTAGACAATATTATGAATGTGAAAGTTTGTATGTATGTTTGTTTGAGTGTCTTTTACGCTGAAATAAATATGTAAAATAAACATTCCCAGACTGCCGTATTGGTGTCACCACTTTTCACACGATAGAACTGAATTTAACGACGTCCTGGGTTTGAATCCTGCTCAGAGCGGACTTTGCGTGATGAACTCAATTTTCCATTCTCGAGTCGTGGGTGTTATTATGCTTATTTCTAATATTTATTTATGTAATTTATTTTATATATGTGTAAGTTAATATGACTTAGGTTTATGTATATATCAAAAAGGATATTCTCATAATGTTTTTTTTTTTTTTTTTTTTTTTTTTAATTTAAAATGCTCAATTATTCTTAAATAAATGAAAATTTTATTTATCACATTTTTCATTTATTTAAGGATATTCTCTCTAAAAGAGGTAAGTTATTTATTATTATTATTATTATATATTTTCATTATTTAGAACAAAATAATTATGCAGCGCACGTTTAATTACATTGATAATATAATCGATTTCTTTCCTCAACCAGGCGCTCTAACCACTCAGCCATCGCATTAGTGTTTTCAGCGGTGTTAATTGTAATACGATATAATTGTTTTTTTTCCCACGTTTTGTCGTTTATGCAGCGGCAAGTCGGCAACAGTAAAGGTGTAATTTGATAAAACTGATTTTCACAAATTATTGCTTATGCCGCAAGCTGCTTTAGTATGCATTTACGCGCACACTCACGTATTGTCGATACATACTGAAAGTTTTGTATAAAAACCGAAATAATTAATAACAAAATCAATATCATCAGACGGCTCTTCTACGTGTAGTACCTACTCCAGTGCAAGGCAAATAATAGTGCTCCAGTGATTTTACGAAGATAAGATTGACGAATTTACAACAGTGTGCCCACGGAGGAAATATATAGAGGAGCTGCCCTATCCGGTTTTTTCTAGGGACTCAAGTGAAGCTTACGCGCGGGGTGCGGGAGGGGTAAGCGGTGGGTTATGGCCAATCATAGCCAGACAGGCGATGGCATTGGTCACCTAGTAGCGAGTAGTAAAAACCGGTTGAAACATAAGGTTAAAATATTCACATGATCATCAAAAAAGTTCAGCTATACTTTACTAGGTGGCTCTAGTTTTTTAACGAAATTTCATACGTTTCAAATCTGTCAGAAAAAACCGCGAAATAAAAGTATTTCTACTTGACGGCAGATAACGCAACCTTTTTTCGCGGCATAAAAATCACCTAGGCAACAAATAACAATCTGAAATTTTGGACACAAATAATCGGAAAACATACAATTTGTAAAAAATAATTATGAATGAAATTATCTTCGTGGTAAGTTAATTTTATTTGGATTGTCAATGTAATTCCTTTATAAAAGTATAGGAAACAAACTTTTACATCGAGAAACAAATGGAGGATTTAATTTTTTTTAATATCTACGCGTGTACATACTTCACAGAAGTCAGCGACGAACTGACGCAAGAGCCTCTAGCGAGGAATAGCTTGCACTAAAGGCTGTGACGTCAGGACAACCCAAATTGAAGCTGTGCAACTTTGCTTACAGCAGCTCTACTATGTATCTGCTTTGTGAGTGTGCCATCGGTTTAAGTGCGTGGAAATAATGTTCGTGAGTTTATCTTTTTTATATTTTTTATATATATTTTTTTTTCTTCCATAAGTTTGTGTTTGATTTGATATTATGATTAATTTCAAATATATTATGATTTGAAATTAATTATGCAACTCTAATTAACATTAATTTAATTTAGTGTTAATGTAAATGTTTCGCAGACTTTAATGTACATACTTCTAAATAATTTTCTTCTTTACAGGTCTGAATCCGAATACAACAAAAGGAAGCGCGCTGCGTCGGCGTTAGACTTAACCGACGTGGAGGAGCGCTACGCATCGGATGAAGAGATAAGGTGAATTTATTTTGTATAATTTAAAGAACAAAATCTTTAACAGTATTATGCATTGTTTTTTAATTTTAATTTTATGTTTTTAGCCCGCCGAAGAAGATTGGGGGGAAGCAGGCTGCAGGTAAAAAGGGAATCAAGAAGGCGAATAAAAAGTGAGTTGATATTTATAATGTTAATGTGTTTTTGTTTCGAGTTTTTAAAAGTGTTAAAATATAGTTTTTCCTTAATGTTTATAACAATAAGAATATTACTAGAGTATTTATTATATAAGTGTATTGTTGTTTCTATCTAATATTTTCAAGTTACCTACTTATATCTTTATTTATTTATGATTTATATAAGTGTATTGTTGTTTCTATCTAATATTTTCAAGTTACCTACTTATATCTTTATTTATTTATGAGAACTTTAAAAATTTAACGTACAGTGAACTACAAAATTTGATGAACACTTTAGGATTATTTGGAACTCTCGGTAGGTACAATATTTTTTAATGAAATCTTAGTGATGAGGAGTTTTGTAAAACTGAATGTGTTCATCAACTTTTGTAGTTGACCGTACCTATTCATATATACACTTAGTAAAAATATAGTTGTTTTTATAAAATGTTAAATTTAGATTGTAATAAAAATATTATTTTTGGTTTTCAGACATTCGCTCGTGGAGGAATTGTTCGGAGAGGAACCGCCCGAGCCGTCGACGAAGACGTCTCCTCTGTGGTCGGCGGTGTCGCGGCACGTCGCGGACGGCGTCCTGCGCCAGGCAGAGTTAATAGGCGATGGGGAGTTCTTCGTGGACCTCAAGGTCTATAATACGCAAGACATTATAGACCTTGAGCCGCTGCAGCGGTATGATAAGTGGTCAGCGCAGCTGCGCGTACGTTTAGCTCCAGAAGATCCAGTCTGGAGCTTAGTTAAAAAGTTGTATGCCGAGGGTCGAAAAAAATTTAAAAATGAACCCGTGTTTTATGCAGATAAGTTAATTAAAAAATAAAATGTTTTATTATTCTTTTCATTCTTTTTAATTTTTATTCTCTAGTTCTAATTTTATTTCATTACCTAAGTAAACAATTTTTATATTTTTACTTAATTTGATAATTAAGTAAAGAATATTACTTAATTATCAAATACTACTAATAGCTGATTTTTCAATAGTCAGATAGCATTTATACGACAAATAAAGTAATATTTGATGTGTTTAATTATGTTTTGAGTAGTACTTATTGTTTAAATAACAGGTTATCTGACGATTGAAAAATCTAACCTAAATTAAGAATAGACTACATTTTTTTTTTGGTTTTTTTGTTTTAGTAAATAATCTAACTAAGTATGGCTAAAACTATCTACTGTTCGATTTGTCAAGATTCTGTCTTGAGCAAGGCATTTCCAGGTCATTTACGTAGCACTAAACATAAGAATAATAGTGCAATATTAGTAGATAACGGTATAGAATCAATAAGTTCAGCGTTCCGCGGACGCATAGCCGCTTATCGTATCCGCGCGCAACGCACTTGTGCCACTGGCGAGGTAGAGACTGCTGACACTTGTCCTTTACAGTATTTACATTCAGTTGAATCGTCACTAAGTAAGTTACTCGACTCTGCTTTATCTATTCATGTTAATGTAAAAGCAAACTTTGAACTATTTGTTAAAGTTATTTTGCCTAAGGATGATTCTATGGAAATTAAGTCATTCGCAACTGAAAATATTGTCTTACATCAAAACTACAATTTTAATGAATTATTGATTAAAATTTCAGAGCTTTTTAGTAAAAAAATTGATGAGTTCCAAGAGAAAGGGAGCGGATGGTCTTTGTTAGACATTTTATATTTAGAAGTTAATATTAATAGATATTCGCCTATGAGAGGGTCTAGTTTCATAAAATTACCTACAGTGATATCTGCAAGACGGGCTTGTATTAATATAAATAACGATGATGAGTTTTGTTTTGCGTGGGCTGTGATGGCTCAATTATACCCAGTTAAAAAAAATGCTTGTCGAGTTTCCTCTTATCCTCACTTTAACACCGAATTAAATTTAAAAAATGTTCACTTTCCAGTTTCTTTTCGTGATATTAAAATATTCGAAAAGAACAATCAAAATATAAGTATTAACATATATGCACTTGATAACAAAAATAATGTTATTGGACCTCTTTACAGAACTTTTTCGCGAAAAAAGAACCACGTTAACATGCTATTGCTACAAGATGGTTCCAAGTCTCATTACTGTCTCATAAAGGACTTTCCTAAATTGGTAAGAAAACAAGTGACAAAACACCATGGAAAGTTATTTTTTTGTGATGACTGTTTATTATTTTTTAATTCCAATATAAAATACAAAAATCATGATTGTGGTGGAGTCGCAACAATATTACCAGATAATGGTACTTTAGTTCAATTTAAAAATTTTCACTGTAAACAAACTATTCCCTTTGTTATTTACGCTGATTTTGAATCGTTACTACAACCTTGCGAAGAATCTCAAAGTCTTCATACCATACATACGCAAAAACATATTCCAGCTGCATTCGCTTATTACATTGTTTGCAGTTACGATAGTTCCCTTAATCGTTTAAGGACTTATCGTGGACCTGACTGTGCATCCAAGTTTGTTGATTTTATTCAAAAAGACGTAAAAAAAGTTTATAGTATTATTCAGTCAGCATCTGAACATCCAGTTCCAATAATTATGAACGATATTGATTGGGATAATTATAACAAAGCAGAGCACTGCTATTTGTGTTCTCATTTGTTGATTGGTGATAAAGTCAAAGATCATTGTCACTTCACAGGATGTTACAGAGGTGCGGCTCATACATTTTGCAACCTTAAATTTAGGATTCCACAATTTATACCTATTTTCTTTCACAATTTGTCAGGCTACGATTGTCATTTATTCATTCGGGAATTATGCTCTATCCCTGGCTCAATCAAAGTTATACCAAAGAGCAAAGAAAATTATATTTCATTTACAAAGTTTATTCCATTTTCAAATGATACTTTTGTTGCAGTTCGATTTATTGATTCATTTAAATTTCTTAGCTCTAGCTTAGATCAATTAGCTAAAAGTTTAAATCATGATGATTTTGTTCATTCACGCAAATATTGCGACAGTGATGAGAAATTCTCATTACTTATTCGAAAGGGTATTTACCCATACGAGTACATGACTAACTGGGATACGTATGAACAAAATAGTTTGCCGCCAATAGAAAAATTTTACAGCACACTGACAAATGTATCTATTAGTTTGTCTGATTATGAACACGCTCAGACGGTTTGGGAAACTTTTAAAATAAAAAATTTAGGAGATTATACGGATTTATACGTCAAAAGTGATGTTTTATTGTTGACTGACATTTTTGAAAAGTTTCGCTTAGCTTCAAAAAAAAATTATAGTCTCGACCCAGCGTTTTACATAACAGCACCTAGCCTTAGCTTTGACGCAATGCTCTTAAAAACTAAAGTTAAACTGGAACTTTTATCGGACTTAGATATACTTCGTATGATTCAAAAAGGAATTCGAGGAGGTATTTGTTTATGTTCAAAAAGATATGAGCAAGCAAATAATAAATATCAAAATTATTATGATCCCAACCAGGCTGATAATTATTTAGTTTATTTGGACTGCAATAATTTATACGGCTTTGCAATGTGTGGCTATTTACCTTACGCTGATTTTAAATTGCTTGATGAGAGGGAATGTAGTCAGATTAACGTAATGAATATTCCAGACAACAATAAATACGGATACATTTTAGAGGTGGACCTCGAATATCCTGATAGCTTACATGATTTGCATAATGATCTTCCTTTTTGTGCACAGAATTATATTCCACCAGGCGCACGTCATTTAAAGCTTATTCCTAATTTATTTGATAAATATAAATACGTTATTCACTATATTCACTTAAAAACATGTCTCAAACATGGATTAAGGCTCAGAAAAATTCATCGAGCGATATCATTCAAGCAAAGTCCATTTTTAAAAGAATATATCGATTTAAATACTAAACTGAGACAAAATACAAACTCAGTTTTTGAACAAGATTTTTTTAAACTTTTAAATAACAGTATTTTTGGTAAAACCTTAGAGGACACCGAGCGCCGCGTGGATGTAAAACTGATTAATTTATGGTATGATAATCGTAACAAAACTAATAGCTTTCTTTCCGCAGAGCAACTAATAGCTCGGCCTAATTTTCATAGTTCATCTGTATTTAGTGAAAATTTAGTAGCTATACAGCTTAAACGTGAAAAGGTTGTTTTGAACAAACCAATTTATATAGGATTTTCAGTTTTAGAGTTATCAAAAAGTCATATGTTTGATTTTCATTACTCTGTCATGAAAAAATTTTATAATGACAAAATATCTCTGTGTTACACAGACACCGATAGTTTATTATATTCCATTCAGACAGAAGACTTTTATCGTGATTTAAAAGAAAACTTTTCAAATTATTTTGACACAAGTAATTACCCTAATAATAACTGCTATGGCATAATTCCACAAAACAAAAAAGTCCCTGGGTTGTTTAAGGATGAACTTGGTGGTAAAATTTTATTAAAATTTGTGGGGTTGCGATCTAAGCTATACAGTATAACAACAATGGAAACTGAGATAAAAAAAGCAAAAGGTGTTAAAAAACCAATAACAAAAAGGTTAAGATTCTTGGATTATGTTACAGTTCTTAAAACTGGTGAGAATATTAAGGGAAAAAATGTTCTTTTTAAAACTATTAAACATCAAATCTTTACCAGAGAACAGAGTAAAGTTGCTTTATCTAGAAAAGATGACAAGCGATTTATTTTAAATGATAACGTGACAACAAAATCATGGGGACATTATTCAATTTCCATATAACTAACAAAGTACAGTAGATAGTTTTAGAGTTAGTCATACTTAATTATTATCTTTATTATAAATATTTTTAAAACATAAGTCTCCAGCTAACAAGCTCATAAAATATATATTAAAGGATTTCATGTTGTGTTATACATCCCTATGAAAAAGAGTATAAGATATTACTTACTATACATATTACTTTTTTTTATTTATTGTTTTTGTGTACTATTCGATAAGTTAAATGATTGTAAGTAATTGATAAGTTAATTGATGCATTGTCCCTATGAAAAGCAGTAACATAAGTGTAATTGTATAAAATTTTGAATGAATAAATAAATTTGAATTTGAATTCCATTTTTTTTTTTTTTTTTTTTTTTCATCTCTACAGTGAAAGTAAAGGTTAACTTAAACATTCTGCATTAAAAGATTACCTACACATTCCAATACATATTGGATGTTTTCATGTTTTCAATAACTAACAAGTCTGAACTAGTTGAACACGTGTTATACGTATTCCATTTCAGTTGTCTTAGTAGGTACGGAGTTACACAATACATTTTTTAAGTGTCATCAACTTTTATTCATAAAATATCAGGTTTCTTGCAAATTAACGAGAACGCTAGCGATTTATTATAGATTTATTATATTACTGAATTAAAAGCGGAGTGGTCGTGTTTTTAAATTCATAACTCTTTTTAATTTTTATTTATTAAAATGGCTGATTTATCCGTAAATGACCCTTCAAATCCTTATTATTGGGCTCAAGACCCATTGAGAAACTTTGAAGAGGACTATCCTGAATTAGCAAATAAACCAAAGTCTCAAACTCGAGAAGATAACGGGGTGAACAAGAAAAGCGCCTTGAATAAAAGTGATAAGTTAATCAAGAGAATTAAAGAAAAGAAAATGAGTAATACGTTATCGTCTTTTGTGAAAACTAAAAACGAGCATAGAGGACTTCGTTTAATTAAAATAAAAGTGTTTGACTTGACCACAGCACCTGTCATAGACAATGACTCTACAGATTGTGCAGTGATTAGTGCTCAGTATATCGTTATGGATCATATTGATGAGATTATGGACCAAACAGAGAGTTTAGTGAATAAAATATCGAAAAAACTTTGTAATAATAATATGTAATAAAATTTACTTCTACTTATGTACTTACTTTGATTCATCTGTTTTATAAATAAAGTACTACTATTTAAAAATTTTCTTTTTGTTTCTTTTTTATTTATTTTTAAATTTTTATTTATTTATGTTCACAGTATTTGTGATTATATTAAGGTTTGAAATAAGTAAACTATTTCTATTTTTTATTTCATTTAGTTTATGAACTACAGAATAACCAATACAGTAGGTAAATAAAAGACCATCAATATTCATTCCTTTCTGCATTTATTTAATGTTAATTAAGAAAAAAAAATAAGGATTATATATTTTATATTCAATAATATTTTATTTTATATTAAATTTAAGATTTAATATTTTATAAAATATATTATACTTTTATTAATCAAATACAAGTTTTTAAAAATCTAATCAAATAGAGAGAAATTGTACATAGAGTTATCATAATACCATTTTTTTATACACAGTACGTTATTTAAAGCACATTGTTTAAAATGGTATACACATTTATAGTTCTGACTTGGTTCACAATATGTTGTATGTAATTGTGACAGGTTGGGGCATCCTTTTTCGCCTATGTCAACCACTTTACAATTACTACAAAGTTCTTTAATCCATTTATTTTTTTCCAGCCCTTTGGTTAAAATTTTTTTGTTTGCTAGGTATGGTATAATAATGCGTCTAAATTCTCTATAGTCAATATACCCTTCACTCCAACGTACTCCTCGGTTTTTTTCCAACCAAATTACTTGTCGTTTCTCAGAATTTGTTAAATTGGTAAATGGATATGGAGGCTTCACAAGAAATGTTTGCGTATATTCTTTTGACGCTATTGCAATTTCTTTTATGATAAAGTTTTTTTTTAAATCTAGAAATCCTTGAACATCAACGATAATAATATCAGATATCATGATATTTTTTTCACAATGTTGCTTAATGGTTTATATTCTATAATACAGTCGTTTAGGATAAGACAATAAGCTGTTGTTTGATCTGGTATTTCTGAATTACTTTCTATTTCAACCCTTATGTTCACTACCGGTCCTGATTTTAAATTATCACTTTGCCTTGAACAATCAATTACAAAAAGTGGAGCTCTAGTTTTGAATTCTTGTAATCCCAACAAGGGTTCCGATCTACGACCGTAGTAAGACTGTTGAAATTTAGCGTATTGTTCATATAATAAAGCATATTTATCTTTAGAAAAAACAACATTAAGGCTTTCGTAAGGATAGTAGGTAGAATTAAGAAAAACTTTAACGTCACGTAAATCGCAATCATCAAACTCGGCCATGTTTTTGAGAACATTATTTTTTCTATTTGTTTGCAAACCTATGATTACATATCTTGGTTTCTCTATTTGAGATGATGTTTTAATAGACCAAGTATGTTTAGTAGTTTTAGGTAGTAAAGGATATTCGTACAAATCCCAATTTCTGAAAGCTAATCGAATAGATCGATCTTTCTCTAGTAACTTAAGTAAATGTATTTTTTCTTTGTCGGATACTTTGACGTGTGGAACTCGCCAAACAATTTTCTGTATTTCGATATCATGCACAAATTCGCCGGTATTAAGTTTTAATCCATTCTTGTTGTTATTACTTCGAAGGAGAACTAACTCATGCTTGCAATTCATAATAATGTTTTTGTAATCTTCAGCAAATCCCATAATATTACATAATGGTATCGAAGCTGAGAAAGGACCACGACATTTAGTTCCATTGAGGTCCCAACACCACGCTTTGGCCATTTTAGCTTCATTTTCATTAAACGAAACTAAAGACTTATCGATTTCAACTCCATTCAGCTCATAACGAATGTCTTGAAATAAGTAAAGCAATGCGTTATTCGTAAGTTGTATGCTGGTGATGGTTGTTTTGTTATCGTTATTTTGCACGTACACGGTTCCTTCCAAATACAATGTGCTGGCTGAGGGCAGGACGTACAGATCTTGCTGATTGATTGGGATTCGGATTTCATCATTATTGTTAAAACTTGTCCCATATGGTTTGTACGAATGATATTCAATGCTCTCAATGGAAGTGTCGTAGACTGGCGAATTCGTTATGTTTAGGATACTCATTTTATCAATCCAATAGTTTTAAGAAACTCTTTATTTTCAACAGTTAATTTTATTTTCTTATTACGATGTGCTGCTGTTTTACGGGTGCTTGGTTTGTGACTGATCGAACGAACTTGTGTAGGTGTATATTTATGGTAACTATGAGTATCTGATAGGCCTGGTATTTGATCACGGTTTTGCTCAAACCGAGGATTAATATTAGAGGAGTAGTCAAACATTTTTTTTCTTAATATGAAGATATAATTGAATTTCTTCTCCTCGTAAATTAACTAAACCACCTTTCGCATTAAGAATTCGTATAGTAATGTTATTAATGTCACTTTGATTCACAGGGAAATATATTATATTTTTAGGTATTTCGAGAATTCTATAGCCAGGTGGTACGTTTGGCGTGAATTCGTGTATTATATGACTTGCATGACCATTAATGTAGGAACCGCTTATTATATCACATTCGACTCTCACCACGGTTGTCGATAAAATATTAACTGGCAACGATGACTCATGTAATATATTAGCTTTTAAGACCTCACCATTAAATCCTAAAAGTGTTCCAAGGGAGTTCTCCTTTTCAAAGTGAACATCTTTTGTACAATACAAAAATGTTTTCAGTGTATTATTATTGCAAAAAAGTTTCAGTGAACAATCTGTAATGTTATTTTTTATGTAATCACAAATATCCTGAAATTCATATGCTCCTTCTGGTAAGGCTATGACTTGATTAGTTGCGTAGTGAAATTTATTATTACTATTGTCTATATTCGGAATAGAGTTAAAAGTAGACAAATATAAAAGTGCGCACTCATATTCACCATCTAATTGTAAGCTGGGAGAAAACGATGTTAGCAACATTGGTTTGCTGCCTGATATTGATAGTGTAAATGACATTATAGGTATGATTAAAATAAATCAAATACATCTTAATTTATACATCTTTTATTCCAAAAGTTTTGTAAGAATTTTAAACAAAGGTGTCCGCAAATAATAGTATTAAATGATTGGTATCTTTTGTAGTTATAATATATATTACAATTTTTCAAATATTTTATTAATTCTTGAGGTGGTTTCAAATCACCGAAACTATCAAAGTATTCACAGTACTCTTTATATTTAATATAGGCCACCCAATGTGTTCCCACATTCTTAGCATCATCTAAATTTACTATGCCACATTCAATTCGATTCACCGTTTTGGGCAAGTTATCTCTCATGAATACACCTCGAAAGTAAGGTATACGACGTTGAGCAAATTTTTTAATATCAATGTTAGTTAAAGCTCGACTTGGCAGCCTATTATTCAGTTTTTTGGACTTTTTACGTAAATACCATGACCGTTCTTGTAAGGCTTAACATACAACCCTTTTCCAATCGATCGATTCGGTTCGATTATGGCTAGAAGCATCTGATAAAGTTTTTTTAGCTGCAAGGTAGTCATTAACAGTTTTTGCAATAGCTGAAGCACCTCCCGCTAAACTCCCCAATGCTGACAGCCCAGCAAAAATCGGTATCAAAGGTAAAATACCTCCTGATTTTGGAACAGGTATCACTCGTGGGATTCGAGTTCTACTTGTTTTGCAAGCCAATTTTTTTGCTGCTGAATAAGCATACTTAATGGCAGTATTGATGTTTTTATTTTTCAATTTTTTAATACCACGTCGTAGCTTGGAAACAATTGCATGAAACTTTTTGATACCGGCACCAGCTTTCATTTTTGCCTTCATAGTTTTATTGACTAACCACGATGCAACCTTTTCTCCCTTGCTGGCACTTGGAGAACGTAATCGATTTTTAGCTTGCTTCATTAGTTCAATATCTGCTTTGTTGCGATCGTCTCTGCTACTAAAATTAGTGTAAGCAATATCGTGCTGTTTGCAAGCTTCGTCTAATAAATTAATACCTTTATCTCCTCGAGCTAAACGTTTTTTTAATTTAGTACCAGGCCCGCAGAAGTTGTATCCTGGTAAATGTAACTCTATCGGTAAATTATCTATTAATGTATTAACAAGTCCACCTCCTTTCATAGCTGTTATTACAATAATGATATATGTGTATCCACTACATTATTATACGATTGCATTTTCATCTATCCAACTATTCTCTCTTTCACTTAATCCTAGCCATTTGACGAATAATTTGTTACCTCTTTTTTTAATGATTTTTTCAATTAAGTATATGTTAGGATATTTGGTTTTTTGCAATTCTTGTTCGTAAAAGGTACCAGATATCATTTGCTTGTTTTGATCTTTAATACAATAAGTAACCGGACATGTTTTATTCACCTTTAAAATCGTAAATACTTCAGTTGACCAGTTTGGAGTGAAACCTTTTTCAAAGCAACCCTTGTATTTGCTTATTCTTACATAATCACCAATTTTGAATTTAGGTTTGTAAATAATATTACATTTTTGCGATTTTTTTATGTTACGTAATACATTTAAGACATTCCTTGAATTAACATCAATCGGTTTGTATTGAGTTGTACGGTGAACAGTGCTATTATATGATGCAACAATATCTGTAAGCGGTTTACCCAACCATCTATAATTTCCTGCTAGATTGAAGTATTTGTATAATTTGTTTTTAAGAGTTTTTATAACTCTTTCAACAATAGAAGCCTTTTTAGAAGAAAACGAAGAATAATGGTTAACTCCATGAATGATCATAAGTTTTTTAAATTCATCATTGTAAAATTCTTTTCCAAAGTCGGTTTGCAAATTTTTCGGAATATTACCAGTATTAAATAATTTTTCAAACACCTTAGAAATCTCTTTCTTACTTTTAGTTTTTGTAGGAAATGCCCATACAAATTTTGTTAAGCAGTCAATTATAATTAATATATAGTTATGGTGATTATTAAATAATGCAATGTTTCTTATATCAATTAAATCAGCTTGCCATAAATCGTTTATGTCTCTTAATACAACATGCCGACGTTGAAAGTTCTTTCTAGCTTGTTTATGAATTTCTTCAACAACTTGCTGTTTACTCATGTTTAGTTAATGATTGAATGAGGGAATCTACTTCAGACTTGGTATAATATTCTTTAAAGTAGTTTGAAAGCAACGTGGCGACATTCTTCCTGATGTTATTTTTTTCTTGTAACAATTGTTCATGAGTACAGTACTTTTTGAAATTTTCATCAACATAATACTTATTTACAGCATCGTTAGCTTCTGATGGGGATCGCATATCTTTGATTATTGATGATTCTAGGTTAAGTATCCCATTTTCCAATTTTAAACCTTTGTTCGACTCAATAGTTTTATTGAGTTTATCTATTAAATTATCAACATATTCCTTATTAACTGCATGATCACCTGATTCTGGTAATGGAAGACCTCTCAAGCGATTTAATTTAAGATCAATATCTCCTGTATCTGTCTTTTTTAATATGTTATCAAAATCAAATAATTCTGACATACGTAAGCGTTTGTGAACATGGTGCCCAAATTTATCTATATTCATAATGAACTGCTTTGAATTGTATGAACGATGATATCATACTGTTGCAAATTTTAGATTTTTAGCATTTAAATACTAATTAATAGAACTGTTTTCCTTTAATTCTTCGATTATTGATATGATTTCATTATCTAACCCAGTATTACCAGCTTGTTTTGAAGCAATCAATAGTTTCAGCCGTGTTACCAGTTCATTAGGATCATCCCAATATATGTAATCAGTATTTTGTTTCACTACTTTCTTGAGAGGTAAACCTTTGCCGGTTGAAGTTTTTTTATTTTCAGTTAGTGACGAAAAAAGTGGTTTTATGACGTTTAAATATTTTTGACCTTTATTACTTTTGATTGGTTTGGTAGGATCATATTCTCGACGATGCGCATTGGTCTTTAGAAGAATTGATTTATAGTTGGATATATCTTCTTTATTAATAAGAGACATAATAGGATCCTTACTAAATAATAATTCATTCATCCCAGGAGTTCTTTTATACTCTTGACCGTCAATAACGATTGAATCATTGTTAATTTTGATAGGTATAAAACCTATATAAGGTTTGCCATTATTGACTCGTACTCCAAACGGAATATCGTAGAAATTTTCGGAAGATAGTGACCAATTAGATATCTCATTATTATCACTAACGGATTCATAAGTTGTATTGCAGTCTTCATCGTCAGAGCCTTGTATCTCATCACTGCGGTTGAGTTCATTTATTGAAAAAGTCGTACCATGATTTAAATCCTGATTTAATTTCTGTGTTTGATCTAAACCTTCAACATTTTTCATATTAACGTTAACCATGTGATTAAGCGGGGTGGTAATTGGTTTTAAAACTGATTGCAAAACCATTGCATTATCAATTTCTGAATCTCGCAATAACTTTACTTTCCTTTTTACCGCTTCAGATGCTTTTATTATCTGCTCCTTGATTTCACGTTCCATTGTATAATTTTAATATGAGTGGTATGTTAGAAAGCTTTAAAAACAATGAAGTAGTTCCAAAGTTTTCATCTTTATTTAAGTAGCACGTAAAAATCATTAATCTAATATAATAAATGTGTCAAATAGTTTTCTATAACCACCATTATTTTTATTGCAGTCTTTATTTATAACTAAATAACTGTATGGTTCGTTCCACACTTTTGAACACATTTCACGAAATAAAGTCCAGGACATGTCAGTATTAACATGTTCATCATAAACATGTCTTAAGTTTACATCATCTTGCTTAAATAGAACTAAAAGATTTGCATTATCCCTCACTAGCTGCTTAGGAATTTTTGTGTATGTTTGGTTTAAATATAAACAGTCAACACTTTTATGCCCATAGCAAAGTAATCTCTAATATTGTCTTGATTTTCAGAAGCTACGTCATCAAAAATAATTATTGAATTGGGTGCAGCGTCTTGCGGACTCAATACTTCTTCATTAGCATGGTATTTGAAGTAGTTTACTTCGGGGACGAATTTTAAAACATTTTCTAAAAAAGCGTATTTCGGTTGATACAACGTTTTTGAATAAACGTACACATTTCTGAATCGTAATCCATTATCATGTAAAAGAAGCCCAATAACCAAATTAGTTTTTCCACAATTGGACGGCCCACAAACTAAACAACGAATAGTGTTGGGAAGTAATTTGCCATGTCGTGATAAGGTATTTTTGGTTTCAAAACAAATATTACTTAATGTAAGTGATTGAGGCTGCTTTTCGAACCTCATTTGGTGTAATCAAAATGCCTCGCTTTACTGAAGTAAGTGCAGAACGACTGTCAAAAGGTTTATATATGATTCAACATTACGAAACGTCATTCAATGATGAATTGGGAACTCTAGCTCACAAATTGCAAGGTCCGCCGCGACGTCGTCGCACGGAGTGCGACAAGCGAGCAACGCGAGCGTTTAGGAGCGCGGACCTTGCAATTTGTGAGCTAGAGTTCCCAATTTATTTACTACTGATCCGTGGTCAGATGTCTAATGCCCCTATCCGGGCACAGCGGTATGAAGTCAAAAAAATATATGGGCGCTTCAAAAACGCTATTCGGCTACTCATACCACTGGTATAACCTTTTTATTTTATTATAATATAGAATAAGTATTTGAGTCTAAAAACAATAACAAACAGTATTATGGAAAAATAAACAGTATTAAATTTATTTTATGTTTTACACACATATTTTTAGAGCTTCTTGCTCAAAACAGTATTTTGTATACTTTATTTTTGTTCAACAGTTAACGGTATAATGTAGTGAAAAACAGTATAATACTGTTAAAAACAGTATGGTTGACTACCCTACACTGGTATGCAACCCCCTTGGTATGAAACCCCCCTGGTATGAAACAGCGAACTTCCCTTAGTAGCAGCGAGCGTATGGAGCTCTTACAAGTTAAATAAAAAAATCGTATTTTTTCCTAAAGATTTAACATTTTTCTTTGTGTTTTTAGGTTGATTAACAATAATAATAATTCTTTACTGTACACCAAATGCATTAGTACCATTGTGATCCATATATTAAAATAATAAAGCTTTATGATTATGTAACTTCTAAACATTTTACAACAGAATGTGATTACGTTTAAACAACGTTTTTGCTAAGCATCCGTACTATAGTAACTTTTTGGTATATGCCTTATAAAGAAATTCCTTTTAAATGCATCATATATGTACCCAGGTTAACAGTAGTTAATTGTTAAGATTCACGCTCAAAATATGAATTAAACTCTTTTCGAAAACTTTCGTTTCAAAAAGGTAAGCTGAACAAATCATGCCTAAAAAGTCGCTATTGCATTTCAAATAAGGTTTTTTATCCTTTAACAGGTAAAATAGGGTTTCTGAACACGACCCATGGTTTCAACAAAGAGGATTAATGGCGGGTTACAATATTATGAAAACTGTTCGTTTTGCCTACGAACAATAGAAATCACTACCAAAATGCCTTTCTATATTCAAAATCTTGACATCTAAACCACTGCTTACGAACTGTTTGACTGTAATGGGTTGCTAGGTTACATTTGACCATTTACAAAATAAGTCATTATATCTAGCCAACGACGACGTAACAAGTTATTAATTTAAACCAATGAGGTAAAGGTAACATGGCAGTCTGCTGCGGCCAATAAGAGTAATGTTTTCATTACGTATGACCAATTAAAGAATAGGTCATTTTATCTAGCCAACGACGTAAAAAAATATTCATTTAACGAAATATCCTATCAAATATCTGTCAACATATCAATAATCCAGTTTTCTCTTTCTAACTTATCTATAACTGTTTTTGAAAAAAAGGACGAATATTATTGAATGACATAATTTTTCTTTTAAATATTTACTTTGACGTCATAAAAATGTGATTCAACCAATGGCAAAATTAGTCGAAGGATTGGCGTTGCGTTTTACGTAAGCAGTTAAACGCAATTATTAATAAAAAGCTCTAAAAACATACTATAATATATTTATCGAATACTAAAACATACCAAACATAAATTGAATAAGTTTATATATTTCTTTAGTTCAAATATCATGCAAATAATTTACGAATGCGTGATATTCTATAAATCACATATCACCTATTTTCTTGGAAGAACGTCACGCAAGGAGGGCCCATGCCAAATTTGAGAACTTACAGCCCGTAGCTAGTAGATATTGTGAAACGCTACTTTTTTCCTACCAGTTTTGTACCTGTACCGGTTACGCATAGCAGTCAGTTGAATATTGAAACCCGCCAATGAACCTCTTTTCATCGTTAAAGCAAAACATACCCCAATCGAAGTTACTATTGCAAAAATAGTTTTTATTAAAACCTGTGTTAGTTACACTGGTTTTAGTTCAAGTTGGTTTTCCTTAATTCTTTTGAGCATTTATTTTTTATTTCCAACGATATGAACTTTGTAAACACATTAAAATTTTTTTAAGGCCTGCTTTTTCAATGGTAAGATGAAAGTTATCTAAGTATTAAGTTAAAGTATTGCCTGACAGGTTCAAGCACTTCTTATGCTTATTGTCATTCTATCCTATTGTCACACAATTATAAGAATCGAAAAACCACTTTATTCCACCGAGTATTAAATATTTCATTCATCACATAACTTTTACCCGACGAATGAAAACTCGAGCCTTAAAATGATACAAAAACATATTTCTGTGTATCATTTTATTTAATAACAAGGCTAGATTAGATACAAAGCCTATTAATAAAAATTATTTTTCTTGAATTTCAAACACTTTTTTTAAAAGTTATAACCAAATAAAAAACTATATTTTTTGACTGCACGGCTCCAAGCTCCCGTGGGAACCATTCAACCTTGATCGTTGAAGTGGACCAATTCACCGTTGTATAGCTACGTCAAAATGCTCTCATGCAAAAACGCTGTTAATTTGGTTTGCATTAATAACAGCGTCAAATAAAATACTTTAGAACTAGATTTTATTTTACTTATCAAATGTACGTTTCAGTGTTTTTACAGAATTCGTAGTCTGGAGGGTCCAAAGCCCTAAAAGAAGGAGGCTCTCAATTAGTGTGTATATTTTTTTTCCTGTCTTTATGTTTAAGTTATGAATCGATTATAAATATTCTTGTTTCATATGAGGATACTTCAGAGGTATATCCCATATAAATTCCATCGAAATCAATTGAGTACTTCAAGAAAAACATTTAAAAAAAAAAAAAATTATATGTGTAGGGAAAACATTTACCTTGAACACATTATACGAGTACTTCGGCCAAAGTTATGGACGTGAAGTCGGTTTTTTAATGCTCTACATTAGTTAATTACTTAAAGTCTGATTTTAATGTTTTTTTGATCAATAAAATGAATCCTGAACATTTAAGACAATACCAGCAGCATCATACTTCACAAGAAATAGAAGCAAAACCTGAATTTTTGCAAAAAAAAAACTGATTTTTGTTCACATTTTTATTTTGTATTTGAACAGATGTCATTCTGGAAAGCTAAACTTAACGCAGGCCTCGCCAAAAATATATATTTCTCACTTAGCTTCCCGTGAAGATCGACATATTATTATTTGACGACCACTTTGGCGATGGGGTAGCACTGTCTACCTCAGACGCCAGTGGTCGCGGGTTTGATTCGCACACGAAATAAGAAAAAAAAAAATTTCCTTGTCTGGGTGTTTATTTATTTATGTATTCCCCCTAGTTCGCTGCATGGTATCCCATATGAATCTCTGCTTAGTTTGGGGCCATGTAGTTGGTGGGATTGTCTGGGGATTTTATTATTATTTATTTTATATTTGGTGAGATGCACGTTTTATTCTTATAGGAATGAGGAATAGCAAAAAAAAAACAAAAAGAAAATAGTTCTTAAAAAATAAAACTCCTAAGAAATTAATTAAAAATATATATATAATATTTATAATGTACGCTTATGTTATATTCACCCAAAAAAGCATTAATAGTAATTATTGTTATTATTTTGTGTCTCCTTGTTTATCACAAAATCTTTATTTATTATGAAGTATGGATATTTAGAAACTTCAACTTTTAAATTGGTACATACGAGTACTATTATATTATTATTACATCTCATTTTGCAGCAAAAACCATACTGTAAGATCACGGTTTCTTTAACTTTAACGCAAAAACGACTTTTTTAAGCTATTAAAAAGCTTTGAACAAAAATCTTTTGATAACGTTTTTTTTTTTCTATTCTTATCATCACCATTGTATTTTCATTGATGTTGTAACAGCCTCTTTTTACGTTCTTTTGAATCTACCTTAAAAGATAAAATATCCTTAAGAAAATTTCAAAATTTGCAACATCACAGATTTTTTCTAGCGCCGCCTGATAATAATCGCATCGATTTATCAAAGAACTTATGAAGTCAAAGTGTATGGAGTAAGCGAGTGTGTGATCGATGTTTTTCTTTTGAATGACAAATTTGTTTTATTTAATACAAACGTTTGCCCGCGACTTCGCACGCGCATAAATTAAAACGTCCTATATTTCTCCTCTGTAATGCAACCAGACACAAATTGAAGAACCTTTTTACCAACTTTCACATCGGGGCACTCAAGGAATAAGATTTTCGATAAAAACTAAAAAACCCTAAGTATACGACCAATTTGGCGATGGGGCAAACCTATCTGCCTCAGACGCCAGAGTGGTTGCGGGTTCGATTAACGCACGGAACAAGAAAAAAAAAAGTGTTCCGTGTCTGGGTGTTTATCTATTTATGTATTTATATTCTTGGTTCCCCCTTAGTTCGCTACATGGTATCCCAAAACACAAGCTATGCTTGCTTTGAGACCATGTAGTTGGTGTGATTGTCTGGGGATTCTTTTTTTATTTCCCCTTACCGTGGCTTTTCGGGAATTCCTTCGTGCGCCCCTACACCCCCTAAGGAATGCATTTTCCAAATTTCAGCTCTCTCCGCCTATCCTCCGAAGTTATGACGGTCAGTAACGGTTTTACATACATTGTATATTGATAAAGCCCGTTCACATATAATGGTAGCTTATTGTTCCGTTTTATCTTTTAACCCATCTTTATGTTCATCTCAAGTTTGTGTAAATCATTTGACAACAATGAATAAAAAAACAATTGAGAGTTTTTTTAAGGCAGAATTTAAGCCTTATAGGTTGGTTTATAAAAGGCCTGCTTGGTGGTTACTCTTCTCAGATTCTAACTTGCTAGCGACCACGCTTCATAGAATCATCATCATCTACAGCCAGTAGACGTCCACTGCTGGACATAGGCCTCATAGGAATCAAAGATTATCTATTGCCAAATAGCTCCGAAGTTGATTTGTTTTGAAAACATTAAATAAAGAGTCAGTTGTTTTCTAAGCCATCAGAGCTTTTCTAAGGTTTGCATCTTCAACTTTAATTTTACTTACCTTTAGGCGATGAAAGCTAAACACGTAGTCCGTGTAGGGTCGGGTTAAAATACCTATGAATAAGGGTGTTGTCAAAGGTGACTAATTCAAGTGAACCCCGCTTGATATAAGGATTCCGTCAGGATCCGACTGGCTAGCGAACACCCTTCATATTAAATCTGCCGCCACATATTATCGCTATCGTGATGTGTTCCGGCAACATTTTATAAAGAGCCAGTTCTTACATAGGCCCGTGTGCTCGACCCCATCTTGACTTGATCAGATGATATTGAGTTCAAACGCGGGCTTGGCCATTAATAAAAAATGTAATGTTGTCTTAAGTTTTTACGATTCATAATGTAAATAAACCTACTTTTTAACCGGATTAATCGCGTATAATTTATATTTTACTTTTTATCTCGACGTTTCGGTGTCTTTGCAGACCCCGTGGTCACGAGCGACTCTATACTATAAATTATACGCGATTAATCCGGTCAAAAAGTAGGTTTATTTAAAAAAATGCAATTTACAAAACGCAGGTTTAGTCACCAAAACAAAAAAACATAACGATTTTTTGTAAGCCAAAATTTCACCAGATATCCAAAGAGAGAGAGTATGCCTACGTACTTTTAGTTTTCTTAATATCTTTCAGAGGCCAGGCAATATTGTCAAGAATTTATATTACAAAAGGGAATTTAATAAAATTGATAACACGTTTGTTTTTAATCTCTCCGAGTGGAAAAAGATGAAAAGTGTTCCACGACTATTCATAAAAGGCCTTTTCAATTTTCGGTTGAAAACGTCGAAACAATATTTGCGCGGGAAAAACGAATTCAACCGATGATTTAATAGCTTTGCTTCAGCGTATTTTTGAGGTTCTAGCATAAAAAGGTTGATAGACCGAGTACTGTAGGAAGCTTTAGATAAAAGGAGGTAAGATTCAATCAAAGACCTTACAATTATAATTTTCAATGTGAAAAATTCATATATTCTGTTGTAATCAGGAAACTGAAGGAATCGAACTAATATAGGATAATGCTCGAATTGTTAATAGAACCTCTTCTTTTGAAGGTGCCTTACTGAGCACTACTTTCCTTCTTATTGAGAAGTTTGAACTAATTTGATATTCTGTGACTTTGAAATAATGGGGTAAAGACGACCACTTTGGCGATGGGGTAAACCTATCTGCCTCAGACGCCAGTGGTTGCGGGTTCAATTCCCGCACGGAACAAGAAAAAAAAATGTTCCGGGTCTGGGCGTTTATCTATACCTATATGTATTTTTATTCTAAGTTCCCCCTAGTTCACTACATGGTATCCCATATCACAAGCTCTGCTTAGTTTGGGGCCAAGTAGTTGGTGTGATTGTCTGGGGATTTTATTTTTATTATTTAATGTTCTATTTTTTTTCAACTTTTTTGTTATTCTCTAAAATCCTTATTTATATGTAAGATTTTATATTTTATAGATAATATACCTAAAATATTTAAAAAACGTCACTTTTTTAACTTTCTATTACATATTATATTATTCTCGTTATAATATATTTCATAACCTACTCTCCTATATTCAAAACTTACGCAGTGGCTTATTTTGTTTGAAGCCGTCTAATGAACTCATTCAGACTTCAGTGCTCTTACATTTTATTTTATTTCCTGTAGGGTGACACAATACTTTCAGCCTTTAAACAAAGGGCCTTGATGAGAGTATTAGCATATCATAGTCGGCATCGTCTTTGTTGTTTGGATGAGTATTTTTAAACTTAAAGGTAAGTATAATACATAAAAAGGCAAAATAAAGCATGGCATTCAATTCATGCTTTATTCAATTCAATTTTCATTCGACGTTTTACCCTTTTTAAATATGAATAACGGTGCAAAGGAGGAAATATTTATTTATATCGATAAACTTATCTTTCAGTGACACTTAAATTGAGGTAAGCTTAAATTAAATAATTTAGTGCAGTTTACATTGTGGAACTAAGGTCTCTACAAAGTCTCTACAAAATAAATATATTAGACTTTTTCCAGCTTATTGGTAACACCACCTCTGGCCCCGACTGGCTATCCTCATCTCATCCTCGTTAGGTTAGATGGAGATGTAACAAATTTAAAACTGATATTATCGAAACCTGTGCCCTACAGTAAAAAACCATATTCGACTATAGTTCCACAGAAACATAAATGTCGACTACTTAGTTCAGTATATTTTAGTTTTAATAAAGTTCCATTATTCTTTTTTCCATTCATGCTATACACACATCAAAAAAAGTTTGAGATCACTAGCAAAAGATGGAATATTCTTTAAATTTTACTTTTTGAAGGAATTTTGCTTACGTAACATTTTTTTTTGTAAAAAAGATACACTTTTTGAAATAAAAAAACTATGTTGATTTTACAAAAAATTAATTTAAAAATCTTAATGCAATTTCGGATAGTAAATAATTGAAAGAGATTTAACTAAATATTGTAAACATTTATTATGAAATTGTTTTTGTTTTGTACAAGATAACTCCTCCCCTGGCTCGCACATATGCGGCAACCCTTCTTAGCATGCTGAGAATTAAGATATCTAGCATTTCTTGCGGTAACCTGTTCCAAAAAATTAAAATTCAAAAAGTTTTATTCATCTTAGGAATTTCACAAAACACTTGATGAAGTCAGTCATCACATACTTCCATTCCATTCTTGAATAACGGCGTCTCTGATCTCTGGAACTGTCTGAGGAGGTGGCTGACGAAACAGCTCGCAGCAAACAGCTCGCTTGACAGCATCCCAGGCGTTCTCAATCGGATTTAAGTCAGGCGAGCCTGCAGACCAGTATAACCTGGTAATGTCGCATTCACGTAGAGCAGCGTTGATTCGTTGAGCTCGATGTGCGGGTGCATTATCGTCAACCAATACGAATCAAGGGCCGTGGTTTATTTTAAATGACCTGACATTTTCACCAATAGCCATGGTTTGGTACAAAGCTGCACTCATCGAGCCGCGATACGGGATCAACGGTGTTCTAGCGCCAATCATTATACCGCCCCAAAAGGAAACCAATTTCCCGCCTTGTTGAACGGTTCCATCTTCTCCAGACACGCAGACGTCGGTTGTCTAGATGAGTACTAATTCTGGACTCGTCAACGAAGAGACAATTCCGCCAAATGTTTTCCTCGTCGTTTTCTTTATTTTGGCGGAGTCTAGCCCACTGCTATCTGCGTCTCTGTCGTTGCTGTGAGTTCAGGATCTCATCGCTCGTAATCAATCCTGGCGTAAGCAATTCCTGAAGGTCTGATTGCTAATTTGTAGCCCAGTTGCAGCCCGTTACTCAGCTTTTATTTTAGTGGCATTGATTGTTGGGTCCAGGGCAGTCAGCAATCTGTTATTTTAAATCATTTTGTTATTAAAAGTTTAAATTTTATTCAAACGTAACAAAAACGAGGTCGTATTATCAAAGTAATCTCAAACTTTTTTTGATGTGTGTAGGTATTAAGTATGTCGTTCTGACATTTTGGCAAATTGACAATTTGCTATTCTGCTGAAAACGGTAAACTGCATTTGGCTGCAAATAGGGTTTGTCGAGTTAATTCTGAAATGCATTATGATATTTAAGTTTTTGATAGAGAGTTGGCAGTCACGGAGATGCCTACTGCATTGTTGCCAACTGTTAAGTGATCATATTACTTAATATGTTACCGACAATCTGTATAATCAGGCATTCTATTCAATACCTAGGTAATTAATAGAATACCTAAAACGCGCAGGTAATATATGAAATATTATTTATTTTATAATTTGCCTAGGTAATCAATGGGTATAGCGCAGAGTTGTTATGATGGCTAGCTCCACCAGCCTTGATGATTTGTGTAACTTCAACTAGAAAAAGCACGCAGCTTTTGTAATGAATACTCGCTATACAGGGTGTTGGGATGCTTTGAAGCCAAATGAAAATGGTTGAAAGGAAAGGTTTCTGGCAAGTTATTGCGTCTAATTTATTCCAGATAGCCATTAGTTTAATCATTATTTTTTTCTACGAAATACCCATTTTACTGCTCAAACTTTTATTTTTTTTAAAAGGCCGGAACGGCAAACAAATGATTTAATTCATTGTCTACAAATATTTTACCGTTTTAAAAGCAAAAATCTGCTTGAGTCACTCGTATACATTTTATATGAAATGTGGCCCACTGCGCCCCGGGACATATTGTGCGGATGGGACGTTAAGCCGTCGGTCCCGGGTGCTGTGTACTTGTATACAGTAGTCGTTAGGGTTTGTCAGAAGCCATTTCGGCACTCTGAAAATTCTGACATCCAGCACCCAGCATTGTCCAGTTTGGTGGATTACGGCCTAAACCTCCTCGTCACCCAGAGGAAAGACCTTTCAGTGGGCTCATTACACGGAGTTTCCATGATGATAAGAGAGTTTAAATTACAATTTTCAAGTTTATATTTATTTGTTATTTTGGCATATCTAAATGAAGCAAACTGGTTAAACTATGATAACCTTTCTGGGACTTAATGGAATGATGGACTTCATAATGGAATAATGGAATGGACTTGATGGGAATAGTTGTTTTGAACTAATATTTAAAATCATAGTATTCTAAAGATTTGCTAAGTACTAAGTAACAATTCATCGCTTTGTGGAATAAAGAATAAAGAATTTACTCCTAGAATACTTTTATCTTAATACCTACTTATGATTCTTTGAGCTACGTTTTCTTGATATTGATGAATATTGTATACATAGTTATTTGCGTTCGTTTGCCCTCAAGCTTTTTTGATATTAGTTCCAAACAAAAAAAAACTCTCTTACACGAGTTGGAGAAAACCTCCTTTTTAATAATAGTCCTACTGGCCACAAAATATATGAAAAAAGTCTTTCTTGAAGTTCGTATAGAAGACAGCTATTTGTAAACGGTGTCACAAGACTCCTTACTAAATGCAACGAACAAACTAGAATCCATTTTAAAGTTAGTTCCGTCCGGGCTTTTAGCAATAAATGCCTTCCTTCCTCCATACTTTCTTACAAGTTTCCTTTAAAACAAAAAAGATTTGTTTCTTAGCTCAGAGCAAATGGCCATTTCTTTCGAAGTAATAGGTTTTAAGGATCGAACCTGATATATTTGTAGTTGGAAGTAAAATAAGTTGAACAGAGACTACTTAAATAAGCAAGTTGCATTTTTTTCGGATTAAAGATGTAGAGCGGATAATAATGAGGATTATTCTACTGTTACACATGCTCATTTCAAGCACGAAAGCACACTTCAATTGAGCCCTTGCTTTAATTGAGCATGTTTGTCGGAATTTTGCTCAGAATAAGCATGCACACTTTGAGCACGCTCGTGAATTCACAGGCTTGCGATTTTTGAGCATGCTACCAGCGGCGCGGGAAGAAGGGGGCTTGCTTTAAGCGCGTCTAAGCAGGTTTGATTATTGAGCATGCTTGTATCGATCTGTTGTTTATATTTAATTATATAAGCATACTTCAAACTGGCATGCTTATTGTTAGCAAATGTTAACTGTTGCAAAAGCAAATGTTAAACTACTAAATAGCAAGCTTTTAAGAATGCTGCTTTAGAGTTTGTGTAACAGTACCATTTAGCAAATTAAAATAGTCCCAATTATTTTTATAAACAAAATATCTTTATTTAATCATGTGCCATTTTTTTAAACTCGGGAAGGGTAACGAGTAAACCATATAATTGGGCACAATTATGCGCTCTATATACGTTATGTATGTAAACAGGATTGTTTTTTTACCCAATAAGTATCATTCATAGAAAGGATTAAAAAAATGTATGACTTAAAACCAAAATATTCGATGTATTAAGCCAAGCACAGTCAGTCTAAATTACGAATGAATACCATTAAAATAAAGACTACTGAGCGCTACTACAATAGTATATTATGTAACAAGTGAGCGAAGTTGCTAATTGCAGTCGAGGCTGTGATTTGAGCCCGAGCCGCAGGCGAGGGCTTAATAATGAGCCGAGACTGTAATTAGCAACGCTCACGAGTTACATACGACGTTTTTCAACACACTTGTGAGTAAAAGACAGACATACGTGATCATAAAATAACAAACACACTTGATAACAAAGCTGTGAATTGTGATTGAAAAATGGCGCCGAACCTCGCGCATGCGCGTAGGTTTTTTTTTCCGTCAAATGTGTCAATGTCTGTATAGCATATACAGCCTATTTTAAGTGAAAATGTTTAATTTGGAGTGGTAAATGCAAATATTTTAATATTTTATGACAAATGATTGTAAATTGTGAATAATTTGTTTAATATACAAATTTATTTTACTAATATAAGGCGCAAACATTTAAAAATGTATATGGATTTGAAGTGGTATAAAACCTCTTTGTTGTTTCTGAAAATATTTAGTGTATAACCCGGACCAATAAAATATGCTCTGTTTTCTCGCATGTTATTTGCACAAAGGTACAATTCAACTTTGTAGGATTCATTATATTATGCACTAGGGTATAATATATTAATGCACGCGTGACTTATAGCCCAGTTTATAGTTCTAAACTCAATAGAATAACGCTCACTTTACGAGCAAGTGTGTTGAAAAACATCTTATAGTACATACTACGTCGTAGTATTATCAAGGATGCCGCGTCGTAATAGCTGTGTTTATCAACAGCGACTAGGTATACGTAGAAACGTTTGTGGTGCATATCTTTATTTTTTGTACTAAGCATTACTAAAATAAATATGCAGGTACGTTTATATCGTATCAAAGAAAATAACATATAAATTGGGCTGGTGACCAAAAACCAACCCTGTATATGTTGTTTTTACGCTTTTGTTTTTTTACGCTTCTTAATAATCCTATCATTATAGATATTTCATTAATTTTGCAATAATGTATTGTTTATTATTTTGTAGAAATAGCACATATTTTTTTATTAGAACAGATGTCACACTATAAAAAATAAACCAATATCATCAATTACTCGTTCCTCTCTTTTACAAAGATTGACCATTTTTTATTCTTGGAGCTATTAAAAGAGATTTCATATCCATTTGAATTTGTTGAAGCATGTCCGACTGTGTAGGTAGTCCGACGTCTTACTTGTACGTAGGGCACTTAGATTTTTTTTTTATATTCAAGAATAAAATGTAATTGTGAACGACTAGACTTGTGATTTGGATTTGTTTGTCCTTAACATGTAGACTTAAAGTTTATGAATAAATGTTATTTAATGTACATATTTTAAATAATTTTCCTGAAGATAAATCTGCTCAATTTTATCACATACTATTTAATAACTGACATCGACATAGTTTTCATGGGCGGAAATAATTCTTTAACTCAGGTTATCTCACATCCTAATACCCTGGTAAATAATTCAATGCAGTAAAATGACAGTTCCAGTATGTCCACTTTAGGGCAGAAAAATAATAGAGATGCGGTTTAAGTAATAAATAAATAATAAATAAAATCCCCAGACAATCACACCAACTACATGGCCCCAAAGTAAGCGTAGCTTGTGTTATGGGATACCATGTAGCGAACTAGGGGGGAACCTAGAATATAAATACATAAATAGATAAACACCCAGACACGGAACTTTGTTTTTCTTCTTTTTCCGCACGGGAATCGAACCCGCAACCACTAGCGTCTGAGGCAGATAGGTTTATCCCATCGCCAAAGTGAACGAATTGTCTTTTTTATTAAATAATATCGTCAAGTTAGGAAAAAAATATTACTCACAAAATTTTTATACTTTCATTTTCCAAGTCTTTTACGCGTCTTACTTTTTCGTGACTTTAAAAAAGTTCAAAAATATAAACTAATTTTACTTCTGCTGTGACCGTTTTTAAGCACTAAACATGTTTGGTTATTAATTATTTTCATTAAAGTTACTATAAAGATATAGTACACTCCTCAAATTCACGTTTTCATATTGAAAGAAAGAAAGAAAGAAAGAAAATATTTATTTAAGTAACTATCGCAATTTCCACGATTAAAACATATCTTATATATATATAGCCTAGTTCTTATTATACATAAAAAAGAACGATAGTTAAAAAAAAGGAATCAGACTCAGCTTAATGTCGATTGATCCAGTAAGAACATCGACTCTGGTTTTCAGTCCGTCCCTCTGTCCCCTAGGTGTTCGGGGAGAGGAAAAATGTACTGGGATAGTCCCACCCTGAAACACTAAAATTTATACAAGACACAAAAAAAAATGAAAAAGCATTATAAGCTGGGATACAAAAAAAAATATATATATATATATAGTATGTGGCACGGCAGAAAAATAGTAGTATACGTGAGTACCTATAAAAATAATAATATTAAACATATAAGCAGATATAAAATAAATATACAATACAAACATATTACCAAACTAGATATTAACGGAGTCATTGTAATGTCTGAAGATATTTTTTTAATTTAATTTTAAAAGTTTGACGACTTTTTAATTGTCTAATGGGGGTGGCAGATCGTTCCAGCATTTGCTAGCTTAGTAACGGAACCTACCTCTAAACGCCATGGTCCTGTGGCGTGGTATAGCTAATCTGTACAGAGAGGCTCTCGTGTTAAAACGGTTTTGTGATGAGAACCAGTCCAATTTCGAAAAAAGATAGTCGGGTGACTTGTGAATCACAACGTCATATAAAAGACAGGCGAGATGTAACAGCTGCCGATTTTTTATGCGAAGTGACCCTGCTTGATTTATAAAAGGTGTAACATGTGATCTTGGTGGTATTTTATAGCAGAACCTAGCACATGCATTTTGTACTCTCTGTAATATTTTTTGGGTTTTGCTGTACAGTCGTGGCCCAGTAACAACATCGGCGTAATTTAACTTAGACAGTACAAGAGTTTAACAAAGACGTTTACGCAGCTTTACACTTAGGAGATCTCGAACTTTGTAGAGTATCCTTAGACGGTAAAAACAGTTTTTCGATATACCAGCCACATGTTTCTCAAATCTAAGTTGTGAGTCGACTCTTACTCCCAGATTCCGAGCTTCTTCTACTGTATCGATCGGGTTCCTTTGAACAGATATGATTGGCTTACAACTGTGAATTTCATAGAGTTGTTTTTCAGAACCCAATATCAGAAGTTTTGATTTTGATGGGTTCAAAACCAAACAATTTCTCTGCGCCCAACAATTAATATTAAGGAGGTCCAGATTGAGATGATTTACCTTTTCTGCGATGTTGGTAGAGTTGCAGCAGGTGTAAATTTGTAAATCATCAGCATACATATGATAATTGCAAAAACGTATTTCTTTTGTAATGTCAGTACTATATATAATATGAACAATATTGGTCCAAGAATTGAGCCCTGAGGAATACCGCGCTTAACATGCCTCCTCTCTGACCTCCTCACACCTCCGCCTTCACATGTTACTTCGACTAATTGAGATCGATCTGTAAGGTAGCTAGCAAACCAACTGCAAGTTCTGTTATCAAATCCGTAGAATGCTAACTTAGAAATCAATAAGTCAATATTGATCGAGTCAAAAGCGCGGGAAAAATCTAAGAGAGCAAGAAGAGTCCTTGAACCTTGATCTTGTGCACATAGGATGTTATCTATCACATCTAACAATGCTGTGGTCGTGCTTCGACCCTTCCGAAAGCCAGATTGTAAGGAAGGAAGTATTTTGTTACACTCCAGGTAGGTTATGAGTTGTAAGTAAACTACCTTTTCGAGTATCTTGGATAGGAAACATAACATGTTAATAGCTTTAAAATTTTATGCTAAAATAGACACACATTAAAGAACCCTTTTACCACATTTCACATCGATGCACTCAAGGAATAAGATTTTTTATACAAACTAAAAAGTCCTTTATTTTCCGTTCCCGTGGGAATTACGAAAATTCCTTCCTTAGTGGTCTTAGTTAGTCTGCACCCCATAAGGAATGTATGCTCCAAATTTCAGCTCTCTACGCCCAGTAGTTATAGCTATACGTTATCTGTAAGTCACTCCGTCAGTAACGGAACAGTTTTATATATTAAGACAAATGAAAAAGTATCATTCAATTTCAATTAATCTCATTCAGTACCTACCTTACACTACGAATATTTTAACTGGTATCATTATTTTTCTGTTTGACATTCCGACCTGTAAGTTTAATGCAGTGAATTATTTGCCAGGGTACAGTTACTAGTTAGCCACCGTTAAATTTAAAAATAAAAATAATAAAGAAAAACAATAACCTATAACTAAAATTCTACAAAACATTTTTATAATAAAATGAAGTTTTATTGACTTTTGTATCATTACTTTTACTTTTTTGCTTTCTCTGTCAAAAATAATTTAAAACTATTTCTTATATAATATAAATGATAACTTGAACAGAAGCGGTCAATGCTGCGCGCATGCCGGGCACTTTTAACATTACGCAGATATCATTATTTTTACATTTAACCTCTTCACATAAAAGGGGAGGGCTAAGCTCAACCGACCCTACGTACTAAGAGTATGTTTTTTGTGGTCTGAGTGTATGATTATTTACAACGGTCTATACTAAAAAAACTGGGGTTCAACAGTTGGCAGGGATGATTTATAGATTCAATATGTATTTATTCAGTAGATTTATCGATTTTATAGTATATGTAACACAAGTACTAATAAGAAACTTACATACATACTTCACGCCTGTATCCCTAATGGGGTAGGCAGAACACCAGAGGCTATAAAACCATCTGAAGTCACGTTTGACACATTTGAAGGTGTTATTATGATGGAGAGAGACTATTGCAGTGACAGGGGGTCAGCCTATCGCCCGCAAAAACTCCAATAAAACCACCGTCCCTTAACTGACTTTTACCGTTTGCGCGGGAAGAGAAGCAGCTGGCACATTCTATGTTTTTTTTTCGCTCCCAGTCCAGCGTGGAAGAATAAAGAATAAAGAAAAAATAAGAAACTTAATTTGTGCTAATATAAAAATAAACAGGGTTAATTAAAATTAACGTATCACCTCTTGCAGGCATCTTCTCTACATCAATACGAACAACACAATTTGTTCTACGATTAATCACACCTTAGAGTAACCGTAAGGTTTGTGTTTTTGCTATGTAAACTCAATATATCATATTTGATTGTTTGCTTTTGAAGTTAATGCAATTTTACCTTAAATACTGCTAACGAAAGAAAAAAATTTGCTTACGACTAATGTAGCACCCAATGTGTTCAACGACAAAAACTTAATATAGCTAACTTAACAGACGTACTCTGTGCTAACACGGTTAACATCAATCTCTGTATTTAATTTCTAATTATTGATTTCCAAAAAAAGTATATTCCTAAAATTTAAAAGAACGCAATCAGTGTAAAATTTACCTTATTATCTTATATTAAAGTTAGTGACTTAGTGGTGATTTACCGAACAAATTAACTAAATTAACTGTGTTCAAGTGTTCGACATTTACGTCTTGAAACCTAAGTTTTTGAGTGCTCCATTTAATAAAACACTACAATCTTTAATAAAGTGCGGTTTGCCATCAAATTTTCTGAAAAAGTGCTAATTGTGTTCAAACTTTAATTTTATAACCTTAACAAAATAAACAAACAGCAAAGAGTAATATACCCATACAGTTTAAAAGGGAGCGTTACGAATCACTTGTTGAACTTTATCAAAGCGCCACCTATTTTTTGGACTCGGCAACTTTTGCAAGTTTTTGAAATTTTGTGAAATCCCTATTTATATTAAGGCCATGCCTAAGTGTGGAGCATGCGGACGCTTTCTCGCCACGAATGATGGTGCTTCCTGTAATAAATGTAAAATAGTCTACCACAAAGATTGCGTCGCGCTTCCTGAAGGCTCCAAAGCAAACTCGAAGTGGTCTTGTCCACCTTGTAAAATTAAGTTACCTAGAGGAGATAATTCGACCACACCGATCAAACCACTCCACGAAGATATAAGTCCTCAAACACTAGCTCAAGGTAGTCAGGTTGCTGAGTCAGGAACCGCTACTGATATCAGAAAAGACAATCCAGAGCACGAAAAATCTCCTATATCACCTACTGAGGATATACGTCACATTATTCAAACAGAAATCAGGAATGCCATGCAGGAATACCATAAAATATTGCTTGATGTCAAGTCTCAGATAACCACTCTCCAAGCTTCAGTAACGTTCCTCAGTGACAAATACGAGGAAGCTATTAAGAAAGTGAATAACCTGGAAAAGAAAATAAAATCGCAGGATTCATTGAGGGAGGAGATGGGAAATTTCAAGACCATAACCAGAAATATCAATGCTTCTTTAATAGCCAATGAGCAGTGGTCCAGACGCTCTAACGTTGAAATTATAGGCCTTCCTGAGAAAAAAGATGAAAACCTCATGCAAATTCTCCCAAAACTAGCGTCGTTGAGCAGCAACAGTTTCAATCCGCAGACGGACATCGATTTTATCACAAGAGTGGCGCCTTCTAAAAAAGAATCTACTAAGCCCAGGCCGATTGTTCTGCGATTCTTGGCCCGCTACAGAAAGGACGAGTTTCTTGCACGAATGCGATCTCTAAAAAATTTAAAAGCGAGTGACCTAACTTACTGCGGAAATGACACTCGTATCTTCTTCAATGATCATCTAACTAAAGATAATAAGAAGCTCTTCATGGAAGCTAAGCGGCTCGCTAAAGACTTTAGATATAAATACGTGTGGGTAAAAAATTGCGGCATTATGGTTCGTCAATCAGACACGACTCCTATTGTACTCGTACATATTAGTTGTATAGATGATTTAAACAAGATAAAATAAGTGTAATGAATATTTGTATGGCTCTATTGAAGTCATTTCCTTGTATCTCTTGTTATTCAAACAGTTTTAGTTTTTATATACAACAAAAATATTTACGTCTTAGTGTAAAAACCTTAATATTTTTATATCGAATAGAGATGAAAGATATCCTTGCAAAGTATTTCCCGGGAGAGATTTATAAAATACCGACCTACCTTTATAAAAAAATTACCTTACTTGTTTTGTTGGTTACAAGTTCTATAAAGATTAAAAATAACATGTTTAAGCTTTTCATCTTCATAAATGGCTAATTCATCAATATCTCTGTTCTACCAGAATGTCCGTGGCTTACGTGGGAAGACACAAGAGTTTAGTAAAAATTTATTACTGTTAGATTACGATATTATATGTTTAAGTGAAACCTGGCTACTTCCAGGAATTTTCGACTTGGAGTTATTCGATGAACGATATAGCATCTATCGTTGCGACCGCGATTATGACTCTCGAACGGATACAATGGGCGGCGGAGTGCTTGTAGCCGTAAAAAAGGAATTTGTTGTAAAGGATATTAGACCGTCACAATCCAATCATTTGAATTCGGCTGATATTTTATTTTTGAATATTTTGATACACGATCATAATTCCTCCTATAATTGTCAATTAGCATGTTGTTATTTCCCCCAGTGCTCCTCTCAGTATGATGCCGTAACAAACTTCCTTGATCAAATCTCAGAGCTATTAGTACAAAATCCAGATGATTATTTTATAATAGTTGGTGATTTTAACATTAGAAACGCACAATGGACTTCTTGCTCTCGTGAAAGCTTTGCAACACTATTACCTTATGGTTCAGATCGTTTGATACAATCAATTTCATCATTTTTGGCTTTTACAGATTTTAAGCAATTTAATTTAGTGCCCAATACCAATGGACGTGAATTGGATCTTGTTATTAGTTCAAGCACTTGTACTGTACACCATGCTGATGTCCCATTAGTTAAGGAAGATGCCCACCACCCGGCATTGGATATTAAGTTTGCAAACATTTACTGCAGTAGCTTACGTGCACCGCCCCGAAAGGTACGTTTATTCTACAGAGCTGATTTTGACGTCATTGATAATGCTTTGCGTGAAGTTGATTGGGAAACCGTTCTTTATGGTGAAAGTATCGAAGATTCTGTATCTCTTTTCTATTCTTGTCTCAATAATATAATATCAGAGTATGTTCCCACTAAAACTGTCAATAATCGTAATGCATTTCCAATCTGGTATTCATCGTCATTGATAAAAATCATTAAAGAAAAATTAAAAGTCCACAAAAAATGGAAACGTTTTGGTAATTATTGCTATTATAATGAATTTAAGTGTCTACGAAAAAGGCAAAAACGGGTAGAACGCGAGTGTTTTGAACGATACATAGCAAACACTGAATCAAGAATAAACAAAAACTCGAAAAATTTTTGGGCATACATCAAATCCAAAAAGAAAACGGATGACATTCCTCAGACTATGTATCTCGGAACAAGCACTAATTTGGATGGCAGGGTTATGAGTGACTTATTCAATCAGCACTTTGGTTCTGTGTTTTTAGCCAATTCAGCGCGTGACCCTTTACCTCTAGCTTCCACCGACACATCTAATCAAGTAAATTTAAAATCTATCTTCATATCACGCGAATCAGTTCAGAAATATTTAAGTAAATTGAACACAGACAAAGGTTCTGGCCCTGATGGTATTCCACCGTTATTGTTGCGTCGATGTTCGAAGGGTCTTACAACCCCATTACATATATTATTTAACAAGTCTTTGCGCGCAGGTGTTATTCCAGAAGTGTGGAAACAGTCCTTTGTAGTTCCAATATTTAAGGATGGCGATAAGCATGATATCACAAATTACCGTCCGATATCTAAACTAAGTTGTATTCCTAAACTTTTCGAGTTAATTATTTATGACAAAATTTTCCCCCATCTTCGACCTCTATTTATTCAAGAGCAACATGGCTTCCTGAACAGAAAATCAACTGAGAGCAATCTATGCGAATTCGTTGAGTTTTTGAATAGATCAATGAGTGACGGCTTCCAGGTTGACGCCGTGTATACCGACTATTCTAAAGCTTTTGACAAAATTTCACATGAAATATTAATTCAGAAAATGTTTGAGGTCGGTATACACGGTGACCTCCTGCGATGGTTTGAGTCATATTTGCGTGACCGTAGCCAGGCTGTCACTATAAAAGGCTTTTGTTCAACTTTTAGACCTGTGCCATCCGGTGTTCCTCAGGGTTCTCACCTCGGACCACTTTTATTTAATATATATATAAATGACATTGCTTCAGTCTTCAAGAATTCACAGTTTTTGCTTTACGCTGATGACATTAAAATATTTAAAATCATAAAATCTCCAAACGATTGTTTAGATTTACAAAGTGATTTGGACCAATTATGTGTGTACTGCGATCAAAATCTTTTACACCTTAACATTAAAAAATGCAATGTCATTACTTACTCAAAGAAAAAAAGGAACTTTCACTACGAGTACAATTTCAAAGGTGAAATAATTACAAGAGTGTCCTTGGTGAGAGACCTGGGGGTGTATTTGGATAGCAAACTGGTTTTTGACACTCACATCTTTTATATGACCGAAAAAGCCTACAAAATGTTAGGTTTTATACTCAGAGTCGGTAAAGAGTTTAAACAATTTCAAACATTAATTTTGCTCTATAATGCATTCGTAAGATCTATATTAGAATACGCAACTGTAGTGTGGAATCCTCAATATAATATATATATATAAAAAAGATAGAAAGTATCCAAAATAAATTTATTAAATATCTAAAGTTTAAGACTAACTTTTACAACATTAAAAATGAGGAAATTTTACTTTGCTCTCTCTCCGAAAGGCAGTCTATACGAGATATAGTTTTTCTTTTCAAAATTATGAATAATATAATCGAGTCTCCATATTTATTAAGTTATATAAATTTTGCTTGTCCCCGAATAAATTCTCGTCACAAACCAACTTTTGTCTCGTCTCTTTCCCGAACTAATTATGCCGCTAACTCTTTCATTAACAGATCTTGTACCCAATTTAATAAGATTTATAATAATATCGACATCTTTCATCTCTCTCTCCCAAAATTAAAAAAAGAACTCTTTTTGCATCTCCATGTATAGTTATTTATTTTAATTTCATTATTGTACCTACTAATGTATTGTGTGACCGTGTTTTTCGTTTAAATTTATAATTTTTGGTATGGAAACTTCACTGGTCTCTGTATAAATTATATATTTTAACTATAAGTACCTATAATGACTGTTTGTTTCCTGAATAAAGTTAAATAAAATAAATTAACAAAGGAAAATATTTTCCTAAACTGCAGTGGAACAACAAAGCTATTTGCCCAATAGCTTTATGAGCTTTAGATTGTTGTTCACATAGAGTACAGCAAATAAAATGAAATCAAATGGACTAGCAGCTGGCGGCATATAGTAAAACACGTCGTAAAACAAAAACTTGCTAAAAGTGAGTCGGACTCGGAAGGGCTCCGCCCATTGTAATTTACATCGTATGACATAGTTATAAAAATAAACACTATCGATGGCCCCTACGAATAAACGTGCAAATAAAAAACCTCAACTTTTCAGGAAAAAATAAAAATGTTTGGAGTCCTATTAATTTGATTACATAATAAATAGCTATACAGGGTGAGTGGTGAAAAATTTTAGTACCTGAAGGAGAGCACTCTGAACGCGATTCTGATCATAATCATGTAATAAAAGTAGGTATTAAATTTTTCACCAATAATCTATATGAATAAATAAAGAGACCTTACTACACTTTTCCCGACGCGCTGCCTTAGTAAACACGCCCACAGCAGTGTTCCTGCCACACGCACACCACTGCCATCTAAGTACTAGTATCTATTGCATTACGCTTATGTAACCATGCGTTGCGTAATGAATTCTTTAACTTTCGGTTAACTTTACTTTGTAAATAATCTTCATGTATGATCTCAAACTATCACGTCCTGGAATTTCAAAAATGACCCACCAGTCTCCCTGTATAATGTATTATCAAATTAAAGGGAATAAATACCTCTCAGATCATATTTTTTATTACAAAATATAATCAGTTTTCGACATATTCAAGAAAAAACGTTTAATTTTGAAAAATATTTAAAAATATTTGACTTGTTAACGGTACTGTCATCGTTTATTCGTGGCATAAATTAAGCATGAACAACTACGATTATTCTACGTAAGTATTTTTTTTTCCGAGCCGTATTCCGGCCTTCTACACACTTATTCTTGTATATTTTGTTGCTTTTTCACTTATGTACAGATAAAAGCTCGTATATAAGTGTTTACAAGATCAATGCATGTTATTTGTGCATGGTTTAAAATTGTTAATAAGAATGAGATTTCTTCCATGCAGGACTGAGAGCAGAACTTTTTATTTCACGTGCTCTAATATGCAAACAGCGCCATCTAGTAACTGCAGTAGGAAACAGCACCAACACGTACTGTGTGTCTGATTTATGGGAGCCCCTGATTTTTATTGTTCTTATAAAGGCAAGAAACAAACACATCTGTGATCTGTGCAAATGTCAACTATCTATGATGGTTCACACAAAGCAGATATATAGTATGCTGTAAGCAAAGATGCACAGCTTCAATTTGTGTTGTCCTGACGTCACAGCCTCTAGTTCAAGCTATTCCACGCTAGAGGCACTGGCGTCAGTTCGTCGCTGACTTCTGTGAAGTATGTACACTCATAAATATTAAAAAAAAGAAATCCTTCATTGTTCCTCAATGTAAAATTTAGTTTACTATACTTTTATAAAGGAATTACATTGACAATCCACATAAAATTAACTAACCACGAAGATTCATAATTATTTTTTACAAATTGTTTGTTTTCCAATTATTTATGTCCAAAATTCCAGATTGTTATTTGTTGCTTGGGTGATTTTTATGCCGCGTCAAGTAGAAATATTTTTATATCGCGGGTTTTTTCTGACAGATTTGGAACGTATGAAATTTCTTTAAAAAACTAGAGCCACCTTGTAAAGTATAGCCGAACTTTTTTGATGATCATTTGAATATTTTAACCTTATGTTTCAACCGGTTTTTACTACTCGCTACTAGGCGACTAATGTCATCGCCTGTTTGGCAATGATTGGCCTTAACCCTTCCTAAACCCGTGTGCTTTCATCTTCGACCTCATCGTCACTTACCATCAGGTGAGATTGAGGTCAAACGCGGGTTTAGTCACTCATAAAAAAAAAAAAAAACCCACCGCTTTACCCTCCCGCACCCCGCCCGTAGGCTTCACTTGAGTCCCTAGAGAAAACTGGATAGGGCAGCTCCTCTATATATTTCCTCCGTGATGGTTTATGAGATACAGCCTGGTGGCAGACGGACAGACGTAGTCTTAGTAGTAGGGTCCTATTTTCAACCGACTTCCAAAAAAGTGGAGGTTCTCAATTCATCTGTATGTTTTTTTTGTCTTTGTTACACGATATTTTGAAAAATAATAAATCGATTTTGAAAATTTATGTTTCATATGATAGAGGATACTTCATTGATGGTCCCATATAAATTTCATCGAAAGTTAAGAACTTCATTGAAAATTTCAATTTTTTGAAAAGATATGTATGATTTCGGAGAATATTTACGTTGATGACTTTATAATTCACCCAAAGTTTTGTCGTGAAGTTGGTTTTTAATGCTCTGTATTCGTTGATTATACCTTTTGAGCACGGAACCCTACACACAGCGTTTTTCGCTTATTGCTTTCTTGGAGTTTCCGAGTGTATAATATGGAATCGAGGAAATTGTACAGGCTTTTTATTGCTTATTTTTTATGTAGACCAGTATAAACGAGCATATGTGTACTGCATGTTGAGTAATGACCACAATTAATGTTCAAGATGCATTACCAGTCTTTATATAATTGATGGTAGTCCCAATTTATTAATAACTTATAAAACCGATTAATTTCAAAAAAGATTTCGATCTTTAAAATTATCGCAAAAAGTGTTGAAGAAATTTTTTGATACAACATGAGTACTGAGTACTGGGGCTTAGTCCCGAAACTTATTCGATTTCGATTCTCGATTCTGATTTAATTACGATTCTGATTCATGTGCGATCCTGGTCGGTACTACCGAACCACATCGAATCGAGATCTTGATCGAGTGTTATCAGCACCGTTATCTGGATCCGGTTGATGACGTCTCGTGCACAGAGTAAAAGTGTTAAAAATAAGTTTTTTTTTTTTTTTTATAAGTTACTAAACCCGCGTTTGACCTCAATCTCACCTGATGGTAAGTGATGATGAGGTCGAAGATGAAAGCACACGGGTTTAGGAAGGAACTGGCTCTTTATACAATATTGCCGGAACACATTACCGCCGGAGCGGTAACATTTGGCGGCAGACTTTATATAAAGGGTGGTCGCTAGCCAGGCGGACCCAGAAGGGATCCTACCACCAAGCAAAAAAATGTATGATTTACCATAGATTTCGTCATTTGTTACAAGCAACCGCAACATCATTTGCAACAGTTATATTCGGTCCTGATAAGTTACAATTTAAGTCACCGCTCGATTCAGCGCTAGTATCGGTTTCGGGAGTGCGAAAATCCTTGAGATCGAGTTGATTTGAGTCTCGATCGCGTCGGGAGTAAGATTCCTGGCCTTTTTGGTGGGCCAAGCATGCTAATGAATATTTTAAGGATAATTTTAAGTATTATCGGCATAAATCACAAAGAAAAGTACATGGAGAATTGTATTTTAGATCAATCACAACAATTTGTACTTTTCGTGATGTGTTTTTATTAGCCTCAGCTAATAAATTTTGTATATTTTAAAATCCTTTTATATTAACCGGTTTGAGGAAACAGCCGATTCACAAAAATGCCTGCAAGTACTCATGGCCCACTAATGATTTATTTTTATCCATTTTGATAAATACCAGACCCAAAAACTGTCAAGCGAGAGATTTATGGCTAGCTATCCACAAAATATCAAAGAATTGGTCGTTATAAAAATAGAGTTCGTAAGGTTTACAAAGAAAACTTTCAGCCTGATGGTTCTTTCTTAAGTTTAAACTAATTCAAATTGTATTTTATGTTATTAAGTGTATTTTATATTAACAGTTTTACTTCTATTAAAAATATACAGGGTGACTGGTCGGTCATTTTCGGAATTCCAGGACGCGATAATTTGAGATCATACATGTAGACAAAAAATAAAACAAATATTAATTATTTACTGAATAAACTTATCCAAAAGTTAAAGAATTCATTAAGTAACGCATGGTTATACAGGGTCCGCGTATAATAGTCAATTTTATTTTAATAGCAGATTAGGAATGACGAGCGGGCCTGAATTCCGAAAAAAAATATTTTTTTTTATATATTTTTCATAAATTAAAGTTTCAAAATTCTTCTCTGTGAGTAAAATTTAAGATTAATCTACATTTTATGACTATATACAATTAGATGGTAATGTTTTTATTACTTGCTGTGTAGTCATAAACTACAGATCAAACTGAAATTTTGATCACTTAGAAGAATTTTGATTAATTAATTTAAATTATGAAAAATATTTAAAAAAAATATTTTTTTTCGCAGTTTTTGACCCCCTCATCAGTCATAATCTGCTATTAAAATATTATTGACTTTTATTAGGCGACCCTATATAAGCGTAATGCAATTGATACTTAGCGGGTGGTGGAGTGCGTGTGGCGAAAACCACTGCTGTGTGCTTGTTGACTGCGGCAGCGCGTCGGGAAAAGTGTAGTCTCTGTATTTATTCATAGGGATTCCTGGTGAAAAATAAATTACCTACTTTTATTACATAACTAGCTGCTGCCCGCGACGTCGTCTGCGTGAACGCTATGCAGCACCAAACGCACCTACGATTATAACACTGCTAGCGTGATAATATGTAGCCTATATGTTGACCCGACTTCTTAACTATCTTCATGCCAAATTTGAAGTAAATCCATGCAGTACTTTTTGAGTTTATCCCGGAAAGACAAACAGACAAACAGACAAAAATTCTAAAAACTATATTTTTTGTTTCTGTTTCGATTGTAGATCATACCCCAAGTATTCTTTTAAAAAAATATTCAATGTACAGTTTTGACTTTCCTACCATTTTATTATATGTATAGATTATGATCAGAATCGAGTTTAGAGAGTCTAAAATTTGTTACCAGTCACCCTGTATATCAGCTAGGTACTGTGGAATTCGGACTCGAACTCGTTGAATTCCACTGGCTGGAAATATTTTGATACCATAATAATTAATATAAAATTAAGAACCTTCAGGATGTCAAGTAGACAGATATTTTGATTGTCATTCCCCAGTGAGCGTCCGAAAAGAGTAAATAAAATAATTGTTTAAGTCTCACGCATTATATGTGTTTCTTTTATTAAGTTAAGAATCCGAAAGTATCGCCTCTACCTGCGATCCCGGAAAGGTCGTTACATGGTGGAGGCGCCGCGTAGATAGTTGTGCGATTATTTCAGATTCCATATATATTTCGTCAAAATTGAAGGCGAACGGAAGAAATATAAATTATAATAAAAACCAAAAATTGAAAAACAAAGGAAGAGGATTTAAAGTAAAAGACGACAATACAAGCGGAGTAAAGATGGAAATGATGGACCAGATGAAGACGTTCAATGGTTTCTCCGGTGATGTTGAAACATTTATTTTTAAATATAACATTGTAGCTAGTATAAGAAACTGGGACCAAAAAGCCAAGATGATCAACGTTGGGGCATACCTCGCAGGCCCGGCATTATTATTTTATAAAAAGTGCATTATAAGCTGTACTTCATACGAGGAGCTCGAAAACAAATTAAAGGACGAATTTCCACCGTCAACCAATTATCTGGCTGCTTTCTTCGCTTGCACGCAGCGACCTAAAGAAGACCCACTCGAATTCTTTTATGAATTGGACGAATTAGCCACGAAAGCCATGGTTATCGAAGACAAAGTTTTCATCGATCACTTTATAAAAGGTTGTACATACTTCTATAAAGTAAAATTATGCGCAACAGTTTTCACTTCGAAAAGAGACCTCAAAAGGGCACTGCGTCAAATTAAAAATGTTTTTGAAACATCTCATAGTGTTGACATGAATCTCCCTCTAGGACCCCCAGCTCATGTGAACAACGGCGGACATGGTGACGGTCACGGCCAACCTCAAAATATTCAAAAATGCGCACATAACAATCCACCCCCACGAACAAATAATCCGCCTCACCATTATAATTTTAGACCAAGAAGAGGAGTCCAGGGACAGTACAGGGACGCAAATACAAATAATGCGTACCCAAACGCGAGGAGGCATCACCAATAGAGGACGGAAATGTATTGATGCCTTTTAAAAATGAAACCGTCCAGTATGTTAAGGTCAGCCCTTTTGTCAGATTAATAGTAAAAAACGTGGAGCTTTCGGCGTTAATAGACACCGGTGCATCGATATCTGTTATAAATAGTGCGCTCGCAAATAAGTTAGGTCACGAATTATCGAAGACAGTGGACCTACGTGTAACGGCAGTGAACGGCGCATCGTTGCCTGTAGCGGGTCGAATTAGTTTGAATATTATGATTGAAGGAATAATTATAACTCAGATATTTTATATATTAGAATGCATGTCACAAGATATGATATTAGGACAAGATTTTCTTTCGATGAATGGTGTAATTTTAGATTTTTCAAAACAGATAATGATACTTAAGAGCTTTCCGATAAATTTCATATTTCGGAAACTCAGAGTTTCGATAATTCTCTAGATATTGTACAATCAGAGTCAAGCTCGTTGTCCAAAAATGACTATATATGTTTTTATAATAAGGTGAACGATAATGAATCAAAATTGTATGAGTCATGCATCGTGGAGGCAGAGTCAGAAATAAAGTTTAATATTTCACCAGAGCTGCCGCAACAACAATACGACGGCATATTAAATTTATTAATAAAACATAAAAGTAGATTTGCATTTAATAAAAGTGATTTGGGTAGATGTAATATAGCGGAAGTAAATATCGAAATGTCAGATGACACACCGATTCATAGGCCTCCACCGATATATAGAGTTTCATGTGAACAACATAAGGTGATCAGAGATCAAATAAAAGAAATGTTGCAAAATGGTATAATAAGGGAATCACGGAGCCCTTTTGCTTCACCTGTGGTATTAGTGAAAAAGCCTGATAACTCATGGCGTTTTTGTGTAGATTTTCGTTTAGTGAATAAAAAGGTGACGATGGATTCATACCCTATCCCACGTATAGAAGACTTAATTTCATACCTGAATGGAGCCAAATTCTATGCAGATCTCGATTTAAATTCTGGTTATTGGCAATTAAATATCAAAGAGGAAGACAGATACAAAACAGCATTCGTTACGCCGCGCCGTCGGGATTGTATGAATTTAATGTTTTACCTTTCGGTTTAAAAACTAGTGGGGCAATTTTTCAGCGAACCATGGACAAGGTGCTCGCAGGATTAAAATATAAGAATGCTATAGTATATATTGACAATATTATTATATACGGTAAAACTTGTGAAGAATTTATCATAGCTTTAGAACAAGTCATGTTTAGATTGTCGGAGGCCAACCTAACATTGAAACCCCCGAAATGTAGTTTTGGATATAACAAAATCGAAGTTTTAGGTCATATTATTTCAAGCGAAGGTATTTTTCCAGATGCAAATAAATTAAAGAAAATGAGTTCAATAAAAGTTCCAACAAACGTGAAAGAATTGAAATCAATTCTTGGTTTGTTTTCTTATTATAGAAAATTCATAGAAAACTTTGCAGAATTGACAGTTCCTTTGACAAAACTTTTACGTAAAAAAACTAAATACATTTGGACGGATAATCATCAAACTTGTTTTGACAAGATAGTTTCTTTAATACAACAACCTCCTTTGTTACGTCATTTCTCAAATAAAAAAAATATAGTTACAAGGTTATACCAGGCCTGGCTCACTCCGCGCGGTACATCCGTTATTTACCTACAGCGAAGCGCTCCGCCGGCGTATTTCGAATGGGTCGTGTGTCACGCGCGCGCCCGTCATCGGGACGTTGTAGATACCTACCTACCTAATAGCACTCACAGTAATTCTATGATCGAGGTCGCAAATAGTATTTAAAAATGGACATAAAAAGAAACAAATATTCAATTAGATTATGTTTAGATTTGATTATGTTCAATTTAGCAAACAAAACATAGGTACCTAGTATTACTAATTAGTCGTCGTAACTTTTTTTCATTTTGTACTTTAGGTAAGTTGAAACAATATTTTTTACAAAGGTAGAATAACAGTAATACCTACATCGGTAGATACTTAATTACAAATAAGGAGATTAATTATTCTTCACTAGGCAGCAACCCTAACAGCGTAAGAAAAGATAAGAGGCATGCGATAGAAAGAGACAAAACTTCTAGGTATATAAATTTGCAGGTACGTAATGCTGTGCGAGCTGAATTCCACCGTATCGCGTCGTAGCAAGACTCGAATTTATTTAGATCTTCTTGCGGAGTAATTCTTCTGTACCAACGGCACTATTACCTATTCTGTGGTTATACGTAGACGCAAGTAATTACGCATTAGGTGCATGTCTTATGCAAGGAGAAGATAAACTTTTCCCGGTGTGTTTTGCATCACGCAAGTTAAGTGACGCGGAAAGTAAATACTCCATAACCGAAAAAGAATGTTTAAGTTTAGTATGGGGTCTAAATTATTTCAAACATTATTTATGGGGAATGAAATTCCAAATTGTAACCGATCACAAGGCCCTAATATGGTTGAGAAATAGAAGAGACATGTCTGGTAGGTTAGCCAGATGGGCGCTATCAATACAAGATCACGAAATTGTTCATTGTTCGGGTAAAGAGAACGTCATTGCGGATTTTTTGAGTAGGAATCCTCTAATGGAAACAACAAATAATAAGGAGATTGAAGACGGACTACAGGTTTACATGTTAGAGTCAATCCAAATTTCCCATGAACAAGAAAAGGATGCGTTTTGTAGACGGTGGTATAACGCGATAAGATCTAATCAATCTGATCAACGGGCATCGTTCAAAGGTTTCTTTATACGTAACAATATGCTTTATAAGAGGATACGATTAAATAATACGATCAAGGAACTATTAGTTGTACCAAGTAGATTGTTTAACGATATTATGAAAGAAATTCACGACAATTCATATACTGGAGGACACTTTGGTTTAACAAAAACGTTAGCCAAATTTCGTTCGCGTTATTTTATGGTTCGGTAAGAAATTGAGAAATATATCAAAAGTTGTAGGCTATGTTTGGAAAGAAATAAATCAAACATCATTGCTCCGTTACAACCGACGATAGTTAGAGACGTATTGGAGAAAGTGCAGATTGACATTTTAGGTCCATTAAATAGATCTTCGATGGGAAATAAATTTATTATAGTGGCTATAGATTATTTTCCAAATATGCTTTTTGTAGAGCGATACCTCAGGCCTCTGCTCAGGCGGTACGTGATTTCTTAATCCAGGAAATTTATTGTAAATACGGGTTAATCCAAACATTAATCTCGGATAAAGGCTCTATTTTTACCTCGCGATTAATTAAAGAAACAACGATACAATTTGGTACGCGACAAACTTTTGCCACCACGATGCATCCTCAAACAGTAGGGTTAGTGGAACGATTTAACAAAAGTTTATTACAGATGATCTCTAAATATATTAATAGCAGACAACAATCTGATTGGTGTCAACATTTACCGTATGTAACCTTTGCGTATAATTGTTCGAAACAAGCTTCTATCAAAATGTCCCCTTATTTTATGATGTTTGTTAGGGAACCTATTTTCTTTTCTGATCGAGCATTTCAGGATCATTCACAATGCTTAAACATTATTCAAAGACGGCTGTTGCGTGAGTCTAGTATGCGTAAAGCGAGGGAAAATTTGATAAAGGCTAGTTTAGTACAAAAAAGATTGTATGACAGAAAGGCCAAAGCTTATTTTTCGAATAGGACAGTTAGTGTTATTACATTCTCCTAAAAGAATCACTGGGATAAGTAATAAATTATCACGTCCATATAAAGGCTTGTATAGGATCATGGAAGTATGTAACAATAATAATTATCTCATTAAACGAATAGGATCGCGTATCAAGATAAAAGTCCATGCCAATAGATTGAAAGCGATTAATTTGAGGTAAATTTCTAAATGATGATTGTTGAAATAGAAAATATCCAAATTATATAAAGGATGCTTCGAATATAAAGGGTGTTATAAATATATTCAAATATATTAATTTTATTTTACTTTAAATTTTATTTTATATTATATGATATAGGATTAAATATAATAATGAATGGAAGTAAATAGTAAAATATTGTATGAAAATTTGATTATTTTAGAATAATATAGGATAGTTAGTTGCAGAGAATTATTATACTTTTATCTAGTACTATGTTCTTTTCATGTACAAAATATGGAGCTATGATATCGAAATAACTACGAAGCCAATGCGAGAGATGATGGCACTAAACGGGATATAAAAATGTCTGCATATAATAAGGAATGTATTGATGTAGTACTAGAACGCATTTTATTCATTAAATTAATTTAAGATGTCTCACATTCGAGTATCCAAGGTGGTGCAACCCAGACATGTCATAAACATATTGGGTCATCTCGGTTGGATGGTGCGTTATCTTGGTCCGAGATTGTGGAACATGTTGGATGATGTATATAGTCTCCTTGTTTCGAAGTTAGAGAATTTGGAAATGCTACCGAGAAATATAAAATTTATTTTTGATTCTTGATGCAGACCTGATCTTGTAATATCCTTAACTAAAGATGCCATATATAATTCACGCATTGACTTCTATTAGTAGAAGGGGGAGAATGAATGGTATAACCATACTTTAATTAATAAATTAATTATCATTTGCTTATATTTTAATTATCATCTACTTATATTTTAATGACTACTTTTGCTTAGAAATAATAATTTTTGTTTAAAATGTTTATATTGCTAATAATTTGAATGTTTGATTTGACATTGAGTTTATTTCATTGTTCTCCGATAGAAATATAATTAGTTTAGTATGATTTAGCTAGGTGAAGATAAACTTTGCTTGATAAATACAATGATAATGTTTGAGTAACACGTTAGGAAGATGATCCTTATTTTTATTTTTTAGTGCGTTTATTTTTTTCATAGGGATAAATATTAACAAGAGTGTTCAATTTCTGAAATTTTATTTGATTAACCTTGAGTTTGAGATTTGTTTGAAAGTTCACTGATAAATTTTATTTTTATCAACTACATTGATTATTTAATTTGGACACCTCATCAATATTAGTCGTCAGATCGGCCATCATTAGTTGATATTGTATACGAATTAGGAAGGAAAAAAAGGAAGTCTCACGCATTATATGTGTTTCTTTCATTAAGTTAAGAATCCGAAAGTATCGCCTCTACCTGCGATCCCGGAAAGGTTGTTACAGTACTCGTACAATAAAAACGGTGTTTTTATTCTAGTCTCGTCAAAAATAAATATTATTAGTTTACGACTGGCAAAGTAGTCTATCAAATAAGTTTCAAGTGGAAAAGCTATTTTACCTCAAGAAGCTCATACTAATCCTTACCTGACGGAAAGTGGCATTCAGATTATGTGAACTTTCTTTAGAATTAGTGATGTGAATTGGCGATGCAGAACATTAAAAGTTAACAGATGCTATTTAAAATGTTAAGACGAGTATGCTAACAATGTTATTAGAGAACACTGCAAAAAGGAAGAATATTTTAAGTATTCTGATGCACATAATTTTTTTTTCAAAAATACTAGTTATTTGTTCAAATTAAAAGAAAAAAAAATGAAACTAAAAAGCTTATCGCGGAACAATGCTCAGGCCACAATATTGCGATTAGGCTTCCCGCCGAGGCTTTGTGGCCGAAGCTTTAGCCGAATTCAACAATTTCAACATTGCAACATAGATAAAAACACTTTACAAAAGCCACTTTTGTTTCGCAGTAATCAAATTCCGTATCACAAGTGTCCTAACCATTGTTGTTTAAGCCAAAACATTCATTTGTCATGAATTTTTTAAACCAAATTTTAAATGCTGGCTTTTATTGTGCCATGTTATTTTTATTGAACAAAGCAATCCTACGCGGCTTATGTTACACTGGTTTTTTAATAGATGGCTCTTTACACGAATATGTAATGGTTCTTTTGACTGTCGATCAATTTGTCATTAAATGTGTTTTGTTCATTGCTGTGGTTGATTCAGATTTGTTTTTCTTTGACGAATTGTTTGGAAGCGTCCTATCGAATCAAGCTATCAAAAGATGAATGGCGACGACGAAAACATAATGAGGCCTTTTCGTTTCATTTTTTTTTTAAGCTTTTTCAATACATACTAGATGGCGTTGAACAAAACTGAAGAGTCAATGTCAATATCGTATCCTCTTTGTTAACAGTTGACTGATCGTAGAGATAAAATTCTTGCTGATTGCCATAACCTTCAAATTAATAATACCTATTACATTTCATTGTTTTTTATTCTCCTAGTTTGTTTTGCAGCGTTTTTTCTTTACATGAAGTATATTAATATTTATTACACGTAGGTACGGTACTGAAATTGGTACTTGACACTTGAGTTAGATCAGCACCATCTAATGTTGAAAAGTGAACTACTTTTTTTTTTAATCGTAGACTGAAAACTCCTTATTAAAATCGTCTTTCGATGCTTTTTCGCGCACCACATTCGCGAGTGATTTATAAACAGAAAATATTACAAATTATTACGCTCACTGAATTCAATTACAAAGCAAATAAGACTGGCTTGGACATGTTACTGTGTTTTTGAATACCGAAACATGAAATTGCTTGGCCTTTTATAATAAATTCTATTCGATAAAAGCCGATATGCATGGATGTAAACAACTGTGGATTCGGGGCGTTCTTTAAATAAAGAGTACTAAATGAGTCAAAATCACAACTCTTTCTAATGAGCCTACTGCAGGGTCAAGAGTCTCTTAAAAGTCTTTTAATTTATCGTTCAGACCACTATCGGTCCTTCACCCTCCTATAAATATGTTGTCTACTAAACCCAGTGACTGAACCACCAATTATAGTTCATTCTTGAGCCTTAGAAATCGAGACTGGCCGAGATTGTTTTTGCGAGCCAAATTCTAGTTTCATCTCGACCTCAAAAGTATAGTTACAAACAATGATACATTTTTCACGTAAACAACACTGAAAAATAACTCAATAGGTAAATTAATTAATTATAAAAACTATTCATTGAAACTTATCTCTTAAGGTTTTGATTTAGATTTCCTTTCAAACTCAAGATAGGTACTCGTAATGTCACCGAATGGTCAGATATTTCAGTCACAAATATTCCTGGAAAGCCCTTTGGGCTCTTACCCTAGATCATGCAGCTTAGAGGCCTTGTGTCAATCAATGCTACTAGCAGAAACATTCAGTCAGTCTGCTGTCTAATGCAAAAACCCTTATCGGTGTGTTCTCCTTGTGGCATCTTTTACTAATCATAAATTATATTTATGCCATATATGAATTGTGTAAAAATTTAAGTATGTATAACATTTTCATGATATTTTAAGGAACTAGTCCACAAACTCCATATTTTGTTGGATTTGGTGACGTTTCCACCTACATTTTATACCTACATTTTTTGTACAATGTGTCCACAAAGTAAATATGTAAATATATTAATGATTAAAATGCGAGACAAATTATACAAAGGCACTGTATATTGTTTCAAAATTTTCTTCAAGCTGTGTCAAATTAGAGCAATGAAATGAAATTTAAGAAAATGCCTGTTATACTTAATTTTTTTTGTTAATAAAAAATAAAGGTTATGATATAAAAATTTAAAATATTAAGTGAACTTATCAATGGTTGAAATAAAACACTTTTATTAGATGTATATTCTTATACTTTGAAACTCAAACAATATCAAAAACAGGTTTCACAAAGACAGGAAAAATGTCCTCTTAAAAATCACTGAACGGTCATGAAAGCATAATACCTAGTCAGCACAAGGAAACAGTCGAAAATATTGGACAAAAGATAATTCCATAGAAAAGGTTCAAGTGTTTTGTAAAGATTTTTGAAGACTTGATACACACTGATCTTATGATTATTTATATGTATTTTTTAGTTAAACATAATCGAGATATTATATATTGCATTACAAAAAGGTATCGGCTATGTTATTTTATTTATGAGTACTTTTATAAATGTGTCGAAGTGTCATAATTTTTTAATATTGAAGCTAAAATGGGTTCAAACCAATTTTTTACCAAAGACTGATAACACCATGCCTTCGATTTTGAAAATAAGCAAATATTTAGCCTTATGGCGGAAAATATGAATAAACTTGACTGACGTGAACAAACCAGCTTTGCAGACTAGGATAAAGAATTGATGAAAAACGAAGATATTGTTGATCTAGATACGCGGCAACGTGTCAAATCAAGTTCAAGTAAAGGAACTGGCTAATAGTCCAGTCAAGGAATGAGGTGTAGCGTGCGTGAGCAGGTAACTAAGCGATTCCTTCAGAAACTTGTTCAGGGGGCTTAGGTTGTTAACATACCAAAAGTCCCGACTCCTAGGTGATGAGCGGGGGGAAGGAGAGGGGGGGTAAAGGTACGAATTTTGGGTTTTTCGCTTATATCTCGAAAACGGTGCATTGGAGAGAAATATTTTCAACTAATAAAATGAAGTTCTTAAAATTATCTAAAACTTTTATATTATATGTTTTTTTCTAATTCCTAACCGTTTTCGAGCTATACCCTCGGAAAAAGTTGAAATTTACAAAAAAAAAAACAATTTACGTCAAAATATTCATAAACATCGCATCATATTGTCTAAACCCATTCATAAACGAAAAGTATGAATAGGAAAGAAGTTGTAGATTTTTAAATTCCCTTTTAGAATATATATACATATGCTGATTAATGCCAACCCGCCTAAAGTTACAGCTATTTTAAAACTTGTATAGCATTTTGCAATTTTCAGAAAATTAGTTTGTATATCATATTCTTGACCCACAACCTTTGTTCGTTCATCTTATAACATAATACGTATATGGCCACTTATAAGCAAGTTATTAAATAAAGTAGAAAAATAATGATGATGACTTTCACACTTTATTCTACAGATAGTTTCGTTACACCAATAAAATAATAATTGTAAACCCCATTGTTCTCAATATATTCCTAATGTTTTACTCTCGACTTTAAAAGTAATCAAATTTTCATCCTCTTTGAACTTGAGGGCCCAGGCAATGATTGTTCTTCCATGGCATCTTCTTCCTCAGTAGCGCGTTGCTCTTGCTGAATGGGCTCTACATCGTCTTCATCGTCCTCATCGTCAACAGTTACACTGTTCAGGCACTTCCCTTGACAGTGGATGCACGCTGCAGAACAGGTGAGCATCGCTTTTCGGCAGCCACATTTTCCAATTACACAATCCTTGGTGCAGCGGCAAAATATAGTTTTCAAAAGAACCTCTGCTCGCAGGAGTGGAAGCAATCAACAGGACAGCAAGGTCTACATCCTCACCAACGACAGCCACAGAGTTGTGAGTGGATTGTTCAACAGCAGTCTTCACGATTAGGATGTCAGCGTCATCGGTAGCCTGAAGAGTATGTATCCCTTTCTTCTGCAGCTTTATCTCCAGTAAGGAGATGAAGTTAGTTTTGTTGGTAGGATTTGATAAAAAGTTTAACAGGTATTTGTGTGTCCCATGTCAAATTGATGTCGGCTGACCTTTTTAGTCTGTAACGACGCATTTGTTCTTGTGATTTAGTGCTATTGGCTGTGTTTGCGTACCCATCAAACACCACAGTGCGAGTAGTCCCAAGATAATGGTGGTCGACGTAGGTGATATAACTATTACAAATAGTCACAACCGATACATCTTTTGGCCAAATAACTCTGTGGAGTAGAAATCCTCCATCGACTACAATGTTCATTTGAGGCAGAAGAATATCTTTCTTGGTTGGCTCAAATAAGTTGTACAGCACAGATTTGTTTGTCTTTCTCATGCCACTTTCGTTGAACAGTGCCAAGGGAAATGGGACCAACTCATACTCAAAATATGTCATCAAATCCTCATCTGATCGTTTGCTTATACATATCCGCTGAAAGAGCAATGTTGGGTCAACTACTACCCTTTCATCGTGAACTTTTATCGATGAGCTGACAGAAGATATTGGCTATGCCCGATCCTTGCGCGATAACTTAAAATGCTATACAAGTTTTAAAATAGCTGTAACTTTAGGCGGGTTGGACATTAATCAGCACATGTATATATATTCTTAAAGGGAATTTAAAAATCTACAATTTCTTTCCTATTCATACTTTTCGTTAGTGAATAGGTTTAGACAATATGATGCAATGTTTATGAATATTTTGACGTAAATTGTTTTTTTTTGTAAATTTCAACTTTTTCCGAGGGCATAGCTCGAAAACGGTTAAGAATTAGAAAAAAACATATGATATAAAAGTTTTAGATAATTTTAGGAACTTCATTTTATTATTTGAAAATATTTCTCTCCGATGCACCGTTTTCGAGATATAAGTGAAAAACCCAAAATTCGTACCTTTACCCCCCCCTCCTTCCCCCCGCTCATCACCTAGGAGTCGGGACTTTTGGTATGTTAACAACCTAAGCCCCCTGAACAAGTTTCTGAAGGAGTCGCTTAGTTACCTGCTCACGCACTCTACACCTCATTTTGGGTCATTTATTAACTGGACTATAACCAGCGCCGAGAGTAATATTACACGAACTACTTGGTGACACTTTTGACCCCCCTATAAATCAAAACCTCTTTAACGTAAGCACATAAAACTACGTGTATTTAATTATATCCATAAGTCCTATATACCTATTTTATAAAAATATTGCTGATTATTTTGTGTCTCATTTTATGCCAATCAGAGAAGTTATACTTTTAAAAATATATTCACCTTTAAGACTTTTCTGCTTCAGTGTACTTAACCATAACTCTTTTGAATGAAACAAAATGCGTTTATAATATTCGGCGAGTTAACTTCTTTAAAATTTTTAAAGGGACAATTGGTCCGCGAACAAATGGCATTCGGACGAATTTCCCACAGAAAATTATATATTTTTTAAAGCGGACTATCCGTCCGATTCCCACTAACTCAAAATATTGTTGAAAAATTTATTTATTTATTTATTTACACTTCAGTTTTTACACGTAAAGTAAAAGAAAAAAGAACACTTACACTAAACATAAAAACTTGGCGGTCTTATCGCTGAGGAGCGATTTCTACCAGACAACCATGTTGTGAAAAATGTTGTTAAACCATTTAACCACATTTGATGCTGTTGTCAAATGGTTTAAGCAAAGCGAAAGAAATATTTTTGGATAGTATTTATAAAGAAAAAACAATTTACCATCACTATTTGAATCGTCATTTTCCTTTTTTTGTGTGTTCAACTCTCCATCACTTATTAAAGTTGAACAATGAATTTCGTTTATTTCTTTTAGTGACTATGTGGCTTAATTTGTATAATGACCTAATAGAAATAATATAGATGAAGAATAACCTTTCTACGGCGACTCTCATTTGTTTGTACAGGCAGATCAAAAGGGGGGATTGGGTTCAAATCCCTCTTGCCGTGAACAGAATAACAAAATGATTTGCCCAAGTTGAAATTTAAAATATTCTCCGTTTCCTACGATTCAAATTTATTCATGGAATACCTTGAATTGAATTTTATTTCTTAACGAGTTTATCAAATTGTTGACATTTTATGTTGACCTAATGTAAGTAGCAAATGAAAACAGATCATAAAAATATGCTAATACACATAAAATATAGCTAAGTAGACTAATAATTATAGCTACAGTTACTTTTTTGTGTGACAAAAAATTAAAATAATTTAAGACCTAAGTTTGTAAATGTAAATAAGTAATAATACCTAAGCTGTACATTGTGCCTTTGTTCTTAAATGGTAATTTAAGGGATTTTTTAACTCCTATCTTGTAAAATAATATATGTGTTGTATAACCCACCTCACTCCTATAGTCCTGAGTATTTTAAACAATTCGTTCAGAAACAAAGGAACCATTGAGTAAAAAACTATTTGAGGTTTGAGAAATCACAATAAATGTAATATTTTCTCTTCATTTGACCGATTAAAACTTCATTTCAATTCCATCAATACGTCATCATCATCATCATCATCATCACAACTCCGTGTAATGGGCCCACTGCAGGGCATGAGTCTCTCCTCTGGGTGAAGAGGAGGCTTAGGCCATAATCGACCGAGCTGGCCCAGTGCTGGGTGGTGGATGTCAGAATTTTCAGGGTGCCGATATGGCTTCTGACAAACCCTAACGACTACTGTTAACAAGTATACAGCACCCGGGACCGACAGCTTAACGTGCCCTCCGAAGCACGGAAGTCAATACGTAAAAAAAAAATATTTTACCTTTTCACTGAATTAATAAAGCAAGGGGGTTTTTAAGTGACTGCTTAAATCACTTTTAATAATAATAATAATAATAAATCATTTATTTCAGGCAACACAAAGTTTACAAGATGGTAAATATAAACAAAGGGCCCATAGATATATACCTTAAACTAACATATATAAAATATACTTAAAAATACACTAAGTTTGACACTATTTCACACGTAAAGTCGGCGACGTGTGACGCGAATCATGAGACAGTCGCCCTCGAAATTTCCGGAAGACGACTCCCTGCGGCCAGAACTCCTCCTTCATGAAGGTCGGCAGATGTTGGGTCGGTACTCTCACCACAAATGAGCTGAAACTAACTTTATGGCGAGGTTCCAACCGCTCAACCCTCAGAGTAAAGGTGGTTTTCTTTCGAATGTACTCTATGACTTCCTCGACCTTCGTAGACCAGTGTACTCTGGATATGTAGAGCTGCGTTGACGGTACTTCACCGCGCATCAGCTGACCTACTACGAGCGGTGCAGTGCCGCGATGGTTGCGGACGGTAGGATTCTTTTTCTTTCTCTCCACTTTGACGAAGCCTTCCTCATCACACTTCTTGTCCTGCCGAGGACGTGGAGGTTCAGTCTTGCGAGCGGGCCCGCTACAACTTTTCCTCTTCTCTGTTGTCGCCCACTGCGATGTAGCGGCAGCGGCGGCGGTGGCATACGCGCGCAAAGTCGGTGCGCGTTGCGTCATCGGCTCCGTCACAGCGAGGGAGCGAGCGGCGGGGCGCGGGGCGCTGCAAGCGGGGGAACCGGCGGCGGCGGGACGCGGCGTGTCGCACGCAGCGACCTGCGTCATCGGCAACGCCGATTCCGGACTGCTGACAGATGCAACTTGCGCTCCACGAAGGCTCGTGTTCGCTTTAGACGCATTGAACTCTGGTGACCTACATACTACGATTTCTGTACGAAGTTCACTTATTGTAGTGTTCGATGCATCTAGCTTCCTCTGGACATCAGCGAGGCTTGATTTCAGGAACGTGATGTCCTTCAGCAACCTGCTTACGTCGACGTGGTCGAACCCGATGCTTGGCAACTTGTGAAGTTCCTTTGCCACAAATGCGGGAACATCGTCCGGGTCGGTCTCCTTCAGTAGGGTGACGATGTCCTGGAGACTTCTTTCACCACCATCCCTCCTGCGGGAAGGCATCTGCGCGGTCTTCCCGAGCGTCTGGTACAGTAACGCCTTTCCGCTACTTATCTCTTCCTGGGTGAAGCCAGACTTGCAGATTTGCAAGATGCTGACTTCATCCATCGTGTCGATGGCGTGTTGAATGAACGCCAACAACTCATTGGCTATGAGTTTTTCGGAACCCATAGCCATAGTGACGTGCAGCAGCAAACGCCGCGCGGATCGCGAATTAAATTTAATTCAATACGGTAATGCGAGACACGTCCGTTTCCGAGCGCGCTTCATTACGTATCGATAAACTGAGATTCTTATCCTTAAATTCTATCCTCAGTTCTAAAGGGTAATTAAATATTGACAATTTTAAGAAAAAATATTCTTAGATCCAAATTTGATTTCTTTTCATCACTCCAAATAAGTTAACTATTTAGAAAAAAGTGTGTTTACAAACCAAATTTTAAAAAATGATTCTAAAAAAAAGGAGAACCGGGATAGCAAAAACAAAAGAAAGTAGTTCGAAACCCAAATAACTTTTGATTTGATTTCTCCAATAACCTTGTGACAAAGTACAAAAAACTTTAATTTTACTCTACTCTATAAAAACATGTAGTTGTGCTCCAAAGTACAAAGTCTAACTTTGCTGATACTACCATAAAAGAAGTAACAAAGAATTTTATCAGGTTCCCCAATTACGCTAAGAAGACTAGTCTTGTTTCTTACAAGACAAAATACAAAGTGACGAGTTGCGAATCTTACAAAAATGCCTACTTGGCAAGCATAAGCAATTTCTCGACGGAAAATCTCCAGTAGCTGTTATTTTACGAGATAAAGTAATAGTTACATAATCTGGGCTATTTTCATTCTGCGAAAAACGCTACACTCGGATAATTTTGACAAAGTTTATGATGGGACGAGATTAAAGGTATAACACAGCTTTATTTATTATATTACTTTTACATTTGCTAGGTTATTAAGTTAAGAATCATTAGTACTAAGGCAGATTCACAAATTTGTTTCTTTTTTGTTGTTCAATACTTTTTTCATTTTAGATGCATGTAACTAGTCTTTTTTTTGTGAATTTTGGTATTAAAGTCTTAAAATTATTGTAAATTTTGCATAAAAACCACATTGTGTTTGCTTTGAATGTTCTTAGGTAATGAATATCAAATGATTATCATTTTAAAACTTGTTATCAAGTACCTATTAACCTTTAATTATTACCACGAGTACAATATTTTTAAATTTTAAATTTCAGCTTTTCAATGAGTAGCAAAATAAAAACAAAAGGCAAGTACATAATTAATACTGAGTAATTTAACCAATATTCATCTAATCAATTCAAAATTAGGTATGTTTAAGTTAAGGATGAGATGGTCTAGCTTCCATGGTATAGTGAGCATAAAGACTATATAAGGTGGTGCACGTCCATACATGACATACAATTAATTTTTTTCTTTAAAATCAACTAATATATTCAGTACTTATGTACCATCGAACCAATTGTATCATGACCCATTTTGCTGAAAATTTGTTTGAAAATGTCAAACTTGTAAGTTCTATCGCGAATAATGCACTTATGACTTTTTAGATACTGTACGAATTCTGTACTCATTAAATGTCAGTGTCGAATGAAATGATAACAAGTTCGTCACCAAGGAAATTCTTCTTATCTTTTCTTATCTTCAAGCAAATTTTGACCTACTAGCATTAAGACGATTTGCCAAAATGAGCTTGTTGTGGGTCATGATACAGTTGGTTCGATGGTATGTTTGTATATCTTTTTCCTTTATTTTTCTGTCGTGCCATATTTAAAACTTTCTTACCTAGAAAAATTAATTCTTACCTATATCTCTTAAGAATTTTGAAAGCTTTCAGACAACCTGTGAGTCAGTTAAATAAAATTTACTCTAAAAATGAGCTATCAAGGTGAAAGTTCTCAAACCAATGACTAAAGAAACAAATGACTCTGCATTAAAGTCCTTAGTTTTAAATATATGGGCGTTTTTTTTAACTCTAGAGTGTAATCGTACGTAAAAAAAGACAACAGTAGTTACCGTTACACCAGACGACCGGCTGGTGTAGCGGTAACATAAATTGCCTTCTATGCCAGAGGTCCTTGGTTCGAATCCCGGCGGCGGCGGATATTTGTGTGATGAACACAGATATAAGTCGTCAAGTCATGGATGTTTATATGTTTATTTAAGTTTATTCTAATAAAAAATATGTAATTATTCAATATGTATGTTTAAGTATATATTTCTTAAGTACATCAGTTATCTAGAATCCATAACACAAGTTCTTTAAGAAACTTAATTTGGGCTAGATAATGTTGTGTGAGTGTCAGAAATATTTATTTATTTATTATTTAGTTTTATCATTGCCTTAAATAACAACAATGCGGCCAGTCCCCATGTTATAACACAGTCAACAACAAGTACATCAGTTGTCACAAAGACTTGCTTTTTGCAAATTTTGAAGAAAATTGAACTGTTCTTATAACTGTTGTTTATAGTGCAGAACCTTGTATAATATTGAAATTACCAAGGTTAGATGCAGGCGGCCCCAAGAAAAACTATAAGCACTACGGCAAGCCTCCATCCTTGTTTCTGACTAAGCAGGTACGTTTTTTCGTAGTTATGTCATGTCCTCTTTTTTCTTGCTGTCGATGCTTAGAACGCAAGCAAAGTCGTCAAAATGACAGCTACCTTTTTACGAATAATCCCTTTTAATCCCTAAGAAGCAACCCCTGGTGGGCTGGGCTGTTTTATTTCTGAGATAACAAGCTTTTTAAGGAAGTAGCTTGTCTTAAATCCAATTTTACTTAGATAACTGGCGTCTTTGGTTACATTTCGCAATTAATTTTTATGGAGTTTTCAGGATCTAAGATTTCATGGTTTGCTTTTTAATTGTGTTTCTTTTTATACCGGATGACGAGCTGCTTTATTTAGAATTTTTATTTGTTTAAAGAAAACCTTATTTTTCTTTTTGGGATTATTACGGCGAAGGATAAACTGGGTTTTAAACTGGCATTTGTAAATGACACTCTTAGCTAAACTCTTTGTTGATTTATTTGTTTATTTATTAAACCAGCTAATCTTTAAAAAAAACTTCCGGCCTTATTTGAAAAAGTAATTTGCATTTGATTGTCTGATGCTGGAGAAAGGTTTTACTTAATTAACACACTTGAACGGGGTTATTTTTTAAATTCCAATAGCTGTATCCTGGGTGTGAGCGTTAAAACAAACAAAATCGTCAGCTTTATTTTTATTTTGTTCAGATTTGTTCAGATTCGCATTTTTTCTTATTTGAAAAAAATAAGAAAATAAAATTCGGCATCTAAATGGCCAGACTCAATGGTTCGACAAAAAAAGTGATGTAACGACATTCGCGTTGCTTTACAATAATTTTATACACTAGACTTGCTAGACAAGGTGTGATAGTCAAAATATAATTTATTTGGTCCGTACCCTCAAAATGATATGTCAAAACTGATTTAATTTATCATAATTTACCGCGCTGGACTGGGAGCAAAGAAGAAACGTAGAATGTGTCAGCTGCTTCTCTTTCCAGGCATACTGTAAGAGTCAGTTAAGGGACAGAGGTATCATCGGAGGTTTTTTTTGAGCGATAGGTCACGGCAATAGTCTCTATCCATCATTCTAATGCCTCCAAATTTGTCAAACGGGACATCAGATGGTTTTATAACCTCTGGTGTTCTGCCTACCCCGTAAGGGATGTAGGCGTGAAGTTATACTAATATCACTATCATCTAACGCTTTATCAATATCAGGGTGTTCTTACTGCTACTGGGTAACAGACAAGTAACAGTGAGAGTTTCTGATCTAGTTCGTAAAATGTACAATACTCATTCTAATATATTATAACATAATGAATATCACGCGCTTTCATATTATCTAATAATATAACTCTGTTTACGAGATTTAAGAAACACTCACTCTATATCAGAGAATTTATAATTTTGACGTGACATATGCACAAAGATAACATTAATACGACTAACTTAATGATTACTTGCCGTGTAATAGGCGTTATTACTTTCATCCATATCATATCTAAAACTATTGCATTTTTACAATTTTTATTTAATCGATATCGATTGCTTGCTGTCGTTCTATTTATCCACAAACCTTCCATACAAAACACGAAGTGTATACATTATCGCCAGCGCTGTGCGTCGCAAGGATCTCGGAATGATTGGTAACCATAGCAACGTCGCATTTTGCCAAAACGCGAGACTCGCGGGCTGGGCCGCTCGTCATAAGAACACGATGACTGCATGCAACGTCGCTCACTGTTACTTGACTGTTATTGAGTAACATGATAAAGAAATGTTCGTGCTCTCTAATATTACATTTCTGCCGTGTATTTCTGCACTTTCAAAATTCCAGGACGTGATAGTTTTAGATCATACATGAAAAGAAAAAACAATGTTTGGGCTAACCGAACAATTTCTAAGTATAATGTCAGCATATTGTATTCAACGCGTCGCGTCGCTACTAAGCAATTTACCTAACCAGTGCATAACTAACTGTCGACCGCGACGCGTGTACTCATAACTAGCAAAATTTACTATCTAACTTTTACATCTTCATTTATCTATAAGAATTTAGTGAATAAATATCTAAACTAGCAAGAACTATTATTTACTAAATTCTACATGGTCCTTCGAGCCGGGCGACGCCCTAGATAAGGTGTCTGTCCACGACATCCACCACATCGAAGCAGCTGCGGCGTTAGCGTGGCGGCGCGTGCGACCTCGTCGGCAGGTGCCAGTGCAGGCCGCGGGTGGCGAGCGAGCGGCTGCAGCGGTTGGAGCCCGACCGGGTGAGGGCGGGGACTAGTGCTAGTGCGAGAGTCAAGTGGGTGTGTCAGTGTGGGAGTGATTATAATATAAAGTGTATGGGTAAACAAGATCGTGGCACGGTACCTGATCGACGTAAACCGAAGTTTACTCTAACTGAGAGTGTCTAATTTCTAAAGACTATTTTGATAATTTTAATAATTTTAGTTGTATATTAGTTTTATATTGTAATATTAACTATGCCCATCATGTTGTCTCACTATCATTGTTGCTTTATACTTACTTTTTTTTGTCTCCCCCGGGAAGATGAGAAGATACCTTTTACTAAATTCTACAAATAAATTTTAAAATAAATATTAATTATTTACTGAGTAAACTTCTCCGAAAGTTAAAGAACTCATAACGCAACACATGGTTACATTAAATACTTAGAGGGTGGTGGTGTGCGTGTGGTGGGAACACTGCTGTGTGCGTGTTGACTAAGGCAGCGCATCGGGAAAAGTGTAGTAAGGTCTCTTTATTTATTCATAGGGATTTCTGGTGAAAAATTAAGTACCTACTTTTACTAAATAATTATGATCAGAGTACAGAATGCTCACTTTCGGTATTGCAAATTTGTCACCAGTCACCCTGTATATATAAAAACTAAGGCGGGTTGTCTATCAACAATTATTATTCACTTCATTGTTTTTTTCGAAATTTACCAGAGGCCCCGAGGCCGAGCTCCGCCACGGTTTATATCCGATATCTTTTTAAAAAGTGGTAGATTCAGCTAAGTGCAAATAAAAGTGTTAATCATTAAACTATCAAATTTGATTTCATAACCACTCTGCCTCTCAGAATTGCCGCTTCACGGTCCCGGTATTGCAGTACATTTTATTTTTTATTACGTTGTTTTAAACATAAGACAGACACTGGATGCCTAAGAGCTGAGTAAAGGCACTGTATTTGCTTCGACAGTAAGGCATTGTTTTCAACCATTCAACTTTAATGAATTTTCTTTGTCTAAAATTTTTAATAAGATTAAGTAAAACAGTCTTGGTCGTCGCTATGCTATATTTTAATATTCGTCGAGTTTTCATTACCCTTTGTGTACCAAAACCATAAAAATACTTTATGGTTTTGGTACACAAAAATAAAATAATCTTATCAAATTCAATAGAAATTTTGTCTAAGCATCTCTTTTTAATTAAAACAAAATCTTACTTTCATTTTTTTGTTTACAATTCACAAACGATAATAAATATAAGGGAAACTTAATAAGTATAAATCGTTTAATGTTTTACTTTACTTAACCTTAAAAATATGCATATACCTACCTAAGTTTTGAAAAAAAAATACACAAGAAAAATTTCATTCAAAGGTCTCCTATCTGCGTAGCACAACGTTGCTGAAGGCTACGTGTGTTTTTTATTCTTTTTCCATACGAATTTACGGTTTTCAATACCAAATCTTAGCTTAATCTTGTTTTGCCTTGTCAATAATGACGACGATGACGAATGACGACCGGCTGGTGTAGTGGTAACATACATTGCCTTCTATGCCAGAGGTCCTGGGTTCAAATCCCGGCGGCGGCGGATATCGGTGTGATGAACACAGATATTAGCTGTCAAGTCATGGATGTTTATATGTTTATTTAAGTTTATTCTAATAAAAAATATGTATTTATTCAATATGTATGTTTATATATTTCTTAAGTATATCAGTTATCTAGTATCCATAACACAAGTTCTTTAAGAAACTTAATTTGGGCTAGATAATGCTGTGTGAGTGTCAGACATATTTATTATTATTATTTATTATTTAATAATAAAATTCATTATTGTTTGAGTGACATCAACAAAATACATTATCCAAACGCGGTCTATGTTTCAAGCTAATATGAAGACATAGAATCCTATAAACCAATATATTTTTGGTTATATGAAGAAACTTTCTCCTATGAACATAGAAAGCTTTAAAAAAATATTTTTTAAGTATTTTTGCCTATAACTTCGACCACATTGTTACTTTTTCGGTACATACATACATAACTTCACGCCTGTATGGGGTAGGCAGAACATCAGGGGTTATAAAACCATCTGATGTCACGTTTGACAAATTTGGAGGCATTATAATAGTGGAGAGAGACTATTGCAGTGACAGGGGGTCAGCCTATCGCCCACAAAAAGCCTCTCATAAAACCTCGGTCCCTTAACTGACTTTTACAGTATGCCCGGGAAGAGAAGCAGCTGGCACATTCTATATTTTTCTTTCGCTCCCAGTCCAGCATAGAAGCTTATTAATACCTGTAGACGACGGGAGATAAATAATTACGAATTTGATGGGTTTTCAAAATAGCTAGCGCAATTAGGTGCGCGACCGTATGTTCCGAAGTGTCAAATGCAACTGACTCGTAGATGTGCGGGCGCTGCCGATCTTCCCTCGGCCCGCGCCTTCACACCCCGCGCGGACTGTATTAATTAACATAGGAATTACCTTCGCAGGAACATACAGACGCATACCTACTCGCTTACTATAACTTTATTTAAATAAACACTTAAGATTATATTAAAATATCAACACAGGTACAGTTTACTGCAAATACCTACTTAAATAAACAATAGGTACTAGGTAGGCCAGCCATCCTCAACATCCTCCCCCCTAGTGTTGAACTAGCAACACTCATCATCATTGCAAGGCAACCGAATAACACGAGCAGCTGGTCGCTTAAGCACGCCTAGCCTAGTACGCACACCTACTACCCTGACCCTACCATCAGCTCCGGGGTGTACTGATTCAATTATCCCCCTAGACCAAGTGTTGCGCGGCGCGTTTGGATCTACAACTATGACGACGTCATTTACCTTCAGTTGAGTTCCCTCAACACTCCATTTTTTGCGCGGTAATAAGTCGGGTAAAACTTCCTTTACCCATCGCTGCCAAAACATGTCCGTAAGGCGCTGAGCAGATCGCCATAAGCGTCTAAGGCCAATGTCGTTGTCATCGAACACCCCTGGCGTAGGTAAGTTACTTGAAGATCCTAAGAGAAAGTGATTAGGTGTTAGAGTTTCATCACTTAGAGGATCGACTGCGACGTGGGTAAGTGGACGGCTATTAACTATATTTTCAACCTCAGCTAAGAGCGTTATTAATACCTCCTCTCTCGGGGCCCTCTCCTTCAGTATGACCTTCAACGCCCTCTTTACTGTTCTTATCATCCTCTCCCACGCTCCCCCCATATGGGGACTCTGTGGGCTGATAAACTGCCAGTCAACTCCCCTAGTGGCGGTTGCGTCAAGTAGACGCTCGCGATCCAAATCAGCAAATGATCTCTTAAGTTCGGCATCAGCTCCACGCAAATTGGTGCCATTATCGGAATAAATAACGCTAGGCCATCCGCGACGGGCAGCCATCCTTCTGAGTGCCATGATCATGGAGTCTGTCGTGAGTGAGGGAACCATTTCGATATGAATGGCGCGGACTGTGAGGCAGGTAAACAACACACCGTACCTTTTCTCCCTACGGCGATTGACGGTGACCTCTACGGGACCAAACAGATCCACGCCGCAGCAGGTGAAGGGGCGCTCATGATGGCGCAGTCGCTGCTCCGGAAGATCACCAAGTCGCGGTGGTTGTGGGTTCGCCCGTCTATTCCTGCAGTAGTTACATTTCGAAGCAACCGATCTAACAGTAGGTCTCATCTTAGTTAACCAATATTTTTGTCTAAGTTCGTTGACTACCAATTCATTATGACCGTGAGCTGCCATTAAATGATAATACCGTACAATAAGTTTGGAAACCGGGTGTTTTCCACATAAAATAATAGGCAATTTGACAGAGTTACTAACATTAGATGCCGCACCTATTCGGCCCCCTACGCGTAATAAACCCATACTGTCGATGTACGGTGTCAAACTTATTAATCGACTATTTCTAGTTAAAGGTTCACCATTTTTAAGCAAATTAATTTCATCGTAAAATGATTCGTATTGTGCTTGTTTTAAAATAAATAATTCGGCTTCATTAATTAAATTGCAGTTAAAAACTATTTCTTTCCTTCTACATTTATTCATAAAAAACAAAACTCTGGCCATTGTTCGTTTCAATTTTAACCACGAGGAAAAACGTGTTGAATCCGGAACAGGTAAATTAATATAATCATTAACGCATACTAAATTTATCATTTCTAAATCTAAGTTGTCTTTTGTCTCAGGTGTCCAGCGTGGGGTCACCTTTTCATACAGAAACTGTGGCCCACGGAACCATTCACAGTTACTATTTAAGTTATAAAATCTATCTTTAGTAGCTACGTCTGCTATATTCAAATGTGTAGGTACATAATGCCAATCGTTAATGTTACTTAAACTATCAATTTCGCTTAACCGATTCGAAATAAAAACATTATAAGTCTTACTTTGATTTCTAATCCAATGAAGTACAGTAGTTGAGTCCGTCCAAAAATGTGTAACGTTAATTTGAAATCTATGTTCCTTTCTTATGACATCCGCTAATCGGCTCGCTATCAATGCACCCTGCAGTTCCAATCTAGGTATACTTACAGATTTGATAGGCGCAACTCTGCTTTTACTAGCTACGAAAGAAACCTGTATACTTCCATCCTTGTTTAGCTTACGCCAGTAGGCAACCGCAGCGTACGCAGAAGGCGACGCATCGCAAAACACATGCAATTCTAATGCTGTTTCGCTCTCTCTTACAGCTTTTGATGGCTCGTCTCGCTCACTCCTGAAATACCACCTAGGAATGCGTAAATTATTGAATGTTTTTAATTGATTCATCCATTCACGAAAAGAAATATCGAAATCTATTGTTATTTGATCATCCCATTGTAATTCAGTTTTCCATATCTTTTGTAATAAAATTTTAGCTCTAATTGTAAATGGCATTAAAAATCCGTGAATATCATAAATAGACATTACAATTTTCAATAACTGTCTTTTTGTAGGCCTACATTTTAACTCTAAAATGTCACTAGGAATCCGTTTAAATGAAAGATCGAACCCTAACGCATCGTCCTTGGGATACCACAAAAGACCAAGAGTTCTTTCTACAGTACCATCAATATCAAATCTTACGGCAGTATTACTTAAGGACTCATTTGGCATATCTTCCAGTACAGGCATACAGTTAGTCATCCAGTTGCACATTTCGAAGTTTCCCTGTTTGTTAATGAAACTTATATCGTGAATTAATTGTTTTGCGTACTGAATATCATTACAACTATCTATATAATCATCCATGTATTGATTATGTCGTATGGCCTTAACAGCGTAAGGTAATGTTTTAATAAATCTTTCGGTATTTTTATACTGATTTATAAACTGTGCAATAAATGGTGAACACTTAGCTCCAAAAATCAAAGAAGTCATACAATATTTTTTTATATCGCTATTTTTATTATGGAACCAAAGAAATTGTAATGACGATTGATCTTCTACCCTAATTTTAATTCTTAAAAACATGTCTTTGATATCTCCAATTATACCTATAGAATTCTCTCGAAATCGCAACATAATTCCAAACAATGACCTTAACAGGTCTGGTCCTGTAAGTAAATAATCATTCAAACAATAGCCATCACATTTAGCGGCAGCATCGAAAACAAGCCTTAATTTATTTTTATTAGGATTGCTAACTGCGAAATGAGGTAAAAACCATTCATTAAATCTCGTGGGAGTCTGATTAGGTAATTCACATGCGTACTTATTAACTAATAAATGGTTTATTCTTTCCAAGTATTGAAATGCAAATTGACTATTCTGTAAACATTTTCTTTTGACAGAATTTAATCTATTTACAGCCATGTTATACGAACAAGGCATTTTAAAATTGTCGTGTTTCCACGGTAAACCTACGTACCACTCCCCATTAACAAAGCTGGCAGTATTGTTTAAAATTGACACTGCCCGAGAATCGTCGGGGTTAGTACGTAAATTGTTACTTATAGGTACCAATTGAATCTATAGCAAAATTGCGACGTATAAGCTCATGCAAGTCTGCATCATAACTAAGCTGAGATTTGAAGCACGCAAAATCACACCTAGCACTAGCAAGTGCAGAGACGGCGGCGGTCTCGGCGAAAACTGCGAAATTACGAGTATTATCATTTAAGTTCGAGCGGCTAAGAGAAGGTGACAAGCGACCAGCTGTTACGTTATTGACGTAGTTATTAGAAATATTGTTTGAAGGCCCATGCATACACCAACCTAAGGGGGTTTCTGTGAAATACGATGACTCACCTTTAATACAGATCTTAGGTTGAATTAAGCTATAATTATCCTGTCCAATTAACAATTCAGGTTGGATTAATTTATTATTATTTAAAATCTTAAATTTAATTTGGCCGTTTTCGGTATGAGATTTTACAATAGGTACTATTTGCTGGGGTAACTTAAGTTTACTGATTTTATAACATCGTAATGGAAAATTATTAACTTTAGTACTAATTAATTGGCATGGACTACGAAGTTCACCCGAGTCCCAGGCACATTTAGCACGTAAAACTATAGATTTGCCGTGAAGATTAACCTTCTCAGCTAGACTAGAGGAAATCATGGAGATGGTAGATCCATCATCTAACAGAGCATAAGTCTGAATGTTACCTTTACGTCCGGCAAGTGTTACCGGTACAATTTTAAGTAGCGTCCTCGATAGTCGCTGGGTTTCCACTTCGCTGACGACGTGGGCGACTGACTCCGGCGGCGGCGGAACCTGCTGCCGCAGGCTTTGCTCGTCCGGTCGCTGTAACGTCTGCTGCTGCTGCCACAAACTGTGCTCGTCCGGTCGCTGTGACGTCTGCTGCTGCTGCCACAAACTGTGCTCGTCCGGTCGCTGTGACGTCTGCTGCTGCTGCCACAAACTGTGCTCGTCCGGTCGCTGTGACGTCTGCTGATGGCTGCTGTTCCAGTGTAGTAGTTTGTGATGTGGTTTCCCACAACCCTCTATGTCACAGTTAGGTGCAGTACAAGTAGTACCTACGTGACGTGGGTTCAGACACTTATAACAGAAGTTTCTGGTTTTTATAAACTTCCATCTGTCTCTTCTCAAGGCCTTCCTGAACTTCGGGCAGTACGATAAGTCATGTTTGCCTCTTCTACAAAAACTACATTTCGTTTGATCGTCTTGAACAGCGGCTAGGACATAGTGAGGTTTTCTTTGTTCTTGATGTCTTGTCGTCGTCGGCTCTCTCAAATGAGATATACCAGCTGCAGCCGACTTTTTTGCTTCCATCTGTAGAAAACTGTCGCATTTTTCTAATGTACTTTTCGCGCAGTCATGATGTTCACCAACGTAATCTACCCATTTTGATAAAAGCAATGTAGGAAATTTCGAGATTATTATATTTAATAACTCTGGTCCAGCCAGGTATTCTTTGCGCTCGATGGCAGTTATGGCGGCAACATAATTTCTTATTTTTATGGAAAAATTTACAATCTCACTATGATGATGCTGCGGTAGATTATGCATTTTCTTGATAGCATTCGTAATTTTCATAATAATCTTTTCTGGTCGACCAAATTGCAGCTGAAGTGTGTCCATTATAATATCTGGTGACGTGTTACCTATGAGCAGTGAATAAACAGCTTCTTTGGCGTCTCCTTTTAGGCACTTTCTAAGCCTCCAGATGTTTTCAGTATCACTGTAGTTACACAGTTCAGTGCTTTCATAAAACGCCTTTTTAAATTGCAGCCACTCCATAGGTTCACCGTAGTACTGCGGTAAATCTTTTGACGTGGCAAGCCGCGTGAGTAGGTGATGCTGCTGGACCTTTGCGTTTAACGACGCAGTGGTAATGGCTTCCTGTAAGGTATCCACGAGCCTGTTCATACTGGGATCGCTCTGCTGTGGCTGACGGTCTTCAAAATGCGGCAATTTGTCGCATGAACTCTTTTCTAACCAGTCTTCTACCTTATTTTGGTTGTGGCTACTTGATGAGCCCGTACAGCTCTCTATTTCAGCTAGATTAGCTTCTAATTGCTTGTCAACTAATTCTTTCTGCTTCATTTTGATTTCAAGATCGATTTTTATTTTTTCTTCTTCCGCCCTAGCTATGAGTAATTTTCTTCTAGCGGCAGATGAACTAGATTGCGATAGTTTAGTTTTCAAACTTATAGCCGTTGCTGTGACATTAAGCGGCGGTTGAGTTGCTGGAACTATCTCCGACTTGACGGCATCCATCTTGTTCTGTCGTTCGGCGTGGCGCTGACCACGTGTACGTGGCGATTGAAATAGCGCCATCCCGACCCTGCTTACAGGTTTCGTTCCCAGACGTGGTTGCACAAATTGTTCCGGCTCGAATGGCCAAACTTTGTAGACGACGGGAGATAAATAATTACGAATTTGATGGGTTTTCAAAATAGCTAGCGCAATTAGGTGCGCGACCGTATGTTCCGAAGTGTCAAACGCAACTGACTCGTAGATGTGCGGGCGCTGCCGATCTTCCCTCGGCCCGCGCCTTCACACCCCGCGCGGACTGTATTAATTAACATAGGAATTACCTTCGCAGGAACATACAGACGCATACCTACTCGCTTACTATAACTTTATTTAAATAAACACTTAAGATTATATTAAAATATCAACACAGGTACAGTTTACTGCAAATACCTACTTAAATAAACAATAGGTACTAGGTAGGCCAGCCATCCTCAACAATACCGAAGAAGATTACTTATTCGGTATTAATATTAAATCCTACGCGTTTTTTTTCATATCTCGTACAAGGTCTTTTTGTCAAAGATACATCAATTGGAACGAGCAACAATCAAACAAGAAGACAATTTCTTATAAACGGAAAAATAGTTCTCAGCAGTTTTTAACCAAGTCTTCACGAAAATATCTCGTAAAACATTTCTTGAATGATACTTGTTTCATTCCGCGCATATTTGGTTTCCTAAGCACGAGCATCGCCAGCTTTTTAATTAGGTCAAGAAACGTGAGGGCCACTGAGAGTTTTCTCACACAGTTGAGATATTTGTCGCCAGCTTCCGACTTACAAGCTTAAATGAATGAGTTTAAATCTGGAGAGGATTACGGTTGAATTGAATGAATGAAAAGAAAAGCAACTTTGAAGTAAATGAGTGAATGTTATGTTGATGTAGAAATAAAGTCGTTGCTGACTGTACAAGTGTTTGGCTAGTTAAATTTATGTTTTTTGGCATAGGCATTATACGTATTTTTATAAAATCCATACAAAATATTGATGGCTAAATATTATAAAAGGACTAGCTGAATTTTTTTATTTATATGGCAAACGTTGTTTTAAAAAATAGATGTTGGCCGATTCTCATAGATACCGGATAAGCACAAAAAATTTCATCAAAATCGGTCAAGCCGCTTCGGAGGAGTATGGCAACGAAAACTGTGACACGAGAATTTTATATATTAGATTTAATATACTTTTAGATAATACCCAATAATTGGATGTTATGAGTTTCCATAGATGCGGAGCGGTGCTTAGCAATGCAGGAATAGACCAATTACTATGTTCAAAATCTCCGCTCTGCTTCTATGGAAATAGCATGAGTGGAGTGGTTGACAGCTTTATATCTCATAGTTCATCACAAAAAATAAAGTCTTGATGAATATTTCTATTCTTAGGTACTTCCGAATTGAAACTAGTGTTATAACTTACGCATACCTTGATATTGTAAAACAATGGAAATGATAAGCAGAAATCTGGATGAGCATCAAAAATTATTACCAAAAAAATTGTTTACCTATAAACTTTTTAAAACTTTCCCAAAAACGAACTGATCACTATTAAATTTCTAGTGTCTTAATAGCCAAGTTTATCTATATCTTCTATACTTATAATAAATCTGTAGAGAGGTCAATTCTGTACATGAAATATTTTTTCAAAATAACTATCAGGGGGTGATTAGTGATCGATAGTGATGCCAAAAATGCAATCAGTAAAATTTTTGTCTGTCTGTCTGTCTGTATGTTCCTTATAGAAACAAAAACTACTAAACGGATTTTAACGAAACTTGGTAAAATTATTCTTCATACTCCTGGGCAGGTTATAGTATACTTATTATCACGCTACAATCAATAAGAGCAGAGCAGTGAAGGGAAATGTTGGAAAAACGGGAGAAGTTACTTCATTTTTTAAGCTTCCGTCGCGTGTGCAGCCTTAATGGTTAAAGCTAATTAGAAATCATGTATGACAGAAATATTCTTCATAAAATTATATAAAAAATATCCCACAACAGTATATGTCTATATTTTATGGTTAACTCACAATAACACGTGTAAATCCCGATAGCTTAGCAGTTCGGAGCTTTCTGATTATATTTGTTTACTCTTACGTTTATAATACTCTCACTCATTCCTAATTAAAAAAAAATAACATTATTACCTATTCAATAAAAAAAGAATCATAGAAATCGGTATAGAAACACCAAACTTATACATGAAATACGCTAATAACCCATCGCGCGTGAATACTGAATGATATAGGGATTATTTTTGCGTAACGGTTGCCGCGCTCGACGCGGCTCGCGGCGGTAGGGTATAAAAAGGCGGGAGGCGAGCGCAAGCTTTTGCGCGATTTAATATAGGTAGGTACAGAAAGAACAAGCGTTACATTACCTGTCAAATTTCCCCAACCAATTTTAACTTATTATCGAGGGCATAGAGTTCAAATTCAAGTAAAAAATTTTGACAGATTTGTAACGCTTGATGTACTTACTGCCTTCTGTACATACAGAGATAAAATGGAAATCAAGGTGTTGTTTATTTCATGATCGTTTCTGCCTCTTTGAAGTCAGAAACCGTAGATTTCTTCGGAATAAAAAGTAACGTATGTGTTAACTACTATACCAAATTACATTAATATTGGCTTAGCCGTTTGGCAGTGAAAAGCAGCCATACATAACTATAGGTAGTATTGTATGTACACTGATAATGGCTGGATGGATGGATTTTTGCTATTCTTTCACGCAAAAACTACTTAGCTTTACCTAGAATAACTATAAGCTAAGTATAATTAATGAAGATATTGCATGAATTAAGTAAAATTGAAGGCATTAAATAAAACACTTTTTAACCGGATTAATGGCGTATAATTTATATTTTACATGACGTTTCGGTGTCTTTGCAGACCCCGTGGTCACGAGCGAGTGTTAAAATTTAAAATGTAAATATACGCGATAAATCCGGTTAAAAAGTGTTTTATTTAATAGTCATACATAATAGTTATCGCGAAAACTTAAGACAATATTAAAAAAGGCACTTTGGCACCGGATTTGTTTATAACGCTATGTGCCTTTGTAATGTACCTAATAAATAGTTACCTACCTATGTTTGTGGTTAGGAGTTATACATATTATATGGGCGCAGATTCTTCATTTTTATTTTTGTTATTAAAGATAGTTAGGACCTTGCAGAAGAAAATAACCTACTCGAAATACTAATTCAATACAGACGAAGTCGCGGGCATCATCTATGTAATATACCTACCTACCTATACTAACCTAGGTGAAACTGCGGATCACTGCTTTGTTGTAACAGTTTTTGAAGTAATTCTGTCTGTTTATCTATCAGTAACGCTTTCACAGCTAAACTACTGAGTCGATTTTGACGAAATTTAGAATAAGGTAAGTTTTAACTTCAAGGAGGATATAATAATAGTATTTATCCAACTCTAATACACGGTATCCACGCGGACGAAGTCGCGGGTCACAGCTAGTAATTTAATATTTTTCTTCCTGTTTTCTTCTTCTTTTATGAAAATAGATGTGGTTTTCATTTTTTTTAATCCCCAGACAATCACACAATCTACATGGTCCCAAATTAAGCATAGCTTGTGTTACGGGATACCATGTAGCAAACTAGGGAGCCTAGAATATAAAATATAAATACATAACCCAGACGCGGAACATTTTTTTTTTTTCACAAATAAAAATAATATAATATATATGCAATACTTTTCTTTTGGCAATATAGAAAAAAATATAAAAAAAGAAATAAAATATAGAAAATATTTTGTTTTCTTAACTCGATATACTTATACATATAATCGAAAATTTTCAGATATTAACCAAAGGTTATAAAAACGATACAACAGCAACCCATAAACCATCACATTATCAGGACGGCGTAAACAGAAGTTGTTTTCAACAATTGATGCATATTTTAGCAATCAAATTTACATTATCAATTTACGGGGCATCCATAAATTTTCGTATCGAAGTATGGACGTTTCGACTGCTGTTTATTCGGATGATAAATAAATGACATCCTTTATAATTCTGTATGTGATTGTAATTTCATGAACCACATGGTTTTTTTATGTTTTATTGTTTTAAATCTAACTTCTTGTTTCAGGCTCCATTGTTTTAATTTTTTGGAGTCATGTCAGTATCATCCCTAAAACAATGACACCATGAACATTTTAACATCATCTTGAATATGCTTATAAACTAAGTCATGAATAAATAAACTGTGTAACCATGTTGATAAAGAGTTTTATTATTATTGGGCATGCTAAAAGTTACACGCCTTTCGTCGGAAAGACCCGATAATTTGATTATGGTCATAATCAGCCTGGTGACGTCCACTGCTGGACATAGACGTCCCTCAAGGTACTCCATGTCACTCGGTCCCGCGCACCATCTAGTGTTTACCGGCGACGCCCTTGACCAGATCGTGTGTCGGTCCACCTTGCGGTTGGTCTACCTACGCTGCGTCTCCCAGTATTTGTAAGTAAAATTCCTAAGTGTTGGGGTTTAAATAATTATTTGGAATAAGTTTAATACAAACTTAATTAAACGACAGTCAATTTGGATCAAATAGTTTAATTTCGAGTACCTCCATATTGCCGACAAAGTTATTATAATTAAGTTACTCTTCCATATTCAGGGTGACTGGTGACAAATTTTAGACACTGAAGGAGAGCACTCTGTGCTCGATTCTGATCATAATTATGTAATAAATGTAGGTACTTAATTTTTCACTAGGATTCCCTATAAATAAATACTACTATGTTACTATCGCGTCACGTGACCTGGCTTAAACTTTTGGTTAAGTTTACTCAGTAAATAATTAATACATACATACATAACGTCACGCCTGTATCCCTATGGGGTAGGCAGAACACCAGAGGTTATAAGACCATCTGATGTCAGGTTAGACAAATTTGGAGGTCTGATCAAGATAGAAAGAGACTATTGTAGTGACAGGGGGTCAGCCTATCGCCCACAAAAACGCCTTTAAAACCTCTGTTATAATTAATATATTTTTTATTATATTTTCTCTTTTCATGTATGATCTCAAACCTGAGTCACCCTGTAGATTGAATCAATCTCACCAGATAATGGGCCTATCTCACTCAGATAAGTCGTCATTACAACACTTCATTAATTAATTGTTATTCGACACTGCACTCAAAATAAATTCTATTATTTAAACGAAGAACAGAACAAAACAAAGTCTGAGAATTCAGTTAATGATCAGTAAATATTTACTTTAATTAATTCAACATTTGAATAGACAACTGTAAAGTAAACTTGTACAGTTCCAAATTCCGTTTTCAGTAATCTTTGGACCGTCGCAATTCCTTAAAGGAAACTAACTTGTAAAGCTAGGTGCCCACTTGAATATTAATAAATTTATTTCAGAATTTTAAGAATAGAAAAATATTTTGAATATTTTTTGTTTCGACAGGTGTGTCAAAAGAATGAAAATGCAAGTCGGGCTTACTCATTTTTGTCTGAGAATTTTGAGAATTCGTATTTATTTTAATTTTTAGAGTAATGTCACGAATGATTTAATTGCAACTTAAAGTTAAGTCAGAATTCGAATAAATCAATCTAATATAAAAAAAAAATTAAATTGTAGATCTATAAAATAATGCAAACGAAAAACATAGAATTTACAGCTGCTTCTCTTACTGTAAAAGCCAGTTAAGGGACATTAAGGATATTATTGGCGTTTTTGTAAGCGATAGGCTGACCCCCTGTCACTGCAATAGTCTCTTTGCATCATTATAATACCTTCAAATTTATCAAACGTGACATCAGAAGATTTTAGAGCCTTTGGTGTTCTAACTACCCATAAGAGATACAGGTGTGAAGTAATACAGTACTTATGTATGTAAAAAGTAATAATATAAGTGATCATTAAATCATGAGAGAGTTTTATTATTTTTATTTTACTTTATTTTATTTATTTATATTTTTATTCTCATCGAAATCGAAACTCTAAAAAACAAAAATCTACATTCAACCTGCATATTTCTTATCCCTATATCCATGAGCAACGCAACCCTCTAGTGTCCACTGACCCTTACCCTATCAGAGAACAATGACTATAATTCACATTTACGTACGGGTGACGGTCCGTAAGGCGCTGAAAACCCAAGCCACCAATTGATTTACGACTACCCGAAAGATTGCGGTTTCACAAATATATCTCTTCAGATATAATTCTTCATATTAATATCTCTATCCTTTCTCAGACATGAAGGCGTATCAATAATCCACTTGTCATGAAATAAAATGAAGTTTGATTGACGCTTTCTATTAATTTTGGTTTTCTTTTGTTTTGCCATTTTTTTCTGAATGTTACATTTGTGGTGGGTATTTTAATTTACAAAATCTGCAAAAGATCGTCTTACAACATATTTATTAAGCATATCAAGAGAGCGAGTAATTAAAAATTCTGGCGTTTATAGTACAGGCTCAGCCTAATTTAAACGCCAGAGATCAAAAATATATTACAAAAAACTAATGTTCTACCTACTAATTATATAAGGAAATTGTATGATTGTGTCAATAAAGTTTATAAAAAAACACAACCCTCTCCTTTTAGTGGAACTTCTATAAGGTCACCTTGACTAAGGACCATACTTTATACTTTGGTCGCCAAATATCACCACTCCGGTTTTACGAAGAGCTACTTTCTTCTTTAACATTCATTCATCAACACTTAGCATCGAGTAAGATTTAAGAAAAATTAAGGTGATTGAGCGAAACGAGGGAAAGAAAAAAAATATCAAATCCATAAATCCAGAAATTCGTACACCAAATTTTCACATTTATAATTTTGGAAGATAATATTAGCAAGAAGTAAGATACACTTGATGACGACCTGTTTGGCAATGGGTTAACACTGTCTGCCTCAGACGCCAGTGGTCGCGGGTTCGATTCCCGCACGGAACCAGAAAAAATATGTTCCAGGTCTGGGCATTTATATCATAAGCTCTGTTTAGTTTGGGGCCATGTAGTTGGTGTGAGATTGTCTAGGGATTTTATTATTATTTATACAAACAAACATACATTCATAATTTCACGCCTGTTTCCGTTTAGGGTAGGCAGAGTCAAGGGAATACCAATTGCTACGATCCCGACATACCTCTTTCGATTCCTCCACGTTCATTAATCTTTTCATCAGGTATCGCCGGTTATGTGTACTTTTAATTAGGCCCTTTTTAAGAACGTCGCCAATTTGGTCGGCATACGTTCGCCTAGGGCAGCCCCTTCCGACAACACCATCCATTCTTGCTCTGTACCCCTCTTTTAGATCATACTTTTTCGTAAATATACTTTCACTCATGCTTTCTAAATGTCCAAAACACCGTAGCACACCCCATTCAATCTTAATCACTGCATCTTCTTTCAATCCATAATAAATATACTTGATGAATAATGAATATACTTTTTATGACTTTATAGTCAAATCAGTGCAATCATGATTTTGATTCCATCGTGAAAACATTTTCACCAATCGCATGCGTGGGATTAAAAAACTCAATGAAATCCTCTTAATTACGAAGAAAGCTTTTACCATTAGCCTACTGGAGCTTTTATAAAATAACAATTATTAAAACCTTTATGGTTAACAATACTGCAGCGAAACGGTAATGCAAATTTATCGTCAGCATAACTTCATAGAAAAGAATTTTTATGGTAAAACTTTATATTCGTAAATTTATTGTGTGAATGAAATCTCTTTTAATATATTACAGACTTTTATCGTTGTTACAATGTTCTTTTGTCCGTGAACGTGTTCAAAAATTTTCTATATATGAGTAAATACCTACCTTTCTGCTACTTTTAATGAATAAACTTGCGTTCATTTTTCAATTTTTCACTGAGTCTCATTATGCCCTTAACATAATACTCATTTTAGATTATTTGTTATATATTTTATTGTTTTATATTAAGCCAAAGAGAATTATGTAAAAGTCATGATAAACCTTAGTGAAAAATTGAAAAATGAATGTAACTTTAATCCGACCTCAGTCAGAGTTTATTAGTAAGCCGGTAATAACCTATCACCTATCTTTCAATAATATGAACATTTCTACTTCACTATATTGTGTAGCATTTTATGCTCGTTAAGCTGGGTTTCCCGACATCTACTAAAACTTACCATGACCTGTGGAGACCTGCAACTCCGTCTTTATGTTGCTGATTATTTGTATAGCTGTATTCAAAAATAACTGGAATCGACGAATTGTAGAATTGAAATAATTTTATACACCGGGCTATGTTTGATACAATGTTAAGGTACCTGCATATTTATTTTAGTATTGCTCAGTAGAAAAATTAAAAATATGGCACCACAAACTTTTTTACAAATAGTCGCTGTTGATGAACACCCTACGGTCCCTACCATAGTACGACGTGGCATTTAAATGATAACTTTTGATAATACTACGACATAGTACACCAAAGTGATTTGTAGTAGCGTAATTCCTCCAAACGTGGCAAACGTGACATCAGATGGTTTTATAGCCTCTGGTGTTCAGCCTACCCTGGGATACAGGCGTGAAGTTATGTATGTACATATTTTTGGTGTAAAGAATATTTGACCAAAACTCCGATGAGTAAAGCCCTGTATTTTCCTGTATTATCATCATCTCCATCTGCGTTTTAGTCTACGAGGATGGCGTTCAGGATTAATTCAAAACGAGCTGACAGTGTCTTGAGTTTTAGATTTTGCTTCTTGAATGACGGGTTTCATTCTTTAAGTACAGGGTCAAACAGAAATCGTTATGATCCCGTAGACACATAGGGTTTATATTAATAAAAAAAAATATCAAGTGATCAGATGCTACGCGGATGATACCGCGTTGAAACTCTAGTCTGATGTGTTTTTATGTAAAAAACGATGTATTTACCTTCTAAGTTCAATGGTTGACACGACGACCCGAACAAGCACATTTATAAATTCATACCACAAGAGTATGTGCCCCGTTTTGTACAATAGTTGAATGTTTGTTGTTGAACGACTGAATAAGGTCAGTGTATAAACTGAAAACCACCGTTGAAGTTTATAGTATGCAAATAAATTTATAGCATTGCGTATCTTTTTAGCACATAATTATATTTTTTTATTGCTATCTCTTTTGTTTAATTATGTCGTAACTTAAATTGACAGTATGTACTACATGTATACCCAATAAATTTGATTATATTTTTATAGTAACTACCCATTGAACAGCGGCACTGTATATTTTATATAATTACATTTTCTGAGAAAGGATCAGCTTTCAATAGTTTTTTTTTAAATTTATTATATTTAAATTTAAAAGAATTATTCATTACATGCATAAAATTATTCATGTAATAATTAGTTCTGACTGAAAACATATTCTAACTTAACTCTGTTATATTAGGGTCTCTGAAAACAGAATCTATGGATACGAAAAGTACGTTTCTTTATCATTATTATTTCTCACGTTCACAATGTTAATTTTGACTTTTTCATACATCCATAAATTTTTTATAACAAGTTCTATAACACCCTCGTTGAACTCGAAGCCGGAAGCGGTATAAACTGGTATAAACGCAGAAAAATTAAGGATTTACACCTTCTGTAAACACTCCCACTTTGTGACATTGGCTCTCCGCCAGCCTGCAGGCTGACTGTGTACACAGCTCGATGTAAGGTACTAGAGTGCCTAAAGTACTGATAGATGATGAAATTGTAGTAAATAATCCTTTTCGTTCACAGTCAAAGTCAAAAATAGAAATATTTACATTCATGTTTACTAGTTAAATTAAGGATTTACACAACTTTTTTGTAGGTATATCTCTTTCTAAATGTTGACGATCACCCTTGAAACGATTTTATAGCAACATATTTTGTAAAAGTCTTTATCACAAAAACCTTTTTTGTTATTTTGTAATGTGTATTTTTTTAATTTAATTTTTAATTCGTTCTGTTTTTCTGTGTATTTTTTTTTGTATCTGCATGTTTTTGTGATAATAAATCTTATTTTTTTCTTTCCTTCTTTCTTTCAAAATATTTTTTGGTTTGAACATGCGGAATTTTTTTGTGACATGATGATGAAATTGTAGTATAGTATAATCCTTTTGGTTCACAGTCAAAGTCAAAAATAGAAATACTTATAATATGTATATATTTATAATTATTAGTTACATTTAGGATTTGCACAAGATTGCTTCGACGAATTGTATTTCTGCTTTTTTTTGTAGGTATACCTCTTTCTAAATAATGACGATCACCCTTGAAAATATTATTAAGCAAAATATTTTGTAAAGGTCTTTATCACAAAAACCTTTTTTGTTATTTTGTAATGTGTATTTTTTTTAAAGTAATTTTTAATTCGTCCTGGTTTTCTGTGTAATTTATTTTGTATCTGTATGTTTTTGTGATAATAAATCATATTTCTTTCTTTCCTTTTTTCTTCCAAAATATTTTTTGGTTTGAATATGCGGATTTTTTTTGTGACATCGGATATTCGGAAAACATTTTTTTTTGGAATTTAAATGATTACTTTTGATAATACTACGACGTAGTACACCAAAGTGATTTGTAGTAGCACGTTGTCGTCTTTATTATAATGTTATTCATTCGTCAATTGGAAACTGGCTAATTAGGCTTATTTGAAGGATAAGCTTAAACTAAGCCACGTATATTATACTTAGAATAGCCTTATCACATCTGGATGACTAAAAGATGACTAATCCGAGTGGCCCCCCGTGGCCATTAACGCTTCGGAGGTGATGTGTTCCGGCAATATTTAATAAAGAGCCAGTATAAAGCTCCATCTAGACTGTTGAAAACCAATGCTTCCAACCAATGTTAAGGAAGGTTAAGTTGTTGACAACCAATTCCGAGTATCATCCACAATGTTACACACGGTGGTTGCAAAGAAGGAAACAAACCAAGGTCACGCTAGGCCACGCCCCAAATTATCAGTACTCATTGATCTCTCGCGTCGGCAACATCTTCGCGATGGCAGTTTTGTATGCAATTGAGAATATAAAGAAGGAAAGGTTGAAACATAGGCTAAAAAGCTACAAAACTCGAGTCATTTATATTTATAGTTATATAGTAAAATATACAATTACGAGCGTACACACTGTTCTAAACACAGACATACATCTATATGGATAGGTAACGCAAATGCATGTGATTTGCATGTCCGAACCCCGACCAAGCGTCAAGGATGGTCGCCGCTAGATTTAATCCGCGCGTATGTATGTCTGTTAGAAAATCGATTCCACAATATCGATATCGTTCTGAATAATCGATTTCATCGACGGCATTGGTGTTTCTGAATCTGTTTGTATTTTCCAGTAATAAATATCAGCTGTGACGTCACAATAGGTCTTAAAAAGTCGGCACGCTTGGTTTCAATATAAATCGTGACACTTGCTTTGTCTATGTAGATGTATGTCTATGTTTCTAAGCACCGCCTTTGAGAACCCGTCAAGGATATGCGTAATTTGGTTGTCAACAGTCGTCTTCACTGTTGTAAACTAGCAAGGTCACCTTGGTTTGATGTTTTGTTTCCAACAGTCTAGCTGGGGCTTAAAAAATCTCTGCGTGCTTTCATCTTAGACCTTATTTTCACTTACTGTCAAGTGAGATTTAGGTCAAAACGCAGACTTACTCCATTCAAATTAAAAAGTGACTAATTGGAGGAACTAGCAGCCACCCTTCATATAAAATCTGTCACTAAATATCAACACTCCGGCGGTGATGTGTTCCGGCAAAATTTTATGAAGAGCCAGTTACTTCCTAAACTCATGTGCTGTCTTCCTTGACTACATCTTTTCTAACCATCAGGTAAGATTCTCGAGAAAAAAACGCATTTAGATATAATTTCAATTTATTTTAAAAAAACTTTCTTGCCTCCCAAGTAGTTTTCAGTTCTTTCCAGTTGACTGTACAAATACGAACATTTATAATATATAAGAATGTCAATAAATTTAAGGGACTCTACTAGGTACTACAACAGAGATTTAAGCTACTACGAAGAAGTGGGAAGAAACTCAACAACAATCATCTTATTTCAAAATATAATGAATTTAATATACTCAACCCTTTATATATTTTATAATAACAGATAAAACAAACTAACCTAACATACTGATCTGTGTATATTCCTCGCGGATATCTAAGTTTGCACTCCATTGTACCGTGTTCTCAGAATTGAACTAAATACACATGCTGTTAATTAGAGTTGTTAAATTAGTTTTAGAGTGTCTATTTAGTATATTATATAGACTTAAATACCTATTGCAAGCATGTAAATCCCAATTCAAAAAGTGTACCTTTCAATCAAAAATCAAGTACTATTATTCTAATAAAATGTCTTGAAGATAAGCTTTAGTAATATTTTATTAACAGCTTATTCTTTCGTATATTTATGCTTTGTTTTTAACCTTATCATTCTCTAACAATCGGACGTAATTGAAAAACTTCAAAAAATCTATAATCAAAAAACTTATATTCATAATAGGTTTACAAAAAAAAACACTTTATGAATGTCAAACGGTAGATGAGGGCTGCGCGACGTGGAGAATCTTGTTGGGGGAGGCCTCTGTCCAGCAGTGTGCTTCTCTCGGCTTCAAGAAACGAAATAAAATTAGGACCCTAGGTAGACCGAGAGGAAAAAAGCCGGCGGAAAAAAACTCTCGGCACTCTTTTATCAAAAGTGCTCATTATAGGTACAATGTTGCAGAAATACACAACTCAGCTATGACATGAATAGACAAACAGAAGACAGATATTCGGGCTTGCCATTGTCATGTCGCAGCCAGGCTGCTTACATGGTGATTCACATTTAATATTTGGAAATAACCTGTGGAGACATAAATCCCACGCTCTTTTATCATCGAAATAATCTTTGAGTTTATAGTAGCATTTTTTGAATAATGTTTCTTTGATAGTTCTTTTCAATTTATTAAACGTTAGGGACTGAATTGACTTTGGTATTTTATTTTTCTGATGAGAGTGTCATGATGAACACAGTCAAATGCCTTGGATAGGTCACAAATTACACCTAGAGCATCCTGTGACCCAGGTACCAGCGATTACTTCATATAGTTCAACACCAGCTTCAGTTGTTGAACGGGTCTTTGTAATCCAAATTGTTTATTTTGAAGTAAATTGTTATTGGTAAAATGAGCCAAGAGTTGATTGAGAATATATTTTTCATAAATTTTACTACATGTAGGTAGAATTGAAATTAGTTTCAAATCAGTAGGGTCCATAGAACTACTCGATTTAAATAAAGGAATAATCTTACTATGCTTCAATAGATCAGTAAACTCCCCACTAATAATACTGTTGTTTTAATATTTCAACAAGGCAAGGAGCTATTACATCTACGATAGAACTTATGATTTCAACAGATATGCCCGACAAATCAGTTGTCTTTTTAAAATCAATTGTCTTAAATGTTTTAATAATGTCCTCGGTGTCTATGGGTTGGAACTTGAAAGACGCCTTCCAGTCACTTACATGATTTTTAAGCAATGATTCAGCCACCACAGGTGAGGAATTCAACAATTCAGTAAATGAGGTTTACTAACATAACAGCTTAAAATAATTTTAACATTCTTGATCTTGGTCTATTAAATATTCCTCCTGAATAATGTTTGCTATCAATTGAAATCAAACTGTACATTATTTTGTAATGGAATCTTTTTTTTATCAAAAATGTTTAAAAATGATAAATCGCGTTTGAATTTTTTTTAAATTTTAACCTGGACGTTTAAGAGGTTTTATGTATTTTATTCCACCTATTTAATGTCGTAATGTTTAGTTAACAAAAGTCACTCACAGGTTAAAACGTTAAAACATATAAAATTATCAAGAAATTGTTTTAGAAAATAATTGACTTAAACATCTTCCTATGACCAATAGTATTGCACTCAGAGCAAGTGCTTTCAAACCTAAAAATAAACAAATTTATATTTTCAACCGACTTCCAAAAAAGGAGGAGGTTTTCAATTCATCTATATGTTTTTTTTGAGTCTTTGTTACACGATATTTCGGATAATATGAATCTATTTTAAAATTCTTGTTTCATGATAGAGGATACTTCATAGTGGGACCACCCATATAAATTTAATTAAAATCGGTTGAGTATTTCATGGAAATTATAGTATTTTTATTTGTAGTATGTTTATTGTTAAAATGTAGTTGAACTTGTGCTTTATTAGTACCTACTGATCTGTCTAGTTTTTATCTTTACTCAAATACAAGGTTGTCTGGTAGAGATCGCTTTACAGCGATAAGGCCGCCTGTTGCGCCTATCTGTATGTTTTTTCATTGTATTTTTTCCCCTTTTGTAATTGTGTGCAATAAAGTATAAATAAATAAAATAAATAAATAAATATATTGAATGATTTACAAAGAAACTTTGCCACGACGATTATTTCTTTGAAAACGAAAAAAAATATACATTTTCACGGCCTCATTAGTTCATATTCATTTCCACTTTCTGCAAGTTTACGCCCATTACTAATAAAATTACGTCTACCAAATGAATTTCCATGTCAAAACACTTCATATCTATTTCAGTATACTCCGTACAATTCCAGTATATTTAAATAAAGAACCCTTGAAACAGACATTAACCTGTTCTCACGTTTCCTTCATAAATATGTGAGGGAGAGCATACCGTATGTTTTCACACAAGAGTATCCGAAGATCTTATCTTATCTATGACATAATAAAACATGGAAAATGTACCTCGTTGTGGTAAAATGGTAGAAACTTGGAAGTAATAAGTTTGAAGGAACTGCTATGATAGTGCTGTCTCGGTGCGGATAAGGAAAGTTTAGTTGGTTTTGATATAATTATAGCTTTTGAAGTGGCTAAACGTTTCTTAAGACAACTTTCTTCCGTGTTCTTTTATTTTTTGGATATAAAGTTTAATATTTACCTTTTGAAGCTTCCATAGGCTTTGGAGACTTTCGTAGCTTGTTCATCACCTTGGTGACATTCAGTACGAAAGGTTCTAGGTTTCATACTTCAGTTTGTGTGACTTTGTTAAGCAAACTTGTCCAAAATGTGATTAGCACGCCGACACTCAAAAATATCCTTCCGTATACTGGCTTATCTTCATAACAGAAGGTAATGGTTGAAGCTTAATTTGGGGCAACATTAAGGTTAGTGCGTGGTAAAATATATTTTGTCTTATATTAAATGTCTTCGATGACGGTTGCCTGCTGTAGTGGTTACAAAATTACGTTCTATGCCAGTAGTCCTAGGTTCAAATCCAGGTGAGCGTGGATGTTTATGTGATGAACACGGATATTAGCCGTCAAATCATTGATGTTTATTATTATTATTTAATAGTATATTACATATGCGTTACTGTTGGAAGTGTCTAAATAGTTTCAGTTTCCGACTAATCGGACACTTCCAAAAATAACGTGTAAGTAAAGGTAGTAAAAGCTATGACGTACAAATGTTTTTGAATGCCAAAGTCCATTTCAGGCCGTCAGTAAGTGGTTGACACTACCCAGCAGTGGACTGTATGAAAACTGTGTGGAGGTTGCGCAGTACCAATGGGATCTTGAATAAAAACACTTCGTGGCACTTTGATAATAACTTGGCTTCGTCACGGTATTTTTCAGGCAGACAGTGTGAAGAGAGATAGCACAATTAGAAATCTTATAAGTCTAATCTTGAGTCGATCTTGAGTGAATCTTGAGTGAGTACAAAATCTCTTTCAGACTGCCGTTTGGACCCCAAATTGAGCAATACCGTACGGAGAGCCGCAGTTTTAATTTTATTCCAATTAGTTTTTCTCTTACATTTTCAGTCATTTATATAATTTGTTAGTATGTTTACAACTTATATTTAAGGTTACATATATCAAAAGATGGACAATTTTAAATGCTATATAATGCCAAAAAGCCTAAGTTAAAAGTTTAAATGGTTTAAATGTAAAGACCTTAAATATAGCTAAGTTTTCAATTTTCCCTTAATTAAGTTACATATTTTGTAATTTGTTTTATATTTAGCCTTATAAACGTAGGATTTTATTACACAAATTTAAAGGTAATCCTATGTGCTACATAATTATATAAAAATTCTTATCAATACAAAAAGTTAACTTGGTGTAAAAGCCATAAACATGTGAAAGAGAAGTTCAAATAAGACAAAACTACGGGTGAATAATAAGTTAGTACCTATGGTACATTAATTATTTTTAGAAAGATATAAAAATAGAATAGTTATTAAGTGAAAAACAATCAATTTACAATTAATCTTACATACCTATTAAATAACTTTGGATAGCTTGCCTAAAGTTAAGTTAAGAATAACTATAAAGTTTACAGATAATTAATTTTGATTTCTAATATCTTTCTAGTTTTTAGTACCTAGCTTACTTCAGTAAGCTTTATGTTTCAGCACTTAATGCACGATAATTAGTATGAATTATATAAATTATTATTAAAAAAAGTGTCAGAACTAAAATATATCCCAACAAAACTAATCTCAATTAATAAGAAACTAAACGTCACGATACAATAGCTGCGCAAAGTTGGGGTTACTGAGTTAATGCTAAAGAAGTTTTACTGGTTGTTTATTTTAAATATAAATACATAAAGCTATTCATTAACAGTAAAGTAAACATATAAAGTGTACATTTACAATAAAATAAATTATATCAAAAGCATATAACAAACATAATTATGTTAATTATTTAACTTGCAATGCATTATTTCGATTGCAACTATAACTTTTTGTGAGTTTTGTTTTATTTTCGTTCGGGTACCACCAAACTGCAAAAGTCAAAGACTTCAATCAAATATTTACTTTATTATTTTGCAACAAGTTTTCCTTTTATTTTGGACTTTTTTCGCATCATGGACCTCGGTTTTTGCTACCTCAAGACCCCAGCAATTTAACGGACTCTCAAAACAATGTGTATTATTGCTATTTCCTAATCAAGATCTTGGACATGTGACTCTAGTTTTGTGCGTAAGATTTCCTTTGACTTAATTGTTTGATTAAACTACCAAAAACAAAAAAATAGTTCAATAACCTTTTAAACATGGTTCATGACTATCTAGTCAATCTGTTAATAATAATCATGACAGTATTAAATGCTGAAACATCATCAGCCGACGGCTCAAACACTATGTTTATTTAAATTTATTCCAAATATTTATGTACGTTTTTATTTTATTTATATTCCTAAAGCTTATATCCGTTATCTAGCATCCATATTACAAATCTATATGAATATAAATAACTTCATAGTATAAAACAAAGTCGCTTTCTCTGTCTCTATGTCCCTATGTCCGCTTAAATCTTTAAAACTACGCAACGGATTTTGAGCGATTTTTTTTTAATAAATAGAGTGATTAAAGAGGAAGGCTTATATGTATAATAACATCAATTTAATAGTGGAGAAATACTGTTATTTTTAAGGTTTCTTATGTGATGTCGTAAATAATTACATGTTTTCCGTTTACATTGCAAACGCAGGCCTAACCCTACGAGATTTATTAAAATAATGTACTTATTGTATTTTACGTATTGTACTTATAAGTATTGTACACATTGAAAAGGTCTACAGAAAACTTCGCGATGGTATATGCCTATTTCTTTTGGATATACCATAATAACATTTTTTTGTCATTACATACATACGACAAATAATGGCTAATTTTCGAAGCGAAATTTTTTTTTTTTTTAAATACAGCATTAATCCTTATCCAATTAAATACCTTAAGTACATTGTTTATTTAATATAGATCTATATGGCCCTACACATCATATGATTTAAAGAATATTTTCGAAGATATTACAGATTTAAAGATTGCGGGACTTAGCGTTTGCGGCGGTACCGGCCGGCCGGGGCCGCATGAGCGTGCCTATACTTTGTTAGGTACCTGAGAAAACGTAGATGTTTTTAAGCACACCTGCCGAACGACTGCCATACTAACTATTTGAGATATTCTTAAAAGAAAAGTAAACTGTAAAAAAAAAACTATAGACTTTTTGAACTATCAATCGCTCAGAACTTTGTATTAATAATCTTACGTAGGATTTTGGTTACTTAGATCATATAACATCTTAATCTGCATATAAGAAGTTAATAATAATAATAAAAAAGCGCACCAATTTCAAAATAAGTATGATATTTAATGGCGAAAAATCGGCAATTTTCATTCAAAAAATTAAACGTCGATTATCACAAAAAACGGTTGGGTTTGGGGTAGGTTTTTTTATGTTGAAATAAGTTTAGAAAAGACAGGTGCTACACGCCCCTAATGGATTTAGGTCAACTTAACCAGTAACTCTGTAAACAACGTTCACAATTTTTTTGTAGTGTATTTAGTATCAGAATTGCACCCGTGCGAAGCCAGGGCGGGTCGCTAGTATGAATATACGATCAACAGTGTTTTATTTAATGAATCATAAAAACTTATGACTATAGTATCCATTAATTGAATTCATTTAAGTTGTGCTACAAAAAATGCCTTTTCTTTAGGCTGTTTAGAATAAATTACTTTCATCTTCCGTTTCCTGAATTATTTTATCAAAATAATTAGATGTAAAGTGTGCTTCTGAGAAATTGGACCCTCCCATGTTGTAAGAATTAGGTTTGTAAAATAAGTTCGTAATATATTGATTTGGTAATAGGATTTAAACATAGACTTTAGTTAATTATCCAAATAAGTCAAAGGATCCCCATAAAAGTGGCCCATTTGAGGTACCGAGGTACACTCCACGGTTTCTAATACCTTTGATTCCACTAAATCAAACTGTAGGTATTAACAGTTTAGGTCTAAGCTAATATTTAAACTGAGAAAAAAATCTTACTCGTACACAAGCCATATTGCTGTACTATGGAGTAAAAAAAACTGCTATCCATTGCAAGAAAATGCAAACTATAAAAAAAATTTTAGGTACTATAACTGTCAAACTGACAGTTTGTAATTTTGTTGTTTATTTATTTATTGGAATAACAACCTTATTTAAATGACTAACGGAGTGTTGCCATCCTGTCATTATTGACATTTGCTGACATATTATGTCTTATGTGGAACGGCTATTTATTAAAACCTTCAATTATTTATTTTATAGCATTTAATCATGCATAGGTAAATATATCCTATATTTTACAGTTCCTCGGTTCATGCCCTACAATGTGGTGTCCATGTACCTCGCGGTACACATATGGGCCAAATCGTATGAAGATAAAATCTTGTCCTTTAAGGAATCGAAGTTGGCAATTTCCTAAAAAATCTCTTTTCTTACGAATTAAGGGAGTCCGATTTCTCTAAAGTTATTTGTACTTATAAATAAATAATTCATAAAACATTACATTCACTTTCTGAACCCGTTGTTATATTTAGACGAAGCTTTCCCTGTTCATATTATTATATTAAATTTATGATTTCTCAAAATAACAATCCTTTATTTAATATTTTTGGAATCTTGTTTTTCAATTGCCACAGAAGTAGAACTCGAATATTAATAACAAAGCAATGGTAAATATTTGTTAGTATGCGTTTCACTTGTATCGCGTTATGAGCAATTTATATAAACCGAGAGCTTGCCCAGAAGCCCAGAAGATGCGTTGTACGCAGGATTTGATTTGCACGATCGATTTGGACAGAACGTATGCAATGAACACACACGTGGAAACCCACACCACAAGCTATCACCGACACGTGTTTCGCTTCAGCCAGAAGCATCCTCAGGGTGCAACGACCACCACCGAACTAGTTCGAACGACCTACCACCGAAGGTGTGTGTTCATTGCATGTCTTGCTTCTTGCTTGAGGGAGGGAGGGCGGTGAACCTACGCATGAAAATCCTGCATCACTAGTGCAAGTACAAGTCGCGGAATTAGCAAAGTAACTTTTTTATAGTAGTTGTCATGGATTTCCGCAAAGTAACGCCTGATTCACACAATTCTTCTGCTTTTTCTTTGCACTACTGGATAAAGTGAACATTAAAGATATTATCATTTTTTATTATCATCGTCATCACTTACCATCAGGTGAGAACTAGTCCAAAAAAAAATGGATGTGTTTAGCAAAGATTTGAGCCGGTTTATGCCTGTAAACTCTATTTCATACTTACTAGTTATATTTTGCCAGTTTTATGTTGATCTAGTTACTGTTTCTGAAATAAGGTAGGTAATATCAAACTAATAATATACGTTTGGTCAGTCACCTAATGGTCAGCTAATTAATTGACCACTGAATATTTTCAGGGAAAATAAAGAAAAACAGGAGTTCATACAATTCATTTAATGAGTTAAACATTGCTTATATAATGTACTATAAGGTATAATAACACAAATGATACACATGGCTAGATAACTTATAAACTAAAATATAAAAAAGACAAATATGAGTAAAGTGAAACTCTTTCCACGGCCTACGGGATAAATGGAGGCAAAAAGTTTTTTGTGTCTTATGGCCGTGGAAATACGGATAAAAATATATTTTGCTTGCTTTTCAATAACCATTTTATTAGCTTGTTACGGTATACTCGAGAAAATTTTAACACTATATTACTAATCTGTATGTTAAAAAAATTAAGACTTTGTTTAGTAAATTATGATTTAATCTTTTATTTTGGAAGTTTTATAAATCGTAATTTTTAATCTCATTGCTTAATATATTCTGATTTTAGCTGTAGAAGTAATTCATTCTACAGCTAAAATCAGAATATATTTTTATTACTAATAAAAATAAAATCTTAACTGGTAAATCACTTTTTTTGTCACTTCTTTTTAATGGTAGACTTTAAAATCCAAATTAATTTATATTTACGGCTTTTTGCAATTTTGAGAAATTTCGTAATTTCTAATCACAATTTACAATTTTTTGTTTTTTTTTTCGCACATAACATATAACTAAGGATGGTTTATAATTCACTTTTTCTAACAAATAGGCATGTATTATTACTAAGTCGGTGTTTAGTTTACATGACAGATATTCTAATTTTGATATCATGATTTTCATAAAAGGTTGTCATAAATTTATTCATTAAAAAAATATGTCCCTCATTGAGTTCTTATATTTGCAAATCCAAAAATCGTAAGTAATTTAAAAATACCTAATAATAATACCGACATTAATGTTAGTTTCTGAAAAATGTAAATAGTAATGTAATAGTAAATAGTAATAGTAGGCAAAACAATCCAATCTATTGAGCCAAGGCAATATTTTGGCATAATCTACTTTTAAACCTAAAAAATAATTCATTATAAATCTTGTTTATAAAGCGTCATTTACTCACAGCATTAATTTTGGATATTTCATACTAGACCTGAGAAAAAACTCTTATGGAGTTTTGGGTCAGGAACGGCGCAGCCGCAACTGCTTTCAACAAAGGAACTCTATGGAACTAGTCGTACATACACAACATTAAACATGTGAATTAAAGCCGCTTCATAAACAAATTCTAAATTTAAAATGATATAAAATATTGTCCATTACACTTGACTTAAAAATAAGAATACAAAAAATAAGAATGAACAAAACTAAAGTCCATTATTCAAGCCCAGTTCAAATGTAAGGTATTTCAGTTATTTGAGTCGAACACTGATGATTGGCTTCCCCTGCCCTTGGAACTATACTAAGTTGTTCTAAGTCTCCCTGCAAAAAAAAAAAAAATATTAGTCGACTACTCGACAACACTTTGAATGTCTTAAAGACCTTCTTTGTCTTTTAACAACTTTGTCGACGAAGCTATTGATGAAGTATTGTTATGTTTATAGAATAAAGAGTGTGACCAACGAAAACTGTACAAGAAAAATGTGGGAACTAAAAACTTGCAACCGACTCCATACTATACGAACATTCGTAAACATATGAGTCGACAAAGTTCTGTGCTCGAACCGCAGACTTGAGTATGAATCGAAATTACTCGTGCTGCAAATTATATCAAAAAGGCCAACGCCGTATTCATATAAAACTGCTACGTCCGTACCGTACGTGCGGCGGACTTTTCGACGGGCACACTTCCCGTTTGCGTTCGCTCCCGAACGGTCGTGTCTGCGGCCGCTCCCGAGTGTTCGTATTGCGCTGCCCTTGTTCCCTCCCCCGCACTCGTGCGGGTCAGGTGCCAAGTTAAGCTCTTTCGGAAAGTTTTCTCTTGTGGAGGCTGTGTGGTGTCGGGGCTAATTCATCTGCCCTTTTCAGGGCGGACCCGACTGCTGCCGGCCGAAGCATCGCTGTTCAGGTGGATACGTAACCGTGCCAACGAAGCCTGATCGTCCGCCGTTCACCGGCAATAGGTCCGTGTTAGGTTGATCTTTCTTTCAGCGCAGTTTGTGTAGTCCTTTCGCCGTTCACCGGCAAGTAGGTTCCTTGTTAGGAATAGGGTTCCTTTCAGAACAGTTCAGGTTCCCAGGGTTCGATGGAAGCCCCCACCGAATCCCCGGTTAGGCCCGGAGGAAAACAAGAACTCCGGGATCTGGCAAATCTGGGATTGCAATCCCAATTTAATCAATTCCAAACCGAAATGCGGGATAGTGTGCAACATATGTTCGCGTCTTTCGCATCAAACCTTCAGGCTCAAATCACGAGCTTCTTGGCCACTCGGGCCTCCACCGCGTCAGCCCCTCAGGCATCGTTCTCCCCGGCCCAGACCACCGAGGTCCCTCCCGCGTCCCTCCCGGCCACTCCGCCTTCTCTTTCTTTCCCAACAGATTCTCCGGCGTCCCCAGATGTCGAGTGTGTTGTCACTGCGCCAGACTTTATGTCGATTGATTCTTCCGCGTGCAAACGGAAAACTACCCCACCGGGTAGCGATTCCGACTGCGCTCTTTTAGTTCCAGAATCTCCTGCTTCATTCACCGAGGTTCGCAAAAAGTCCAAATCTAAGAAGAAGAAGAAGCAAGATGCTTCTTTGACTTTATCTCCATCCATTTCAGCTGCTCCAGCCGCTGTTCCTGCTCCGCAAAATGTCGCACCGGCGTCTGCTCCTGCGCCTTTTGTTTCAGCGATCCCGGCGTCCCAGCCTGCGTCGCAATCAGATTCGGCTCCGCCGAAAGTCAAGTCTCCGCCCCCCGTCTTTCTACGGGACAAGAGCCGCTGGACCGAGGTCTCAGCTCTCTGCGGTAGACACAATCCCAAGATCCAGTATAGTAAGGCATCCAACGTGGGTGACTCTATTAAGGTCGTTGTCAACTCCATTCCCGATTTCAGGAATCTCACTCGGCTTCTTGCTGATCAAAAGCTCGAGTACCACACTTACGCCCTCCCTGAGGAGCGTAAGATTCGTGCCGTCCTCAGGAACGTGCCGTTCGAGCTCTCGAACGAGCAAATCCAAGAGGACTTGTCTTCTCAAGGCTTCCCCGTCGAATCTGTGCACAAAATGCACAGCCGCCGAGGCAAGCAGTTCCCACTAGCGCTAGTAATCCTAGCGAGGAGCCCGCAAGGGCAGTCCATTTTCAGAGGCAAGCTCACCGTGTGCGGTCTCTCCAACATCCGCGTCGAGGTACCACACAAGCGTGGTTTTCCAGGTCAGTGCCACCGCTGCCAATTGTATGGTCATGCGGCGGCAAATTGTCATGCTTCCCCTAGGTGCGTCAAGTGCCTAGAACCGCACGGGACTAAGGAGTGCTCTCGCACTCCCGAATCGCCCACCGCTCCGTCCTGCGTCTTGTGCGGCCAGTCAGGCCACACAGCAAACTTTCGCGGCTGCCCCAAGGCACCGCGTGCTGCCAGGGCTACCGTGAAGCCCATCGAGAACTGGAGAGAGCGACCGCAGCCTAGCTCGGACGCCCCTCCAGTCAGTCCAAAGGCCCCTAAGGCCTTTACTTCTATCGTTCCAGGTCAGCGCAGCCGGGTCGCGACTCAATCGCAACCGGCCGCCAAATCGGCTTCCCAGTGCCAGAATGCAAATGGTTCTCAAGACCGCATGGCGTTCTGGATCCAGCTCGCTCCCATCGACGAGATCCTGGCTTTCGGCGCCGCTCTCGACGCCAGCCCAGAGGGTTTCAACGGTGCTCTTCCGGTCCTAACCAAGTTCGCTCCCCTTATCAGGAAACTCCAGCAAGCTCAACGTTTCTAAACGTAGTCCTTCTTTCCAGCATTCCTATCTCAGAGTGAGTCTGATCACTCTAGATAATATCTTAGTTTCAGCTTTGTCATTTCTGCTAATCTTAGCTTTGTTTTTTTTCTCACTTTCAGTTCCTTTTGGTGGCAGCCGTCTGGATGCCGCTCACTGCGCAGCCTCTCTCTCCAATTGGCTGTCGCTCCGATAAATGATCAAGAACCTGGATTAAGGTAGGTCGTAAAGGGGGATGTTTAGTGGGTATGCTCGGCTTCACTGAGTGAGTCTCCACACTGTCTGGGCATTCTATTTGCCGTTAGCCACTGGGGTTAACAGCTTATAGAATGCCCATTCGTCCGTAATAGGATTCATCCTCCTCCCGCTAAAGCTTGCTTTACTGGTTAAAGCTTGTTTTAGGGGGTGCCCAAAATTTTCTGTGGCGGAAAAACAAAAAAAAAAAAAACCGTACGTGCGTACGGGCTAGATCCCGTGTGTACCACACGCCTGTACATACATCGCTTTTCGATTTTGATCAAAGTTTAGCCAAATAGTACGATGTTAGGTATTCCATTGACACGACTGTTAAGCACACTAATAAAATAATATCGAAATTGCGACACGCGTACCGTATGCGCGTACGACACGGATTTACGGTATACTAGCCCGTATAATACCCGTATAGTAGTATAATAGCCCGAACATACAGATAGATATTATGTCCCCTTTCATAAGATCACGAGACGATGTACAAACAGTCACAACGACTTCACGTCATTCCTTAGGCCGTATACAGAAACCTGGAAACATATAAGCGCTTACCGGCGCTTGACAGCGCTGGTCCGTTCTACACAAAGGAAGCAGGTTTAGGCAGATTAAGCAAAATCTGCAGCGCGTGTTGAAGCTTGTCGGCACCGTTCAGTGCTTATCGGCGCACGTTCATTATAATTTCCTGCGCGGGTCACCAGCGCTGCCAAGCGCTGATAAGCGCTTATAAGTTTCCAGCTTTCTGTATACGGCCTTACTATCAAAGAAAACTCAGTAGCAAAGTTTTAGAAGTAAACATAGTACTTTATACATGCATACATACATAACTTCACGCCTGTATCCCTTATTGGGTAGGCAAAACACCAAAGGCTATCAAACCATCTGATGTCACGTTTGACAAATTTGGAGGTATTATTATTAGTACTATTTATTTTATAATAATACTTTTGTTTTTAGATATTATATCGCTGTGGTTTGAATTCTTTATTCAAATAATTTCTAAGCTCTGTTTTCTTTGTCAAGATTTATAAACGGACTCAAATTAAATTTTCTTTTTTTATCTTATTTGTTATGACTTGCAAACAAGCAATTTAATTGGGAAAGTCCTGATAAAACAAAGGCTTCAGCCACTTATATTCGTTGGAGCAATAATTAATTATCAATACTGTTAATATGAAGCCTTTGTATTGAATGAACTCGTAAAGTTCAGGGCCGATTTTAACTTTATTTTTCCATTTGAAATTAGATTCCCAAAGAAATTATAATGTGGGTGAAACTTTTAGTTATTTATATTTATATTTTCATGTACAGTCACGTCTTATAAGATGGATACATTTTCATAGGAATTTGAACCTTAATACAACCGAATAAGTTGCAAAGTGTGTACATCGTATTACGTGACTGTACGCAATCATATTTTGTTGTTTTATTTTTCAAACTTACTAACTTGTTACTATCACTAATCCATCGTATCGTAGACTACGAGCAACTCGAGAAGCTTTGTTTCTTCTTGGTTCTCCTGTCTAGCGACCACCCTCTACATAAAATCTGCCGTCACATATCACAATTCAGGCGCTGAAGTCTTTCGGGAAACCGGTGTGCCGTCATATTTCAACCTTATCTACTTACCATCAAGTAATATGTTCAAACGAAGGGTAAGCATCAAAAGTAGTTATGTCACGTATTAAAGAATGTAAAAAGAATATACGTACTGAGTATAAATATCCAATAATGATGTCAGCATCCCTTGGAGTTACTAGTGCGTTCTTTTGTAATACGTCTGTCCTCAGCCATTTGCAGTCCACATAAGCTCTGACAGTGTTGTCGTCGTGAACACTAATGACAAATACATAAATAATTGTTAAAATGGACATTTAAATAAATAAATAAATATTTGTGACACTCACACAAAACTATCTAGCCCAAATTAAGTTTCTTAAAGAACTTGTGTTATGGATACTAGATAACTGATACACTTAAGAAATATATAAACATATATATTGAATAAATTCATATTTTTATAAGAATAAACTTAAATTAACATATAAACATCCATGACTTGACGGCTAATATCTGTGTTCATCACACAAATATCCGCCGCCGCCGGGATTCGAACCCAGGACCTCTGACGTAGAAGGCAATGTATGTTAACACTACACCAGTGGGTCGTCACAAATACCATTTGATTACAAATACAGCTTCTCTACATAGGTATTCTATTTACTCCGAGCGTGGGTATGCCATGCATCATGAGTAGGCAAAATATCGCCACACAGAGCGGGCAGACCACATTTTTTTCAATTTAAAATATATTTACATACATACATACATAACCTCACGCCTGTATCCCTTATAGGTTAGGCAGAATACCAGAGGTTGCAAGACCGTAAAATGTTCGTAAAAAAGAACTTAAACATGTTCCATAGAAAATGTGACTTGCATAATGTTAATACTAGAAATAAGTACAAGCTAGCCGGCTATGATAGTAGACTTCATAAAGTCACTAACTCATTTATGGGTCAATGCATACGTTTTTATAATAAAGTTCCCACAAATATTCAAGACTTACCACTTGATAAATTTAAAGAAACTATTAAACAAAAATTGTGTAGTAAAGGCTTTTATACAATTTCTGAATATATGGACGATAAAAGTCCTTGGTTGTAAATTGTTTTTCAAATATTCTCAATCTCCAACTCCATCTCCAACACCATCTCCATTTCCTTCTCATCCAACGCCATCTCCATCTCCTTCTTATCCATACAACAGCAAGAACGTCATGCTCCCTCAGGCGGCATGGCTAGCGGTAGCGTCGGGTGTCGGGTCACCCTCTTCCCTAAAATATGGTTGAGGAGAGTGATGGCTGGTGCTTGCGTTATACTCGTGAACGGGTGCTGCTAGCGGTGCCAGGTCGTTTTGCTGAAGACTTTATGACTATGTTACTTTTTTGAATTTGACTCTGACTTCCCCATCTCCATCCCATTCCCCCATGTTCACGTCCGTGTTAGTGTCCAGTCTCTGTCCACGACTATCCTCATCTCCATCCACATTATCTGTAATATCTCTCACCTCTATCGCTACATCTATCTACTTCTATCTTTACCTCTATATCTATGTCTACGTTTCTGTCTAGTACTTGATTGCCTAATGTATAAATATAATAGTAGACTCCAGAAGATCACCAACTCGTTCATGGGTCAATGTGTACGCTTTTATAATAAAACTCCAAAATATTTAAGATTAACCCTTCGATAGATTTAAGGATAAGCATAAAGTTTTATTATAAGATATCCGGATGCAAGAAGATTGTAAATTGTTGTTGTTATTGTTATTGTGTATTTTTAAAAGATGATTGCTGTTGAGTTTCTTGCCACTTCTTCTCAACAGATCGACTTTCCGAAGTGGTGGTAGATTCAGTTCAATTTGTAAATTGTGACTTATTTCAAATGTATTTAAATACTTACGAAATAAAGATTCTTTTGACTTTGACTTTGACTTTGACCATCTGATGTCACGTTTGACAAATTTGGAGATATTATAAAGATGGAGAGAGACTATTATAGTGACAGGGGGTCAGCCTATCGCCCAAAAAAACGCCTTTAAAACCTCTGTCCCTTAACTGACTTTTACAGTATGCCCGGGAAGAGAAGCAGCTGGCACATTTTACGTTTTTCTTTCGCTCCCAGTCCAGCATGGAAGCAAATATTTTTCTAAGGAGCAAAAATGTTTTATTTTTCATTTTTGTTTTATTTATCAAGATTTTTGAAAACTCGTAGAACAATAATGATGTTGGGATTGATGAGGAGAGGCTGCCTGCAAGAGGTGATTTAAAATTAACTCTGTGTAAAGTTATAAATTATAAATCAAACGATACTCCATAGTTACATAGCAAATTTGAAAAAAAGATTTGGACCCCTATATCAATCATATATATTTTTTTGTTTACTATATTCCCTTTGCCCAATTAAGGGACAAAGACTGAGGCCCGTATCCTGTTGGCTTTTTTATATATTGGTCAGCACTAAAGAATGGATTGGCTATCAATTATTCAAGGATCATATAAAAAGCCCGCACATGTCATCTTAATACATATAATTGACAACGGACGACCACTTTGGCGATGGCGTAAACCTATCTGCCTCAGACGCCAGTGGTTGCGGGTTCGATTCCCGCACGGAACAAGAAAAAAAAATGTTCCGTGTATGGGTGTTTATCTATTTATGTATTTATATTCTAGGTTCCCCCCTAGTTCGCTACATGGTATCCCATAACACAAGCTATGCTTACTTTGGGGCCATGTAGTTGGTGTGATTGTCTGGGGATTTTATTATTTATTTATTATTACATCAAAAGTTAAATATGTTTAAGGTCTTTATTTTTTATTCTGGATTTATACCTACGTTCTTTATATTTTAGGACTAAAAAACGCAGAATCTATCTTCATATATTTCAACTGAATCTGCCGCAAAATATTGGATAAGACAGGCTTTATTGTTATATAAACGTTTATTTTCACTACAACCAACGCCAGGATATTTATTGCCTCGATATTTCTTTAAAACAAAACAGAGTACGCTGTTATAAGTAATACTCGTATTTCTTAGTTTATTACATTATGGCAGAGTATTTGTCAAAGATGTCTAGGTTATAAAATTAATAATTATTGAACTAAAAGAATTGAATCTATAATGTTTGATAGTTAAGAAGTGAACCACGGCATTGACAATCAAAGCATTTTATTCAATTTGGCCATAGCATCATTTTAACGTTTGGTGGCGCCACTTATTATTGGCAATAACAATATGAGTGAATTGAGTGAGTGATAGTCAATCAGTCGCCATTTGATCACAAAACGCTGCCGGCTTGTGAAAGTCCTATGCATATCTGTTGTGAAATGCACATATCTGCTGTGTTTATATGATTTCCTGCAAACTCAGAAGTAGCGTCAAATGAACTGAGGTTTATCATTTATGTAACTGAATTGTTGTGATGCTTGATAGACTTCATGATTCACATATTTCGTCGAATAACTTTATAAGTATCAAACATGCTAACAAGTGTTGGTTTTTTTATTATTTTAGTTAGTGGTTCGTTAGTTCGTTGCCATTGTACTGTAAAATTAGCACCCTTTCTTTCACATATGAAAATTAATATTTATCAACAATAATAATAAAAACCATATAGTGCATAGTCCACCCAAAAAATCAAGCACATAAGCGCCTCCAAGCGGCAAAAAAGCTTGCATTCGAAACTCCCTATAATATTGATGTGTCCTATATGTACTTGTACATAATACTTTCTAATCTGTGAAGTGAACTAGTATCGTAATATTATATTTAGTTATAAAAAAATACCTGAAGTTATCGTTAAAATATCCGTATACTTTCGTAGTTAAGTATATTTTAGATTAGCAGTTACGTTACGCGGGCTTTACTCCTCTGATCAATGTTTTTCAATCTTAACACTGTTGTCTTTTACAAACGAGGATACTTTATGACTAGAAAGCGTTCTTAACATTTAAATTAACTTTAGAAATGGAATTTCAGTTCTCGATATTTGGACACGACGGTAGGTACTTGTAAATCAGAATCAAAATATGATACATGTAGGTACGTCGTGATTATGACAATTGCAACAGTGCCATGATATCGAAAACTCAAAAAAAAAAATAGTAAACTAAGGCCCGATTTTTCAATCGTCAGATAAAATTTATCTGACGAATAAAGTATGACTCGGCGCAATAAAGTTATTTCAAGATTTTTTATAATTGTATGACAGTAACATAGAATGACAGTAAACCTGAGTCGAACTTGTAGCTGTCGAGTAATAATTTATTAATTAGATACTTTTATCTGACCATTGAAAAATCGGGTCTTAAACGAATATAATAGTTAATATTCTCATATGGAATGTTACCTGACAGCGATAGAATGCCAACGGAAGTCAAATAAAGGCACTGCTAAGTGAATTGACTTCGTTTCACCCTCTCCTGTGTGGACGAGTCTGGCTGCTCCATAGCCAATGAGTTCTAGAGACAGGTACGAGTCAGTTTTCCTTCTTGAACGTAGAGCGAATAAGGTACCCTGGCCGTGGCCAGCACTCTGTGTGAAAAATGAGATAAAAATGAATATATTTCAATATAAAAAAAATTGTTTAGGTTCAGCTGAGAATAGCCTTTTTTGTCTGGAGGAAAACGTGCAATCACTTCCCCGACCGCCCAAGGGGGAGCGGCGGGGTATGTGGGGATGACCCGGTAGAGGGCCAGCTGAGAATCGCCCCACCGCCACTGGAAAAGTGGCTAAAATGGGAAGAGGTAAGATGCCGTCATGGTCGGTCTGGTTGGCGACCACCCTTCATTTATCTACCACCAAATAACACCGTTCCAGCGGTGATGTATACCGGAAATATTTTGCTAAAAGCCAGTTCTTACCTAAGCCGGTGTGTAATCATCTTCTGAGATGACACACCATCTTTCATCATCTTAAACCTCATCTTCACTTACCATCAGGTGAGATTGTGTTTGAAACCTGGTCCTAGTACCTTTTTTAATAAAAAATAATTATTCAATAAATAAATTATTAATAAACAAAATTTAATTTCTTATCATTGATGAGAAGTAGATAGAATATTATAAATCTGTGTAGCACGAATAAATGGACTTTCGTTCTGCTAGAATGCTTTTAAGAACACTCCAAAATAATGGCATTATTCTACCTCAGAGACATTAATATTTAAAATAACAAAAACGATGAAACAAATATTTACACCTAAATTCAATATTCCAGTTACAATAAATAAAAACTCTCTTTGTGGATAGCATTTTTCAATTACACGCTTTTTCGCAAATTAATACAGGTGTATTTAAGTTTTTAGGAAAGAATAAAAATAAAAATGACATAAAACGCTATAAATTTAACAACGATACCCGATGGAGTCTTTAAACAAAATATGGGTTTAGTAATGTTTAACTTATACTTGTTTGTTGATTGGTCGTTGTCTGCGTTGGTTCAGTAAATAATTAATAATAATTAGGATTTTTTTTATATACAGGGTTGATTTGTAGTAATTTTTTTCATTGTCATTTTTTTCCATAGCAAGTATCATTTATAGAAAGGATTTTTGCAAAAAAAGTATTTTTTACAAGGTTTTTTAAAAGTATTTTTTTAATATATCCGCTAACATATCAACCAATGCATGGTCACTCTAAATTACCATTAAAATAAAGATGACTACGCGCTACTAGAAAACATCTTGTAGTACTACGTCGCAGTATTATCAATGAAATGCCGCATCGTAGAAGCTATGTCCCTTATTTCGACTTTTTTGTACTAAGCGAAGCTAAAATAAACATCTAGGTACGTTTATTGTGTATCAAAGAAACTAACATTTAAATTTGGCTGGTGACTGAAAACGTCACTCGTGACTAGGCGTCTGCAAAGAAACCGTCGAGTTAAAATGTAAAATATAAATTATACACGATTAATCCGGTTAAAAGTTAGTTTTATTTAAAAACAACCCTGTATATTATTTGAAGAGGAGATTTGTAGATGTGGTCCCCGTTTTATGGTGGGATCCATTTAGAATCTGTCTGGAAGGGAGCGACTACCCTTTATATATATAGGGTCGCCACATAATATTCAATAATATTTTAATAGCAGATTAAGAATGATGAGTGGGTCTGAGTTCCGAAAATTTTTTTTGAACATTTTTCATAAATTAAAATTTCGAAATTCTTCTAAGTGATTAAAATTTAAGTTTAATCTGTAGCTTATGACTGCACAGCAAGTAATAAAAATGTTTCCATCTTATTGTATGTAGTCATAAAATGAAGACTAAACTAATTTTTTTCCCACTGAGAAGAATTTTGAAATTTTAATTTATGAAAAATATAGAATTTTTTTTTTTACCTAATTCACACCCTCTCATCATTCTGAATCTGCTATTAAAATATAAGTGACTATTATAGGCGGACCCTGTATAATGCTTCTATATAGGGTCTGACCGCTCCGGCTGCGTTGTGTTCCAGCAATGTTTTCATCATCATCAAAACTCCATGTAATGAGTAGACTGCAAGGCTATGAGGCTCTCTCCTTGGTAACGAGGAGGTTTAGCCTGTAATCTACAAAGCTGGACCAGTGCTGGTTGGTGGATGTCAGACTTTTCAGGGCGCCAAAATGGCTTCTGATAAATCTGAAAAACGACTACTGTACAGCACCCAGGACCGACTGCTTAACGTGCCCACCGAAGCAAGGAAGTCATCATGAGAAATAAATGAATTGCGGTCACCCATCTCAATACCGGCCGCGCCAAACGCGCTTAATCTGCGATATCGTTTGATATGCACAGTAACCACGGCGCCACAACGACGCAATGTCTTATGACGATTCAAACCATTTTTAAACCGTGTATTTTACTTTGACCTCTTAGTCACCATTATCAGGTTAAATGGATTGAAAGTATTTTTTCGGAAAAAAAAATAAGAAAGCATAGTACCTATGTGTTTACAACAGAGACTACTTTGCCTTAGCATTTTAGCTGGTTTATCGTATCGAAAAGATGATTTATTCAAAGTCAAAGTCAAAAGAATCTTTATTTCATAAGTATTTAAATACATTTGAAATAAATTAAACAATTTACAAATTGAACTGAATCTATCACAACTTCGGAAAGTCGATCTGTTGAGAAGAAGTAGCAAGAAACTCAACAGCAATCATCTTTTAAAAATACACAATAACAATTAACAACCAAGGAATCCCATCTTCTTGCATCCGGATGTCTTATAGTAAAACTTTTTATATAACACTTATCCTTCAATGTATCGAAGGTTAACCCTTAAATATTTTGGAATTGTATTATAAAAGCTTACACCCATGAACGAGTTGGTGATCTCTGCTTTGTATTAGGATCACTACAGTGTTTGTGCGACTGGGGACCACCATTTATATAAAATTGGACACCAAATATCACTACTCCGTGGATGATGTGTTTTGGACGATCCAGTTCCTTATCTTACCAACAGGTGAGATGGAGATTTTTTTTTTTTTTTTTATGAGTGACTTAACCCGCGTTTGACCTCAATCTCACCTGATGGTAAGTGACGATGAGGTCGAAGATGAAAGCACACGGGTTTAGGAAGGAACAGGCTCTTTATACAATATTGCCGGAACACATTACCGCCGGAGCGGTAACATTTGGCGGCAGACTTTATATAAAGGGTGGTCGCTAGCCAGGCGGACCCAGAAGGGATCCTACCACCAAGCAAATGTAGGTTTAGTCATCGGTAAAAATCTGAAAACCAGCGCTGCTGCTGCAGTATTATGCTTAGATGTGTCCTATTTAGATACCTAAAATTTTATGTAGAATTGGAGCTCTGACAACCTATGCGTAATATTTTTGTATACCTTCATTTTAGGCAATCATTCAAAATATCTAAAGAATTTGTTAATACCACAATTATTATTTATAAATCAATGTCTACCCTCACTTTTAATTTTGTTAGTTTGTTTAATTATTAAGTAAGTGTTTTTCTTTATAGATTTGTAATCTGGGGGCCTAGACAAATTTCCTTTTCCGCAGGCGTTAAGGAATGAGGAAACACAAAAATATATGAAAGTGACGTATGGTGAAGCTAAGCCAAGTGACAGCTGCTATATTGGCAGACAAAAGCCACTTGTCATTTTGTGCGGAATACCTACAACTTTATCGTTAGCGTTTCGTTAGCGTGACGGCAAAACACAATTCCATACATATGGCAGACAATTGCCACTTTTGACAACGGTTAACGCTTTTTTATCCTTTCTGTTAAACGCTATAATAGCGTGACCTCAGACCCTGCTGCTTGAGCTGAGATTCTTTAGTCATTGGCTAAAACAGGTTTCTTAGTTATTTTTAAGACTAAAAATAAGTTATTAAAATGCATACGTTGAGATTTATGTGGGCTGCTAATAATGAAGAAGCGTTGTAAAGACGTAGAGCCAGGATCAATCGTCGAAATATGGAACAAATCGCGTCAATGCCGCAATTGGAATTTATTCACCGATTTAAGCTTGACTATCAAAGTTTTAGGCGTCTTTGTGATGAACTTCGCCGACAAACTTCATTAAAAGGCACCAATGAAATAAGTTTGGGAATAAAGGTAATATTACTGCTATTGCTTTGATTCTTTGGCTGTCTTACTGTAAAATTTTAACCTCTACCTAAACACAATAAAAAAATACCTAGGTACCTGTTTCAGGTTCTGTGCACTCTCAGCTTTTTAGCTACTGGTTCGTATCAACGCATTGTTGGGCTCAGTCAACAATTAGTTCAAAGGACTACAAGTAGGTGCATACATCAAGTGGTAGAGGCACTTAATCGCCCGAATATTGTCAAAAAATGGATTAGGTTCCCATCATCCCCACAGGACAGGAACGAGCAAGAATCCGACTTGAGTAGGTTTACTTATGCATTGTCAAGAATAATTTGCAGTTTAAGTCATGACTGCAATATTACTTAGGATACTAACTTAATCAATTAAAATATAAATCTTAATAATTGCAGATTTCACAGAAGATTTAGACTCCCTGGCACAATTGGATTACAAACTTGCGCGCGATACAACTGTTGAAACTTGCTTGACACATAATTTGACAATTGCCTCACAGTCAATCACCCTTCAACCGCAGAGTTTTCCGCAAGATGTGCGGAAAGCGCGTTTTCCGTATCGTATGGCACTTGTCTGCCATTTCTGCTAACACTAAAGCGTGACGTGAGCGTGACGTTAAACGGAAAACGACACGCTTGGATTTTGTCTAGGCCTCCTGAATAGAACGTAAGAGCGGAAATCTCCTAATACAGGTTTTTAATACTTAACAGGAGACTTAGAAATCATGTAAGCGCAAATTGTAACACTAATAAAGAATTTTGAATTTGAATTTAACACTTTTGCTGCAGTACGGGGCAATTTAGTAATTCGTCATTTTTTTTTAGTTTTTAAATTTTTCTTTATTTTTCATGTTTAATTTTGTCCTTTAATTTTAAGTCAACGTTGATTGTATTTTGTACTTTTATGTTATTTTTTTTTCGTTATTTTTATTTTGTTTGTTTTGTGTATTGAATAAATATTATATGAATATGTAAATGAATAAAAATGCGTGAAACTTACCTTAGTTCGTAGACGCAGAGATAAAAATATAGTGAACTCCTTAGGGAAGCTTTTACCCGGAACGAATAGTTCCGATGATGAGATCCAAATGTAAGAATTTGGATTTAGACTAAATGCATGGGGCCGTTCAGGAATAGAGTCCCATTGGGCTTGGGTTGGGTGGAAGTTTTTTCTAAAATCTGGAGCTAGGGGATTTATTGTTCCTGTGGAAATTAAATATTTATTAGTATTTATGCAATAGGTGGCAAACAAGTAAAGAAAATATAATGACAAATGTGGTAATGTGGGAAAATGTTATAGTGACATTTGAACGACATTCACATCTACTTAGTTACTTGTTATTTAGACGATTAGAAATGACAGTTTTCCAAATTCCGTCACTTATAAACAAATTGGAAGACCCATCAGATCCTTGTGACACTCATAATTTTAATGCAATGAAATAAAATACATTAATGTTGTTACTGAAATTAGGACATAAATATCTTAAAACCAAATCATATCTCATACACAAAGAAATATGTAGATTCAAAAGCAATTTGTAGGTAAATTTGTACGTTAAGGAATAAAAAGAAAATCTAAGTGGCGCTATAACGATAACAATGTCATTAAATATCAGTTACAGCAAAGTCTTATCTAGAACTGTATAGTCCATTGCGTGACAGAAACCTTTTATGTGCCGTATAATATATACATAATATGTATGTATAATCAGTATACAACTGTATCATGATATGGAAAGTGAAATCCTCCCCTGCCCTCATTCAAAATGTACCGGTAACTGGATAGAACCGCTTTATGGACCGTACCCCTTTACGTATGTCTCCCAGTTATTTCCAGTGCCAAACAGCTCAGTTGTAATCCACATACTAGGGCAGTTTGGCAGTATATATATATAGGGTGTTTCAAGTCTATGGGACATCAAGGGAAAGTGCCTTAAATATCGTAGATGGAATATTTTGCTGAAAGAAGACTTTACATGATTTTTAAATGTTAGTAATTCTGCATTTAAGGACTTCACGAGCATTTCCACTTTTTTTGCATAATTTCACGTTGTTCCTTTCCTTAAAGGTACTATGTTACTTGAGAAGAAATATTATTTTTTGTCCATTCTTTCGATTGCCATCATAAAAATGGGGGTAATTTTTTTCTATAAGCAATTTTTAGGAAAGATTTCCCAAGAATTTCTTACAGAAAAAAATGCAGAATTAAAAATATTTAAAAGTCATATAAAGTCATCTCTCAGCAAAATAATCTATCTACGATATTTAAGGTTATTTGAGACATCCTGTATACTTGTATAGAGACATACTCTAATTTTACAGAGTCGACAACTAACCAGGAATTTCCCGGGAATTTTGGATGTTTATGGACGATGGTGATTACTTAGCATCAGGCAAACCAAAGGCTCGTTTGAGCACAAGTCTTAACTGAAAAATATATGTTTTCAATAACAAAAAAAAAAATCTCAATTACATTGAAATTTCATTCATATTTATATAAAGCAAGCCATAAATATCAAGCATAGCCTCTAATGCAAACAAATAAAATAAAAAAAACTTATAATTAATCAAGCTTCATACTCTATAAATGATTAAATATTATCTCATGCTTATGCGCAACACAGCTAAACTTACCTCAAAATTGCAGTTAAGCGTCAATATAATGTTATATCATAAACTTCCACATAACGTACGTATATTGGATTTGAATGAATATTTAGATTTCATAGTGTGCACAAACGATTAATGCCGGGTTTAAAATTGAAACATCCAATATTCAACAGACTGCCATAAGTACAAGTTATGATCAAAGAATGGTAGGTATAAAAATAATCAGTAGTTGTTTAAATGACAAGACATTGAATATTGGAACGCTTTTTGGCTACGCCTGGTAGCTAAATGTACTGTTCTTAGGCAAAACGATTTATTTTTATTACTAAGCATTAATATCTGTGAGCACAGACAATACACCATCATGCTGATAACATGCTTGTTTTCAGGTTCAAAAAGAAAATAATATGTACCTTTTTACAAATCACGACTTTTAGTAAATGAAAGAGAATCTGGCAGGCCAGACTTAGATATTGATGCAGTTAAGTAGAGTTATTGGAAAGTAAAATCGTTAATAAGTTTTTGATGATGATGACAAGTACAAAGTATGTTAGTATTAACGTGTCCCTTATATTATTAAAGTGTTAGTATTAAAGTATTAGTTGTTTTCTGGCACATAAGTTTAATATTCACCTGGGGTAGGTAGGTTGTTCGGCCCAAATTTCTTATTTGCATAGTAGCTGTACGTTTAGGAGGTAGTGATGTTATTGATAATTCTTCACTTTCTATCTTTTTTGTCATTACGGAAGCTCAGGATGTAGACAATGTTTATGATCTGAGTTGTTCCTTAAATTTCAAGTTAATTGAGTGAGTAATTGTTTTGGTGATGTTAGGGACGGGACTTATGCTGTCAAGTCGTCTTCAAATCGCGTTAAAATGTTTTTCTTTTTATTTTTGGTGAACAAGAGTTTCTTAACTCTTTGGTCAGAATTTTTATAAAAACAAATTTTAAGTAAACATAATATCTTCCTCTTAATAATTAATTAATACTAGAAATTACATACATACATCCATAACTTCACGCCTGTATCCCTTATGTGGTAGGCAGAACACCAGAAGCTATAAAACCATATGAGACACTTTTTTTGACAAATTGGAGGTATTAAAATTATGGAGAGAGACTATTGCAGTGACAGGGAGTCACTGCAATAGTCACTGCAAAATATCGCCCACAAAAACGCAGAAAAACCTCTGTCCCTTTACTGACTTTTATAGTATGCCCGGGAAGAGCAGCAGCTGGTACATTCTATGTTTTTCTTTTGCTCCCTGTGGTATGGTGCAAATTTTCCTATGATATTTACAAAAACTTGTGTTTAGAGCTCACATAAATAGGTATATTGTAAGTGTATTCTGATATTATTATATCCTGACTTATGAATTAGGGCTAAAATACATGAGAAAGAATTGTATTCGTTTTTAGATTTTTGATTTGTAATTAATGTTTTATTTATTGTTATACCTCAATGTCTGATTGATGGTATAATCTGATGAAACATTCGAAGTTAGTGCCAGTACAGTTTTTGTTATTGGTATTTCATTTTTTTACAATCATACCAACTTCATGGCCTCACAAAGCTTTTGTTATGAGATACCATGTAGCACACGATTGGCGCAGTAACGAGTAGACTACTGCACCGCGGAGACCGTCATAAAGTGTCCAAGAAGAGACCAACTTTCTTTCTTTTAGCTTAGTTCTTAGTGCAGAATTTTTCAGACAGTGGTCCCTGAAATGTCCACGCTGCCGCGCTTACGAAAAACGCATCAACTAGCTTTTGACAAGTTCGAAAAAGCGCGTTTTATAAAAATATTGAAATGGTCTCTATGACAAAATTTAAGTTCATTTTCTTTATTGCAAAATTGAGTTATAAACGTATTTAAAATCAGGAAACCGGCCATTTCAATATTTTTTATCAATTTTCAATAATTTTCTTCGAACTTGTCAAAAACTGTTAATGTGTTTTTTGTAAGCGCGGCAGCACGGCTGCCTCTTTTTTACAGTATGTCACACAACAATATTCGAGGATTAGCTGCCTTTGATATTAACTTTTGACTTTTTACTTGCGTCATGGCGTTTTGTGGATAAACTTCACGTTGCTAGTCGCTGAGCAACGTGAAGTTTATCCACATAGAGCGATCAAGTTGAAATTCTAAATAACAGCCTTAAGACATGGTGCTGGTGCATCACAAAGCACATCAGTAATCTCCTTAAAGCACCAAAGTCGCGATAATCCTCTTGAAAGTTGTAGAAAAATATAATACGCAAATTTTCCCTTTGAACATGAATATTAATGCCATTGTATTGAGAATACAAATAATTTGCGTCTGCAGGAATATTTAAAACAGATGCATGGTTTGATCAAAGGAATAGAAATGTTGGAAACGATAATGTTCATTGCGGGTACAACAACAGATAAGGGGTTCGTGCAATTTCCGCTGCAGACATACTTAAGCAATTAATCCATGTATGTACATCCGCCACCTGAGTGCTTTCGTGTGTTAATTCTGTGAATTACTAGAATATACTGAATTCTATGGTAATTGCTTTGCTAGTTTTTTACTAGAGTAAAAATCGATGATCCAGGAACAACAGAAGGTCAGTTTTTTTTGACAGCGAGTACGGAATTTGAAAATATCGCAATGCTATTTTGAATTGAACAGAATTTGGTATTCAACTGAAAAAAAAATATCTCATTGCGTCATCATTTTGTTCTCTTGACAATCTCTTATCTCCGTACTAAAAACTGTTATGTAAATATCATGTTGCATTATTAAAGTTTCGATATAATCTCATCCCGATTGGCCGATTGGTGTTACGTTAATACCATTTTGACTTTTAGGAGATCGCAATAATCATTGAATAAATTTGAAAATTGTTCTGTATGTGATAATTTTTTTAGCTTCAAGTGGAACCCATTTATTTATTTAATGTTCACAGAACCAACAGCACTTATGACTATTACAACATAGAGTTAAATATCAGGTGGCTTCGTACTAGGGCAATATACGGTGTTACATTCGCGTTTGTAAAGTCCGCCAATTGCCAACGCACAAAACCCAGACATCGGAAGGCTCTCTTATATAAATCGATAATGTGTCCCAAGAATCACCAATTATCCTTCAACTGTACTACCGAGTCTTGCACCGTGTTCAACCACTTCATCTGTACTCCCTGCACCATATATTCATGCCATGTGGGATCCCTTTTACGGCTAAACGTCATTGTTTTACATTTATTGATATAAAACTGCAGCTTGTTATCCTGACTTCACGACACTCCCCTTTCGATGTCTTGTTGCAGGCGCACGGGTACAGTCATCAACACTTTCGTGATCAATTGGCGTGATCAATGGCTCTTGAAAGGTCATTTATAATGACGACAAACTGCAGAGGTCCCAAGTTGCTACCTTGACTTACTCTGGACCAAGTATTGTAGCATTACGACTTGTGGCCTGCATATTTTAAATATCGCTCACTACTCCAGTCCATTCCCGAATTTACCTAAGCCAAGACTTCTTTCTCCGCCCAACTTTTTTTTTGATTGAATTATTTTTACTACGTATAGAGAAGTTTTCCCAAATAAAAATCTGTTGCTTTGATGATGAGATTGATGTGACAAACGCCCGTCACAGACGAATTTATACGAGTAGTTAAGGTGGGCAGGTTCTACACGGGGCGTACATAATCTCATGTAGTCCGCAAAAAAATTCAAAAGCTAAGGAGTGCATCTTACTTTGGCTAGCTTAGAAACAATGATATTGATTATTATTTTACTCAAGGTACTTTATCCCGGTCTTAAATCATGTTGAAAAAAGATAAGCTGGGCCACCATCTGTGCGTACACAGTCTGGTGTATGGCGGTTGCATACAAGTTCGCTGGCGATGAAAGCACCGCGCATTGTCTCAACTCGCTTTCGTTCGGCTTCCCCACCCCTTTTGTGATGGGTATCACTTTAGTGACCCTAAATTCTGGGAAGCATGTAGCGTTTAAGCATAAACTAAAAAAAATACATAATGGTTTCGGAAAAACGGCCCGGCAATCCTTAAAAATAAATATAAGATGGGTTTCCATCTGAACCGGTCACGCGTCTTAAAAAGATATGTTAAAAATAAAAGAAAATAACTTCAATACAAAAAGGAAATCCCGAAAGGGAGACAGGCCTGAAGTAATATATGTATGTATATAACGGTAATTCTACCTATTCAAAATACTCTACAGTAAAAAAGCTCACTGAAATATTTACAGCCAAATTAAATACAGGGTTTATTTGTAGGCAACGGCCAAATTTTTTTTACACAATCAGTATCATTTATAGAAAAGATTTTTGCAGAAAAAGTATTTATTTTTTTCACAAACAAATAAATATATCCGCTAACATATTAAGCAAACCATGGTTACTCTCAATTAACATTACAATAAAGGCAACTACGCGCTACTACAAAACATCTTGTAGTACGTTGTAGTATTGTCAATGAAATGCCGCTTCGTAGTAGGTATGTTCATCAACAGCGACTATTTTTTAAAGTTTGTGGTTCCATATTTCTACTTTTTTGTACTAAACGACGATTAAATAAATATGCAGGTACGTTAATATCGCATCAAAGAAACTAACAATTAAATTTGGCTGGTGACTACAAATCAACCCTGTATATATTTTAAGAGGACAAAAATTACTAAGATTATTTTTGAATAAAAACTCACCTTCACAGCTGAAAGTATTGCAAGTCCTTCTTTGTTCGCTAAAACCTTCGCATGGTTCAAAACCTGGACTTCTGCAGAATCTAACCCTTAATTGATTTCCACCACCACAGGTTTTAGTACAGGGAGTCCATTCATCCCAGTCAGACCAACCTGTAACAAGAGATTAAATATGCCATCACTATCATGCTATGATTCTCTCCACTGAATGACGAGGAGGTTTAGGTCATCAAGCTGGCTCAGTATTGGTTAGCAGATATGAGATTTTTTCAGGGCGCTGAAATGGCTTCCAACAAACCCTAACGTCTGCTATACTCAAGTTGACAGCACCCGGGTTGCGTATTTACAAAGGCACCATTAGACTGAAAGTGCAAACTGAACTGGCTTAGCTTTTGTATGACAAAACTTGCCGAAACCCTTATCTATTCTAGTACAGAAATTGACCGAAGTCGCGTAGGCTTTGTGAGATAACTTCAATTGAACATTGCAGCAACAAAAGCTATCCCATTTGATATCGATATTTACCGATCGATAGCTTCGATTTTATACTTAAATGGCAATTGTTCTGATTTTCAAAGATAGGAATATAATGTGCATGCATTATGTATGACCATCGCTATTGTGATGACTTAACGTTTGACTTTTGACCATGTGGGGATTGTCCAGGGTTGACTATAATAGCTGACCAGGTTTATGGCCTACTTTAGCACGTGTATAACTATATACAACCTAACATGCTCCTCCTCGCTGCGCTCGTCTTCGCACCTAGCCGTACCGACTCCGCCTTCCGGTGCGGGAGCCCTTCTCGTAGCTTATCTCTTTCATCGCAATGTATATCAAACAAAGATAAACCTACTTTTCATCTTGACAAAAGCTTATCTATTTGAGTTAATATGTTCTATACAGTACTAGCTTTGTCTTTGCATTTCTTTGAAAATTACAAGAGCAAAAGCTAATCCATTTCAGTCAATTTTTTTACTGAGTATTTCGTATTGTCGAGTAATATGTATAAACAAAAGCTCCTCTATTAGAGTCTGACTCGTGACTCAAATAGTATAGCCTTTGTATATTTATTATTTATTTATTTAAAACTTTATTGCACAAATAATTGGAGTACAATGGGCGGACTTAATGCCATTTGGCATTCTCTACCAGTCAACCACCACAAAAGCAGAGAAGGTAAATAAGTGGTGCAGATTATATTAAAAAATTTAATATATACATAATTGATAATACACAACTACATAAATACATATATACATATACATATATACTCTATACTATAATATGTATGAAATATATACATAAAAGCTATTAAACATATATGAAAATAAACAAAGTGAAAATTAGGATGATACATTTGCTATCTTGAAAAAGTGAGCTCTGACGCATTGTTTAAATGCCAGTTTGCTAGGGGCTTTTCGTAGGAATACAGGTAACTTTTCCCACAGCCTTATTGCCTGAATAACAAAAGAGTTTGAAAGAAATCCAGAATGGTGTAAAGGAATATGCAGGCTAAGGTTATCAGAAGATCGGAGATATCTATCATGTGATGAACCAAGATACTGGAATTTACATTTTAAATATTCCGGGGCGCATGGATCATTTAGAATAGAATAAAGCATGCAGAGTATTCGGAGATGCCTACGTTGTCGAATGGGAAGCCACCGTAGTTGTTCTCGAAATATGGATACATGATCGTACTTACGTAAGCCAAAGACAAAACGAATACAATTGTTAAGGAGACGATCTAATTTTGTGAGGTAAACTTCATTGAGGTCTGTGCAGCATACATCAGCGTAATCAATGATGGGAACTATAAGTGCGCTAACAAGTAGTAATTTTGTTGATTTTGGCAGACAATATTTAAATCTATAAAGTGACCTTAGCGATGCTGTTACCTTGCGGCCTACCTCCTCAATGTGCTTATTCCAGTTTAGTGTTGAGTCAATGTGTAAGTCGAGATCCTTGACACATGAGCTGTAGGGAATGGTAAAATTGTTAAATACAAGTGGTGGTGCCGAGGACCTGTCTATTTTAGCTAACTGACTCGAACTGCCCATTATTATGGCTTGACATTTGCTGGGATTCACTGTGATTCCGAATTGCTGTGACCAATGAAAAATATGTAACAGGTCTAAGTTGAGCAGATCCACAGCAGCGTCCACATTCAGGATGTTAGCACGGGCGTAGAGTTGCAGGTCGTCGGCATAAAGGTGATAGGAACACTTGAGATTTAAGGTAATAAGATTAATGAATATAGAAAATAATAATGGAGAAAGAATTCCGCCTTGTGGTACGCCAGTATTTAAGTTGACCCAGTCAGAAATTGAGGATCCATCAGGACTAATTTTGATAGCTTGTTGGCGACCACGAAGATAATTAGAAAACCACTGCGATACTAATGGTGAGATACCGAGTAGATTAAGAGCAGCGATAAGAAGATCGTAATCTATGGTGTTGAAAGCGTTTGAGAAGTCAATGAGAACTAAAACCGTCACCTGGGCAGACTCCATACCTGTTCTGACATCCTCTAAAACATTAAGAAGTGCTGTGGAGGTGCTGTGACCAGGTCGAAAGCCAGATTGATAATTAAGTTAGTAAGTTAAGGTTCAGTAAGTTATGTGAAAGTGTGAAGTCCGATAGTTGTTTGTGAACTACAGCTTCAACGACTTTGGATAGGTACGGCAATATGGATATAGGACGAAAATGGATCAGTAATGATGGGTTATTGCTTTGAGGGAGTGGAATTATCAGAGCTTTACACCACATTGCGGGAAAAGTTCCGGTAGAAAGAGAAAAATTTACAATGTGCGTAAAGATAGGGAGAACCCATTCTAACATGAGCACCATCATCACCCTTCCGATTCCATCAATACCAATCGTATTTGATTTTAGAGCTTTCAGTATTTTAAGAACTCGATCATTGGTTACGGGTGAAAATTCAAATGTTTCATTAGTAAGCTTAGGGAGAGAGGATAAGAAATTTAAGATCGTCTTGGTTGAGCTATCGAGAGATGAGCATGAAGCAAAATGTTTGTTAAAGTCATTCGGGGTGAAAAAATTATAGTTCAAGCCAGCATACTGTGAGCCTAGTCCAAGTGACTTTATGAATTTCCACACATATGAATTTCCGGGGAGGAGTCAGTAATATTCTCATGAAAATAACGGCGTTTTGAATTCGCACCCGGGTTCAACTGCTTAACGTGCACCGCGAAGCACGGAAGTCGCTGTGAGAAATGCATGGTCGGCGATCATCCTTTTACCAACCCCGATGAGCGTTGCTCAATCTTCCTTGATTTTCGACGATTAAATACGTGTAGATTCTTAATTAAGATAAAAATGAAAAAACCAAATAGGCTAATTATGAAAGCTCGATATTCTAGATCCCGCAAACTGAGCGACGCTTACGCAGCGCAAGAAGCTATTGCTGAAATATGAAAAAAAAAGTCTGATTTGCATTGGTGTTAACAGTCTCAACAGAAGTAAATAGAATCTTTGAGTGAAAGTTTAGTGGTATAATGTTGCTGTTATTGCTAGGGCATTCCACTAAGCGCCTCCATTTCGAAGGGTTTCCTATCACGAGTACAAATTTTTATTTGCAAATTTTAATTGTTCGACAATGTTTCCCATAGTTTTGTTTTCTATATAGTAATCGTAAGATATTGATGATAGATATAGGCAAATGGTCGGATAGAGTGGGAAATACCGAAGTTCTACGTTGAGCCAAAGTTGTTGGGATTCAGCCTTATTTGGTAGGTCGCTAGCCTCAATTACGCCAGGCATCATGGAGGTAGGAGCTGTGTCGCTTTGGCTCCCAATTTTCCCGCGTAATTGATCGTCTTATTGACCATAGCGTACACATAACAGTACGACAATTGAATTTTTGTTAAGTCAGATTTTATATTTTGATTGATCAATTAAAGGAGTATTATAAACAATTAATACTGCTGAATATAGAGCTAAAAACTTGTTTCTGATTATTTCTTTTATTTAAGTTTATAAGACAAACAATTTATTTATTAACAAGTACAAAAAAGGCACACAAATTTTTTTGCGTTAAATGTTTTCTTAAAAGCTTTTGTTCTCACGTAATTACCCGACGAAACCTAAATTATTATTATTCTATATTATATTATTATTATTCTATAGGTACGTACGTATAGATACTGACAGATATACAGGGTGGTATTTAGTAATGCCACCTGGAGGGAAAGTACTCTAAATTATAGAGATGGCAAAAATTTACTCCAAAGAAACTTCCCTTTATTTTTGAAAATAAATAAAACCGCATTCAAAGATTTTCAAGAATTCGCTCGTTTCACCCGGGAGTCTTGCCGACTAAAATCTGTAAAAATTACAGCCTGTAATTTTATTGTATCGATCGTTAGGGTCAATCATAAGAATAAAATCTCTCTAACATTATTAAGGTTAATTTAATGAAAGGAAAACCATGAAATCTTCATTTTAGAGTTGAGTCGGTTCAATGCCTGGCATTTTTGAATTTTTGAAAAGTCTTTGATTACAGTTTTTATTTTTTCCCAAAATAAAGGAATGTTTTTTGGAGTAAAATTTACTATCTCTATTACTAAGAGAACTTAAACTCCAGGTGGCATTAAAAAATTCCACTCTGTATACAGGGTATCCCAAAAGTCGACGATATACCGGAAGCTGGAGATACATCAAGTAATAACAGCTACCGGAAAAATAATAAAAAAAATTTTTGCCCAGTGGTGAAGTATGAAATTATAGGTATTTCAAAAAATACTAAAAATTAAACACCATGTGATGTTCATTTCAGCCTTGTTTCTACAAAACTCCATATTTAACCTAGAATATAATTACGTATATAGATAAACGTCCAGACCTGGATTTTTTTTCTTGTTCTGTGCGGGAATCGAACCCGCTACCACTGGCATCTGAGGCAGACAGCGTTACCCTATCGTGGTCGTCAAAAATATTTGAATCAACTCAAAACATCTTCTGTAAAACACCTTTGTGCTAAGTATGACAACGTGGCATTTTCTATCTCTTTTTTATCGCTATGCACAGGTACATTTCGCAACGTTTTGCGTTGTACATTGTATGCAACATTCCTAAACGTTTAAAATATTTTTGTTGTTTATTGTACGGCTTCAGTGACACACGTCTATTGAATGAATGTTAAGGAGATTGTACAAGATTGATAATTTATAAACTCATTATATTGAGATTGATGATATATTGAAAAGTATGCACTTTTGAACCACATATTTTTGGCAAAAAGTATTATTTAACAAAAGGAAAGGAACAAAACCTCAAAATTAACACCTTGTACAGGGTATTCCGCCTACCCTAAATATCTTTTTTAGGAACGGTATTGTAGTAAACATTACAGAAAAAATATATAAAAATTAAAATTCGAAATTTATTTTTAAATTTTTGTCAAAAATTGAAAAATAAATTTCTTTTTTTTACTATTTTTTCTGTAATCCTTATGGGTACTTTCTCCGTGAAGGTGTTATACAACGTGTAACATAATGAAGAGATAATACATAAGGGGATTGTATGTTTGATGATGTAGTTTATAAGTAACAATAACAGCAATCCTTACGGTTCGGCGGACAAACAAGTTCAAAGTTTAGATCAAAATATCCCTTAAAACAGCTGTTAGCTTTTGATAAAATCTATTCAATAACAGATGGCGTAAAAATAAAGTGATGGGTAACTACCACACCAATCGATCGACCGTCAATCGAAGGTTGAATGGAACAGTCGACGTCGATCGATAGTTTAATAAATAAGATACGATATAAACGTACCAGCATATTTAGTTTAGTATCGCTCAGTAAAAAAAATAAAGATATGGCACCACAAACTTTCTTCCAAATAGTCACTGTTGATGAACGTAGCTACCTACGACGCGGTATTTTATTGATAACACTACGACGTAGTACTACAAAATGTTTAGTAGTAGCGCGTAGTCGTCTTTATTTGTTCATAATTTAGAGTGACCAAGCTTTGCTCCATATGTAAGCGAATATATTTATTACCTTGTAAAAAAATCATATCCTTTTTTTGCAAAAATCGTTTCTATAAATGATACTTATTGTGTAAAAATGTGTATTGTGTATAAATTAACCATGCAGAAAGGTTAATTTATAAAGATATGCCGCGGCTGGAACTATATCACCGTCAGTGTTATGCGATGTGTACAAAAATTTATAACGCCTTGCCTAAAGAATTTAAAACTCTTCCGAATAATAAATTAAAAGTTCAACTTACAAAATGGCTTAAAAATAAATGTTTCTATTCTCTAGAGGAATTTTATAAATGTAAAAATGAAAACATCTGAACATGAAATAAAATTGTAATAAATACTACTAATATAATGACATGAATAATATGTAAATTGTATTGAGACTATAAATTTATTATTTTTATGTTAACAACAATATTGCATGCTGATGGACAGCATAGTATGTAGAACTTGAAATGATTATATAACAACTTGTATGTACGATACTATAAAGCAATAAATAATTTGAATTTGAATTTGAATTAAAAAAATTTGGTCGGTGACTAAAATATGAGGAGTAGGCGAACAAAACGTAACATTTCCAGTTTTAAGAGATTTTACTTTTTTTTTAGTTTCGCGTTGGCAACCCTGATACCTATCGATCGATGCAATAAAACTCACCAAAAAGCTTTTTCTTTGGCTTCAAATTGATCCTGGATTATTGCTATTCTTTCAAAACGACACTTTTTTCAAAATTACATCCAACTATTATCAGTCTATACAAAATACTTTCAAAAAGAAACTTTTACTATACAAAAGGAGCATTTACTAAATTCATTCTAACAAAAAGCATCTATTCCATTTGAAATGATAGCAACACCATATTGATTTGTCATTATGGCTTTGACGGATTCGAAGACTGTAAAACGAGATGGTACTGTTGTAGGGACGTTGCAGTGCATTAAAATTATAGATTTAGTTCTGGCAACGAACCCAAGCTGCATTTGCTAAAAAGACGAAAATCTTTCGAGAATCTTACATTAAGTAGATTGAAAAACAGGCGTGTCATAAGTACTGCTAAAAAAATTACGTAATGTCATTGTTAACAAAAATATATGGAGAGGATAGGAGGAGTAATGATGAGCTAGCTTGGTACAATACAGTACTGAATATTAAAGACTATAGAGACATTGGTGACGGAGACAAGGAGATGAACGAATCCCGCTACTGCATTTTCTTAGAACACTGTCCAGTTCATGTACAGGGTCCGCCATCTAACGTTTTTTTTTTCAACTAGTGCTTATTTCGTGAATGGTAACACTTAGCTCATGTCTGATTTGACAGATAATTAGTTTTATCCTTCCGCTGAACGAATATACGCTTGAACGACTGACCACCCAATGCGTTTTCGCTTCGCTAGTTGGGCCTGCGATCGACTTACAGAAGATGCCGATTTTGCCAAAAAATCATTTTTTCATATGAAGCTCATTTTGATCTTGGCGGGTATGTAAACAAGCAAAATTGTGGCATTTGGGGCACAGAAAACTCGCACGCATACATTGAAAAGCCGATTCACCCAAAACGAGTCACTCTTTGGTGCGGATTTTGGTCCAGAGGCATAATTGGGCCATTTTTCTTCGAAAATGAGCAAGGAGTGGCCGTTACAGTTAATGGCGATCGTTATCGGGCCATGTTGAACAAATTTTTGTTCACAAAAATTGAAGAGGAGGATATTAGCAATATTTGGTTTCAACAGCACGGCGCTACGTGCCACACAGCCGAAGCTACACTCGATGTTTTGCGCCCTGTTTTTGAAAATCGCATTATCAGCCGCAGAGCTGATATCGTTTGGCCACCTCGGAGCAGCGATTTGACACCGTTGGACTATTATTTGTGGGGTGCCCTCAAAGATAAGTGTTACGCCGACAAGCCGACGTTTTAAAGGACAATATTCGTGAAGCCATTGGTGAAATACAGCTGCACACAATCAATAATGTGCTTAAAAATTGGACCGATCGTGGCTACTGCATGGCCAGCCGAGGCAGCCATTTGAATGAAATTATTTTCTATTATTAACCGGAAGGATTGTACTTTCAAATAAAAAAAGAAATTTGAGAAAATATTCATTAGTTTTTTTTTATAGCATTTAAAAAAAAAAAAGTTATTTGGCGGACCCGTTATAATTTAAAGTTTAAATGTCAAACCAAGTTTAAATAAAAAAAAATGTTCCTACTAACAGAACCTATTCAAAGGCTGTTGCAGGATTTGTCATTTTCTATCATTAACGAATCCTGACTCTGCACTACCTAATCATTTTTGAAAGAGTAATGTTCACGGTCCAAGCAGTCTCTGACCATCTACTTTTTGTTAGGCATGTGAATGTATAACGCTGATATTGTCAATATTGTCATTGAAATGCTGTCTATTCATATCTAAATGGGTGGAACGACTTTGGTCAAGTCTGACATAGGTCAAATTGGTAATTCGTCAAGTCCCCTTTTCGACATATTATGAAATTTGCCAAACATGCTATTCGTAAACTTAATCAAGTACAGTCATTAGCAATAGAAGCACACTAGTTTGAGCACTCGTCCGGCAAACGAGGGGTCCCAGGTTCGAGTCCTGGCCGGGTAATTATTATTTATCACATTTTTTCGGTTATTTAAGAATAATTGAGCATTATAAATGCAAAAACTTAAAAAACAATATAAAAAGAATAATTATAAGTATAAATTTTCCACATTTAATCAATTAACCTTTACAACGAATGGCGTTCAGTTGCACAAAACCAAATATCTTGAGTAATCGTCTTTTGCCATTGCTATGGAAAATATTTTTGAAATGCAGACTTGACTTAATTTCTTAGAAACTATTTAGGGATTTTAATTTCAAGTAAATGATACGTGTAGTCTATTGAGTATCTAGAGAGGGTGAAATATTAATATCCTTGCTGCGGCTTCTAATATAAGTAAATGATTTGGAATTAACCGAAAATGAGTAAATAAATAAATAAATAAATAAATAAATGAGCTATTATATTATTTGCACTACTTATATATTGTTTTAATACATATCATGAATTGTCAAAAGTCTGACAGGTTAGCTATGATCATTACTCTTTCTAAACAGTTAGGAATTAAAGCTGATTCATAGAATTTTAATTTTTCATAAAAGTCACTTTTCCCAAGTTATTCCTGCAAAACGTAACTTTTCCATAAAACGACCCGACAAAAAGGCATATCTAAGTTTTATCCCAACAAAACGTAACTTCTCCAAATTTATTTTACAAATAACATCAATATTATATGATGTTTTTTAAATATACAAAATACATTAATTTCATTGTTTTTTTATCTAATTTGATGCCAAAATTTCAACACTGAATGTTTTCAGCATAAATAGTTATACAGTTTTATTTGATTTCTGTAAAATTTAAAAAAGTGGAAAAGTGACGTTTTGTTCGCCAACTCCTCATATAGTAATTTGGCCTTTTATACATGAACTTTAATAATATTAAATTATATCTGATCGGTTTTTCACGAAAAATCTAGTTCAAAGTTCAAACAGACAAACCCTTTGGCTTTATATTAGTATACATTATGACGACATATAGAAATTTAAGAATATAATCATACATAACTATTTTTAGATAGGAATACTTGCTACTTTGTGTAGACAGGTCGACTTTCTGAAGGGGTGGATTGAATTTCTATTCATAAAAAAATATTACTTATTTGTATTACTCACACTACATTATTTAGCTCAAATTAAGTTTCGTAGAGAGCTAGTGCTGTAGTGACTAAATACCGGATCCGTACTTAAATTATAAATGCGAAACTCTATCTTTCTGTTTATTTTTCCAGCTAAACCATTCGACCCATTTGTAGAAAATTAGTAATGAAAATAGCTCGCAACGATTTTTACAACAGGATTCAGTAAAAACATAAATATTTAATCTATAAAATCTGTAACAATTTAATGCCAAACTGCGCCCGAGTGGAGCCAGGTAGTACAGCTAGTTTATAGGACATATTTTAGGTATTCTTCATATAGCTATGAAACCAATTCGACCATTACAATATTTATAAAAAAATTAAATAGTAAGTATAGGTATCGCAATACTAAATCCAGATAAATAAAATATAAATATTATATTACCTATATTATCCTTTACATAAGTTTACTTAAAAACTAAACCTCGTTATCGTAAAAACGAATTTCGTATAATAATAATAATAGCACTGTACTACTATATAACTACTGTTGGGTACTCTGTGACATTTCTGTGCGCTGACGAGTTCATTTACGCGACTGCCCGCCACGCAGTTCCATACAGCGTTAATGCCTACTGCGCTCGAGAATCCTCGTCTTAAATGCATTATGAAATTACGTGTAGGTATACGAATAACGAAGGATCACTTCGAAGAGGACCCGAGGAGCGACGGCGCTCTTTTAGACGTGAAACACATGGTGTAATAGCACACGCTTCGTGACGACGGCCAACATCCTTACCACTTCCAACGGACGCAAGAGCTGACAGCGGCGGATTTGCTACCTTAGCTAGACTTTTACTGGTGTGTACACAAGTCGCGTGGATGCTGATCTACACTTCGCAAAAAAAGTGTTGTGGAGTAAAACGACGGAGTTCTCGCTGACTATGATTGTCGAGTTCGTGAGTGAGTGTTGTTTTGTGAGTGTGAGTTGAGTGTTTTACGCAAAAGGAACAGAATGTTAGGTAGGTATTTCGATTAAAATAAGTGCGGTATAGCGCCGCCGGCGCACCGAGTCTGCTACAAAGTAATGTAAGTAATCGTAAAGTTTTATGTTCTTGTTATTTAAAAAAGGTAATTTTTATGTTACAAATACATGTTGTATTATTTGTTTTCGTTTACTAGAGTAATGAACATTCTGTCATTCAATGTGATAAATGAATAGGCTAGTTCGTAAAAAATCTGCTGATAGCCGTTTTACTCGTGGTGGCGGTAACGCAATTCTCGCTACTCATCCGGGCTAACCCTTAAGTTTCATCTTTCCATTTTGTTACACGTTGTATAATTATTTTCTATTCTAGATTCCCCCTTTGTTCGCTACATGGTATCTCATAATACAAACTTTGCTTACTTTGAGGCCATGTAGTTGGTGTGATTGTCTGGGGATTTTATTATTTCTTATAATTTATTTAAAAGAATATGATGATTATTAATAAATTTTATTTATTTATAATCATCATTCACTTGACGGCTTACATCTGTTTTCATCATAAAAATATCTAACGTCACCGGGATTCAAACCCAGTACCTCTGGCATTAAAGGGAATACCACTACGTCATCAAATTATGAACGTGAACCTTTTTGTGTGGGTACATTATAAACAAAATCTAGAATTATTCAAAGTAAAAATATTCTTATGTATCATAGCTACCTACTACATGAATCGTCAACTATGACGACTCTTTAAGGTGCGTAAAAGTTCGGAAATATACATTTCAACGGCCAGTGATGTTATAGTTACTGTGTGCTGCCTAGCCAATTATCCCCGTGCATTGACAAATAAAACCAATCACATTACGAAAACAATTAGGTGTTAAAAGAAAACAAAGGTCGTTTACCGCTTTTCAAAGAGATTTTATTTAAAGTTACTCTTCCGTGATTTTTTAGTCCACTGCTTGTGACAGACAATACTTATAATCCGAACAACAATGGTGGGTTTCAATATTGTATCTTTATCCAAAATCTTTCTGATTACAACTAAAATCTAGATTTGCTTTTGTATGAAAGAAAAGTGGATTTGAGATTGAGATTCGATATTGGAACCTCACGCTAGTCGTATATTTATTACGTACTAGCTGCTGCCCGCGACGTCGTCTGCGTGAACGCTATGCAGCACCAAACGCACCTACGATTTTAACACTGCTAGTGTGATAATATGTAGCCTATATGTTGACCCGACTTCTTAACTATCTTCATGCCAAATTTGAAGTAAATCCATGCAGTACTTTTTGAGTTTATCCCGGAAAGACAAACAGACAAACAGAAAAAAAATCTAAAAACTATATTTTTTGTTTCTGTTTCGATTGTAGATCATACCCCAAGTATTCTTTTAAAAAAATATTCAATGTACAGTTTTGACTTTCCTACCATTTTATTATATGTATAGATATTTCATGCTCTTCCGTAATTGTAAAATTAGGTGCACTTTTTTGGAATAGTTTAGGAGCTCTTCATTAGGTGCGTTTTGAAATGGTTGCGGTAGGTGGAATACCTCTTATTGCTGACTTATTACAAAAAATATTTTAGTATACAATTTTAAAAGTCTGTATTGGTACAAAGTTTTATTATACATTTACTTACAGTGCTATATGTACGATGTAACTTGGTAAATAAAAATTGTAGCTTGACTAGACTCTATTTATTTTATTATTTATGGAACAAATATAAAAAAATAAAAATCCATTTTCGGTATTTCGAGAGTCGTTCATATAAATTATTAAGTCGTCATTTCGCAATAACGCAATCTCATTTAATTTAAATCTTAATAAACTTGCAAATGAAATAAGAAAAATATCGAGTGAATCATCAAAATCCACTGGAATCATTTCTTTATTGTACTTAACATTGATTTAACATTTTGTATCCTATTGTACCTAAATATTATTATTACAGAGTACAATAAAATTGGCGGCCTTATCATAAAATTACGCTGTACGCATCACTAGGCCAAAGTTCAATCATCGACAAGACCCAATAAATATTTCAATTCGCGTAAGCAAAATAACATTTACAATCATAATTAAAATACATAAAAGAATAACTGATAAAATTATAAAACCTAAGACAATAATATGAAATTGTAACTTGTACAGGAAAACGTGCTTCATGAGTTTCTGCAGTGCGATCTCAGTATCTTTTCTTAGGCTTAGCAACAAAGAAGTTTATTTATTTTACAAAATAACAAACATTTAAAATGAACACGGTACACATTTTATTACTCTTGTCGTGTGGCAGTGGGTTTTAAATATTAACCGAACCAGTGACCCCCAAGCCCTGGCTACACCGTTTAAAACAAGGATTCAAACCAAGGTGACTTTGCTAGTTTACAAAAGTGTAGACGGCTGTTTGCAACCACATTTCGCTTGACCATAGCGGTTCTGCGCAACCTTGGTTTGCGTCCTAAGCTGGAAGCTTGTTTGAAACGCCGTTTGTAACAGACCGAATGAAGCTCGACGTTGGTTGTAAACGAAAGTCACCTAGGTTGCCTTGTTTAAAACAGTCTAGCCGGGCTTTACATCTTCAACAGATTCCAAACAAGTCGAAATTTTATTAGAAATTAATAAATAAACAACATTAATGTTTGTTTCCTTTTTCTAACTGATGATTAAGTCACTTACCACTTATTTTCCACATGGCATAGTCCAGAGTTGGATTCCAAGGAAGAGGCTGTGTGTTGGCTGTCAACCATCCTTCCCTTACTCCTGACATCGGCATTGACGTTGGCTTGTAGGTGACGTTTGAGAATACGATGAGATGATTCATGGGTTTTATATTCCAGTTGTAGCAATCTGCTATATCTAACGGCACTTTCAGTGTTATTTGTCTGTGGAAGATATGAATTGTTTATTAATTTAATCTTAAAATTGAATAAAAATAAGTTACTGATTGTAATAATCAAGAATCAAAAAACCGACTGCACGTCAAAACATGTCAAAAAAATGACGAATGGTAAAAACAACGAGGTAAAACAATTGGCATCTAACTGCACGGTTCAAGAGAAAAATTCGAAAACGAAATCGAACACCCACATTTTCTATCCTTCAAAAATTATACAAAATGTTCCAGTCATTCATGAAATTATAGTGAAAGTAACCATGATATCAATCATCAATATACAGGGTTGTTTTGTAGGCACCTACCAAATTTAAATATTACGTACTTTGATATAATACGAATAATCTGCATTTTTACTTTAGTATCGCTCTGTAGAAAAAAGTAAAAATATGGCACCTCAATTTGTTTCACGAATAGTCGTCGTTGATGAAGGCACTATGATTACGTTTAATAATATTACGAGGACGTAGTACAGTAGAATCTTGATAACTCGAATGTCAAGGGAAACCAAAAAAAAATCGAGATAGCAAGTTTTCGACTTAACAAGAATTTCGACATAAAAAGGCACAATTTCATAGAACATTTATTACGACAAATTACATTAGGTAACATAAAATGAGAGAGAGAAATATAACATCAGCTGTGTTTCTTAGAAATTCGAAAGTTTATTGAATGTATTCATTCCTTGCACGTGTGCAAAACAAAAACAATAGATAAGAGGCCCCGAGCCCCGAACATTCCTTTTTGATTTTATTGCCACGACTTTTGAGCTCCGGGAATCCCGAGTAAGAAATCATCATATTTTATGAACTTCGACTTACTGAGCTAGGTATTATTATTATTTATTGTACTACAAGACGTTTTGTCGCGCGACAAAACATGTTAACGATATTAGATTGCAAGGTCACACTTTGAGTTCAGTAGTTATGCATACCTACAGGCAATAAAAAAAGTTACCTACATAAGTTACGTACAATCTTTTCCTTCATACTTTTACGGGCTTTAGGACCGGCAAATTGCAAAAGGTTTTAGCAATTTAATGAGAAAAATTTAACATAATACTTTTAAGTGAATGCAAAAAAGATACAAAGAACAAGCATTTTGCAATTCGGCGTATTTAAAAAGATTAAATCAACTTATGTACATTAATTAAAGCTCTAATCAACATTATTTACAAAACTATTACGATTGAGTTTCAAATTCAATACTTAAGTAAGTGTTCAAAATGATTACCATGTTTCTCCAGGCAGAGTCTAGCACGTTTTAATACAGTTTCCTTAATTTTGTTAAGCACTGCAGTGTCACTTTTCACTTTTTCAAATGCACTCACTATTTGGGTTTTTAACTCAGAGAGGCTTTGAGCTTCGTTCTGATAAACAAGTCAAGGGTTTTGCGGGCTCTCGCGAACGCAACTGCGATACGCAGACTGCGCGTGCACTGCCGTCGAGGATGCGCGAGCGACTGAAGGTCTTGGCAACAGACAAGTGTTTCCGGATTTGCGACGGCGCCGCCGCCGGCCGGTTTCGTTCACGTCCGGTCATGTCGGTACCATACCTACTCGATGTAATGGCACTTATTTTCAAGAAGATACGATTGTTTTTTGAGAATTTGGACGTCTGTGATGTAATTCATTCGGCCAAATACGTTGCACCTCTGCGCGTAGTCTTTATAGTTCATAGTATTGATTCATAAAATAGTATGACCACGTTGTGCTTAACATTATAGTGAATAATATGAATTTCGGTGAAAAAAAATTACTACTTATTTTTGGCAGAAATGGTTTCTATTAATGATACTTATTACGTAAAAAAAATTTGGTAGATGTTGTCAAATGAACCCTGTATATAAAACTGTTCCGTTACTGACTGAGTGACTGACAGACAACGTACAGCCGTAACTACTGGGCGTATAGAGCTGAAATTTGGAACATACATTTTTTAGGGGATGTAGGGGTGCACTAGGGAAGGAATTCCCGAAATTCCCACGGAAACGGGAAATATAGGACTTTTTAGTTTGTATGAAAATTTTTGTTCCTTGAGTGCACGGATACGATACTTGGCATAAAGGTTTTTCAAAAAGTGACTGGTTGTTTTATGGAAGGAATTCCCAAAATTGCCACGGCAACGGGAAATATATGATGTTTTAGTTTGTATGAAAAAATCTTATTCCTGGAGTGCACGGATGTGATACTTGGTGGTTTCTTAATAAGTGTCTGTTTGTATTATGGAAGGAATTCCCGAACTTCCCACGGGAACGGAAAATATAGGACTTTTGAGTTTATGCGTGTACGAAGTCGCGGGCAAACGCTCGTTTTAAATAAGTTTGCTTACCTATCGGTTGTGTTGTATGGTGATCCTACGTATGGACTTATCGAAGCGAACGTGGTGCCACCCTTATAGATGGAGACCAGGGCCATATCCATCGTATGAAGCTGCGAAACAAATAATAAATAGTAAATTGATAATTCTGACATTCGCACAATATAATCTAGCCCAACTTAAGTAACTAAATAAAAAAATAACGTTATGGATACTATAGGGTCTTTCAATAAGGACGAATCGATTTCAAAATGGAGTAAAACAGGCCACGTGCGAGATATTGAAGTTTTTTTTTTTTGAAAGACCTATTCATGCCATTTTTTTTTATTATGACATGATTTAACTGCCCGCCGCGTCTTCGAACAGTGGTATATTTTTGAGAGGTCCTATTTTCAGCAGACAACCAAAAATCAACAGGCAGTTCCATTATTTAGCCTAAATGGAACGATATGGTCGGGGATGACATGTGTTTCCAGCAAAACGGCACGGAAAAATGGTCCTTTCGCATGAACGATTTGAAGGTAGGGTTCTTTCATGCAGAGGTTATGTGAGTTGGTTGGGTGATTTGATTCGACTGAAAATTGGACCTCTTAGATTTGTCAGATTTGTGCCACGGTTTAAAGACGCGGCGGGCAGTTGAATAATTTCATAATCATAACAAAATGACATAAGTTTTCGTTTAAATTTATAATTTTTGGTATGGAAACTTCACTGGTCTCTGTATAAATTATATATTTTAACTATAAGTACCTATAATGACTGTTTGTTTCCTGAATAAAGTAAAATAAAATAAGTATATAGGTCTTTAAAATAATGGAACTATTTCGTTAATATTCCGTACACAGTCTGTTTTATTCCATTTTGGAATCGTCCCATCCTTATTGAAAGACCTTATACATATCAGATAATATGAACATACATATGAAACATATACATTTTTTATTGAATAAAATAAAACATTCATGATTTGACAACTGATATCTGTGCTTATTGCACAAATATGCTCCTCCAGTGAGATTTGAACCCTCTGGCTTATAAGGCAAAGTATGTTACCACAATACCAGCCGTTCGTCAATTGAGAATCAGTAATTTAGTAAATCCAACCTTGTGAAAATTTAAGAAAACAAATGAGCAATTTTAGATTTTTTTTTTTTTTTTTTATAAGTGACTAAACCCGCGTTTGACCTCAATCTCACCTGATGGTAAGTGACGATGAGGTCGAAGATGAAAGCACACGGGTTTAGGAAGGAACTGGCTCTTTATACAATATTGCCGGAACACATTACCGCCGGAGCGGCAACATTTGGCGGCAGACTTTATATAAAGGGTGGTCGCTAGCCAGGCGGACCCAGAAGGGATCCTACCACCAGAGAAAACTTTTACAGTTTGCCCGGGAAGAGAAGCATGGAAGTAAAGTTTTTTTTTTTTTTAGAGAGAACCCGCGTTTCACCTCAATTTAACATGATATGATGTTAAGCGACGATGAGGTGAAGGATGGAGGTGCAGAGTTTATGAAAAGGTTTTAGGAATTAGAAAACGCCAATAAAACCTCCGTCCCTTAACTGACTTTTACAGTTTGCCCGGGAAGAGAAGCAGCTGGCACATTCGATGTTTTTCTTTCGCTCCCAGTCCAGCGTGGAAGTAAAAAAGATAACTCTGAACTCGATTCTGATCGTAATTATGAAATAAAGTAGGTATTTAATTTTTTTCACCAGGAATCCCTGTGAATAAATAAAGATACCTTACTACAATTTTCCCGGCGCGCTGCATCAGTCAACACGCACATACCAGTGCTCCCGCCACACGCACTCTTTACGCTTATGTTACCATGCGTTGCGTAACGAATTCTTTAACTGTCGGTGAAATAAATAAATAATTAATATTTATTTTTTATTTTATTTTTCCCTTTATGTATGATTTCAAACTATCACGTCCTGGAATCAAGTCGAAAATGACCCACCAGTCACCCTGTTTTTTTGAAGAAATATTCGATTTTTGTTTTAAATGTGCACACTTAAGCATCATGTCATGTCATAATTTGTAAACATTGTTTTTCCTAAGATTTATTTAGCATATTTCTGTATAAATTGTACCAACGTTTCTGAATTATGTTATATACTGATCATATTACACATATCGAGTCAAACTAGACCAACTAAATAGCATTTTTATTTTTATTACTGTTCTTGCAAAATAATAGTACTTATATGGATAAAAATGATAAATAAGATCGATCCCGGCTGAGATTCAAAAATTAGTTTAAAATCTCTTATGCAATGATGATACAAAGTTATTATTTCTCTATCATTTACCACGTAGAGTTGTACTTCCACTGCAGGGTAAGAAAAAAATAAGTTACGCAACATTATGACAGTTTCCTCATAGTAAAAAGATTCAAGGAGTTCCCGCAAGAAATATTAGCCTTGCTGTCCGTCTTTTTCATGGTTTTGATATATGTTGTTTTCTGTAGTAATGTTTGCTTTTAAGTTGTATTTCTGTTAAGCTAAAAACTCTCTTAGTAATATAATTTAATTTAGCTCTGTAATAAATTATAATCTCAGCTATAATAAGGCATTAATCTCAACAGCAATAAGCAATCATCAGCAGTTCGTCTATCATCAGGCTGTATCTTAAGAACGGTAATATTTGGATAGTTGGAATTATCACAGATGACGCATTTTTTTACCGCTATAACAGCACATAATTAGAATTAGAACTCAGTAAATATTTAGGGGGCTGCCATACAATAGACACAAACAACAGAGTTTTATTTAGTCTGTCATGTAATGTTATTTTATTTTCTTTTAAAAATTTTTTGTTAGTTCCCAATACAGTGGTCCATTATATGCAAACAGTATTGGAACTGTTGGTGACAAAGTCCGACTTGCATCAATCCGGATTATTATTATGATATGAACACGCGTGAAATTAGAACATCTATACTAATATATAAAGCTGAAAAGTTTGTTTTTTTGTTTGTTTGTTTGAACGCGCTAATCTCAGAAATTACAAGTGGGATTTGAAAAATTCTTTTTGCATTTGATAGCCCAACTCTTGAGGAAGGTTATGGGCTATATTTTACCCCGAAATTCCCACGGGATCAAAAGTTACGCGGGTAAAACCGCGCGCGGTGGCTAGTCTTAAATAAAGCAACTCATATAATGCATTTACTTCATGATCGTAATACAAGACTATATTCACAGCCTACTTCAGAATAATTTAATTTGTAGGCAAGGAAACATCAAAGTTTTCTTGTGGTTTACGGATGTTGTGTAAGTATTTTTTGTTTTGTTTCTTGTGTATTAGAGAACAAAGTTTCACTTGATATTGGTTTTTTCATAGCTGTGGGGTTATGAAATGATAGTCATATAACACACTAACTGTTTCGCATGGTTTTACCCTCGCATCTATAGCTTATTTATGTGCTATGTCAGACTGTACACTATAACTATGCCAAATTACATCCAAATATGTTTTGCTGTGATTGAGGAACAAACATCGATCCATACATAGTAAGATAAGTTGTCGTTGCCTAGTAGCTCACTCGATATCGCTGGTTAAGCAACGTTTGAAGCAGTTTGAACAAAGATGGGTGAACGCTGAACATTAAATTTATCTTGTAAGTTAAATAGTCGGTTCCGGATGGTGTATGCTTGTATAGATGTAATTGTTAAGGATTGTTAGAAGCCATTTTGGTGCCCTCACAATTGGCGTTAGGGCTTAAACATTCTCATTACGCTAGAGAGAGACCGAAAATCCTGCAGTGAGATCATTATAATGACGATGATGAGCATAACCAAAATCTTATACTCGATACATAGGTAATCAGGTGTTTAGCAATTTATTAAATGGTTCTTTGCTACTATTTTTATTTGCACAAATTGTAGAAATTAATTTCACAGCTGAAGTAGTCATTAGCAGTGGAGAAGTCGTTGTGGCGCCATGGTTACTGTTATCAAACGATATCGCAAACATTACATAATTAACATAAGTAGTTTTTGAGATATACCGATTTTAAATATTTTGCAAATGTGTTTTTTTTCATGCATTTATCCAATTTTTTATTTCATAAGATAATTAAGGAGAGATTATTCATTCAATCTAATGTATTAATAACGAAAATTTATCGGTAAAAAAAATAACAGCGAAAGCTTGTAGATTTTTTTATTCAAGAATTTCAAACTTGATTTTTAAAACTAAGCTGGTGTAAAAAAAAAGTATATGACAACCCAATGGAACTTTATTTTAAAAACATCTACAATTCATAAAAAAATTCAAAGGTATAACAATCTACAAAAACTATTTAAAATGTATTTTTATCATTACTCAGATATGGACCAGAGACCTAATTGTCGAGGTAAAATAAAATGAAAGAAGTAAAGTTATCGATCTTTTAACATTTATTAAGCCTTATTTTCTTACATTAAAAGCTAGAAGTGTCTACCTCTTGCTCGTACACATAGCCAGCATCTCCTTAAGGAATTTATTTTCAGTCTTCTAAGAGCCACTCCGTTATTTTTCACCAATTTAGCTACATGGTTCAATTTTTCAAGTAACGCTCTCATTTTTATATATATATATATATATATATATCATTGTCAATACACGGCTTCTTTAAAATAGCCCGACAGACAATAATCAAGTAGATTTAAATCCGACGAGCGTGGCGGCCATGCAATTGTACCACCGTGTCCTATCCATCGGTTCGTGTACGACTCGTTTAAGTGATTTCTTACTTGCTGTGCATAGTGAGCGGGTGCACCATCTTGCTGTAGCCACATCCTTTTGCGAACTTCTTCTGGTACATCGTTTACCATATTACCAAGCTCTACTCTTAAAAAAAATAATGAGCTCCATTCAGTCGTGGTGGGAGTTCAAATGGACCGATGACTTGTCTGTTTAGTATCCCAGTCCATAAATTAACTCCAAAATGGTGCTGAAACCTGTCTTCCCTTACTACACGGGAGTTTTCGACGGCCCATTCATGGAGGCAGTGCATGTTAAAGACGCCCATTCTCTTGAAACAAGATTCATCACTCCACAAAATTTAATAAACTTGCACATTTTTAAGAGAAGAGTTGGAGAGCACTACCTCTCCTTATCATAATTTGTAGAAATTAGACTTTTATTTTATGTTTATCCTTAAAGTTGTTATAAATAATATTGTTGATGTATGTAGGTTTTGTCTGTATTTATTTATATATATTTATGTAGGTGTGTTTATGAATTATATGCTCATTTATTTATATATTTATAAAGATATTTTATATTCATTACTAACTTAGCTGCACACTAAATTGCTCTTTATACATCCCACTCTCCACTCGCAGAACTGCTGAAAGAGATTTCGCTAGGAATAAGCAGTACCTTTGTACTATTTAATTATATTTCTGTGATCTATTATTATTTGTAGTGTGTATATAAAAAGTTAAATAAAAATAATAATAATAAAAAACCGTGGATCTTGTCTGCACCGGCGCCACATCCCTGCAGAAATCTAAACGGCGGCGGTGATAATTCGCTGGCAGCAATGCTTGCACCCGTTGGACATGATACGGGTGCATGCGGTTTCTTTTCAAGATTCTATTTACCGCAGTTGTAGCGATACTCGTGCGTCTAGAAACATGGCGAATGCTAGTAGAAAGATCTTGTCTAACTTCCATCATTACCTAATCTTCATCCAGCTGTCTAGGTCTTCCTTCACGTCCGGTAATGCCAGGGATTCGACCCTCCAAACAAGCGTTACTGACGGAGAGACAAACTCGATGATCGGGATAGCGTTCGCGATTTGGATACCGCACACGATATCTATGTGCGGCCTCCCGAGCATTATCGTCACATAAACCGTTAATAAAATAGATTTCTGCGTATTCACGAGCAGTAAAAATAGTGGGCATTTTCAGAAATTGAGAATAATCGAATACTATTTATGTGCGATAGCTGAACAATAAGAACAGTTAATAATTTTTTTTTATTACTTGCATTAATCGAACTGTCACTGTTTTAAGTGCCTAGTTTAAAATTAAAATTTTCCATTTTCTATCCAGCAAGCAACTCTGTATAGATCTTAAAATAAGAAATAAAATCATTAAACATATTTAAGACTTAGTGGGTTTTGTTATCGTTTTATAGTAAAAAAAAAATATGTTTCGTTGTTTTTTTTTTGTATAATGTTATACCTTTTTGAAATTTGTATAAATTATCGACATAGCTGCCTTTTTTTTTTACACCAGCATAATTTCAAAATGAATTAATACATTTTAGGATTTAAAAAAATACATATTTCAGCTTTTATTTTCACAGATTACTAATAATCCCTCACAAATTACAAATTAATTAGAATAGTCTTTTCTTAACTATTTGCAAAAATAAAAAGCTAAAAAATTGCATGAAACGCACGCAGTAAGGGAAAATCCTATAAATATTCAAAATTGGCGTATCTCAAAAACTATTTAGCCTAGGAAAAAAAATTTGTGGTTCGAATTCCAGACAACTTCATCTCCAGTTTTCCGTTGGTCCACTATTTACGGCACATCCTGTATAATAAAGTAATGTATTAAATGAATCACCGCAAGTTTTTATGAAGCTTAAAATCAGGTCAATGTTCTTAAAAAAAATATTCACAGCCATTTTAAATGAATATACCTGATCTGTAGCCTACATCTGTAGGTTTAGGTTTTTAGGAGATATTTCTTCCATCCATATTTTTAACAGAAAACATTTTTTACTTTCTTCTTCTGGAGTGCATAATATTCAAGTGAATGGTTTTTAATATAACAGGAAAACTGGAAGACATTTCCAAGATGCTCCCCACTCTATCTCATTTATCACATTTAATAATTACTAAAACAATTATATGGTAACCAATGGTCATAAACATATTTCTGCCCTTGTTAACAAAATCTACTTATTACAATATTTTTTAGACTATTATATTAGTAAATGTATAAATAACTGAGAATTATTAGCGGTTTGCGTGTACATTTCGATTTCGCTTCAAGTAGATTAACCTTGTTTTTGTTATTAATACTTGCCTATATCATTTGTTTCACGCATTGGTAGCTGGAATATGATGTCTTTATAAATTTTTTACTGCTGATTGCATATAAAAATAAAATACTAATTATTATATTGTTTTATACATTTTGTGAACTGAAACCAGGTGGATATTATTTTTGGAATCATTAAAGTTAGTTTTCGTTGTAATTATAGAGTAGACCTTGCCAAATAATCTAATGCCGTGAACTGACAGTTCGAAATGTCAAAAAGAAAAATAATGAATGAGAATGATTGAAATTGAATGGTTTTTTTTTCATTCGTTTAGAATAAATTTAGACAAATGTACGCGAATGTGAGGTGTACTTTATCTATACAGTAACTTAAACATAAATAATAAAATACCAGCACAACTGAAATTAAATAAATATAAACAATATTTTAAAGTTTCTTGCATTTAAAATGCTTAATTCGTCTTAAATAAATGTGTTACATAAAAATCACCCGACCAGAACTCGAACCTGGGACCTCTCGTTTGCCGGGCGAGTGCTCTCCCACTGAGCTACCGGGGCCTGGCGCTATGCCTCGAAATTACTTAACACATTTTTTTTTGGTTTTAAGTTATATTGCTAACGTAGCTCCATCTAATGGTATAGCTTTGCAGCTAAGACCACCCGAGAACAATTTCTTTACAGAAATTGATTGAAATGTTTAATAATATTTTAAAGTTTTCTGCATTTAAATGCTTAATTACTCTTATATAAATGAAAAAAAGAACTGAAATTAGTTGTTTGAATTTTTTTAAAGACAAGGAAAAAGTAAGTGACGTAAAGCATCTCCACTCTAGAAATGAAAAAATGAAAGTAGAAAGGAAAACAAATATTTTCCGTGTCAATAGTATATTTCATTACGAGTGCGGAAAGCCTGTCATTGCAAAGAGTTCCGACAAATGTCTACACGAGCCGAGGCGCAGCCGAAGGCGAGGGTTGACAGTCGGAACAAGTTGCAATGACGGTTCCGCACGTGTACTAAACGACTATTTTTAATACAGTTGCGAAAAAATGAAGCAATTTAATAAAATAATAAAAACACAACAAACTCAACAATAAACAAAATGGCGCCAACCGTAAAAGAATATAAGCAAAGATTTTTTTGTTTTCTTCACACATCCTGTCTGGGTAGGCAAGGGAACTATGCCCATACAGCCAAGTCTTTAGTAGATTTTTTTTATTAATATGTAATGAAAATTAAATGTAATGAGATGAAACCTAACCTAACACATTGAATCAAATCATTAAATCTGATATTGAAACAAATTAGTAGCTTCTTTTCAGAAATATTTGCATGAATCTTTAAAACTTCTATGAATTTTTTTTTGTAAAAACTTCGTGGTTGGTTTTTTTCTTTTTAATAGACATTATTTTGACACTTGGGAAAGAAAAAGCACGAGTGCGTAAAAGCCCACTTTCCGAACGCTACACGTCCCTGCAATACGCCACTTTTTGAGCAACTGTATTAAAAAATATTTTTTTTCCTAAGTAGGTACATATATAATTAAAATATTATATTTAAAAAAATCATTCATTCAATTAAACTGCCTTTTTTTTTCTTCCCTAAAGTGGGTACCTACATTGTAATAGTCATTTTACTGCATTGATAAATATGCCAGGGTATAGAAGATGCGCGATGTTAAATGCGTGTCATTTTTGATTACGTTAAGAATCTCAATAATTATTAAAATTTTGTCAAGAGCTGGGCAAGAGGCAAATAATAAAACATTTACGTCAAATTCGTCTGATATTTTCAAAAAAAAAAAAAAAAACAAATAGGACCTCAGCTGTTGTATAATGTAAGTTCTTATAGATATTGCAACAATTAAATAAGCTGTGATAATCAAAACCACAACCTCTCATGCTATTCGCTAGCTAGTCAAAAATATACATCACGAATTCCTACTGGGATTTTGCATTTTTATGTTTCGAATTTAACGCTTTTATTATCCACTGCTCGACAAACACCTCTCCAAGGTTTTCCACACCGATTCCTGCGGATTCCTTTGACCAAATCGAGTAGATTGAATAATAATTCGAGATGAGTAATCAGTAATATCTACTAAATTAAAGTATTTTCCAAAGGTAAATTTCCATTTTAAGTCTTCTAATCACTTTTTTACTCTTTCCTGTTTTATTAATGTCGTAGTATCTTTCTCGGATCAATAAACGTGCTTCATCACTACGGTAAAATGTTGAGTCGTAAGGATAACATTTGATACTTTTTTATTGCTTTGACCTTAGTTTCATTGACCTGATGATAAGTGACGTTGCTGTCAACAATGGAGTTCACGAGCTCAGGAAGAAACTACTTGTTCATAAAAGTCACTGGTGTGAGAATGTTTATCGGCTGATATAATAATATTTATTCAATTCAAATCCTATAAAGACTTTTTACCACTAAGCAGCGGTAACTTTTTTATATAAAGTCATTTTGCTTGCCTTCAATTCTAATCTTACCTGGCGATAACTAACTGAAAGTTTGCATTGACCATCATACAGGTTTAGGAAAAACGAGGAAAAGAATTTCAAGTAATAGAAAATCGCTTCTTGTGATAGATGAATACAGGGGCGATAATACTATGGGAAGCCGGTTTTCCTCAAATTAAATCGACCTTATAGTGTCAGTTTTATTCGTAGAATTTAAACACTGTATTTTTATGTTTGACACATCCCTATTTACCAACAAATACACAAGTCAAAAGCCTATTTCAGACATCATAAATAAACAGAGACGTTGAAATACACGTAAATATGTAAATTCTTTATTTATAGCCCGTACAATATACTTTGATATGTAAATTCTAAATGTTAATACCTTATAGAAACTAGAACAGGGGTCAAAACAAATGACCATCCATCCAAAAGACCCATCTATGTGTTTTTGGGGTTGTACCAAAAACGCCTCTATGTCATACAGCAAAGAGTATATTTGAATGAATAACTATAATAACAACTTTGTTTAGATAAACTGTAGAAAATCTGTCTTACTGATAAACGTTATTACCAATGCGATATAATTTATTTAAAAATAAAAATATTTTCTTTTTATGATTCCATGATACGTTGAGTTGAATGTTTGAACTAACTTAAAGCGACACTAACCAGTTAACATGTTTATATTCTTATGAGGACAACGCAATATCCGTTGTGAAGTTGTGAGTTTTATTATGTTTATTTCCATCAATTTTCATCCATTTTTCAAATAATCCAAGGATGGGACTTTATTCACAACAGGTGATAATCAACGAATGCATAGCATTAAAAAACCGACTTCACGTCAACACTTTGGCCGACTAATATGTCATCCACGTAAACATTCTCCGAAATCATAAATATTGTTTCAAAAATTAAAAATTTTCAATGAATTACTAAACCGATTTCGATGAAATTTATATGGGACTAACTATGAAATATCCTCTATCATACAAATTAAGATGTTTTAAAATCGATTCATATTTGTCCGAAATATCGTATAACAAAGACACAAAAAAACATACAGACGAATTGAAAACCTCCTCCTTTTTTGGGAGTTGGTTGAAAAGTGATCATGAAGATCAAAGTCATGTCAAAATACCAGGACCACAGAAATCAGTATTTCATTAGCCCGTGTAGAGTCGGCTTAAAACAGCCCTAGCGCCTCTGGATAAGCGCGTCGTAAAATGCAACTATTGTAGAATTTTCTGGAATTTTCTTCCATGCTGGACTGGGAGCGATAGAAAAACATCGAAAGTGCCAGCTGCTTCTCCTCCCAGGCATACTGTAAAAGTCAGTTAAGGGACAGAGGTTTTGTTAGCGTTTTTACGGGCGATAGGCTGACATCCTGTCACTGTAATAGTCTTTATCCATCATTATAACACCTCCAATTCGTCAAACGTGACATCAGATGCTTTGATAGCCTCTGGTGTTCTGCCTACCCCATTAGGGATACAGGCGTGAAGTTATGTATGTATGTAGAATTTTCCTTGGCGGAAAAACAAAAAAAAAACAACTTTTGCGAGGCTGGTGTTAGGATCCCTTCAGTGTCCGGCTGGCTAGTAACCACCCTTCGAATTAAATCTGCCGTCAAATATTACCGCTCCGGCACTGATATATTTTGGCAATATTTTATAAAGAGATAGTTCGTCCCTAAGCTTATGCTTTCTTCGACCATCGAAAGATCTTCAACCTCATCTTCACTTACCATAAGGTGAGGTTGAGGTCAAAACCGGGCTTAGTCTTATTAATAAAAAAAGGGAAAAAATGCAAGCAGTTCATACAGTTCACACCTTGGCGACCCGTATCAAAAAGGAACTGCCAAAGCGTTTAGTTACATTTTTTTGGAATAACCACCACATAAGGATGCAAGTTCTGCTGGCGTCTAGTAAGCAGGTGGTAAAAGCACTCGCGCAATTTCCAAAATGTGTTTTGGTTACAAATGGGCATTTATACTTATATCGTATGTTTTAGCACCACGCAGGAGAGCTTAGTGCGTTTTATACTTTTTTACAACATGCTTACCTATACATGCCTTATACACGCACAACATTTTGAGTTGATCAATCAATATCGTAAAGGCTATGTTCGTATATAAGTTCTTGCGATCTAAGTGTATCTTTCACACTTCCCGTTTGCGTTCGCTCCCGAACGGTCGTGTCTGCGGCCGCTCCCGAGTGTTCGTATTGCGCTGCCCTTGTTCCCTCCCCCGCACTCGTGCGGGTAAGGTGCCAAGTTAAGCTCTTTCGGAAAGTTTTCTCTTGTGGAGGCTGTGTGGTGTCGGGGCTAATTCATCTGCCCTTTTCAGGGCGGACCCGACTGCTGCCGGCCGAAGCATCGCTGGTCAGGTGGATACGTAACCGTGACAACTAAGCCTGATCGTCCGCCGTTCACCGGCAATAGGTCCGAACTAGGTCGTTCTCTTTTTCAGCGCAGTGTGTGTAGTCCTTTTGCCGTTTACCGGCACGTAGATTCCTTGTAAGGAATAGGCTTCCTTTCAGAATAGTTCAGGTTCCCAGGGTTCGATGGAGTCCCCCACCGAATCCGGGGTTAGCCAACGCGAACTCCAGGAATTCCAGAAACAGGTAGGTGAGGCTCTCCTCCAACAAAGCCAAGAACTGCGGTCAGTCAATGCTATGATTTTGAATCTAATAGCATTACTCCCTCAGGCTCAAGCTGCGGCCCTCCCGGCCACTCCGCCTTCTCTTAGTTTTCCAACAGATTCTCCGGCGTCTCCAGATGTCGAGTGTGTTGATACTACGTCAGACTTCATGTCGGTTGATTCTTCCGCGTGCAAACGGAAAACTACCCCGCCGGGTAGCGATTCCGACTCCGCTCTTTTAGTTCCAGAATCTCCTGCTCCGTTCACCGAGGTTCGCAAAAAATCCAAATCAAAGAAGAAGAAGAAAGAGGCTTCTTCGACTTTATCTCCATCCGTTTCAGCTGCTCCAGCCGCTGTCCCTGCTCCGCAAAATGTCGCACCGGCGTCTGCTCCTGCGCCTTTTGTTTCAGCGATCCCGGCGTCCCAGCCTGCGTCGCAACCAGATTCGGCTCCGCCGAAAGTCAAGTCTCCGCCCCCCGTCTTCCTACGGGACAAGAGCCGCTGGACCGAGGTCTCAGCTCTCTGCGGAACGCACTCCCCGAAGATCCAGTATAGTAAGGCATCCAATGTGGGTGACTCTATTAAGGTCGTTGTCTGCTCAATTTCTGATTTCAGGAATTTCACTCGGCTTCTTGCTGACAAGAAGCTCGAGTACCACACTTACGCCCTCCCTGAGGAGCGTAAGATTCGTGCCGTCCTCAGGAACGTTCCGTTCGAGCTCTCGAACGAGCAAATCCAAGAGGACTTGTCTTCTCAAGGCTTCCCCGTCGAATCTGTGCACAAAATGCACAGCCGCCGAGGCAAGCAGTTCCCACTTGCGCTAGTAATCCTAGCGAAGAGCCCGCAAGGGCAGTCCATTTTCAGAGGCAAGCTCACCGTGTGCGGTCTCTCCAACATCCGAGTCGAAGCTCCACACAAACGTGGTTTCCCAGGTCAGTGCCACCGCTGCCAATTGTATGGTCATGCGGCGGCAAATTGTCATGCTTCCCCTAGGTGCGTCAAGTGCCTAGATCCGCATGGGACTAAGGAGTGCTCTCGCACTCCCGAATCGCCCACCGCTCCGTCCTGCGTCTTGTGCGGCCAGTCAGGCCACACAGCAAACTTTCGCGGCTGCCCCAAAGCACCGCGTGCTGCCAGGGCTACCGTGAAGCCCATCGAGAACTGGAGAGAACGACCGCAGCCTAGCTCGGACGCTCCTCCAGTCAGTTCAAAGGTCCCCAAGGCCTTTACTCCTTTCGTTTCAGGTCAGCGCAGCCGGGTTGCGACTCAATCGCAACCGGCCGCCAAATCGGCTTCCCAGTGCCAGAACGCAAAAGGGTCTCAAGACCGCATGGCGTTCTGGATCCAGCTCGCTCCCATCGACGAGATCCTGGCTTTCGGCGCCGCTCTCGACGCCAGCCCAGAGGGTTTCAACGGTGCTCTTCCGGTCCTAACCAAGTTCGCTCCCCTTATTAGGAAACTCCAGCAAGCTCAACGTTTCTAAACGTAGTCCTTCTTTCCAGCATTCCTATCTCTGAGTGAGTCTGATCACTCAAGATAATATCTTAGTTTCAGCTTTGTCATTTCTGCTAATCTTAGCTTTGTTTTTCTTACTTTCAGTTCCTTTTGGTGGCAGCCGTCTGGATGCCGCTCACTACGCAGCCTCTCGCTCCAATTGGCTGTCGTTCCGACGATGACTAAGGACCTTAATCAAGGTGAGTCAAAAGGGGGATGTTTAGTGGGTATGCTCAGCCTATCTGAGAGAGTCTCCACACTGTCTGGGCATTCTATTTGCCATTAGCCACTTATGGTTAACAGCTTATAGAATGCCCATTCGTCCGTAATAGGATTCATCCTCCTCCCGCTAAAGCTAGCTTTACTGGTTAAAGCTAGTTTTAGGGGGTGCCAACAATTTTTCTGTGGCGGAAAAACAAAAAAAAAAAAAAAAAAGTGTATCTTTCATAAAATTTTATGGATATCAATGGAAGGGTTCTGCTCGTTTATCAGAGTACCGTAGTGTTATTTGATTAAAGTTATAGATATTGCTTAGACGAGCTAGGCTTCGAGTTGCCTTTAATATTAAAAAACTATGTAAGTACAAAAAGTAATAAAAACTTAAATTCTTTACAGATTATTTACAGATAGATTATATTGTAACTAGTTGAGACTAATGCCCGTCTGCACTAAACTTTGATCCTAACTTGATACTTAAGTCTGTATTATGACGTGCAACGAGAATTGATTGGTTTTCTATTGTCATTTGTCCTGTCTGACGGTTGATTTGGCATGATCGAAAAGTAATGATAATCAACCGTTAGACAGGACAAACGACAATAAAAATTAGACTAGAGTCCGTTCACAGTTAGTTTACCTCCAGCGTCAGGTTTTCAATTATTAAATTTCTAAAAATTATTAAATTTCTATTACAAAATACTATTTCTATTACTAATAATGTATTCACCTTTATTTTTGAACGTCTAGTATACTATAATAATGTCACATTTGAGCGTAATATTTCGTTCTTTTTTAAATATCTGGAAAATTTACAGCAGTTTAGTTTACCTTTTTGTAAAAGAATAAAGAAGGCTATTTAAAATTTTTATGCAAACCTTCAGAAAAACTGGACAGTATGTATGAAAACTGGACGGGCAATTATTTTTTTATTTCTTTGATAACTATACAATAGATGGCGCTGTAAAGTTTATTGTGAAGATGGCTACCACATTATTGGCATCATTCTGCCTATACTGAATTCAAATACAGGCGCACCTTAAAATATTTTATCAAGGTTAAAAAAAGATAATGTTCAAAGCCCAAAAAAATATTCCACAATTTATCTATCTTATAGAAAAATATTTTTATATACTCTTTTTTTTTTTTTTTTTTTTCCGCCAAGGAAAGTCGTTTGGCACCCACTAAAACACTTAACCAGTAAAGCTAGCTTTAGCGGGAGGAGGATGAATCCTATTACGGACGAATGGGCATTCTATAAGCTGTTAACCATAAGTGGCTAATGGCAAATAGAATGCCCAGACAGTGTGGAGACTCTCTCAGATAGGCTGAGCATACCCACTAAACATCCCCCTTTTGACTCACCTTGATTAAGGTCCTTAGTCATCGTCGGAACAGCCAATTGGAGCGAGAGGCTGCGTAGTGAGCGGCATCCAGACGGCTGCCACCAAAAGGAACTGAAAGTAAGAAAAACAAAGCTAAGATTAGCAGAAATGACAAAGCTGAAACTAAGATATTATCTTGAGTGATCAGACTCACTCAGAGATAGGAATGCTGGAAAGAAGGACTACGTTTAGAAACGTTGAGCTTGCTGGAGTTTCCTGTTAAGGGGAGCGAACTTGGTTAAGACCGGAAGAGCACCGTTGAAACCCTCTGGGCTGGCGTCGAGAGCGGCGCCGAAAGCCAGGATCTCGTCGATGGGAGCGAGCTGGATCCAGAACGCCATGCGGTCTTGAGACCCTTTTGCGTTCTGGCACTGGGAAGCCGATTTGGCGGCCGGTTGCGATTGAGTCGCAACCCGGCTGCGCTGACCTGAAACGATAGGAGTAAAGGCCTTGGGGACCTTTGAACTGACTGGAGGAGCGTCCGAGCTAGGCTGCGGTCGCTCTCTACAGTTCTCGATGGGCTTCACGGTAGCCCTGGCAGCACGCGGTGCCTTGGAGCAGCCGCGAAAGTTTGCTGTGTGGCCTGACAGCCGCACAAGACGCAGGACGGAGCGGTGGGCGATTCGGGAGTGCGAGAGCACTCCTTAGTCCCATGCGGTTCTAGGCACTTGACGCACCTAGGGGAAGCAAAACAGTTTGCCGCCGCATGACCATACAATTGGCAGCGGTGGCACTGACCTGGGAAACCACGCTTGTGTGGAGCTTCGACTCGGATGTTGGAGAGACCGCACACGGTGAGCTTGCCTCTGAAAATGGACTGCCCTTGCGGGCTCTTCGCTAGGATTACTAGCGCAAGTGGGAACTCTCGGCGGCTGTGCATTTTGTGCACAGACTCGACGGGGAAGCCTTGAGAAGACAAGTCCTCTTGGATTTGCTCGTTCGAGAGCTCGAACGGCACGTTCCTGAGGACGGCACGAATCTTACGCTCCTCAGGGAGGGCGTAAGTGTGGTTGTCAGCAAGAAGCCGAGTGAAATTCCTGAAATCAGAAATTGAGCAGACAACGACCTTAATAGAGTCACCCACATTGGATGCCTTACTATACTGGATCTTCGGGGAGTGCGTTCCGCAGAGAGCTGAGACCTCGGTCCAGCGGCTCTTGTCCCGTAGGAAGACGGGGGGCGGAGACTTGACTTTCGGCGGAGCCGAATCTGATTGCGACGCAGGCTGTGACGCCGGGATCGCTGAAACAAAAGGCGCAGGAGCAGACGCCGGTGCGACATTTTGCGGAGCAGGAACAGCGGCTGAAGCAGCTGAAACTGATGGAGATAAGTTCGAAGAAGCGTCTTGCTTCTTCTTCTTCTTAGACTTGGACTTTGTGCGAACCTCGGTGAACGGAGCAGGAGATTCTGGAACTAAAGGAGCGGAGTCGGAATCACTACCCGGCGGGGTAATTTTCCGTTTGCATGCGGTGGAGTCTACCGACAGGCGATCTGAAGGAGGCTCGACGCATTCAGATGGATCTGGAGACGCCGGAGAGTCGGTTTGGAACCCCTGAGAAACGGAGGCGACTTGAGGACGAGCGGACAATTGCTTTTGCAAGGACTTGTATTTAGCGGAAAGGGCATTTCTGTCCTTTTTCAACTCATGGAATTCTCCAACCAATTTATTGAACAATTCGATCCTGTCACTGTGTTCTTTTTCTTCGGTATCTAACTCCTCCTTAACTTGTTTAAGCTCAAGGTAGGCTTTATCCGAATATTCCTGAAAGTATTGTTTATCATGAAAGATCTGATCGCAATGATCGCATTCAAGCCCGGTACACCCAAGGTGACGAGGCATAATGCTGGGCTGAAAGAAAGACTAACGAAAACAAACTGCGCTGAAAAAGAAAACGACCTAGTCCGGACCTATTGCCGGTGAACGGCGGACGATCAGGCTTCGTTGGCACGGTTACGTATCCACCTGACCAGCGATGCTTCGGCCGGCAGCAGTCGGGTCCGCCCTGAAAAGGGCAGATGAATTAGCCCCGACACCACACAGCCTCCACAAGAGAAAACTTTCCGAAAGAGCTTAACTTGGCACCTGACCCGCACGAGTGCGGGGGAGGGAACAAGGGCAGCGCAATACGACCACTCGGGAGCGGCCGCAGACACGACCGTTCGGGAGCGAACGCAAACGGGAAGTGTTTTGTTTATATACTCGTATTTGTTTTTTCTTTTATAGTGAATAAACAAGCAATGACAGTACAATGACACCACTATCAATAATTATCTGCATTAGTCTATCAAGTTGTTTAAATAAATAAATATATAAAAAATAGTAATGAGTTAGTCTAGCTAGGCACAAGTAACTACAGATGTTGCTTTTGCCTAGCTAGCTTTTGATTTTTGTTATTTTTTTTTGATAAGCGGAGGCGCATTTTAAACATTAAAAGTAAATGCAAATAAAATGTCCTCCAATTCTCATAAGGCTCATCTAGTGAGACATTTTTTAGAAGTGAAGGAAATAAATTTGTTCCTCTGCGCCGAACTTCTAAGTGTGGTAAAATTATAAAGTCCTCAGGTCATTTTACAACCATGGCTCAAAGTTAAATTGGTGCCTTTTCAAAACTTCTCTGCACAAAATAAAATGTAAAAACATAGTAAAGTGTAAAAGTATGTTATGTTAGTGAGCTGAGTACCTACAATGACCAGTGACATCCGGACGAACTTTAGGCAGGTACATAAAATGTTGAATTTTAGGCTCGGGTTTATGTGAATACTGTGTTCCTATTATTTTCGTAACACCAGCTTATCAAAGTCTACGCTTTTTTGTCATATCGGAAAACGTTATAGAGGGAAGCGACTGGGTTATTTCGAACTTTAATCGACTAAAAATCCCACGGGTATACTCATCTACCATTGGTCAAGTGCACGGTACTGCTAGTGGCATTACCCGCTAGCCTTGACAGATTGTGCTCAGCCTGAGTTAACCTTAGGTTGGACAATCTTGGCTTTACAAGATTATACACATTGTAGGTATACCAAAAGCTTTTTACAAGACGTATATAAAAAGTTCACTTACAAAAAATAAAAAATTATATCAATAAAATAAATCTGCAGGATTTGTATGTTCGAAGGCGCTAGTCTGAGAAAGTTTTTAGATATTATTTATGTATTATTTTTTTTCTAATAGCTCAGCTCTTGGGAAACATTATTGGCTATAGTTTAGTAACAGATTCCTACAGGAACAAACGCTAAATGGGTTATGCAGTTGCTGTCATCGTTAGAGTAAAATGTAGTGTTAAATCTGACATCTTAAAATCAGCACTTAGCCTGTTTGGTGGCTTGCGGCCCAAGTTTCTTAAGATTTATTAAGAATTATAATGGTATGTTAAAGTTCCCGATTTCATGGTAAACTGAAATATGGAAAACTACCCTACACTGCAAATACAATAGGTATAGAAATACACAGAAAATAAATAACTTTGGCGTCTGTATTAAATAAGATGCGATTGTGGCCTTGTAACTCATGCGCATATCATTCAATGTGTCTGGTTTACCAACGTTCGGCCCAGTTAGTAGAAGGATGGGTGAATGAACATCGACCATCAATTCAGCATGACTTCCGCAGCAGTCCGTCCGGGCGCTCTATACTTCTATTCAGTAATGGCTAAGGATTTTTTTTATATTATAAGGATAATACGAAAGAGGTGTACAAAGCAAGAATAGATGGTGGTCTCCGGTCCTCCTAGGCGAACGTATGCCGACCAAATTGGCGACATACTTAAAAAGGGTCTAGTTAAAAGCACCCGTAACTGACGATCGTGTATGAAAAGATTGCTGAACGTGGAGGAAACGAAAGAGTGTATGTCTGGATCGTAGCGTAAATTGGCGTTCCCTCGTCTCTGCCTACCCCAAGGAGACAGGCGTGAAGTTATTTATGTAGAATAAGATGTTTGTCTCTGTTGATGGAAAGTGCGCATTAAGATTATGGTGGTACACGTCTATCCACGAGAAACCTATTCACTCGACATTTACAAGTTCTATGACTTTACTGGTCAGGAAAAACAGAAGCAGGCAGACGTTTGTCATGATTTTAAAATCCATCAAGCTCTGGGTCAGCTTTTTGGTTTACTGTCTTAAACTTCACATCAACTCATGGTCCTGCAGAGGCCTGGCACTCAGAGAGACTCATAGCCATGGCCATGCGATGAGCTTGTAAGAAGACTTTTGATAATGACTCAGCATTTAAGACGGTCTCCGTGGCGCAGTTACATAGATGCTACTGCGCCAATCGTGAGGTTCGTTTCCCGCACGGAAGAAAATAAATATGAAAAATATGCATTTTATTTTCTGAGCTCCCCCCTATTTCACTAAATGGTATCCCATATCACAAGATATGCGTACTTTGGGGCCATGTAGTTGGTGCGATTGTCTGTGGTAAAATAAATAAAAATAAATAAGGATCCTTTATATTTAATCTTAAAACAAAATTATTGAATATCAAAAATTTTCATTTAAATTATTCGTTGTCACTTCCAGATTGACCCACAAAGAAAAATCTCAGCAAGTCACCGAACGTAGACATATAAACATACCCAGGAGCAAACTTCTCCAAGTTGTGGGTTAAACACTGGCAATCTCGCAAATTGGGTACTACATTGACTTGGCACTACGTTTCGACTACGTAAGGGTTTATACCAGTTGTTTCTTTTCTATTGATAAGAAATAAAATACAAATTTACTTTTTTTATTTATTTACTAATAAATAAGATTTTTCTAAGGTATGTTAGTAACAACAGCATGGTTTAGAAAAAAACTTTGTTGTAAATATAATTCTCTCGTCAATTTAAAATACAGGTTTTTATGTAGCACTCATTAAAATTAGCTATTTAGTTTGGTAAAAGGATGATAATTTATTTCTGGTTAAGGTCGTTTATTATTTTATCATATAAAATTTATCGGATATATAAATGTAAAAATATCAACATGGTATGCATTTTAAAACAAGTGTCAACAGTTTTATTATCGCTATACTAAAAATGTTATAAAAATAAGCGACAAGAGAGAGCTATGCATGCAGACTGCGAAACAAACGGAGGTAGAGCGGAGGAAGACGCAATTTATCTAAATGTACATACATACATAACTTCACGCCTGTATCCCTAATGGGGTAGGCAGAACACCAGAGTCTATAAAAACCATCTGATGTCACGTTTGACAAATTTGAAGGTTTTATTATGATGGAGACTATAGCAGTGACAGCCTGTCGCCCGCAAAATCGCCAATAAATCCTCCGTCCCTTAACTGACTTTTACAGTTTGCCCGGGAAGAGAAGCAGCTGGCACATTCTATGTTTTTCTTTCGCTTCCCGTCCAGCATGGAAGCAATCTAAATGTATACCCGAAAATTTCACAAAATTTGGTAAAAGGTTTGAACTAATTAGTTAGAACAACACAATTTTCAACATTTTTAAATGCCTCAGTTAGATTTAAAGCAATTTTTTTGTTTGTTTCAGGAATTATGTTTAAAGAACTCCACACATTCGGGATAAAGGGATTTTTATTGAAGTGGCAAAAAAACAGCAAAGATTTAAAAGTAAAGTTGAAAAAACACATAAAAATTAACACACTAAAAAGAGACAAAAGGGCTTACGCAGAAAAGCAAAATAAATATAACACGAATGTATCTAAAAGACTCAATGGTATGAACCCAAAACACTTGCCATAAAATGTTTTCGGTCAGACGCCTTGCAAATGAAAAACAATAATGAGGTGATTTGTCCAGTAAGAGTATGTGGTCGGTTTGTGCTGGGAACTATTTTCAGTTCCCATCGGTAATAGGGACCTTTGTCCCGGTCAGAATTCTAATACAGGCCCGGAAATCCCTTGAACTAGGGGCGAAATTCGTATGCAGGTAGAAATAAGGAAATTTAACGGCAGTTTAGATAGCTAGCAACAGTTTTGGTGTAACTAAATATAATTTTCCGCTTTTCATATACTTCTTCAGTTTTTTTTATATAAAGAGTTCTTATCGAATACGGTTTGAGAATGAAGACGTGGTAGGTCTTTTTACGAGTTCATTTGTTCAGCAATTGCAAAAACTAGGACTGATAATGATTTTCATAAATAAAATTATTTAAAGTTGTTTTTGGTCAACGTTGAAACAAAAACAATCTTTACTTAATATTTTTAAGGTTTGCGTATTTTATATTGCTTGATTTGTTATTAAAAATAAAAAATAAAAGTTCTAATGGCCTGCGCAGACGGCGGACTTTTCTCCGCGGCGGAGTAAAAAGTACGCTCCGCGAATAAAAATTTCGCACTTTTACTACGGTACTTTTAATCCCTCGTTTGCGTTACTCGATACAGTTGTATGCGATCTATTTTAGCGGACAAAAAAGTCCGCGGACAAAAATCCCTCGTCTGCGCAAGCTTTTAATTAGCTTTAAAACCGCTTATCGGCGGTTACTGTACCAACTGAGCTACTGGGCCGTAGTTGTTAGCTGCAAAGCATTACAACAAGATAGAGCTACGTTAACAATGTAACTTAGAATATATAATATAAGTATAATATTCCTTGCTGGACTGGGAGCGAAAGAAAAACATAGAATGTGCCAGCTGCTTCTCTTCTCAGGCATACTCTAAAAGTCAGTTAAGGGACAGAGATTTTACTGGCGTTTTTGCGGGCGTTAGGCTGACCCCCTGTCACTGCAATATATTCCAAAAATTCAAAATTCAAAAAGTTTTATTCATCTTAGGAATTTCACAAAACACTTGATGAAGTCAGTCATCACATACTTCGGCTTTAACTAGTTGTTGGTAGTTGTTAAATAAGATATTACAGTAGACCAAGAGACCAAAAAAAGCCGGCGGAAAAAAACTCTTGGCACTCTTTTTCAGTCAGAATTATCAAATTAATACAAATAGGTACAGTACAAATTGACCATGACATGAAAAAAAAAAACAAGACAGCTAATTGTGAGAGCCAATGTCATGCCACAACCAAAATGCTTACATAGTTGGTGCTATGAGCTATGGATGCACAATACGAACATGACGAACTGGGACCAGAGTATTAGAACAAGAATGGAATAATAGTCAACAATAGCTCTCACCATCATTATAATACCTCCAAATTTCTCAAACGTGACATGAGATGGTTTTACAGCCTTTGTTGTTCTGCCTACCCCATAAGGGATACAGGCGTGAAGTTATGTAAGTAAGTGTGTAAGTATTTTCGATGACTACAGCCACATATGATACTTCGACGACCGGCTGGTCTAGCGGTAACATAAATTGCCTTCTATGCCAGAGGTCCTGGGTTCGAATCCCGGCGGCGGCGGATATTTGTGTCATGAACATAGATATTAGTCGTCAAGTCATGGATGTTTATATGTTTATTTAAGTTTATTCTAATAAAAATTTGTATTTATTCAATATGTGTGTTTATATATTTCTTAAGCATATCAGTTATCTAGTATCCATAACACAAGTTCTTTAAGAAACTTAATTTGGGCTAGATAATGTTGTGTGAGTGTCAGAAATATTTATTATTATTTATTTATTTATTAATATTGTAGATAGGCCCCCGCAAAGTGGACCGAAGATCTTATCAAGGTCACCGGCAAACGCTGGATGAGAGATCTCCAGGCTAATGGCGGTGATGATGATAAAGTATTTCAAAAAACATACACTTCGTTTTTTTTTTCACTTTATTATTGTTTACAAAAAATATACAGGATCAAATAGCTTAGCATTGAAAAACCACGTAGGTTCGAATAGGAATGCTAAGTAGATCGATAACTGAGACAACGATAAATTACATATTTTGATTACTTAAATTAAATTTTCTAAATAAATATTCACAATAGTTACCGTTTCACATTTGATATTTAATATCTAGATCGAGATATCTTGTGCCATAAAAAAAGAACCTCTAGTAAAAGTCGTAGCGATACTTTCATCACGCTAAATGGTCCGTCAAATTAACTTTTAAAATGTCTTTAAATATAAATACCATAAAAACTATAGGTACTAAAATATTTACCCCAGTTTCTCATGTCTTTCGTTTATTATACCAGCAATTACCACCTCGTAATTACAAAGCGTAAAAGTTTTATGAGAAATAAAAGCCTAGATGAATTTCTTCTGGTTCATTTTCACCCTTAGATGTGTAAAAAATATGGACGTAATTAAGGCTAAGGGCTACGGAAAAAAGTTCTCAGGGTAACTAGATTTTGATAAATCTGCGGAAATATTTTTTTGTTGGAGGCTTATAAAGAAGGTTTTTAACGACTTGTAAGTAGTGTTCATTGAGAGTTTTGAGATAATCATTTAATACAAAATAATATACATATATACATGAATAAAGTTTTGTCATTGCAAGATTCATTATCAAAAGAGTTTTTAGGATTTGGGGGTACTTACGAATGTTTAAGTAATTTTGATTTAAGTAGTTTCGATGATTTTTTGAACGCCGTCATCACGATCTCGCTTTTATTTAATGGAAAATATTCTATCTACAAAAAAAAAACAATACCCTAAACATGACACTGACCACTTACTCTAATAATCAACAAATACAGAGCATTAAAAAAACTGACTTCACGTCAAATCTTTGGCTGAGTTATAATGCCATCCACGTAAAAATTCACTAAAATCATACATATTGTTTCAATAATCCTCTATCATATAATTCAAGAATTTTTAAAATCGATTCATAATTGTCCAAAATGTCGTGAAAAAAAAAGTACAGACGAATTGAGAACCTTCTCCTTTTTGAAAAGGCATTACACGCCAAAAAAAAACCATGAGACCACTGAAACACAACTAAATTCCAGTTTAAACAGCTTTTTCAAAACATCTTTTGTTAATGTAATTTGTCTCCTAAGTCCATTTGCAATTTTATCTTCAAATTCATCGACGCTTGGCAATAGATGTAAATTACTTTTGTTCTAAATGCCCACAATATGGCGAGAAATATTGCTATCCTTTTCTTAATACTTAACGTAACTGGATGAAATAAAAGCTAATGGTTTGTACTTTAAATTAAGTTAACATTTAGAACTCAACGCGAAGCTAATTGAATGGGTTAGGAAAATGAAAATAGTCTACTTTAGTTGTAATAGTTTGGACCTAATATGCTCTTTTAAAACGTTTTTGAACATATCCGTTTTTTACTATCAGTTTTAACACTCAAAGATTTTACATAATAAAAGAATATTAACTTGAAAGAACGTAACATGTACGCTTTAAAACTTAAGTATCATGAATATAACGTGCTTAACTCCTCTTAGTGCAAAGTTTGTTAATTCATGTTAGTTCAAAAGCTTTGAAACTAAGATTTTAAATCAGATTTAATAGAATAACATACATAACTTCACGCCTGTATCCCTTATAATAAATAAATTCATTTATTTCAGGCAATATTTACAATGAGATCTTAACAATTGAAAACAGAGGCCCATAGAATAAATACCTTACAGTTTAACATATATATAAGACTAGCTCTATCCCGCAACTTCGTATGCGCTTAACTACCCTTCTCTTGGAAATTTCAGAAACTGTACAACCAGGCACCCACTGAAAGAACCTTTATACCAAGTATCACACCCATGCACTGAAGGAATAAGTTACTTTCATAAAAACTAAAAATCATGTATTTCCCGTGCCCGTGGGAATTTTTTTCGTAGCACAACCAGTCACTCTTTGAAGAACCTTCATGCCAAGTATCACATCCGTACACTCAAGGAATAAGATTTTTCATACAAACTAAAAAGTCCAACCACTTCCCGTGGGAATTTCGGAAATTTCTTCCATAATACAAACAGACACTTATTGAGGAACCTTTATATCAAGTATCACATCCGTGCACTCAAGGGATGGGATTTTTTCATACAAACTAAAACCTCATATATTTCCCGTTCCCGTGAGAATTTTGGGAATTCCTTTCATAACACAAACAGACACACATTGAAAAACCTTTACGCCAAGTTTCACATCGGAATAAGGAATAAGATTTTTCATAGCTAAAAATAGGGAAAAAAGACCTAAATTTCCCGTTCCCGTAGGAATTTCGGGAATTCCTTCCTTAGTGCACCCCTCCTAAAAAATGTACGATCCAAATTTCAGATCTCTACGCCCAGTAGTTACGGCTGTACGTTGTCTGTCAGTCACTCAGTGACTCAGTCAGTAACGGAACAGTTTTATATATATTGATAAACAGATACATATCTTAAACTAGAATATATAAAAATACTTAAAACTACACTTGAGACTGTCGTAAAGTCGGCGACGACGTGTGACGCGAGTCATAAGGCAGAAGACCTCGAAATTTACGGAAGACGACTCCCTGCGGCAGAACACCAGAGGTTATAAGACCAACTGATGTCATGTTTGACTTTGGAGGTATTATAATGATGGATAGAGGCTATTGCAGTGACAGGGGGTCAGCCTATTGCCCACAAAAATGTCAATCAAACCTCTGTCTCTTAACTGACTTTTACAGTATGCCCGGGAAGAGAAGCAGCTGGTACATTTTATGTTTTTCTTTTGCTCCCAGTCCAGGATGGAAGGTTTTAATAGAATAAATTATATTTAATTGTGTTTAAGGACTTTGCATTAAGTGTGACATATTTTAACCAGTAACTTTAAAATCACATTAGGCCGTTAATAAGTCCCGTGGCGTGGTAATTACAAAAGCAGGATTAAAATTAAAGTTATTTCAGGTTATACCCGTGAGCATAATTTCATCTTAATCGGTGAAGCCATTTCTGACTGATGGTAACAATATTGAACATTTACTCCTCATATATTTCTTCTTTTATAGTAAAAAGAAACTAGGTTTTTGGTCCAACACCTTAAAAATAACTTAAACAAATAAGTATACAACTATTAGAAATAAAACTTGAAACTGTAGTATAGGATGAAGGTAGATGGGAAATCACGCTATTATATCGGTATTTTTTTCAGACGCGATTTTAACTAAATTTGTTGACATCAAAAGAATATTAAGCCAGCCTAAGGATCTTTCGAAGGATTGTATTTAGTGTCCTCAAGTGTCAGTTTCAGTATTTTTGGGTTAATATGGAGAGAGGCAATAATTTTTAATAATGGTTTTGATTTTGATAAATCACTCATCAAACCCTAATAATTTTGATCTTAGAAAGATATCGTTTTCTTAAAAGAAGTTTCACTTTAAATAAAAACCTTTTTAAACAGGAACGAGCAAAACGACAATGCTGCTGACTGGTGACTCTAATCCGAAACTAGTGCTTTTGCTCTATGTAGTATTAAGTGAAATATGGTTAAAATATATCTTGTATTATAGCGATTTTTTTTTTCGCCCAGTAACTGAACTAAATTTTCCACTACATTTTTTTTTCATCGTATTTTTCTAACTAGGATTCTATACAAAGAGGTCAGCCAATGATTCTCCTACAGTAGCTGTGGAAAAATCCTGTGATTTTCTACTCTTTTGTACTGAGCGACGCTAAAATAAATATGCAGGTACGGTAGGTACATTATTTATTAAAAAAGATTTAAATGTATTGAACCCGTTCCCTTTAAAACAAATAACGAAAGCATTTCAACTTTCAACTTACGTCTACTGCAGTGGAAAATAGTGTATAAAAACTACAATTAATAAAAAAATACAGCAGAACTCCATTATAAAATCTTAATGCCCATTTAAATAAATAAATTTATATTGGAATCCAGCAAAGTAAATCTCATTTATTGTCATGCAAAAGTCTGAATGAAGTTAAATCCATGCCGGGGATGATAATTTTACATAGGACTCTGGTTTTATTTGCATTTCGTTTAACAATTGAATAAGGTTTTAATTTGCAAAGCATATTAAGCAAAACTGTATCTGGGAGGTTATTAGGTTGATTATTATAAGTCTGTTTTACATTAATTTATGCATTGGTTCAAATAATTAGTTCAACATTTGAATAAGGTAATTGGAATTAATTTTCATGGTACTGCTAGTACCTATTTTACTGCTCAAAAGCTCGCCTTTAAAAATAAAATGTTTGTCTTGTATAAAAAGTTTAAACGCTGTGCCTGGTAATTAATATCCAATTATTTTTTAACACTTAAATAATTCTATATTTAACCAATAAATTCTTACCCTGTGGGCTGTCAAATTTAAAAATATTAATTCAAATCCAACTTTAAATAATATTTGCTTTTGTTTTCACGATTCATTATTTAAAATAAAACACTTAATTTTATAGCCTAAAATTTATATTTTATTTGAAAAAAAAAAAACTAAACTTTGTTCCAACTAAAATATCTGAGATTAGTGAGCTTAACATGGAAGATCTAATAACATGTTTATAGTTGCATAAAGGTGCATACTAAGCACATTTATTCTTTATTTAATTGCAGTGTAAATGAACTAAGTATGGGATGAGGTTCTCATTAAAAAGACATTGAACACCAAGCTGTAACCTAAAGTTATCTTACTATTGTACTTTGGACTAGAACCAACTTTGAAGCAGGAAACTCTAAATTGTAACAACGATTAGCGTTTACAATGACAGTTTGATAATAGCAATTTAAACGGAAAGGTAATAGTTACTTTGTAAAATTAACAACCATATTGCGCATATTTGAAAATCGAAGTAAACAGTAGTCTCAAGTATAAAGATTTTTTATTATTAACAAACTGCTTACCCGGGCGTTTTACCGGCAGTACTCCATGCAGTCACCTTTGGAATGGATCAGCCAAATATCAACTAGAAGTGCTGGACTCCGTTGACCAAAGAGCCCGTAAACTAATTAACGACGTCGACCTTACAACCAAAAAACTGCAGACCTTAGAGCATCGTAGTAAGGTTGCTTGTTTAACCGTGTACTACAGGATACATTTTGGTGAGAGCGCGAGTGTTCTCTTTGAATAAATTGAACCGTCACCCTTTTACCATCGGACTACTAGACGCAGACAGAACTTCCATCCGTTTGTGGTAGATATTCCGAAAAGTTGAACTAAGCGCTTTGACAGTTCCTTTTTGATACGGGTCGCCAAGGTTTGGAATGAACTGCCTGCGTCTATTTTCCCTGACCAGTATAGTCCTAGTACTTTTAAGCGTCGAGTGAATAGGTTTCTCGTGGATGGACGTGTACCACCTTAGTCTTCATGTTTACTTAATATCAGGTGTCATGGAAGACAAACGTCCCATCCATATTTAATAAAAAAATAAAACTAAAAAAATCTATTTCCACGGTAATATCAGAATGAAAAGTAGCTTATGTGCTATTCCAAACTGTACTCTATCACTATGACAAATCCATTAACCTTTCTGTCGTGATTGAAGAACAAACATCCATAGGTAGCATCGAACCAAATGAATCATGACCCATTTTGCTGAAAATTCGTTTGAAACTGTCAAACTTTTAAGGCCTATCGCGTATAATGCACTTATGAATTTTTAGATACCGGACTCATTAAATCTCAGTGTTGAATGAAATAGTAACAAGTTTGTCACCAAGGAAATTTTGACCTACAAGCATTTAGACAATTAGCCAAAATGAGCTTGTTGTGGGTCATGATTCAGTTGGTTCGATATTACACCCATCCATCCAAACTTTCTCATTTATAATATTAGGAAGAGTAAGAGGAGTAGCTGTTAAACGAGGCCTCGCTGTTAGATACTGCGCAATAAAATAATTTAAATAAATAATTTAATAATAATTTTTAGTCACAAGACCTCCACAGTTGGACATGAGTCTCCCTCATGTTTAGCCACGTCGCTCGGTCCATTATTTAAAATGTACAGTTCTCTTGTTTTTAATCTTATAAGAAAACTATAATTTTCTTCAATGCTAAAATCAAAAAATCAAAATCAAAAAGTTTTATTCATCTTAGGAATTTCACAAAACACTTGAACAGTCATCACATACTTCGGCTTTAACTAGTTGTTGATAGTTGTTAAATAAGATATTACAGTAGACCAAGAGACAAAAAAGCCGGCGGAAAAAAACTCTTGGCACTCTTTTTTAGTCAGAATTATCAAATTAATACAAATAGGTACAGTACAAATTGACCGTGACATGAAAAAAAAAACAAACAAACACAAGACAGCTGATTGTGAGAGCCAATGTCATGCCACAACCAAATTGCTTACATAGCAGATGCAATGAGCTATGGATGCACAATACGAACATGACAAACTGGGACCAGAGTATTTGAACAAAAAGGGAATAAAATAGTCATAGTATCATTAGCAAAACGACCTGGCACCGCTAGTAGCATCCGTTCACGAGTTAACGCAAGCACCAGCCATCACCCTCCTCAACCATATTTTAGGGAAGAGGGTGACCCGATACCCGACGCTACCACTAGCCATGCCGCCTGAGGGAGCATGACGTTCTTGCTGTTGTCTCGACAAGAAAATAAGTGAGTGGGACAGTCACCAGTATGTCATATATATACTGCACAGCCAAGCCGTAAACAAAATTATTAAGTAATTAGAAACTTTTAGAACTATCCTGTTGTGCTTAATCCCATGTCCTTTTATCATCGAAGTAATCTTTAGTTTTATAATAAGCTTTTCGAGATAGAGTGTTTTTACCGATTGATTTAAATTTATTGAATGGCAGGGATTGAATTGACTTCGGAATTTTGTTATATATACGTATTGACATTCCAATAAATGATTTGCTGCTTTTAGCCAGCCTTAATTTAGGAAACGCTAACTTATGGTCGTTCCTAGTCCTTACAGAGTAATTTGTATCATGATTATCTTTCCTAGTTTTAAATTTATTACTATTCTTATAAATATACATAATGTTTTCATAAATATATTGTGATGCAAGGGTCAAGATACCAATCTCTTTAAACTTTTCTCGCTAATACAGTGTTATATATGTGCGCGTGACCCGTACAATAAATCAGTGCTAAACAAGCTAGCGATCGTTTCACTTGTCCCTTCCGTCTCATACGTAACATTGGCGACGAGTACCCACATTTAAAAAAAAAAAAAAAAACGGTCAAATATGTCTCAATTCGGTGTACTAAATACATTCGACCATAATGTACAAGTATGGAATACATACAAAGGTCGGATCGGTCAGTATTTTGTGGCGAATGACATCAATCAGTCGACGGATCCCTCGGGGAAGAAGAGGAAAGCGATCCTGCTCAGTGCACTCACGGAGGGTACCTACAAACTAGCAACGGACTTAGCATTGCCTAAGGACGTGAATGTCGTACCCTATGAAGACCTAATCGGACTACTCGACAGTCACTTCACCCCTAAAAGTACTGGATTTGGGGAGCGCCATAACTTCTACGTGGCGACACAACAAGCCGGGGAATCCTACAGTCAATGGGCCGCTAGACTTCGCGGCTTGACCGCGAACTGCGGTTTTCTCAACGTCGAAGAAGCGCTGCGTGATAAATTCATAATAGGCATGCAGCCGGGACGGGAGAAGGAAAAACTCTACGCGCAGGACCTGGCCGATCTCACGCTGGCCAAGGTCGTGGAGGTCGCAGAGAGCATGAGCCGCGCGCGCGCTGCCGCCGCGGCCTGCGCGGCGCCCGCCGCCACCGCTGCGGACACTTCAGCTTCGGAGAGCCAGATTTTTAAGATCGTCAAAGCCAGTAAAAATGAGGGTGTGAAAAAAGTGCAGTGTAGTGTATGTGGTCGGACAAATCACAGAGCGGCCGAGTGTAAATTTGCCAATTATGCTTGCAAAAAGTGTCACCAAAAAGGCCACTTACGTAGAATGTGTACGAATGTGAACTACGTTCAGGTGGATTACGGTGACAAGGGCGAGGATGACGACGGTAAGCTTTATTATATCCGTTCAATTAAAGGTCAACCCATGGTAGAAACAGTATATATTAATAATGTGCCGTTTAAGTTTGAAATTGATAGCGGATCGGCCGTTACAGTTATATCGGATATATTTTATAACAACCATTTTAAAGATGTGCCATTATCAAGTACGTCTTAACAGCTGATGACGTACAATGGAAGAAAAATTGTATGTTTAGGTACTATCCGATTATTAGTTCGCTATTCCGAACAAACGCATGAATTATGTGTGTATGTTGTGCGCGACGGCGGGCCGCCGCTCTTAGGTAGGGATTTTATTTCAATTTTTAATTTACAGTTAATGCCGATTAATTACTGCTCTGACTCAGATTTATTTATTAAGAATATACAACTGCAATATCCCAAACTATTTTCAGATAAGCTAGGGGCTTTTAATAAATATAAAATAAAATTATTGTTAAAAGACGGTGCCAAACCGGTTTTTTGTAAAGCGCGTCCGGTGGCTTTTGCTTTACGTAACCAGGTAGAAAAGGAGATCGATAGATTGGTTAACCTGGGTATTTTAGAACCCATCGAGTACTCAGACCACGCATCTCCGATAGTTCCGGTTTTGAAACGAAATGGAACCATTCGATTATGTGCCGATTATTCCGTTAGCATTAATAAAAATTTATTAATGGAACAATATCCACTGCCGTCAATTAATGAGTTATTTTCAAAGATTCACGGAGGTGAGCAATACAGTAAGCTCGATTTGTCCATGGCTTATAATCAGCTTGTTTTGGAAACCGAGTCAAAAAACCTCACCTGCATAAATACAAGTCGTGGTTTGTATAGATACACGCGGCTAGTGTTCGGGCTAGCAAGTGCGCCGTCCATTTTTCAACGCGCAATCGAAAGTGTACTCTCGGTTATCGATGGAGTTTTATACCTATTGGACGATATATTGATAACTGGAAAGGATAGACAGGAACATTTGGAAACATTGAACGCTGTCCTGAAACGATTACAGGACTCAGGATTGACCTTACAAAAGGAAAAGTGTAGTTTTTTTCAAAATGAAATTTCTTATTTAGGATACATTATTACAAAGCAGGGTTTAAAAAAGTCCCCAGAAAAAGTAAAAGCTATGATTGAGGCACCGGTACCTACTAATGTTAATAAATTACAATCATTTTTAGGGTTAATTAATTATTACAGAAATTTTATTCCTAACGCATCCACTATTCTCGGGCCTTTTTATGACCTTTTAAAAAAGGGTAGTAGTTGGAAGTGGACGGAGGATCACGACACGGCGTTTTCAGCAATAAAAAAAATTATGACTTCGGAACAGGTACTCGCGCATTTTGACCCAAACGCAACAATAATATTGACCGTCGACGCTTCACCGAGTGGTTTAGGGGCTATTCTTTCTCAAGTAGGTTCAGACGGGTTAGAAAAACCTATTTCGTTTGTGTCGCGCACTCTAAACGCAGCTGAGAAGCGGTATGCTCAAATACAAAAGGAAGCAACCGCCATCATTTACGGCGTGCGACGCTTTCGCCAATACCTATATGGGCGTTCTGTTCCTTTTATTTTACGGACGGATCACAAACCATTATTGTCTATTTTTGGTTCTCAAAAAGGAATACCAGCAGTGTCCGCCAGTAGATTGCAAAGATATGCTCTGTTTCTATCTAGCTACAATTATAAGATAGAATACGTGCGCAGCAGTGATAACAGCGCTGATTACTTATCACGCGCGAGCGTCCCGCGCGCGATTCATGCGTGCGCGTGCACCGAACAGTGTACCTGCTGCGACTGTGAGGTGGCGTACGACCGCGCAACCTATGTTTGTTTCGTAGTGGATGGAAGTATGCCTGTGACGTTTGACCAACTGCGCGAGGAGACAAAAAATGACGCTATTTTAAGACAAGTTAGGGATTTTATTGTGAACGGTTGGCCGCCGAAGCTAAATAATTTGTTATTAAAGCCGTATTTTTTATGTAGGACGGAGCTATCTTTTGAAAATGGATGTATCATGAGAGGTCATAAAGTGGTTATACCTGTAAGTTTAAATAATTATATTCTAAAAGAACTGCATAATTCACATTTAGGCATAGTTAAAACTAAAGCCGAGGCACGGTCGAGATTTTGGTTCCCGGGAATCGATAAAGCAATAGAAAAAATGATAGCTTCTTGTGATGTTTGTATTCAATTGCGCCCCTCGCCCCCGCGCGCTCCGGTCGCTCAGTGGCAATACCCACCTTACCCTTTTTATAGGATACACATCGATTTCCTGGGTCCGATCAAAGGATGTGTGTATATGGTAGCTGTAGATGCGCACAGTAAATGGGTAGAAGTATACAACATGAACGCAACTACGTCATCAGCTGCTGTAATTACGAAATTATGTGATTTCATAGCTAGGTTCGGGATTCCTAAATCAATAGTTAGTGATAATGGCACAGCTTTTTGTTCGCGGGAATTCGAATTATTTTGCAAAAATAATGCGATTTCACATATAACATCGCCGGTGTACCACGCAGCCAGCAATGGACAAGCTGAAAGTTTTGTCAAAATAGTAAAAAAAGGAATAAAATCTTCTCTGATGTCCAGTCAAAACGCTAAGGAGGCATCCATTGGATTATTAAAATACTTAATGGATTATCGTAATTCGGTGCATTCTACCACGGGTCTGTCTCCTGCGCAGCTAGTATACGGTCGAAAATTAAGGTCGCGGTTAGATTTAATAACTGCACACCCATCGTCGCCCTCGTCACCGTTTTCTGCATCTAACCTCGCGAAAAATCAGCAGTGTTCGCGAACTAATGTTGGTAAACAAAATAAAATATTTCATAAAAATGACTATGTACTTTACAAAAAATATGTTAACAAATTGACTTATACTTGGTGCAAGGGAGTTATATTAAAAAAAATTGGTAAAGTGTTATACTTAGTTAAAGATAAAGAAACATCTAAATGTCATAAAAGGCATGTAAACCAAATGACGTTGTACAAAGGGATATTAAACAATGGTACGCAACATACAACACCACAGATGGATTTACATACGAGTAGTTCACCGTTGCCTCCACCTGCCTCGCCTGAGCCGCCGACGTCACCGTCATTAACTGCTCCGTTGCCGACGACGTCTGCCATGACGACTGCACAAGAGCCTCCTATAATGGAGAGTTCCGAACAGTCGACGATCGAGCTAGAACGATCTTCAGAACCGCAGGCACAGTCTCCAGGAACGCCGGCACATCCTGCAGAACCACAGGCGCACCTTTCTGAAGCTAGAGCTGATACCGAGCGGTATGCTAGAGCAGACAATGAGGATGAGGCTCCGGAAGGTCAGGACTCTGATGAAGTATTTCAGGAAGCAGAAACGGGTCTCGTTTCTTCGAGCGAGGGACGGAGCAATGCTTGCACGGAAGAACCAAGACGCAGGTTACGAGAGCGCAAAAATATAGTTAACTACAAAAAGTATTTTTAGTCGATTTATGTAGTTTTTATGTGTAGTTTGTTTAGTTATCATTTTGTTTATTATTTTAAGTTTACTTTTAATTATTGTACTAGGGGGAGGATTGTTATATATGTGCGCGTGACCCGTACAATAAATCAGTGCTAAACAAGCTAGCGATCGTTTCACTTGTCCCTTCCGTCTCATACGTAACATACAGTTACTTCGTTTTTTTTTAAATATTTAAATATTTTAGCTACGAGACATTAGCCACAGCTGGACATGTGCCTCCCTCATGGTTAGCTACGTTGCTCGGTCCATTATTTAAAATTTAAAGTTCTCTTATTTTTTTAGTCAAGAAAAAAAATTATTTTATTCTATACCAATGCGGTTACTTCGTTTTTTTTTCATATTTAAATAATTTCGCTTATTAAGCCTAACCCATTATTAAGCCCAGGAAAGCAAAAGTTGTAACGTGTGGATGGACATAATTTCCAATCATTTGATTAGACCTTATTTTCTACCCGATAATTTGAATCGGGAGCACTATGAAAACTTCCTGAGCGGAGAAAATCCTTCATGAAAGTTTTGCCACTGTCCCTTATTATGGATATGGTGCTTATACATGATGGCTGCCCTGAACATTTTCGAAGGAGTGTGAGGGAACGAGATATGATAAGGTTCTTCACCGTAGCCAGCAAGAAGTCCGGACCCCCATGGATTTTTATGTGTATATAAAAAGCCTCGTATACGGCGAGCCCAATCCCATTGCGTCTGTTGATGGATAACTCAAGATAATCAAAGCGGCTAACGAAATGCGAAGAAATTTGACCACTGGTGCAGAGAAAACTGGGCTTCACTGATCAATGCGAAAACGTATCAAAAACAAAGGCGGACATGTTGAGCGAGAATTGTAATGTGCAACGATGGTAAATTTCATTTTGTACAAACTTAAGTTAAGTTAAGTTTGTACAAAGTCTTACTTTCCAGGGCCCTATAAAATGAATTAAGCTCAATCAGCCTACTTATTTTTACGTCCAGTGTCGCCTGTGAAACTAAGATTTTTTCTACGAATTTAAATAAAAGCCTAGATGGTTATATCTTGTTAGGTAGCTGACAAAACGTATATGTTTTAATCATTTCTGCCGAACACCGTCCATAAAAGGAATTTCATATCTCTGCCCCAAAACTTATCCTCAACTTTCATATTTTGTTTTCCCTAACTTCCTTATTTGACTGATGTTTATATTAGATAGTACAAGTTTTGAAAAGTTTGCTCTATAAATGTCTAAACTAAATAAAACTATTCTCTTACAATGCAAATCAAATAGCTTTTCTTATATAAGCCTTATCAAAAGGAACTAAGATATATTTTAGAAAAAGGATTTTCGACAGTTTTGGTTTGGGTTGTGTTTGCAGTGTGTGGTGAACAATAAGATGTAAAATGAAACATCAAGTCAAAATATTGATTTAAAATATTGATTGTACGCGATAAATCTGACTAAAAAGTATATTTTTTAAGATCCTGTAAATTCAAGACAGTATTAAAATAAATGAAATATTTCTGAATCAAAGACCAATGTGATCAATACTTGTCACCTGCTTTGTGAAAATTAATCTACCGTTTCACATGGTTTTATGAACTGTGTTTATAAAAAAAATTGTGTCTTTAATAGTTAATTTGTGACAACATTGAAGAACTTAAAAAAAGGGTATATTTAATAGGATATACAGGGTGACAGGTGACAAATTTTAGATACTGAAGGAGAGCACTCTGTACCCGATTCTAACCACCGCCAAATCCCAGCCTTTCAAGGTGTCTGACCAGTGTGGCTGGGATCAAACCGTTTGCGGATATTACAACCGGGATGATTTCGGTGGACACAACCTCCCACATTTCGGTCACCTCGTGTGCAAGGTCCAAGTACTTGCGTTGCTTTTCGGTCTCGGCCTTCACGAGGTTCTCGTCATGTGGTATGGTTATGTCCACCAAAAACACCTTGGATGACGATTGTTCTATTAACACGATATCAGGTTTATTCGCTAGAATAGTCCTGTCCGTGATAATGGGCCGATCCCAGTAGAGCTTGGCGCTGCCGTTTTCGAGATCTGGCTCCGGCGTGTACTGGTAATAGGGCAGTTTCTGATCGATGAGATCGTATTTCAGAGCGAGCTCTTGGTGGAGAATCTTGCCTGATTCGTTGTGTCTATGCAGATACTCAGTTATTATTATTATTATTATCACCGGACTGGGAATATTTGGCGGAAGATTTTATTAGAAGGGTGGTTGCAAGCAAGTCGGACACTGATGGGATCTTACCACCAAGCGGGTTTCACTCGGATTAGTCGCCTTTATCGACACGCTCATCCAGGGACAGTAAGGCTGTTCTAAACCAACCCTATACGGTTAAAAAAAATTGTAAGCAATGTGACTTCTTTCGATTGAATTCAATTTAGACTTTAAATTTAATGAACATACCTCTTTGGAGATGTTTAATACGACACCATGGTATACAGCATTGGCGAGACTCCGCCTGGTTTCAACTGGTATAAGGGCCTTTTCAGGACAAACACCATCACAAACAAAAGTACAATAAACCAACAACACTAACACACACAAAGTTTTTGCGCACAAAATCCTAGAGCTGCTTAACACCTTCATTTTTAGAACTCAAGATTTACTTCACACTGCACTTTTCAACTTCAAAATTATTTTATTTCTTCGCTTTGCACTATTTATTCATTTCTGAACTATCTGAAACAAAAAAATAATAATAATTTATTCAAAAGCAGAGCAGTCGTGTACAAAAATTTATCAAAGTCACTTTTCCCATCCACCTTTCTTACTATTAACCGTCTTATAGAATAAATAAATAAAATGAAATCTCCAGACCATCTACATGGCCTGAAACTAAGCAGAGCTTGTGATATGAGATTCCATCTAGCGAACTAGGGGGCAACCTAGAATATAAACACGTAGCTAGAGAAACATCCCGATCTGGAACGTTTCTTTTCTTGTTTCGTGCGGGGAGAGATCATATTATTATTTATATTATATTCCATATCACGAGCTTTGCTTGATTGGCGCCATGTAATTGGTGTGATTGTCTGGACATTGTATTTACTATTGAATTAAATCGGACTGCTACTTTAAGAGCGCAAAACGCAATCAAACCAACTCTAAAGCTTTATTACATTAGGACAGATAATCGTTAAAACTTAAGATAATGTTTTCTCACCGAATTGTCAGTATGGACATTAATGCAGATTATTATGAAGGTAGGAAAATATGCAGCAATGCTCTTTCACGGAGCACTTTACATGTAGGAATATCACTATCCACGCAAATATTGCAGGATTCTAGCTCCGGATTAGTCGCCTCTTTCGACAGGCATTTACGAAAATCTAAAGGAAATGTGCCAAGAAATGTTAATGTCATGAATATCAACCAGGAATATATGTAAATTAGGGCACTAGCTTTAATCTCTTCGAAGTTACTAAAAAAAATATTTTCCATTTTAATAGACATAAGCATGCTTTAAAGCCAAATGTATGAATAACAATTTCAATATCTGTGTTTAAACATTGATGATAACAAAATGATATAGACACCTAAAATCATAAAGAAGCGTCGGAAAAAAAAACCAATAAATCACATTTTCTATATATTTTTTTTTATGATGCCATTTGGTTGTTCTCGTACATATAGAATAGAATAGAAGAATAGAAAATTATTTATTTGCGTCCACAACATATTTACAGGTAATAAATAAAACTTATGAACAAAACAAAATTACATTAAAAAAAAACTTAAGGAAACACAATACATATTAAAAAAAGTTATAAAAATAGTTAATGAAATACATTTATAGAATAAAGGAAAGTTATGTTGCAGCAGCACAAAAAGGCCATGGCTCAGTGCATTGATTTGCTCTATATAGAGCAAGGCACTGATAATTCTGCCATTGCCTGACGAAGGTTGCACTAGTTAAAAAAGAAATCTGTTAACGAAATAGATGAAATAAACACGTATAGTGGTGAGTCTGAAATATATAAATAATTTGTGTAGCTGTATAGTTTATATGATTGCAGTGTTATGTTTGGGTGAGTTTGAATAAGTAGGAAAGTGAATATTTTTGCATACCTAATAATGGTGGTCAAACAGATGTGAAGCCTGAGAAATAAGCAAGGACCTGTCGCCGTTACACCGCAAAATCCGCTGATGAATAGCCATTTGGAATACCTAACAACTGTTTGTTCAGTAGGAACATTTTAAAGCTTATATATCATATCTTGATCTCTGGCTAATGTGACCTGATCTAAAAGCGATAAATCCGCTTCAAATCTCTCCGTGAAATACTCGGATCTGAACATAAACCGATAATTACAGCAATCTTACTTGAGGTCGTTCGCTATCCTCGTTCGCGCGCAGTGGTCGTGTTTATCGTGCTTTCAGTGCTCCCCGTCTCTATCGATAAGGGACTTGTCGACTCGGCAGGACCCTTATCGTTATCGTTCCGTTGTACCGCTTATCGACTCCGAGGCTCTCCGGTCGGTATTGCCGCGTATTAGTGCCGTTTTGCGACAGTGGCGCCACTTGCGTGCTAACGACGCATTCGCGAACTTCGCTATCATACAACTGGGAAGTTTGAGTGATTTTCGTGCTGAAAAGGACGAACTTTAAACAAACTTCCGAGTTCCGCGTTTGAACGAGTTGATACCTTACGGTGACAACGAAGCTCGTTAGCGTGGCCCCGGAACGCTATTAGCTCTCCAGGGCTAACAAATCCGGCAGACCCGAACCCATTGCACTGGGCCTTTCCCAGGGGGACGGTTAGGTGCCTGCTCGAATTAGGAGCACGCACCCCCTCTTTTCAGCTTCCGCCGCCGTTCGCCGGCATCGGTTTTCGTTCAGAGGGTACTCCATCATGGAGCCCTATCCAGGCCTCCAGCCTCTTCCACCATTCCAGGTTGATCCGAATCTCGGAGCTAAGTTCAATGCAGCCTTAGAGCAGCGCATAGCCGCTCGTATTGAGGCGGCTACGGCTGCTCTTTCTGCCCAATTTCACGTGCAAGAAGCACGCCTTCAAGCCACAATTCAGCAGCTTCATAGCTCGCTGGTGGCCTCCCAGGCCCAAGTCGCTCAGGCTCAAGCCGCTCAGACCATTCAGGTCCCCCCGGGTTTCGATGCCCAGTCCCAACGCTCTACGGTGTCTCCTGGCCCCTCAGAGTACATGGACGGCATCTCCGAATCGGAATCTTCCGAATCCGAGTCTGCCGAGTCCTCTGCCCAATCCGCTGCGTCTAAACGCAAGGCTTCGCCCGTCAGTGCGTCCCACTCGGATGACACTGTTACGGACGATACTCCATTCACCCCAGTCCGAGGAAAAAAGTCCTCTAATAGGAAAAAGAAGAATACCGCTTCTTCCGCTCCTCCCACGCCCTCTCCAGCGGCGGCTCCCGAGGCGGTAGCGGCCCCTAAGGCGGCTGAAGCCCCTAAGGCGGCAATGCGCCCCAAGGTTGCCCCGCGTCCCAAGCCCGAGGGTCCTCCCCCGAGCTCTAAGCCCCCTCCCCCTGTCTTCCTTCGGGATAAACATCTTTGGGGACATGTCTCGACCCTCTGTTCGGGGGGTCTGACTGCCCCCAAGATCAATTACAAGAAGGCAACCAACACCGGTGCCTTCATTAAGATCGAGCCGTGTACTCTGATCGAATTCAGGAATCTGACTTCCCTGCTAACTCAAAGGCAATTCGCCTATCATACTTATGCTCTCCCGGAAGAGCGTAAAGCCCGCGTTATCCTAAGGGGCGTACCGTTCGAGCTATCGAACGACCTTATCGCCGAGGATCTTAAATCCCAAGGTTTCCCCGTTGAGTCCGTGCAAAAGTTGCACAGCAAACGAGGCAAACAGTTCCCCTTGCGCTTGTTATTCTCACGAATAACACAGCTGGGAACTCCCTAATTCTCAATGGGCCCCGTACTGTATGCGGCCTCTCGCAAATCCGAGTTGAAAAACCTCACAACAGAGGTCACCCCGGTCAATGTCACCGCTGCCAACTCTATGGTCATGCGGCACATAACTGCTTCGCCAAACCTAGGTGCGTTAAGTGCCTAGAGGATCATTCCACCAAGGAGTGCTCCCGCAACCTTGAGTCCCCGACAGATCCGTCTTGCGTCCTGTGCGGCCAGTCCGGCCACACGGCGAATTATCGCGGGTGCCCTAAGGTGCCGCGCTCGGTCCGTTCCAAAGCGGCGGCCGATCCTCTTAATTGGAGACACCGCCCCCAGCCCCCTAAGGGCTCCCCTCAAGCTAAGGCCCCTCAGGCCGTGGAATGCGCATCGAAACCCGTTTCGAACGTCACCCCTACCGCTTGGGCTGCCCCGCGTCCCGCGGTACAGAACGCGAAGGTCAGTTTTGATCGCTTGGCGTTCTGGGTCACCGTCGCTCCTATCGACGAGATTCTTGAGCTCGGCATTGCACTTAACGCCGGCCAGGATTCTCTCGCCGATGCTCTCCCCATCCTATCCAAGCACGCCTCCCTCGTGAGGAAGCTTCAACAAGCCAACCGGTTCTAGGTTGTTCTTAACAATTAATTCACACAACATGTGTTTATAACTCTTACGACGTCGTTTTCAATTTTTATTGTTACAGATTCGGTCCTGCGATAAGCTTTCGTGACGGGTTGTCTCTTCAGCCTCTGACTCCAATTGGCTGTCGTTCAGATGATGAGATTTACCCAACTCGGGACAACTCAGCAAAGGGGGTGTTTAGCGGGTAACGCTGGGTTCGGTGAGTCCCGCACTGTTAGGGATTGGCTGGCGGGGTAGTCCCCCAAAGGTCCCCTCTTCGTGCATCAAGCATTCACCTCCTCTCCTTCTGTGGCTCCCTTAGGGGCGTCAAGTCGGTAGTAAAGCTTTCTGTGGCGGAAAAAAAAAAAAAAAAAGCAATCTTTCATAACAAACACGGCGATCTAAACATATAGGTACCGATAAATCCCTAACAATTTTCATTGTTGACTACTATGATTCTGTCAAAAACCGACAAATCTAATTTCGAGTTTCTTATGACAAAATCATGGACAATTTGCAGGTTACATTACAGGTGATTTATAGGTTTTTGTTCTGATGCTCCTCCTGAGTAATAACCTGATTTTTTCTAATCAATACATTACTTCACGCCTGGGTAGAGAAGAGACTAAAGAACGCCAATTGCTATGATTCAGACAAACCTCTTTCATTAATCTTATCATTAATGAGGTGTTTTTAACTAGGCCCTTTTTAAGTATGTCACCAATTTGGTCGGTATACGTTCCAGATGGCCCCTTCCGCCCCTTCCGCCATCACCATCCATTCGTTACAGAGCACGACCTCTTTCGTAAATCTACTTTCACTCATCATTTCTAAATGTTTAAATCACCGTAGCATACTCTTTTCAATCTTAGTTCATCTTATCAAAACATCTAAAAGCATTTACAATCTAAAAGTTGAATCCCGTTTTGCAAGCAAACTAATTAACTACTTATATTTGAACTCAACTGCACCGTATTCCTAATAAACGTGAGATATGCCACAAGTTATCATCTGCTTACGATAAATGCACTTGAAAACCATTAAATCTAGTTCCGTATAACTTTAATTAATTCGAATCGCATTTGCATAACAGAAGAAAGTTTTAATCGGGGCTTAGTAATTTCAGCTCATGTTTATTTTGTCAAACTTATGCTGATTTTGATTTAACACATATTATTATGTCGTGTAAAACGTTTTAAATGGTTTAAGGGTATTTTTTTGGGAACTATCAACTGCCTTCGTGGAGTATTAGTTGAGGGTTAACCTGTATTATGTCAGTCACAGCCATCCAGTTGCAGTTGAGTTTTCAGGTTATTATTGAATAAAAGATGCTTTAATTGGATTTTAAAGTTTTCTTTATTAACCTCTGAAGTTGGTCGTCTTTTCAGACATCGTAGTAGCAAAAAACTGAAACTTTGAGTATGATATACTTAATTAACGTTAATTAAACGTAATAAAGTCCAATAAAACATCCTTCATTTGCTGAACAAGCTTGAACATTTAAGATATAGTCTTAAGGCACGGTAATACTACAGGGTGACTGGTGGGTCACTTTTGAAATTGGAGGACGTGAAAATTCGAGACAATACTTGAAGAGAAAAAAATATTTAAAAAAAAAATGTATTATTTACTGAGTATTCTTAACCGAAAATAAAAGAATTGATAACGCGACGCATGGTTACATTAGCGTTGGCAGCGATCCGCGTGCCAGGTCACGAGCCGTGATTGACTCAGGCGTGAGTAATGTAAATAGTAACAAAACTTTATTTATATATTATTTATTGTGCCGTATGTGCCGTAGATGGCTTGATGCAACGGGCCGATATACAGGGTGTTACAAAAAGTTACACTGATTATGATATTCTATACAAAGAACTAAATTGTGTGAATTGGACACAAACTAATCTAATGAGATGCCCGAATGACATTGTAAATTTTATTTTCGATGCTTTCCGCAATGCTAACGATTTGGCAACAAACACTAAAACTTATTCGCCTAAAAAAATTCAATCTTTGATTAAAACACCATGGATCGACGACAACGTTACTCAACTGTGCAAAAAACGTAATAAGTTGTTTAGAAAGTGGAGAAAAAATCCAACCGATGCGAGAGTAAGATTGGAATATAATAAAGTACGTAATATGGCTCATAAATTAATAGAAACTAAAAGAAACGCTTATTATATGAAACTCATTCAAAAAAATAACAAAAATACAAAAAAAATATATGAAATAATTAACCAAATGTTAGGTCGGGTTAAATTATCAATTGATGATGCTATTGTTAAGGCGTTTAGATCTCAGAATCTATCAGACAAAAATATAGCCCAAGGATTCGCAGAAAACTTTGATAAAGCTGTAAAGGACATTATTCCAAACTGTAGCCGCAAACTTTCGAATTCATCCGTCTACTGCAAAACTACAGACTCAAGCATTTACTTTAAAAAAGCCACTAGTAGAAGCGTATACAACATTTTAAAAGACCTGAATATTAATAAGTCACCAGGCATTGATAATATTAGCGTATCTAACATTAAGAGAATAGGAGACAAAATAAGCGTTGCAATAGCTAACTTAATAAATAGTAGCGTAAAAACTGGGAGTTATCCCGATGAACTCAAAAAGGGCTGTGTAAGACCTATCTTTAAAAAAGGAAAACATGATAGCTTTTCGAACTACAGACCTGTCATGCTACTCTCTTCAATAAACAAAATAGTTGAAAAATTCATAAGTGGACAAATACATGAATTTTATAAAAAACACAGTGTTATTTATAAACATCAATACGGTTTTCAAAAAGGAAAAGGAACTTCTAATCTTCTTGCAAAATTTACGGATGAAGTTAATAGAAAACTCAACGATAAAAACCATGTTTTAGTGTTGTTTATTGACCTTTCCCGCGCTTTTGACACGCTAAATCATAAACAGCTGATTCAAAAACTCGATAACTGCGGGGTGCGTGGCCCAATTTTAAAATGGTGTGAAGATTACCTAGAATCAAGATCCTATAGTGTTAAAATCAACAATTCATTTAGTGATCCCGTTGCCAGTACCGAGGGCACCGCGCAAGGATCAGTATTAGGGCCGTTACATTTTTTGTCTTACGTAAATGACATGGAAACCTGCGTTAAGTCCGCCTGTTATCAGTTCGCCGACGATACATGTTTAGTCGCTGCCAGTAAAAATCCAAATGAGGCTCTAAAATGTCTTCAAGATGATCTAGATAATTTAGCCATGTGGTGCCATGACGCTGGTCTAGTAATCAACCCCGACAAAACAAAAATTGTTCACATTAAATCTCCTTATAAAAAAAATCAACATATCGTCGACAAACTGATAGCTCATAATCATTTATGTCTACATAAAACTAATTATAACAGGAATTGTTACTGTCCTCAAATAGAAAGTGTGAACTCGCATGTGTATTTAGGCCTTAAAATTGACAGTAAATTTAACTGGAGCCTGCATATAGAACAGGTGTGTACAAAACTTCGTCAGTTTATAGCGAATATTACTATTTTCAACAAAAAAATCCCGTTTAAAACAAAACTCATGTTGTATCACTCACTTGCCGAATCCTATATACTCTACGGTCTTAGCAGTTACGGTCGCACATATAAGACTTATCTAAAACAAATATATCAGCTACAGGTATCAATCTTAAAAATAATAGTTCCACCAAAAGTCAAATGTTATTACCAAAATGATGATACGGGGTTATTTTCGTACTGTAAAGTTTTAAGTATTCATAAGCTTGTTGAGCTTAATTTATTAAAGAATTATTTTTTTGAATATAATTTGCACAAAAAACTTGAGCACCCTGTATATACTCGTGCAATGGCTAAAAACCGGTTACGAACCGAGCGCGCTAACAACGCGTACGGTGGCAGGACAGCAGATTACATTATTCCGCGAATCATTAATGGACTTCCTTCAGAATTCATTAATAGTATCACTGATAAGAATATAAAAAATAAACTAAAACAATACTTTTTGTTATCAAATAACCAGGTACCTATGTAAAATTAGAATTAGATGTGGTATTATTGTAAGTATGGGGTTTAGGTTAGTTCATAATAAGCTAGAAATTTATTGTTATGTAATTATTCTGTCGCTTTTACTTTTACTTTTATATTACGTGATCAGTTTTAATATAACGTAATTTAAGTATAGTATATAAGTTTTGTTTTTGTGGGTATTTATTACTGTATCGAAAAGAACTGTATCAACATTACATGAGCCTAGCTGGCTCCTATATGTTGAGATTACTGTAATGTGTTTATTTAATATTGTAAACTGTAATAAAGTGAAAAAAAAAAAAATATAGGGAATTCTAGTGAAAAATTAAATACCTACTTTTATTATATAAGTATAACCAGAATCGAGTACAGAGTGCTCTCTTCCAGTATCTAAAATTTGTCACCAGTCACCCTGTATATAAAGTCATCAAGCTGTATCTACCAAATCATGAGTAAGAAAGACAGTTGAATTTTCACAGAAATACAACAGATATTATATTTTTGCAGTATTGCAAAAATATAATTTATTAGCAGTTTGCATAATAAATCGCGGAAGTGCTTTTTTACATATTTTTTTAAATTTTCATACTAAATAAAGTACAGTAGCCTTATCTATAGATTTTCACCTTATGATACGCTCGGTAACAGTTTCTTAGTGGACAGTAAGGAACTCGATCGCAAGTCCGACTCGCCATTGGCCGATATTTTGAGTCAATTTTGGCACCGAAGGGAGCGTTCTTTTATATTGATGCAAATGGCTGCCGCATTGTGTAAGGGGTTTTTATGGTGACATTTTTGATTATACTACATCACTTTGAAGTGTTACTGCCGAGTATTGTCTCAGAGCTTACTGCATTATCGACTCTCTAGCTATTGATATAGAGCTGAATAAAAAGGTCAAATGTTTGTTATATCTGAAGATATATTTCATGGTTTCTTATTACGTATCATTAGTAACCGACGAAACAAGATCTGAAGAACCTATTCTATCGGTTATCTAATTCAAATATCACAAGTTCCGCTTGGTTAGAGTAAGCTATATTAAAATAAGGACAAGAATATATTAAGAGACATGTTTTGAATTACTGATTTGTCACATAAAATAGCAACCAAAAACCTACACTAAAATACCAGCTATGTGGCCTTAAACTAAGAATTTATAATAGCTCGAGTCATGAGACTACACAGAAGGGTTAGGGGTAATCCTTGTATACAGGGTGGCTGGTGACAAATTTTAAATACTGAAAGAGAGCACTCTGTACTCGATTCTGATCATAATTATGTAATAAAAGTAGGTATTTCATTTTTCACCAGAAATCTCTATAAATAAATAAAGAGACCTTACTACACTTTTCCGTACGCGCTGCTTCAGTCAACACGCACACAGCAGTGTAACCGCCCGCTTATGTAACCCGCTAAGTATCTATTGCATTTCGCTTACGTAACCATGCGTTGCGTAATGAATTCTCTAACTTTCGGTTAAGTTTAATCAGTAAATAATTAATATTTATTTTTTATTTTATTTTATCTCTTCATGTATGATCTCAAACTATCACGTCCTGGAATTTCGAAAATGACCCACCAGTCACCCTGTATACATCGAGATCTGAGAGAGTTTAGAAAAGTTAGTTTCTGGAACTGGCCCAGCTGGGACTCGAACCAGCTCCATGTTCGTGTCCAAGTCCATCTCCATCTCCATTCTCTCTCACCCTACCTTTACCTCTTTGTCTTCTTCTATCTTTTTGTATACGTCTCAATTCCTCTTTGCCTCATGTATAAACTAGCTGGCTATAATAGAAGACTTCACAAAGTCACTAACTCGTTAATGGGTGAATATGTACGTCTTTATAATAAAGTTAAGATTTACCTATCGATAGATTTAAGGATCAAATTACCTATATCTAACACTAACTAGGGAGTCTTAAAAAAATATTGATTTAGCTATTCCCAGTAGTTTTAGTTTAATTTTTTTAAATAACTTTGTTTAAATTTTTTTCCTTTGTGTTTTTATTAATTAATTACTTAAGTAAATTTTTGTTTTGTAAATTCTTCTTTTTTTTTATATGCCTGATGGCAAACCTAAAAATTGTAAATCCGTAATTGGCTGTCAGCATCGTTTTAAATGTGTATTTTTAAGAGCTGTGGATTTTGTTATAAATAGATAAATAATTAAATTAAAGGATGCTATAAAACAAATATTGTGTGAAAACGATTACTTTAAGATATCCGGATGCAAGAAGATAGGATTCCCTGGCTGTAAACTGTTATTGTATATTATTAAAAGATGATTGCTGTTGAGTTTCTTGCCACTTCTCAACAGATCGACTTGCCGAAGTGGTGGTAGAATCATTTTTATTTGTAAATAATTTGGCTTTGTATTGTATCTAAAACTTAACTACGAAATAAATATTTTTTTGACTTTGAATTTGCCTCCTCTTACACCCTTAATCACGACCAATGTACAAAATTCCGCAGATCAAGCATTGCATTACCTGTCAAATTTCTCTAACCAATTTTAACTTAATGTTCAGGGCATATAAATAGTTCAGATTCAAGTAAATTTTTTTGACAGATTCGTATTTTGATGTGCTGCATTCTGTACCATGGAACCTTGAATTAACGTGAGACTTAACACAGAATAGCAATAATTGCTTAATTACAGCAAATTTCACTTCATCTGATAGAATTCGATATACAACCTATTCTTCATATTCCTCTTTTTGACTCTAATTAAAATATTTAAAAAAAGAAAAAAAAATTGAAAAGAGTTCGAATAAAAAAGGTCAAATATCACTTTAAATAATCTTGAATATGCAGGCTACCATACTTCCATATCCAAACGAATAAGTGCTATTTTTTGTCTCAAGAGGATACTTAAAACCCTTTCCATTTTTCCCTCAAGCATCATAACCCGCGAAATATACGTACTATTATTGTAAAGCTCGTTTTGGTACAGAAGGCAGCAGGTCAAGCGTTACATTACCTGTCAAATTTCCCCAACCAATTTTAACTTAATGTCGAGGGCATAGATTTCAGATCCAAGTAAATATTTTTGACAGATTTGTAACGCTTGATGCTGCCTTCTGTACAATCGTATAGAGGCGGAACCGGATCTACGATCCAGCTACTGTAACTTTTATTGCCTGAAATTGGTGATAGAATAATTTTAAAATAATATTTGTGCGGGTTAATTTGGACTTTATGTTTGAAATTCACGAAAAAGATCTATTCTGAGTTATAAATTCTGTTCAAATACGACATAATTTAGAACAAACTTTCCATAAATAAGGAGAATATTCTACGCTTTATTTTTTATATCTACTGAAAACTCCTCATTTCGTAAATTCAGATCCCACTGCACTAATGTATGAAAAAATATCCAATGTGATTTTAGGCTAAAATTCAGTTTCAATTTCAGCTTAAATCATCAAGCCGTTTTGGTCTAAAGAGTGACACACGTACATCCGGAAATCAACACAGATTCTCACGTATATCATATCAGAAGATGACTTACAATTGAATAATAGGTTTACTTCAAAACAAAATGTAACCTTCATGTTAAAAATCAACAGCCCGTAGGATTTGAACAGACCTAGATCGGGTCTATCCTTGAATAAACGTCAATTATTGCAATAGTAGATTAGTAGCCAAGCGCTGTAAGGCATCAATTATTGCAGCCCCTCGCTGCGCTCGTGCGCCTATAGTTCGAGGGTGCAATTGATGCTTACACCCGAGCTAACTATTCTGCTTTACATCTCAATTGTGAGGTAAGTAGAAAAAGACCGGCATTTCAAGAATAAAACATTTTATTTGTTGAAATTTATAGTGAAATGAGAACAATTTTCAAATAAAATATTAAAACGACCTATATTTTTTCAACATCACTAACATTTTTAAATCAAACAAAGACTTCGAGTCTAGTTTAGGCATCAGTCTCGCACAATATTGTTTAAATGTACAATGTAAATGTATTGTAAAATTATGTAACTTTGAATTGTAAATAATTTTAAATATTGTTTTTTTTTTTTTTTTCTATTTTGGCAACAAACAGTCATTTTACAGAGAAAAGTAATATATAAAAAAAGGTTTACATTAAAAGACCAACAGTGCCCAATAATAAAATTTGTTGTGAGAAAATAAATCATTTGTATTATTTTTATTAAGCCTATGACGTACTATGGGAAAAATTGAAGCTGAAAACTGACATACCCCATGAAATAATATCAATTTTTATGCACTGGTATAACAATCAAAAAAACTGTGTAAAATGGGCAAACTCGTTTTCAGAGGAGTATAGGTTGGAGTGCGGGGTAAGACAGGGGGGGGTGACGTCTCCCACGCTTTTTAATGTGTATATAAACGCGCTCATCGAGGAGCTCAGCAGTGCAGGTGTTGGCTGCCATATTAACGGTGTGTCTACTAACAATATCAGCTTCGCAGATGACATGGTCCTGCTGGGCCCCTCGAATGGTGCGCTAAAAAAGCTGCTCAATATATGCGAGTCCTATGCGGTGACCCACGGGCTCAGGTACAACACCAATAAAAGTGTAGCTATGGTATTTAACCCCAACAACAATCGTTACACCTCAGTTCCGAATTTTACTCTTGGCGGTGTTCAACTAAATAGGGTTCATAAATTTAAGTACCTGGGTCATTGGCTTGCAGATGACCAGACTGATAACTTGGACATCGAGAGGGAGCGAAGGTCGCTGTCTGTCCGCTGCAATATGTTGGCTCGTAGATTTGCTAGGTGTACTGAGTCAGTTAAAGTTACGCTGTTTAAAGCATACTGTCAGTCTTTTTATACATGCAGTCTATGGGTCAACTTCACACAGAGGGCATACAGCGATCTTCGAGTCCAATACAATAACGCGTACAGGACGTTGTTGCGGCTGCCGCGCTATTGCAGTGCGTCCGCGATGTTCGCAGAGTCGCACACGCCGGGGTTTGCCGCCATTATCCGCGCACGCAGCGCCTCCTTGCTAGCACGCTCGCGCGACTCCCGCAACACCCTCCTGTGTGCTGTTATGAGCAGGTGGGACTCACCCATCCTGCAGCGATGGATTGGGCTACATGCGCTAAAATAGATACTTACTTGATCAATATATTTAATGCAATTTTGAAGTCAAAATATTCGTTGAATTCAAATGTTAAATTTCAATAATGTACAATTTAATTTTGATTTTGACTTTGTAGATTTTAATTTTGTGTAGTATTAATTTAATGAGTATTAATTTGAATATAATATATAATAATTTAATATAATTTAATATACTTTGTAATTTTGTTAATTTATCTTGAATTGGATTAATGTTATTATTATTATGCCTACTAACACTAGTCTTTAAGTTTCTACAATGTTTTACTAACAAACTATGGATCATTGGTCTGAAAATAAACGTTTATTATTATTATTTGTGTTTTGAACATACACTCTCGAGTTTTTTTCGTTCTCGGTTTTCATGATATTCACGGGCTACGCCAAGTGAAAATCATTGTTTGGGTTAAAGGTGGGATCGTCCTGTAGAAATTTTCGTACAATTCGGCACGTATTCAAAATGGCTGCTTTTTGCATTGTGATATATATATTTTGGGGTAAATTTAAAATGTTAATGGAGTTGAATAAACTTTTAGGTATAACACCTGTACTAGAGAGCACCATTGGCACAATATAAACTTGATTCATTTTCCAAATCCGGGTAATTTCCTCTTTTAATTCAGTATATTTGTTGATTTTTTCATTTATTGTTTTCTGCAAATTATGGGTATTTGGTACTGCTATGTCAATTATATAGGCTATTTTGTTTTTCTTGTCTATGAGTGTTATATCTGGTCGATTATTATGTATAGTTTTATCTGTCAATATAGCTCGATCAAAGTATATTTTGTGGTCGTGACTCTCTAATACAGGTTTCGGATTGTATTGGTAGTAAGGTTCTGGTTTTCCGGATATCAAAGAGTGTTTAAAAGCTAGTTTTTGGTGTAAATAGTGCGCTATTTGGTTATGCCTATGTGTGTAGTCTGTTTGGGTGAGTGTTGGACAGGCACTTGTAATGTGTTGTATGGTTTCGGGTTGTCGTTGACATTTTCTACACTTGTCACTTACTACATTTGGGTCCTTAAGTATAAACTTTTTATAATTTTTAGTATTTATTACTTGATCCTGGATCGCAATAATAAATCCTTCAGTTTCCGGGAAAAGGCAACCTATTTTTAGCCATTTGTTTGATGCTATGGGGTCAATGTGCGTTTGTTCAAGATCGTGTAAATGTCTTCCGTGTAATTCTTTGCGGCGCCACGTATTTAGTTTAATGTTAAGAGAATCTTCAGTAGTTGTAAAAATCTTCGTGCGGTCGATTAAATTTAAAGGTGTAAAGTTATGGTCTGATTCTATTGTAGCCAGATGAATTTTGCTAGATGAGGCCTTGTTATAAAAGAAATGTCGTAGTTTGCATTCTTGCCCCTCCCATAGCATTTTTAAATCGATTAACCCTCTTCCTCCTTTATGCCTTTTTATTGACATTCTTTCTATGGCGGACTTTGGATGTAGATAATTGTGTTTTGTTAGTGTTGTTCTAGTTTTGATTTCTATATTATTTATGTTTGTACGCGACCACTTGATTACCCCGAATGAATACGTTAATATGGGAATAGCATATGTGTTGATAGATTTAATTAAGTTTTTGGATGAAAGATATTTTCTACATAATTTATTAAGTCTATAGAAATACTGTTTCGTTAAATGTTGTTTTATTTGTGTATGATTTATAATTCTACCTTCTTGAAGACCTAAGTACTTGTAAGTTTCGTTTTCTTCCATAAGCGTAAAACAACTTTCTTCTTTATTGCAACTATTGCATACTTTACCTTTATGCAGTTTAAGAGTTTTGCATTTATCTAGCCCAAACGACATATTGATGTCTTTACTAAAATCTGATGTTAAATCTATAAGCTTATTTAATTCTTTTTCTGATTTTGCGAATAATTTAATATCATCCATGTACATGAGATGACTGATTGAACAGGAAGAAGTTAATGTATATCCTTGGTTATTGCTATTGAGAAGGTTAGAAAGTGGGTTAAGAGCAAGGCAAAACCACAAGGGGCTTAAAGAGTCTCCCTGGAAAATACCATTTTCTATAGGAATTTCATTGGTGACGATCGAATTCAACCCACTGGATAGATGTAAAATAGTTCTCCATTTAGTCATTGTATTTTCCAGGAAGGCTATAAGTGTGGGGTCTATTTTATAAATTTTTAAAACTTGTATTAACCAGGAATGTGGAACGCTATCAAATGCTTTCTTGTAATCTATATATGTAATATTTAAATTTCTTTTATTGACTGTTGCATGTTTAAGTATTGTAGAATCTATTATTAATTGTTCTTTACACCCCATATGTTTACGTCTACATCCTTTTTGTTCTTCGGTTAGTATTGCATTAGTTTCTAAGTGGTAATTTATTTTATTGGTAAGACAGGACGTTATTAATTTGTACAATGTTGGCAGACATGTAATGGGGCGATATTGAGAGGGATCGATGGTTTTATCAGATTTTGGGAGCATATAGGTAATACCTTTTGTTAAGAATTCCGGTGTTTCACAAGTTCCTTTAATTATGTCTGTTATTGTTTTAGCTAATATATCATGAAGTGCAATAAATTTTTTGATCCAAAAGTTATGTATTCCATCGGCTCCTGGTGCTTTCCAGTTTTTCATGTACTTCGTTACTATTTCTATATCACTTCGGGTAATATCTGTAAAGTTCATTTCTTCAATATTTATAGCTCGTTCTTTTTCTGTTTGTATCCATTTTGCTTTCTCGTTATGATTTGCTGCTTTTTTCCATATATTAGTCCAATAGTTTGTAAGTTCTGTTTCAGTTGGTATTTCTAAGCTAGGTAGAGTCTGTGTATGTTTTTCATTTAGGGATCGATAAAATTGTTTTTCATTGGCTGCAAACTGTTTGTTATCGTTTTTTCTTTGGAGTGATTTTTTATATCTAGCTAGTCTTTGTGATTTAACAGTTAATTTTTGTTTCAGTGTATCTAAGTAGTCTTCGGGGCGGGAGTTATTTTTTTCATGTACTGAATGAGTTTTTACTTTTTGGAAAATGATGTCGACTTTTTTGAGTACTTTTCTAGATCTGTTATTATTTATGTATTGTGTGAGAACGCCAATATCAGATCGTAGTTTTGCAATATCTTTTTCTATTCTTATTTGCCACGGTGGTTTATCTGACTTTACTTTACTAACCGTTTTTCTGCTATGAATATTTTGAATTTTAAATCCTAATCGTCTACTTATTACTAATGCGCTGCAGTAAATTAAAGTTTGAAGATGTGTTAAATCACTATCTATTTGAAAGAAGCTATGTAAAATTTCAGTATTGAAGATATCCACTAATGTGTATAATTTTTTGTTTTCCCTAAGTCGTGGTAGTTTTGGTCTAGCTGATGGATCAGTTCCGGAGTAAAGGGTTACCATGGTCTTCAGCTCTTCTTCAATTTCTGTAGCAAGCAGCCCTGTAATGTGACTTGGTTCTTGAGTATTGTATTCATTTAGGTGGGCTAGTGAGAGTTGAGTTGAGTAAGATGTCTGTGTGCTTACGTGAGAGGATTGTGTAAGTGAGTCTTGTATCGGTATTAAAGTCTGCTCTATTTCATGAACATTATTATTATTTGGTTGGGTCGTGTTTTGAAATTGTGCCTCTTCCTCTAAAATTTGCTGGCTAACTTCTTCTCTAATTCTACAAATTTGGTGTTCTGTTAGAAGTTTATTTCTTAATATAACTCGTCTTTGGTCAGCTATTCTTTGCGATGTTGCATTTATATCTGGGAATCTAATTTTAAACTTCTCAAATAATCTATTGACGTACATTGTTTTATCAGTTTCAAATTTTGTAATGTAGAAGTAGGTGCGCATTATGAATTCATTTATTTCCTCAGTCCACTTCATGCGCACCCTAATCTTGCCGGCTTTGGTGGTCGCAGGTTGAGTGGCTAGTGCCTCCTGCGAAGCATCCGCGGCCAGAGTACTCTGTGTTATCGGGATATTAGTTGTAGTAATATTTAAGGGGCTATTGTTTTGACTGTCAGTTAGTTGGTTTGTTTCGGCTGTAATATTTAATCCATTAGGGGACTTGGTGGGAGCCCGCCTGCTCAACTCCTCACCACTGACGGTTCGCATGCTGTGACACTCAGCGTCAGCTCCAAGTGTGCCCCGGCGATCACCCCCGGGAAGCGGCCGTTTCATTTTACTTTTTGCTCGCGTCTCCATATTTTATGGGTACCTTTACCTTGTTAGCCGTGTTATGTTATTATTTTTACACGTTGTCCGCACCCCACGAGGTCTGATGTTCGACTCGGACGTAAGGTAGGATTTTGGGGGGCTTATTATTATTATTATTATTATTATTACGCATACTTATAACTACTCGCCTTTCGGCGGAAAAGACCCTTTCGGCGGAAAGAATCGGACCAGTCGGTCGGGGATCAGGGCAAGAGAGACAGAAACCGGCGAACGATTCGGGCAGTCTCGAATTATTATTATTATTAAAACAAAAAAAGAACATGCACACGAGTTTAGAACCTCCTTCTTTTAGAAGTCGGTTTCAAATTATCAAAAGCAACCAAATTTCAATATAGCAATACAACTAAATCACCTATTAATGTTATGTTTTCGAGGCAATACGGTATTATTCAGAAAATTTTTTTTGTTAAAAGAACTAAACTTCAGATTAAACGTATTTTACATCTCTCATGTTCGGTAAGTAGGTTCATATTACCTTCAAATGGGGCTTGTAGGTGACTAATTAGCGCTCTAGGGTAATAATCTAGCTAGAAAAGCCCTAGGGCGGTAAGTAATTAAAAAAAAACACTTCATTCTTTCAAAAAGTTCGCGTACATCTAACCATCATACTGGCAGTAGACATCATGCATTTAGCCCAATGACCAAAGAGGTCGCTTTGCTATTCAGTCTTTTCTTCGTGTGAGTATAATAGTCATCAATTTTAATATCGAACGAAGGTCAATTTCAATCTTGAAAAAAAATAATTAAAAAGTTCTTTACTTGACTCTTTTTAATGAAAAAAGGCGGGAATAGAGAACACCTGTCCCTAAATACGTTATATTGCCTTATGTAAATACGATTTGTTATACTAAGACCTGATTTTTCAATAATCATATAAAATCATATAAAGTTTTACTTGACAAATTAAAGTGGTCTTCTGTCTTTATAATAAGTGTCATTAAACACGGTCTGTCGTAATGAATGGATAACCCGTTAAATTGAGTTAATCCGGATGTAAGACTGTAAGAAAATCGTAACCTTATGTCAGGATTCTCAGCCATAAACTTGTGCTTTGTTTGTACCTATTGATAACACATCAGTTTTTTTTTCTTTCAAACAATTTCAAGGTTGTCTATAAGAGATCGCTTGACAGCGATAAGGCCGTCTGTTGCGCCTATCATTATGTTCTTTTAATTTATAAGTTTTCTTTTTGTAAATGTGTGCAATAAAGTACAAATAAATAAATATGAAAATGACGTAGACTTATACTTTTTTATAAATTTCCCAACTTTTTTATTCACTTCGCTGCCTTTTCTTGCAATTTAGGTATTTTTGATATTATTTTCTAACTATTATTCCTGGAGACTTGTTACATTTAATTTTAATACAAATTAAGGTTTTCTTAATTGACGTTGTAAATTTGTAAAAATTGTCTTTAGAGATATTTTTTTAAACTTTTTTAATAGTGTTAACTTTTAATCATCTCCTGCAACAAAAAAATACAGTGCTGTAGCTACTTACAACTTTAAAAACTTCTATTATGTCTAGATTCTAAAAAGATATAGTTTACAAGCAATCTTACATACACACACCTACTTGGGGCTTATTATTGATCACAGACTTAATTGGCAAGCTCACATTAATCATGTATGTGACAAACTCCGTGCATTCTTAGCGTCACTTACCATTGTCAAAAATCGCATACCTTTCAAAACAAAAATAATGTTGTATAATGCCTTGGCGGATTCAATCATATCCTACGGGCTAAGTAGCTACGGTCGCACATATAAATCCTACCTAGACAGCATTTCCCAACTACAAATAAGAATACTAAAAAATTGTAATTGTGCCTCTGAAATTAAAAAAACCAATTTTATCATGATGTTAGCCAGCTTTTCAAACATTGTAATATCGTTCCAGTTCATACTAAAGTAACACTAAGTTTTTTACAAGAAAATTATTTCAACACTAACTACCAAACAAAAATTTCTCACTCTTATTCAACTAGATCAATAACAAATAACAAACTAGAAACCACCAGAGCTCAAAATATGTATGGCCAGCGTACATGTGCATATCTTGTCCCTAGAATGATTAATGAACTGAAAAACTCAATCAGATCTACACTATCTACTAAAAACATTAAATTTTTACTTAAAAAATACTTTATAACTCTTTTGTAAAGTACAATACAGACACACATACACAAATATTTTTACATAAAAAATATGATGGTTTTCCGTGGTAAAGGGTCGTTTTAGTAATACTTAAATAAATGATAGAAATTCAATATTCTCTGTAACCTAAAATGCAACTGATTTAGCTAACTGTTGTTCTCAATTTAACTGTGTACCTATTGTTTTCTAAATATGTATAATTTGATAAAATCCATACAATTTAAAATCCATTGTAAACTAGACCTAACTATGCTCCATCTAGACAAACCTTCGAGGTTTTTAGATGGAAAGCACTTCAGATATGTAATTTTTTTTTCTATTTAAATACTAAATAAAAAAAAAGTTACAGTAGTGAGAACATAGATTAAGGTCAGAATTTAAACTTTTCAAGTAATGTTTTAGTTGTTGTTTAACTGAAAAAAAAGGAGTTTATTTAATACATATATACAAGGTTGATTTGTAGTCACCGGCCAAATTTTTTTACTCAATAAGCATCATTTATAGAAACGATTTTTGCAAAAAAAAAGTATTTATTTTTTACAAACAAATCAATATATCCGCTAACATATTAAGCAAACCATCATCATCATCATCATCATCATCTCAGCCCGCGCTAGTCCACTGCTGGACGTCGGCCTCTCCCAACGCGCGCCACTATTGTCACTCTAAATTACCATTAAAATAAAGGCAACTACGCGCTACTACAAAACATCTTGTAGTACTACGTCGTAGTATTATTAATAAAATGCCGTTTCGAAGTAGGTATGTTCATTAACAGCGACAATATTTTTTAAAGTTTGTGGTTCCATATTTCTATTTCTTTGTACTGAGCGACGCTAAAATAAATATGCAGGTACGTTTATATCGTATCAAAGAAACTAACATTTAAATTTCGCTGGTGACTACAAATCAACCCTGTGTATACATTATTAATAGGCTTATCATTATTAGCTTTTTACTTTTCATACATAATATTTGACGACCGGCTGGTGTAGGGGTAACGTACATTGCCTTATATGCCAGAGGTCCTGGGTTCGAATCCCGGCGGCGACGAATATTTATGTGATGAACACAGACATTAGTCGTCAAGTCATGAACGGTATATGTTGATTTAAGTTTACTATCTAATAAAAAATATGTATTTATTTAATATATATGTTTATATATCTCTTAAGTATATCAGTTAACTAGTATCCATAACACAAGTTCTTTTAGAAACTTAGTATGGGCTAGATAATGTTGTGTGAGTGTCAGAATTTTCATGTAGCTACTTAACAAATATTCTTTATCCAAGAATTACATCTCAAACTAGGTAGAAGTTAAATAGATATACAATAGTATTTGATGCTCAGTCCCAACGGTACTCGTACCGATCATTTTATTAGGTACTAGCCACCGCACGCGGTTTTACCCGCGTAACTTTTGATTCCGTGGGAATTTTCGGGAATTTCAAATCCCACTTGTAATTTCTGAGATTAGCGCGTTCAAACAAACAAACAAAAAAACAAACTCTTCAGCTTTACATATTAAGTATAGATTACGAAGTAAATAGCACGTTGAATAGCAAATCATTCAATTAAGATTATCTTGAAAAGCATTACGATGCTCGCATATTGAAACTATATATTTATAGGCTTTGGTATTTTATAATATACATAAAATACAAATAAATGTATAAAAAATAAAAGATCAAATAACAAATCAAGTACGCATAGAAGTAATGAGTAAGTAGTGTAAATAACACTTTGTATGACCAACCAATATTGCATTAAAATTGTTATTGAATTAAAATAAAATACAGTGTGTCCCGTCACGACCTAGCGATAATTTAAGGTTACAAAATATACCTAATTTCATCGACAAAAACACCCATATATGAGGGTCTACCCCCCCTCCTGTCGGAATGGCCGCCATTTAATTTTTTTTTATTCTTGTAGATACCTCTGCTGAAAGATGCCGATTTCTCTGGACAGAAAGGTACTACAGATGTAAAAAAAATGTTATTTTAAAGGTAGAAATAGCAACTATAAAATAAAAATAAACATTATGGCAAATTTTTCCTACAAAATATTTTAAAACATTTACAATGCTAATTTAAGTGAAAAAAATTGCCTGTTTTTTTTATTTTTCTTAACATATTTCAAAAACTAGCACATTGATACTATTTTTTTTAATACTGTCCTAATACTTAAGGATATTACTTACAAATTGACGTTAAAATTATTGTTGTTAATTGCATAACTCGAGAGTTAGAGCTTTTTGAATATGACCCTTTAGTTACGAGCTTTAGTTAACAAAGCAATACATTGCTAGTAAAGAGTTATTAACAAAGAAACTAATAGTATTGTTATTTTTTCTTACCCTTCGAAAGTATTTAATTGATTTAGCAAATTAAAAATATATTGCTGTTAGTTACGAGTATATTGACATAAATCTATTAAAATATGGATTAAACTTTTTAGAGTTACATTTTAAAAAACACTGGCCATTAAAACGAAAAAAAAAGTATTTTATCTACGTAATTACATCAACATAATATGTTGATACCATATTTCGCCCTAATGAGTACCCCTCAATTCACAATCACGTTGCTAATTACAAAATCAATATTCAAGCAACAACGTGTCGATTATTTTGAAATCCGAAGAAGCGATGAAACGGTAAATTTTCGGTTGTTTGTGAATTAATCGCTGATGCTCGTTTGCATAATATATGAAGCCTATGTAGATTTAAGGGCCGTTATAATTACCTTCGTATAGATGTTAAGATATTTTCATTTACGAATAGATATATCATATTTTGTGTAAGGTAATTAAAATGAGTTTTTTTTAACAACGTTTAAGCTTTCCTTTTGTATTTTTCTTTCTTGTATTGTTTGTGTTTATTTGCTTAATATTTTTGGCAAATCAATAGAAGGTATTTATAGAGTATGTTTATGTATAGTCTATAATATTACCGACTGTTTTTCGTTTTTATTCATTAGTTCCGTAATCCACCGGGATTAACGTTGTTTTATTTTTTATATCGATCTTAAAGTCAAGACAATTTCATTTACTAAAATCAATCAAATGATTGATTGATGATTGATAAAAATGATTGTTAATGCTTCATGAAACCTTGAAAGCTTTTTTTATCTTAAAATTAACCGTGATTACAAAATCTCAAAAAGTCTTTGAAAAAGGATCTTCAAAAAACTTTAACCTAGTTTCATACATGTATGTGAGTGATGTAGTTCTCAAAGCAGAAACTATTAAGTTTAGAAAAATAAGTTCTGCCACAAGATTTTTTCCCTCGGGAATGGGTATGTTTCAGAAATTGGACTGCTTTGGGTTCAAACTTGGGCGTAAGGAAGTTTCTTAAATCACTTCGTGTTTCACAAAATGCAGACAATTTAAGATTCCTTAGCTTACTAAATTTAAAAAGTTTGTTTGTTTGTCGGCACTTATCTGTTTAACTGTCAGTCAAATTGCAATTATATTATTTTAATCGGATTGCCGTTAAGTTTATTTCATCAAAAGTTTTATTTATTTTTAAAGTTTAATGTCCGAGAGCATTTCATTATAGGACAAAGTCGTAGTCATTGACATTTCTTTGAAAGTCATTATTTAAGTTTTAAATTTGACGTCCAGTAAGTGTTAAGAATAAAAAAAAAATTCGATTATGACGGAGTTATTTTTGGGTATGAGTAGCATTTTATAATCAATTTCAATCATTACGTTGCATAAACGACCACTTTGGCGATGGGGTAAACCTATCTGCCTCAGACGCCAGTGATTGCGGGTTCCATTCCCATATGGAACAAGAAAAAAAAAATGTTCCGGGTCTGTGTGTTTATCTATATATGTATTTTATATTCTAGGTTCCTTCCTAGTTCGCTACATGGTATCTCATAACACAAGCTTTGCTTACTTTGAGTACATGTAGTTGGTGTGATTGTCTGGGGATTTTATTTATTTATTATAAAACTACTTCCATTCAACCTCTAATCGTTAAAGCCCATGAGAATACATTTGAAGCCTACTGTACTATGCGTTAACTGTACCATGTGTACTTCTACTGTTTGCAAATACTTGAAACTGATAGATTTGCTTGATCACCAACCATTCTCTCTCTGTTTGCATTATACAAGAGGAGAGTCTATGGGGACCCCGTAATGGATTACTTGCGTATAGTTGGAATCGTAACTTTAGTGTTGCTTAAATATTAAATTTGTTTGATGTAATGGAAATGAACGAATAAAATACGAACCGCGGTATTGCTGGAATATGAGTTTTGTGAATGTTTTAAAAACGAAATGTTTTACGGTTGTTGGGCAATCAGAAGCTCATATAATATTCAGATTTGAGCATAGTGTTATAAATTTGAAAGGTACTGATATAAGAATATAGTATATTCGAAAAAATAAACTAGGTTCGTGTTTTGATTCTTCGAAATATTATAACACTAGCTTTTGCCCGCATCTTCGTACGCGCATAAACATTGTTTATATCAAGTATTACATCCATGCATTGAAGAAATAATTGTTCTTACAAACTAAAAAGTCCAATATTTCGTGTTCCCGTGGGAATGGCGGGAGCTTCGTTCACAACACTAACAGTTACTCACTGGGAAACCTTTATATCACAAGTAGGTATCACATCTGTGCACTCATGGATTTTTTTTCATACAAACTATAAATCGTATTATTTCCCGTTCCCGTGGGAATTTCGGGAATTCCTTCCTTAGTGCACCCCTACATCCCCTTAAGAATGTATGTTCCAAATTTCAGCTCTCTACGCCCAGTAGTTACGGCTGTACGTTGTATGTCAGTCACTCAGTAACTCAGTCAGTAACGGAACAGTTTTATATATATTGATTTAATGAAAACATTTAAACAAAAGGTTAAATATTAAAAAATAATATACGTACTGTATACAAGGTGTTCCTGTTGATTTCTCATAACTCTACGAACCATGTAATAGAATCAAATAACATGTGAATATTTTTTCCATAGGTTGAACCTCATATTCTTTGGCAAAAAGTATTGTGTAAGAAACCTTAAAACCTTAGAGTTATGCGAAATTAACAGAAATGCCTTGTATAAAAATATGAATAAATAGTTTTTATTTAAAATTAAATAAACAAAATTAAAATGACAGGAACAAAAAAATACTTACAAATGAAGCTCTTTAACATTTTAATTTAAATAAATAAAGTATCACGTTACACAAGAGTTTTTAAGTGTAACTTGAGTTCGTTAACTAGTGCCACTAGCAGAAGTAATTACAGACCACCATCTTTTATTTTAATTACCTTTAGTAGTTTGTACAACTAGCACTCTTACCGGTAACTTTTGTCGAAGAATTTGAAAAAATTAACAGCAATTTTTGACTTACGTCAAAGAAAGTTTATAAATAGAAAATTGTATGGTTCAACTTAGGAAGTTCAATTTGAATTTAATTTTGAAATAAACGACGTTCTCCATTGTATTTAATTTATATTTTCGACGTATCAGTAGATGAAGTGGTCGTAATTTATAAAATAAAACATAATATGGCTTTTTATGCTTTAATACTGATAATTCAGAACCATCTCAAAAATCAAATAAAATTATATATTATAAGAAAATACAAATGATCATGAAATAAGACTTCTATATTGCCTTTTTCTACAAATTGAAATGCCTATAATGATACCAAAAACATTTTTTCTTCATCAAAACCTGATTCGATAAAAAGAAAACAAAGAAAAGGAACAATTGAAATGCACATTTAAAATTCTATGAACATTGAATGTTACGTATAATTGAAATCCCAAAAGAATTAAAAAGAAGTTCTGTTAAAACGAACATTCATATTGAATCTGGTTTAATATAACAGTTTGTACAGAGACTGCAGATCAAGCGTTCCTATTAAACCCCAGCCAATTTATTGAAAAAATGCATTGACATACATCGCAAACTGAGAAAATATGACAAGACATCGGATCTCCAATTTATCGTCATCATCATCACAACTCTTTGTAATGAGCCCACTGCAGGGTATGAGTCTCTCCCCTGGGTGATGAGGAGGTTTTAGCACCAAGCTGGCCCAGTGCTGGGTGGTGGATGTCAGAATTTTCAGGGTGCCGATACGTCTTCTGACAAACCCTAACGACTACTGTATACAAGTATACAGCACCCGGGACCGACAGCTTAACGTGCCCTCCGAAGCACGGAAGTCGCCGTGAGAAATGAATGGTCGACGGTCAACCATCCAAGTACCGACCGCGCCGAACATTGCTTACCTGTGATATCGTATGATACACACAGTAACAACGGCGCCACGACAACTTCTTAAATTCTCCAATTTAGATATGTTCATATCCTTATACTTTGATTGCTCCAAAAAATAAATTAACTCGATATTTTATTTTTCGAATACACGTCTTGTGTAATACTTTTTCTTGAACTGCCACCAGTTATTAAATCCATATGCCTAGAAATGACTTGAAACCAGTTATGAAATCCATATGTCTAGAAATAACTTAAATAAAATCTTCACATTATTTTTCGAACTTAAGTTGATCAAAACTTACATAGCATTTACCATTATGTTTTTATCGATATTTAAATGATTTCAACATTTGAGCGGTGTCGATGGTCGCGATTTCTATGCAAAACGCGACCTTATGTCTTAATGTCGAGGGCATAGATCTCAGATTCAATTACAAATTTTTGACAGAATTGGAAAGATGGACATACTACCGATTCCTGAAAAGAAATTCAAATTTGGAACGATTATTTTCGAAATGTTTCGTCTTTTGCATAACAAATGTAACATTCACTTATTTGTTTTGTAAATGTCGGGTTGTTAATACGATTAATTTGAAAGAATTAGGGTTTATTTATCGGCCCTTAGGGAAATAACGAAATGGAAGGCTTTAATGTTTGTTGCGAGAGACTTATTTATGTTAATTCGTATTCATGGCTTACCAGGTAACAAGTGTTTGATTGAAGTATTGTATGGTAATGAAAATTAATTAAGAGAATAAAACTTTGTGAAATATGGTAAATTTCTGAAAATATATATCGTTTTCAGTAGTGTCAATTAGGTTTAAATAAGAACTTTTTAACTGGTTTGTAAACCAAGCAAGATAAAGATGAGGATTATTTTTTACTGCGGATAGCTTGTATTATTATTATTATATTATAAAAACAAAAAAGAACATGCACACGAATTGAGAACCTCCTCCTTTTGGAAATCGGTTTTAAATTATCAAAAGCAATCAAATTTCAATATAGCAATGTTTCCTAGGCAAAACGGTATTATTCAGAAACTTTACTTTAAAAGAACTAAACTTCAGATTAAACGTATTTTACATCTCTCATGTTCGGTAAGTAGGTTCATATTACCTCCAAATGGGGCTTGTAGGTGACTAATTAGCGCTCTAGGGTAATAATCTAGCTAGAAAAGCCCTAGGGCGGTAAGTAATTAAAAAAAAAACACTTCATTCTTTCAAAAAGTTCGCGTACATCTAACCATCATACTGGCATAGACATCATGCATTTAGCCCAATGACCAAAGAGGTCGCTTTGCTATTCAGCCTTGTCTTCGTGTGAGTATAATAATCATCAATTTTAATATCGAACGAAGGTCAATTTAAATCTTGAAAAGAAAATAATTTAAAAGTTCTTTACTTGACTCTTTTTAATGAAAAAAGGCGGGAATAGAGAACACCTGTCCCTAAAATTTGAAAATTGTTCTCATTTCACTATAAATTTCAACAAATAAAATGTTTTATTCTTGAAATGCCGGGTTTTTTTCTACTTACCTCACAATTGAGATGTAAAGCAGAATAGTTAGCTCGGGTGTAAGCATCAATTGCACCCTCGAACTATAGGCGCACGAGCGCAGCGAGGGGCTGCAATTGATGCCTTACAGGGCTTGGCTACTAATCTACTATTGCAATAATTGACGTTTATTCAAGGATGGACCCGGTCTAGATCTGTTCGTCCTCTTGACTTCATAGACGAGAACTGAAACGGCAAGATATTAAAATTATAACTATTTCAATGCAATACGTTTTTCTAAATTATTTTGTTCATAAAAATGCAAGTTTACTTTAAAATCGGGATATTTACCATGTTTAGAAACTATTTTGAGTTGTCTATAGTTCAGCGATAGGTACCATTGTGGTCCAGGCACTTGCGAACTAGTAAAAATTTTGACAACACAAACTAATTCAGAACCATGTTAAATGTTTCTGTATTTATTTGGAAGTGAAAAATATCAATATTAACCTATAAGTATCTCTCCAGAGTCGTGCATTTTTTAAACAGCTTCCATAACAGTAAAGAGCTTTACAAATTCCAAACACGTGCTCATTTTCTATAAAAATGTATGATCAGCAAAAAAAGTTAGCAGTAACAAGTAACTGACAGCATGAGTAAATAAGAAAAATGTGTTTTTAATTTTCTTTGGCAACATTCGCTTTTTGAAACAAATCCTACGGGCTGTTGATTTTTAACATGAAGTTTTGACATGACATTTTGTTTTGAAGTATATCCATTATTCAATTGTAAGTCATCTTCTGATATGATATACGTGAGAGTCTGTGTTGATTGCCGGATGGACGTGTGTCACTCTTTTAGACCAAAACGGCTTGATGATTTAAGCTGAAATTGAAACTGAATTTTAGCCTAAAATCACATTGGATATTTTTTCATACATTAGTGCAAGAAGATCTGAAATTACGGAATGAGGAGTTTTCAGTGGATATAAAAAATAAAGCGTAGAATATTCTCCTTATTAATGGAAAGTTTGTTCTAAATTATGTCGTATTTGAACAGAATTTATAACTCAGAATAGATCTTTTTCGTGTATTTCAAACATAAAGTCTAAATTAACTGGCAAAAATTTATTTTAAAATTATTCTTACACCAATTACAGGCAATAAAATTTACAGTAGCTGGATCGTAGATCCGGTTCCGCCTCTATACGATTGTACAGAAGGCAGCACATCAAGCGTTACAAATCTGTCAAAAATATTTACTTGGATCTGAAATCTATGCTTTCGACATTAAGTTAAAATTGGTTGGGGAAATTTGACAGGTAATGTAACGCTTGACCTGCTGCCTTCTGTGCCAAAACGATCCTTACAATAATAGTACTTATATTTCGCGGGTTATGATGCTTGAGGGAAAAATGGAAAGGGTTTTAAGTATCCTCTTGAGACAAAAAATAGCACTTATTCGTTTGGATATGGAAGTATGGCCTGCATATTCAAGATTATTTGAAGAGATATTTGACCTTTTTTATTCGAACTCTTTTCATTTTTTTTTCTTTTTTTTAAATATTTAGATGAGTCAAAAAGTTTTTAACTAATAAGGAATATGAAGAATAAGTTGTATATCGAATTCTATCAGATGAAGTGAAATTTGCTGTAATTAAGCAATTATTGCTATTCTGTGTTAAGTCTCACGTTAATTCAAGGTTCCATGGTACAGAATGCAGCACATCAAAATACGAATCTGTCAAAAAAATTTACTTGCATCTGAACTATTTATATGCCCTGAACATTAAGTTAAAATTGGTTAGAGAAATTTGACAGGTAATGCAATGCTTGATCTGCGGAATTTTGTACATTGGTCGTGATTAAGGGTGTAAGAGGAGGCAAATTCAAAGTCAAAAAAATATTTATTTCGTAGTTAAGTTATAGATACAATACATAGCCAAATTATTTACAAATAAAACTGATTCTACCACCACTTCGGCAAGTCTATGAATAATTCTATAGGTAGGTACATATTCTTTGGCAAAAAGTATTGTGTAAGGAACCTTAAAACCTTAGAGTTAAGTATGCAAAATCAACAGGAACGCCTTGTATAAAAATATGAATAAATTGTTTTTATTTATAAAATTAAATAAACAAAATTAAAATGACAGGAACAAAAAATTACTTACAAATGAAGCTCTTTAGCATTTTAATTTAAATAAATAAATTATAACGTTACACAAGAGTTTTTAAGTGTAACTTGAGTTCGTTAACTAGTGCCACTAGCAGAAGTAATTACAGACCACCATCTTTTATTTTAATTACCTTTAGTAGTTTGTACAACTAGTAGTTTTACCGGTAACTTTTGTCGAAGAATTTGAATAAATTAACAGCTATTTTTGACTTACGTCAAAGAAAGTTTATAAATAGAAAATTGTATGGTTCAAATTAGGAAGTTCAATTTGAAATCAACGACGTTGTCCATTGTATTTAATTTATATTTTCGACGTCTCAGTAGATGTAGTGGTCGTTCGTTAGAAATCGGAAAAAAAAATATTTTGTTTAATAAAACGTGATTTATTTATATTTAAGCATAATATGGCTTTTTATGCTTTCATACTGTTAATTCAGAACCAACTCAAAATCCTATTTGAGAATAATCCTAAATAACATTATTGTGACGTTGAAGATGTAAATTTAAATTTAATACAGTAATTAATGCTTTTTCCCATCTTTGACATTCTAAAATATTATCATTCTAATTTTTTTTTGTATTCTTAATTATTTAATATTGACAATTTTCATGCTAACATTCAATTTGTAATTTGATTGATAATTATTCTTATGTTCTCATTATTACATTTTTTTTATTGTATCTACCCTGATAATTACTTGTATGTACCAATGATCTGTTAATTGATTGAAAAATAAATGATTTGATTTGATTTGAAAAATACAAATGATCATGAAATCTTCGACAAAGCACATTTGCTCAGATTGCCTTAAACGACGAATGTCATTGCAAAGATATCTGAAATCTTAATAAGACTTCTTTATTGCCTTTTTCTACAAATTGAAATGCCTATAATGATACCAAAATAATTTTTTCTTCATCAAAACCTGATTCGATAAAAAGAAAACAAAGTAAAGGAACAATTGAAATGCACATTTAAAATTCTGTGAACATTGAATGTTACGTATAATTGAAATACCAAAAGATTTAAAAAGAAATTCTGTAAAAACGAACATTCATATTGAATCCGGTTTAATATACCTAACAGTTCGTACAGAGACTGCAGATCAAGCGTTCCTATTAAACCCCAATTTATTGAAAAAATGCATTGACATTCATCGCAAACTGTGAAAATATGACAAGACATCGGATCTCCAATTTAGATATGTGTAAATTCATATCATTATCTATACTTTGATTGCTCCAAAAAAAAAAATATCTCGTTAATTTTTTTATCGAATACACGTCTAGAAATACTTTTTCTTGAACTACCACCAGTTATTTAATCCACATGCCTAGAAATAACTTGAAACCAGTTATGAAATCCATAAGTCTAGAAATAACTTAAATAAAATCTTCACATTATTTTTCGAACTTAAGTTGATCAAAATTTACATAGCATTTACCATTATGTTTTTATCGATATTTAAATGATTTCAAGATCTGAGCGGTGTCGATGGCCGCGATTTCTATGCAAAACGCGACCTTATGTCGGCGTGTTAACGTTCTAACATTTCAAGAATAATCGTTTCAATGTGGCGTTTTAATGTCGAGGGCATAGAATTCAGATTCAATTACAAATTTTTGACAGAATTGGAAAGATGGACATAATACCGATTCCTGAAAAGGAATTCAAATTTGGAACGATTATTTTCGAAATGTTTCGTCTTTTGCATAACAAATGTAGCATTCACTTATTTATTTTGTAAATGTCGGGTTGTTAATACGATTAATTTGAAAGAATTAGGGTTTATTTATCGGCCCTTAGAGAAATAACGAAATGGAAGGCTTTAATGTTTGTTGCGAGAGACTTATTTATGTTAATTCGTATTCATGGCTTACCTGGTAACAAGTGTTTGATTGAAGTATTGTTTGGTAATGAAAATTAATTAAGAGAATGAAACGTGGTTATGTATGATAAATTTCTGGTTATAAATATGATTGATTGAAAATACATCGTTTTCAGTAGTGTCAATTAGGTTTAAAAAAGAACTTTTTAACTTGTTTGGATAAGGATTGATTGCATCTTACTCTCCATTACTTTTGAACGTTATTTTCATGAATTATAAATAAAGGTGGAGACGCTCAAAGTAACTGGGCGGGTCAATAAGTCCGTGACTTTTTGAATTTCTGACCTCTTTACTGAAAAACTACTCCTGTCAACAGGCATCTGTTAGTTGACTCCTGTCAAAGTTTGAACTTGCTGCGTCAGTAAGTTTGTGTTTTACAGCTATCTTTATCAGACTACCCAATAATTTGAGGAAAAAATGGAAAAAAAGTGAATTTTGTTTGCTTATTAAGCATTATTTTTTGCGAAAAAAAAACCATTACCGAGACCAAGGCTAAGCTTGATAAATACTATGGGGACTTTGCACCATCGATTTCAATGGTAAAAAAGTGGTTTACTGAATTTCGTTGTGGCCGTACAAGCACTGAAGATGCCGAACGTCCTGGACGCCCAGTTGAGGTCTCTATGAATTGCTCCCTCATCCGCCCTATTCTCCAGATTTGGCTCTGAGTGACTACTTCTTGTTCCCAAACCTGAAGAAATGGCTTGTTGGAAAAAGATTTGACTCCAATGATGAAGTCATCCCGCAAAAAAAGGCCTATTTTGAGGACCTCGAAAAATCATATTTTTTGGAAGGGATTAAAAAATTGGAGAAGCTTTGGACAAAGTGTATAGAGCTCAAGGGAGACTACGTTGAAAAATAAAATGATTTATTTATCAAAACATCTGTGTTTTATTCAAAAAGTCACGGACTTATTGACCCGCCCTCGTATGTTTTTCCTAATGACGTGACTTTTCTTATATGAAACGAAACTTTTGAATTTTATTAGTTTAACTGTTAAGATGACGTTTCAATCCTTTTTTGCAGACCATTTTCTATCACGAGAGATCAGATAAATCCGACTTACAAAGTATTATGTACATACATACATAACTTCACACCTGTATCCCGTATGGGGTAGGCAGAACACCAGAGGTAATAAAACCATCTGATGTCACGTTTGACAAATTTGGAGGCATTTTAATAGTGGAGAGAGACTATTGCAGTAACAGGGGGTCAGCGTAACGACCACAAAAAAGCCTCCCATAACACCTCGGTCCCTTAACTGACTTTTACAGTATACCCGGGAAGAGAAGCAGCTGGCACATTCTATGTTTTTCTTTCGCTCCCAGTCCAGCATAGAAGCAAAGTATTATGTAATAAATCTGTAATAAGTCAACACACAACCTTAAAATACTTCAAACTTTATAATATACGTTAAGATATAGATACAGTCATTTTTAAATAAATGAAAAATGTGATGAATAAAAATTACCTGACCAGGATTCGAGCCTAGGACCTCTCGTTTGCCGGACGAGTGCTCTTCCACTGAGCTACCGGGGCCTGGCGGTACGCCTCGAAATTACTTACCACATTTTTGTTTTTACGTTATATAACTAACGTAGCTTTATTTATCACATTTTTCATTTATTTAAGAATAATTGAGCATTTTAAATGGACTGGGAGCGGAAGGAAAACATAGAATGTGCCAGCTGCTTCTCTTCCCGGGCATACTGTAAAAGTCAGTTAAGGGACCGAGGTGTTATGGGAGGCTTTTTTGTGGGCGATAGGCTGACCCCCTGTCACTGCAATAGTCTCTTTCCACGATTATAATGCCTCCAAATTTGTCAAACGTGACATCAGATGGTTTTATTACCTCTGGTGTTCTGCCTACCCCATACGGGATATAGGCGTGAAGTTCTGTATGCGTGTTTTAATGCAAAAACTTAAAAACATTACAGTCATTTTTATTGACGGAGTTTAATAATTTTATTTAAGTTTTTTTTAAATCAACTTAATAAAATAGAATTGGGTTGGTTATTGAGTTGATCATTGAGTTAAATAAGATTTTGGACAAATTTACTAGCAAATTCTTGTTCACATAAAGATTTTCTCAAGAGGCCTGTTTTGGAACTAAATTAGCTTGAAATAGATTTTGTCAGCGAATATTCTAGAAAACCCTCAAGTTTTTTGATTACACTACAATATTTATTGACATGGCCTATCTGCCATGTCAATAAATATTGCGTCGATTATTTGATTTCTAAGCTAAGAATATAAAAAACAGAAAAATTACCCCGGTAAATATTGTGTTTACTGAATGAATAGATTATTATTACATCATATCATAAGTAAGTTCAGCGAAAACCCAACCTCACAAGATTTAAAAATAATTTGAAACGCAAATCCTTTTAAATTTATTTTGAAATTCAAATAAAACAACTTTATTGATCATTCCCATTCTGTGTGTTTCTATGTTTTTTTTTGCAATTTCTTATTTGCTAAATTTCAATTTCATGGAAGTTTGTTTCTACTACTAATCAGACACCGCACTAAGAAAATAAATAGATAGTCATAGTATTATTTCAGTCTATTTGCACAAATGCCTAAGTCCATTTCAGGCCTTCAGTAAGCTTTATGTTTCAGCACTTAATGGGCGAAAGGAATGCACGAAAATTTGTATGATTTATGTAAATGATTATTAAAAAAAGTATCAGAACTAAAATATCTCCCAATCAAAATAATCTCAATGAATAAGAAACTAAACGTGAGGAGTCTCCATACAAAAGCCGCGCAGCGTTGGGGTTACTGATTCAATGCAAAAGTAGTTTTACAGGTGGTTTATCTTAAAGATAATTACATAAAGCTTTTCATAAACAGCAAAAAAGGGTCTAAAGACATTTTTGTGGGCGATAGGCTGACCCCCTGTCACTACAATAGTCTCTTTCCATCTTTATAATACCTCCAAATCTGTCAAACGTGACATCAGATGGTTTTGTAACCTCTGATGTTCTGCCTACTCCATAAGGGATACAAGCGTGACGTTATGTATATATTTAAGATCTTGCAATGCATTATTTCGATTGCAACGATAACTTTTTGTGAGTTTTGTTTTATTTTAGTTCGGGATCCCTATCACTTAACTTGAAAAGTCAGATACGTCAATCAAATATTCGGTCTGTTATTTTGCAACCAGTGGATGTGCTTTGTCGATTTTTCTTTTATTTTCGACTTTTTTCGCATCATGGACCTCGATTCTGCTGCATCAGAAGACCCCAGCACCCCACGGACGCGGATTCTCAAAACAATGTGTATTATTGCTATTTTATAATCAAGATTTAAGACATGTGACTCTAGTGTTGTACGTAAGATTTTCTTTGACTTCGTTGTTTAATTAAACAACCAAAAACAAAAAAGTAAGTTCGAAAACCTTTTAAACATGGTTCATGACTATCTAATTAATCTATTAATAATAATATTCATGGTATTAAATACTGAAACATCATCGGCTGACGGCTCAACACTATGGATTTAAGCCTTTAAAATTTTACCAAGGAACACTTCGTGGAAACTGGATAGAAATAATTCAGCAGTTTATGAGTTAAAACATTGAGATATTTAAGAAGACATGATGATTATAAAATAAAAACAAAAGAGTATTTTAATCACTTTTACAGTTTACTAATAAAAAATACTAACATTGCTTAATGATACTACGGATTAGGCGTAGTCCGTAGTATTGAAACTACGTTTATTCGTAGCGCAAAGTATTGTCTTATTTATTTAAATAGCATTGAATATTATTGCGAAAGGTAATTTCAAGCAAAGAACATTTATGACACCTCAATATACTATTTGGTTATATGTTAAAATAAATTTAAATTTATACATAAAAATGTTGAATTATATTCTACTTGTAGAACAGACATACAAATGTATAGCGCCACAATGATTTTGTAATATTTACGGTATAATAAGTAGCGTCGTAACTTATCAAGAATAATGTATTTTGTTTTAATTTTCACGTAGGAAATAATAATAATAATAATAAATTCTTTATTTGCAAGTATAAGCGTTACAATTATAGGTCTTATATTTATCATTATAGTCCGAACATATACTGCTGCATTGTCAGCGTGCAAAATTACATAAAATAAAATAAAGTAAACATTTGTCACATAATAATCACGAATAGTCAATAAAAGAAAAAAAATGTCATCAAATTTAAAATTTCAGCATTGAGATAAATTAATAAATGTCAAAAGAAAATTAAAAAAAAAGACATTAAATCATATAATTAAAGAAAAAAAAGCAACATTATAGATTAATTAATAAACATAGTATATTCGTATTTTTAGTCTGTTTTTAAATGTAAATTTATAATGTTTGATCATTCAAAAAGTCCTTGACACTATAAAACATTTTATCCAATAATAAATTAAATAGTGTAGTTTTGAATTTGTTCACTGGCAGATTTTTATATTTAGATGGCAACTTATTATACAGTCTTATTGCCATACAATAGACATTGTTACTAAATACAGTTAGTTTTTGTGAAGGAATGTACAATTTTTCCTTATCCCTTCCGCGCCGTCCAGTCATATCACTACTACATGGGAACAAGTGTTTATTTTGAATCCAATTATCTTCACTATTTGGTATCAAATAACAAAAACTAAGTATGATATCGTTATAGTTTGTCAATAAAGACTATTTGGTTGTGACAAACCCACAAAGTTATTTGATAGAAATCACTCTTCAGTGTATAAACCGCCCAGATGCACCACGAAACTAACAGTATTTTTATTTAATTTCTTATTTTCCTACTGTAGTTAAATTAGTGCATATCTTAGTTGATTTTTGTTTTGTCCAACTTTTATTGAGACTTTGTTTTATAAATAAACACTTAATAAAATAAGTGTAAACAAAAAAATACACTGCTACGTCAAAAAAACAGAGTAATATTGGAAGTAAATAAATATGTATTAAAATTAATAAAATAAATCTTGGAAACTCGGGATAGAATTTTTTTAGCATATATCCCTAAGTATGTAATAAAAGGTTTTCCAATATTATTCAAGAAATTCTGGTGGGGAAAAAGAAAATATGCGAGTAATATCAAGCGTGGCCGTTAGTAATTAATAGTAACAGAAATAAGTGAAAATAAAGCGTTAAATAATCCATCGGTTAGCTCAAATAAATTAATTTCATGAATTTAAGTTTAATATTTTATTCGTTCACACATTCAAAAATATTTTAAAATATTTCGCTCGCCAGATTTTCCTACAAATATTTCACGGTGCAGCAAATTGTGTATTTTTGTAAGATATTTTGGTAATATTTTACTACATAAAATTTAAGTTATTATTTTGTTTATAACTTTTCGCTTGGATCATGAAACTTCTTTTGTGTTGCCTTTTTTGAAAAACAAAGAGAAACGTAGAAAACAATAATTCAAATTGAAATATAAATAATTTAAAACAAAAACGATAAAACGCTTAAAATAAAGAAAAATCCTAGGTAAAAAATAAAAGAATGGCAGAAAAAATCCTTTAAACAATACGAAAAGAAAAATCCTAAATGCATCAGGATTTATCTATTTGTCAATGTATTTATTTAACTTTTGTTTTATTTTTTGCAATTTTAACCCACATCAATAAAAAAACCAGCACTAGAATACAAAATCGTTAGCAGTCACTTAAAATATATCAAATATACTTACAGCAATACAGAAACAAAACAAAAGATTTTTTTTTTCGAAATTCAAAAAGTTACACAGTATACGTTTAACTCACACACGGGAATACAAGGTATTCGCAAAGCGACCGTATTCTACGAGAGTAGAATCGGTACTGAACTTTTGAACCGACTTTCCTGACTATTTAAAGCAAAGTTTGAACAATATACTACATTATAAACTCTATAACAGAGGAAGTTAAAATTGCAGTACTATTATTAGGAACTGAATTAGATTTAATGCCTCTTCAATAATGTACGGTTAGAATAAAAGTTGTTTGTATATGGCCTGATTTTTCACTGGCCAGATAAAAGTTATCTAATAAGTTAAGTATTACCAGACAGCCTTAAGCCATGTCTCGAGGTGATTTTCACTCTATGTCGTCGTCATGTTATCAAAAATGTAAAACAACTTTATTCTTCCGCGTAATACTTGAATGGACAGATGACTTTTATCTGACGATTGAAAAATCGGGACTTTATTAGTTTTGATTCCATTTAATAATTTTGGTTTCTTAAATAACTTTTTTATTTTTAATTTTGAGTAGTAATATTTTTTTTTCTTGGATAGTCTCCGCAGATAAGCGAGCATCTCTGTAGTATGAAACTTCTTTCTAGGAATAATCGCTTTACAAGTTTGCCAAAGATCGCCTGAGGGTTGCCAAACAAAATAGCTTATTATATTATAAAAAATAGTTTGTGTGTTCATTTCTGTTTAGTAAACAACCTAAATTGTTTTTCCATAGTTTCTATGTAAGTTTTATTAATCTGGGTCGGATCGCTTACCTAAATCTTGATATTAATCTATTATTAATTCAACTAATAACATATATTGCACAGCAAAGAAATATAGGTACGGTTCAATATTTGAAACTAGATTCGAGTTTAGACTTTTATTTTGTAGAATTATAAAACTTTTAAGTTAGTTTAAAGACAAAAAAGCAGTTAATTTCATGGCTTTAATTGCACACTATAAGATGTAAGTCTACAAATATTTATGAATTGACTGCTTATACATACATACATAACTTCACGCCTGTGTCCCTTATGGAGTAGGCAGAACACCATCTTCGAGGTTATAAGACCATCTGATGTCACGTTTGACTTTGGAGGTATTATAATGATGGATAGAGACTATTGCAGTGACGGAGGGTCTGCCTATCGCCCACGCCAAAAAAAAAACGCGAATAAAACCTCTTAACTGACTTTTACAGTATGCCCAGGAAGAGAAACAGCTGGCACAGTCTATGCTTTTCTTACGCTCCCAGTCCAGCATGGAAGTTATATCTGTATTAATAGGCGCTATTCAAACTTTGACCTTCAACTTTGCGTTCACTAATATTTCAGGTATTGTATCTTCCTTATTATTAATGGCAACATATAGTCATAATGGAAATGATTAATGATGTTTTACCTTAATCTCAAGTAGCTATTGTAACCTTTACCTTTGTTCTATCACAAAAGAGGCATAGTTATGTCAGACATCAAGACAGATGACAGTTTTAATAAGCTTACCATGTCAGATTATCAGACAGATCTTCTCTGTATTAATGAAGGCTGTTTTTAGAATTCCTATTGAAAATCCAGTTCAAATATTGGTTTCAATCGTGCATGATGGCTCGGAGTGTTTCACTGAATTATACCAAGTCGCCGGTTAACGCTGGATGAGGGCGCCGCGGGACCGATGGAAGTGGAAAATCTTGGAGGAAGCCTATGTCCAGCAGTGGATGTCTACTGGCTTATGATGATGATATCATTGATATGGAAATCAGTGTATTCCTATAATTTGAAATGTATTTTTGAAACATTTTGCATCATTTTACATATTTGAAATAGAAAGCTGATTTTGTGTTTAACTAAAGACAGCGATACAAATTTCACATCGAAGTGGCTTTATGGCTTCAACTAGTTAAAAGAAAATCAATTTCAAAATAACTATAGTTAGTAGAAAAGATAACTTTACGACGGAAAACTTAATCATCACCAAAACACAATAAATCCTTGACTACGTTCTTGCTACGACTTTTCTTCATATTATATTCTTTTACCTTAACTTCCTAAAACCTTACAATTATGAGACACACCTTTCCCACAACACTGGCGCTTTAGGAATCCACTTAGCAACATGTCAAAAGGTTAAATTTACTAGAGCCTAGCGAGGGACGTGAATTTAGGTAGTTTGCCTTCCTATGCATGCCATAAAGCATACCGTCACGACTTATAGACGTTTTGGGTTGGCTGTATAATGGAACTAGGTGAGTGAAAGTACCGTTTGTTGTGCTTTTTTTGAGATAGCAGAATGTGGTTTAATTTTATCTTGCTAAAATTAAGTAATATGAAATTTTTTGCTGTTAAAAAGTAGGAAGCAACCTCGAACGTGCTATCAAAGGATAAGTAAGACTGAATTGGGTAGATTAGTTTGTGCACAAGTCCAGGATGCACAAAAAGTCCTTAAGTCGCCCAAAATGTTTTTCGTGAGTTTTTCACAATATCAAAGCCTACGACTCACATATACGAGTATTCATTCGGCAGAACTGTTGGAATCAATAAATTCAAAGCCGGTCGAAGAACTCGCCCGCGATGAAAAAAATTCTTCCAATAAACTCTTAATATCAACTTTTTGTATCAAACATAGCTATTACTTCATTGCCATTTTATTAAAAATATATTTTTTTCTGGAAGATGTGATTTATGCTGACCGTACACCTACTTCTCAATAAGTGCAAAAAAAATTTTTTTTAATCCATGAGCTATATACCTATAAGGTTGAGACAGCTAATATTATTTTAATAGTTGAAAAGTAACAAGAAGTTTAAGAAGGCGTTTAAGGGTTAAAATCTATTGTGCAATGTCCAAAAAAAATACAGGAATTAGGGGTCAAAAATACATATTGTATAACAAAGCTATGCGAAAATTCAATAACATTTTAAATATGCGTGTATATTATGACTGAATATTGTGTGTGAAATTTTATTACCAATATAAACAAAAAATCTCAATGTCATTTGAAAGTTATTTCCCAAGGATGCGCAATAACTGATTTATTGCACGTCCCATTATCCTATCAAGCTTAGATACACTTATGCAATGTGCATGCATTCTCATGACAATAGATAAAACCAAACGAATCATTCAATTGAAATCCGTGGAGGGTGAGATAAATGGCGACTAATACGCATCTCCTGTGGCGGGTTTGCATCGCCGCAGAGATAGATTGGATTGTCGTCAATCAATGCTAAGTGGATACATGAAATATGGCCGCAGTCAGTGACTAGAGCTGACGTTGTGTAACGTATGTCTTGGGTATTTTAATTTGTATTGTTTAGTCTTTGCTATTTATTGTTGTTAAATTAAAACTTTTTGAAAATTGAGCTATATGACTTATGAAATAAAGAAGAAATTTTAAGCGCATTAAAACAAGACACAAATTATCATACAACTATAATTAATTTCTATGCTAAAAAGCCTGGACCTGTCAGCGTCATATTAATTTAAAAGCACTTCACTTACACCGAAAGAGATTGAAATTGAAAAAATGAAGAGGCCTATTACGACCTTGAACGACTTTTTACCGTCCCGAAATGACATTGAAGAAGAATTTAACAAACCTTCTCCACTTGCGACAGAAGCCCAAGATTTCAAAAGTTTCAACAGGTATGTCAAAACTTCTATGCTAGATTTACAACGAAAGTTCGATGTTCTTACCAAAGATTTAGACAAGTTGGAAATGTATGGCCGTTTTAAAATTCTATTATTTCATGGAGTTCCGGAAACGGAAGATCCCATTGCTTTCGTGAATCATCTTATAGTGGAAAGAATTAAGCTTTCTAACTTCACTGAAAGCAATATCACACGAGCTCAACGCTTGGGAATCAGAACCGCAGGTAAAACTAGGATAGTACTAGTAAAATTTATAAGTGAGAAGATTCGCAGTGAGGTATGGATTGCTAAAAGAGCATTAAAAGGCACTGGTATTACCATGTCAGAATTCTTAACAAAAATTCGGCTACAAATGTATATCGCGGCTCGACGACGCTTCGGTATTATAAAATGTTGGACCAACAATGGAAATATTTTTGTACTTGATGCTGATGGTGTTTGCCACCGTATAAATACAATTGAGGACCTGGACTCCATTAAGTGTCTCCATTGGTAGCTTTCAAGAAGCCGATGACTAAAGCTCAGGTGAAAAATCGTCGTTTAGTGAAAAAGTTGTTGTCTGATGCATTATCTACGAGTATTTTAGTCTTATAATAATAAAATTCTTCATTTTGCACTTTTTTTTTAATTGTTAAACTATTTAACTGGATTTATCTTTTAGGTAATATATATACATTTTATGTAATACTATAACATTTTAACTCGACGTTTCGATGTCTTTAGACACTTGTTATATCGAAATTGTGTTTTTTCATTGTATATGTCGTATTACTTTTATATCAATGTCTGCAGATCATATTCAAAAAATGAAGATTTTTAAGTAGCTTAAAGTTCTCTCATATAGGTACATTATACACACGGAGAGGTTAACATACACAATCTAAATTTTTCATTTTTGTTATCTTCCTAAGTTATAGAATCACTAAATAATGATAACTATAAATATTTCAAAGAGATTTCACCTATTTAGTTATAAATATTTTTAAGGACCAAATTGTATTCTTATTTTTATTAAGGAAATAAACATTATTATTGCCTCGTCTTCCTTTTTAAACCTTTTTTTAATTTTATAATACTTAAATATACTTATAATATGAATATAATACTTAAAATACTATATAAAATCAATCTTGTCTGGGACTCGAACCGAGATCTCACGCATGCCGGCGGACAATCTACCAACCCGGTAGCTCAGGTGGAAGAGTGCCCGTCCGGCATCCGGGTTAATAAGATTTAAACACTAATATAAATATTTTATTGCAAATAGATATACTAAGCGTTTTCTACCCTACAGTCCAAGACATCGTGTTTTTTTTTTTAATTTTGACAGTGATATGAATCGACCAAGTCAAAAACGCTATTCAAACAAAAGTTACAAAATAACAAAAAAAATTTATAAATAAAAAATTACCCGACCAGGACTCAAACTTGGGACCTCTCGTTTGCCGGACGAGTGCTCTTCCACTGTACTACCAGCGCCTGGCGGTACGCCCCGAAGTTACTTACCACATTTTTTTTACGTTATATTACTAACGTAGTTACCTCCATCTAATGGTATAACTTTGCAACTAAGACCACCCGAGGCCAATTTATTTTCAGAAATTGTGTATCCCAGTTAAAGTGAAGCATTGCAATGTTTAATAATATTTTTAAGTTTTTACATTTATAATGCTCAATTATTCTTAAATAACTCAAAAAGCTGCAAAGCTATATCATTAGATGAAGTTACGTTAGCAATATATCGTAAAAACAAAAATGTGGTAAGTAACTTAAGGGCGTACCGCCAGGCCCGGTAGCTCAGTGGAAGAGCACTTGTCCGGCAAACGATAGGCCCCAGGTTCGATTCCTGGTCGAGTAATTTTTATTTACCACACTTTTTCAGTTATTTAAGAATAATTGAGCAAAAATTACAAAAGTTTGAAGCTGGCAAGTTATTATAGATGTTTATGATTACTGTAAGTCTATACATTAATCAAGATATGGTTAACCTTGAATTTTCTTAAAATATCAAGCCCCAGTTTAACCTCGATCTCACCTGATGGTAAATGAAGATGAGGTCAAAGATGAATAATAAATAAACAAATATTTCTGACACTCACACAACATTATCTGGCCCAAATTAAGTTTCTTAAAGAACTTGTGTTATGGATACTAGATAACTGATATACTTAAGAAATATATAAACATACATATTGAATAAATACATATTTTTTAATAGAATAAACTTAAATAAACATATAAACATCCATGACTTGAGGGCTAATATCTGTGTTCATCACACAAATATCCGCCGCCGCCGGGATTCGAACCCAGGACCGCTACACCTAATAGGAAAAGTAAAAAGCCTAGGAAAAACTGTGTCATCATATTGCCGGAACACATCACCACCGGAGCGGTAATATTTAGCGGCAAATTTTATATAAAGGGTGCTCGCTATATGCAGTCGGAGTACAAGCGGGCTCACTTGGATTAATTATCTTTTACGACACACTTATCCAGAGGCGGTAGGGCCAATAGTCCTAAAGTTTCATAATTTGAGATGTAATTTGTGATCTTTACATCACATTATCCACCACCCAGCACTGGGCCAGCTTGGTGGATTATGGCCTATACCTCCTCTTCACCCAGGGGAGAGACTCATGCCCTGCAGTGGGCTCATTATAAAGAGTTGTGATGATGATGATGACATCACATTATAATAAATAAATAAAATCCCCAGACAATAACACCAACTACATGGCCCCAAAGTAAGCATAGCTTGTGTTATGGGATACCATATAGCGAACTAGGGAGGAACCTAGAATATAAGTACATAAATAGATAAACACCCAGACACGGAACATTTTTTTTCTGTTTTTTTTCATAACCACTGGCGTCTAAGGCAGATAGGTTTACCCCAACGACAAAGTGGTCGTCGAATTTGATTACATTAAATTATACTATCTCTCATACAACCGTGCTCCTTATCATAATGGTTGTAAAAGGACTGAAAAGCTGCGTTGTGTCAGAAAATAAGGCATTGTCTAAAAAAATGAAAATATTATGTTTTATTTTTTTAAGTAAAAATAGCTTTAATGAATTCATCGGAAAAACCGTTTCAAAAATGAAACGCACGTCTGAAATATGAGAATGCTTCATTTAAACACTTTTATTCAACCATCTTTTGTAAAAAATGTCTTGAAAATGAGTAGATGTAAGAAAACGATATCCTTTTGCTTAATACTTAATTATTATCCTAGACATCCAATTTCTTGAGCCTTCTTAAGGATAAAAAGTTTTACCTAAAAACTCGGTACAAACTTTTCAAGACAAAAATTGTTGCTAAGTGTTGTTGACTTTCATATTTTGAACACAAGATTTTCATTCTAAGTTGTTGGAAATTATTGCAAAAACTACAAAAACTTTTATTTCAGTTATTTCTTCGGTATCAGTATACGTTTGTTTTTCCTTTCATCAACATGGGATCAAGCTAATTATATTTTTTTAGATTCCTTATAGATATGTAGAGCATGATGTATAGTGCAAAAAGATCGTAAAACCTGATATTAATGAAATTTTAAGCTTTAATTTACAAATAAAAAATTAAATCACTATAATGGAAAAAATCATCGCTCAAAACCAGGGAAGATCAACTTTATATTAATAACATTAAAAAACAAGCACTATAGGCCATTCAATAAAGGTGAAATATTTTTGAAAATAACGCCTTACACAATGTTGATATAAGCAAGGGGCATTAAATAAAACTTATTATTATTATTTAGACTATTATATAGCTTGTGATATGGGGGATGCCATATAGCGAACTAGGGTAGGGGAACCTAGAATATGAATAAACTTTTTTTTTATTCCGTGCGGGTATCAAACCCTGCGATTGGCGCAGTAGCATCTATACAAAGGACGGTCTCCGTTGTACACTATTTTGAACATACTGTATAGCGAAATTGCATATGTGTGAGTACTGTGAAGGCGCCAGCTTTAGTTAACCGGCCAGTAGTGTGAACAAAACAACTTAAAATACTTGTTAGGTATCTTTCTTAGCAGAAGAAGACACATCCATTTGTCAAATCTGCGACATTACCTCGATCTGTCACGAGCGCATTTTTAGGAATGACGCAGTTGAAGAGTTGCAGTTGCTTTTTATTCACTCATTTCAATATTTCGTGGGATATTAGATGTAGAATGCGGGATATAGTCGCTTTTCAGATAAAACAATATAAAGTTTTTTACTACCAATTTTAGATTTTGAGTTTTTTTAACAAAAAAATTTTTAACCATCCGAGACGCTAAGTTGAAATGTAAAATAATAATACGTAGTAAAATCCGATAAAAAAGTGCATATTTCAATTTCATGAATAATTAACGACCATTTTGACGACGTGGTAAACCTATCTGAGTGAGACGCCAGTGGTTGCGGGTTCGATTCCTGACATTAACAAGAAAAAAGAACCGGGTCTGGATATTTAGCTATATATGTATTTATATTCTAGGTTCCCCCTTAGTTTGGCAAATGGTATCTCATAACACAAACTTCGCTTACTTTGAAGTTTACCATGTAGTTTGTGATTTTCTGTGGATTTTTTTTATTTAAAAAAATGATACTTAAGATAATACAATAGATAAGAAAAAATATTTTTTTATTTTATATTGGCGTTTTTGCGAGGCAAGAGGTTAACCCTCTGTTGCTGCAATAGTCTCTCTCCATCATTATAATACCTTCTAATTTGTCAAACATGACATCAGATGGTTCTGTATAAAAAATATTGAATAGAAAAACTTTTTAAAACAGTATTTTTTTAATCCAATTCAATATGTAGATTATTTTAAAGCAAATACCAAGCTATAAATGATTCGTATTTCTACTAGTCGTTGTAACATAATATAACAATATGTTTCCATTAAACTTAGTTTTTCCATTAATATTAAACTGCAATTAATTTGCTTCAAGTGCGATATACAGATTGCAAACCTGGAAATAGTGTTCGTCTTTCTGCTGTGTGGACTGCTAGCGCTGAATGTTTTATTGTTCATAAAAAGAAAACCTTAACTAACTTATAAAAGCTTGATTCACAGTTACAACAAAAATATACAGGGTGCTGGCAGTTTGGCACGCGCTTTCTATAAAAAAAATGTTGTTTTTTATTTTTTGTAGAAAACTGTATGTAAAAATAAAAAACGATTTTTGATAGATGAATGGGGAAGACTAGCCCTATCTGGGATATTTTTCTCCAAAAGCACTTTTTGTACACCCTGTATATTTAAAGTTCATCCTAATTAGAAGTTATAACAGTTCAGTAAATGTTTTGGTATTAATAATAAGGTTTCTTCCAAGTGTTTTTTACAGCTTTCAAACTAGTATTGTGGCATAATGCCTTTCTAACACGTTATATATCTCTGAGAAATCTGTGTTAGAACTTTTTAAAATATATACCTAACTAGCTTTATCCCACAACTTCGTATGCGCTTAACTATCCTTCTCGTGGAAATTTTCGGAAACTATAATACAACCAGACACGCACTGAAAGAACCTTCATGCCAAGTTTCACATCCGTGCACTCAAGGCATAAGATTTTTCATAGAACCTAAAAAGTCCAACCCCTTCTCGTGGGAATTTCGGGAATTTCTTCCAGAATACAAACAGATACTTATTGAAGAACCTTTATACCAAGTATCACATCCCTGCAGTCGAGGAATAAGATTTTTCATACAAACTAAAACATCGTATATTTCCCGTTCCCGTGGGAATTTAAGGAATTTCTTTCATAAAACAACCAGACACATATTGAAAAATCTTTACACCAAGTTTCACATCGGTGCTCTCAAGGAATAAGATTTTTCATACAAATTAAAAAGTCCTATATTTCCCGTGTCCCGTGGGAATTTCGGGAATTCCTTCCTTAGTGCACCCCTACATCCCCTAAAGAATGTATGTTCCAAATTTAACCTCTCTACGCCTAGTAGTTACGGCTGTACCTACGTTGTCTGTCAGTCACTCAGTCAGTAACGGAACAGTTTTATATATAGGGTCCTCCTATAATAATCAATTTAATTTTAAAAGCAGATTAAGAATGATGAGTGGGTCTAAATTACGGAAGAAAAAAAATGTTGACAAAATATTTTTCATAAATTAAAATTTCAAAATTTTTCGAAGTGATCACAATTTAATTTTAATCTTTTGTTTACGACTACACAGCAAGTAATAAATCCATCTAATTGAATGTAGTCATAAAATGTAGATTAAACTTAAATTTTACTCAATAAGAAGAATTTTGAAATACCAATTAATTTAAGAAAAATATTTTTTTTTTTTTGCTATTGAATTTCACACCCACTCATCATTCTTAATATACTATTAAAATATAATTGACTATTATAAATGGACCCTGTATATTGAAATTTACAATAAACAAAAAAAAATATACAAGTTAACAATAGAAAAAGCACAGCTATACGAAATAGTAATTTGTGAAATGGCTGCCTTTCTGAGCATTGGAATTAAAAGTCAAGCCTTTCTTGTCACGCCTTTACAATCCCACCCCTTTCCTTTTTAATCAAAACCTCAACGTAGTGTCAAGACAACATTACTGATAGTAACAGTAAAATAGTTCAGTATTTACTCAATACAAAAATATATTAAACATGTGGTACTAAGTTGACGACTGGCTGGTGTATTGGTAAAATACAATACTTTCAATGCAAGAAGGTCTTGAGTTCGAATCCCAGGGTTTCTGGATATTTACGTGATGTCAATATGGATGTTCATATATTTAATTTAGTGTTTCTTAATTTTTACAAACATACATACTTATAGCTTCACGCCTGATTCCCTTATGGGGTAGGCAGAACATCAGAGGTTATAAAACCATTTGATGTTACGTTTGACAAATTTTGAGGCATTTTAACAGTGGGGAGACACTTTTGCAGTTACAGGGGGTCAGCCGATCGCCCACAAAAAAGCCTCCTATAACACCTCGGTCCCTTAACTGACTTTTACAGTATGCCCGGGAAGAGAAGCAGCTGGCACATTCTATGTTTTTCTTTCGCTCCCAGTCCAGCATAGATTTTTACATGTTTCTTAAATTAATTTATCCGTTATCTCGAGTCCATAACAGTTATTTTAAAAAAACTTAATTAAGGCTAGATAAAGTGGTATAATTGTAAGATATAAAAGTATATTAGTGAGATTAAAGTCAAACGTGGTTTTAGCCAGCAGTAAAATAACAATGTCTTTGTGCTTATAAAATTAGTAATCCCAATCATCTTGTTTTTAAGTATTTAACTGGCTATTCATAGTACTTCTAAACCTTTTAATTCTAGTCTTACTGTGACAGATTTATCTCAAGTTTCTTAATTATTGATATCAAAACAAAATAAGTATGTAAACTGTATGTTTTTGAAAAAAAAAATGTAAATCATAGTGTATTATGATCAAATAGTCCATCTTCACGGGAACTGTTTGCATTCGCCATCTTGGAATTTTATACTGTCAATACTTCTGCTGTCAACAACAGCCTTCAAATCTACAAAATTAAATCCTGACCTCAGATTGAAGTCGTCTAGATGAATTATAGAACTCGACTTGATGATTTGTAATTGTTGCTCGCTGTTGTTCAGATTATTATTACTGGAGGGAGAAAACTACTCTGTGGTGGCAACTGACTCAGTCCAGTTTTTGTGACTTTATTTAAATTAGTTTTTTTTTTTTGTTTCCCAACGACCACTTTGGCGATGTGTTAAACCTGTCTGCCTCAGACGCCAGTGGTTGCAGGTTCGATTCCCACACGGAACAAGTAAAAAAATGTTATGTGTCTGGTTGTTTATTTATATATGTGTATTTATATTCTAGGTTCCCCCTAGTTCGTTAAATGGTATCCCATATAACAAGCTTCGGTTAGTTTTGGGCCATGTAGTTGGTGTAATTGTCTGGGCATTTTATTTATTTATTTTAAGTAACAGCGTCTGTAGGATTTCGTAGGAGTATCTTAAAAAAAAAAATTTTACGAATCACACTGGTAGCTTCTAAAATTAGGGGGCACAAACTAACAGAAAATTTCTTCAACAATATTATATTGTCATAGATAGAAGATCGGTTACCCTATATGGCTCATTGGATGAATGGTTGGGCGTTATGTGCACGCAGTGAGTTCGATTTCGGTTATTGGTGATTGTTTGTCTATGGTCTGGGTGTATCTTTTTGGATTTTAATCCCAGCATTTCAAGGTGTCTAACCATTGTGGCTGGAGTAAAACCATTATTAAAACCGGATATTATAACCGGAACCATTTCGATGGACACAACTTCCTACATTTCGGTCAGCTCATGTGCAAGCCCTGCTTTTCGGTCAATCAATTAATCATTGTTAAATCGTCCTACTTTATATGTAATAAGGAAACAATACAAGTATGTTTCGGTATTATAGAAGTACGTATTTATGGATAATGGTCAAAAATAATTAAAAAATAAAATTTGAAAATAGACTGGACCAAGGGTCCAACTGTAAGAATATCCCTGTCAATAGATTACCAAATGCTAAAACAAACAGATCCGACAAAAAATCTTCACTAACCAAACAAATACTTTATTTAGCTTTATTATACTTTCTCATTAGTACACACACTCAATCAACCACTCACTCACTCACCCGCTCACTCACTCACACACACCCCATTCACATATACATCCACACTTCCACACAACCACTACACATTATTTTTTTTCTCCTTTTAATAGTTTTATTCACTTTTAATCCTTAATAATTATTATAATTTTTTTTTGTATACCTTTGATTGTAAAGTTAACAAATCCAACAATTACATCTGTTAATAATGCATAGGAAGAGCGAGGCATTCCCAACACAAGTATCTTAAGATTACTTTCTGGGAAGCCCCGGCAACTGATTTGTAAATGATTTACTGAAATAAACAATTTTTTTTTTTTATTACGTTATATTAAAACGCTTTCCTATATTAAACGTTTACTTATAGTTGTAACAATTCATATTCACGTTTATTTTCCTCAATCCTTTAATCGATGGCCACAACTGATTGATTTAGTAGAGCACGGAGTAGATTCAAGTTGATCCGTAATGAATCCATCTTACATCCATCTATCTTATATGCAACGAGGCTCAATTATTGGGTATTGGATAACTGTATTAATCTCATAAGGAAATTTTGGGCCTCGAATTTCAATATTTTTTTAAAGAAAAAAAGAAGGAAAGAAAGAGAGGAAAGAAATTTGCTGATTTTTTATTAAAGCCCGCATGTAAAGTTATGAAATCAAAGTATCACCGCTGTGCCGGTCGGAGTGGGGGGTGTTAGGTTTCTCGAATTTCAATATTTTTTTAAAGAAAGAAAGAGAGGAAAGAAATTTCTTCGGTGCCAAAAAAACACAAATAAAAAAGACGTGTGGCACTCGGAGACTGCTGCGGTAAAGCTATTGCATAGCATTTTTTATCAACTTATGCAATTATAATTATTTATTTATTTTATTAATGCAGTAATTTTTGATCTAATATGAAGTTCCACAAGTTCCTAGTAGGTGGCGCTGATTTTTATTAAAGCCCGCATGTAAAGTTTTGAAATCAAAGTATCACCGCTGTGCCGGTCGGAGTGGGGGGTGTTAGGTTTTTTTCGTTACGGAATTTCTGGATTCGGTCCCCACGCTCAAGGCCCGCAATAGAAGCTATGCAATAGCTTAAAAACATACAATAACTGTTACATAAGATTATTCTAAAGCACCGAAAAGGCTCAGCATAAGTCATGGAGTGCGGACACACCAAGACGCTGATCTTCCGTAAACTAAAACGTTAAAGGTTTTAGTTACTTTTCATTGGATATTTAACCTGCGCTTTGTCAATGTTAGTTAATGGTTAGTTAAGATGAGTTCGAAGATGACAACACATAGGTTTAAAAATGAACTGGCTTGTCATAAAATATTGCTGGAACTTATCAGTGGGAAGCACTTTATATTATGACAATCACCAGTTTTTAACTATTTAGACAAGTAATCATAAAAGTGTGAACACAAAAAACTCAGCAGAATAAAATTCGAAATGATAGATCATAAATTTTCATTCATGCTTAAATTCAATGTACCAAACCACCATATGATAGCCAGCTTATATTCAATGTACTAGGGTGAATCAAAAAGTTCTTAGAAACTTAAATGTATTTAACGTTTTTGGAGGCAGTTCGATATTTTTTTTAAAGATTGACAATTACATATTATTTATCCAGACTTTCAGTTGTATTCGAAAGATCGTTCGCAAAATATTAATTTTATTGTTGAGTGTTCTGAAAAAAAATAACGAAACTATGGAGAAAAATGAGTTACGCGCTGTAGTAAAGTATCTGTTCCCGAAAAAAATGTCAACGAAAGATATTTTTTCGGACATTCAACAGACATTAGGGAATGATGCTTTACGCTATTCCACTGTGGCTTATTGGGTTGCTGAATTTAAAAGAGGTAGATCGAGCTGTAAAGATGACCCGCGTTCTGGACGACCTTCAACCTCCATCACCGAAGAAAATGCAAAATAGTGGAAAAATTGGTTTCAGACGACAAAAGAATTACAATAAAATATTTAGCTAAGATCCTTAAGATATCGTTTGGTAGCATTCAGTCAATTTTAACCGATTCACTGGGGTTCAAAAAAGTGTCAGCAAGATGGGTGCCGAAGAAAACTAAAATCGACGTTTGGTTTTTTTTTTTTTTGTATTCATTCTAAGAACTTTTTGATTCGCCCTCGTACAATATCGATAATCCTTCTCTTGAAGAAGCGTTACATTCCAAAACTTTGTGGCTCCTGCAATCGAATCATCGTTTCATAATCGATTCTCGATAACTGATGGTTGTTGAAAGTTATTGTGTGAAACGTGAGGAAAATAATATATTGAATCGATTTCTGGAAGCGCTTTGAATCAGAATTTTTGTATGAGTTGGCTTATACAGAAGAGCATTGATAATTTTTTTTTTTTTTATAAAATATGGATAGAACGTTTGTCTTCTATGACACCTGATGTTAAGTGAACATGAAGACTAAGGTGGTACACGTCCATCCACGAGAAACCTATTCACTCGACACTTAAAAGTACTAGGACTATACTGGTCAGGGAAAATAGACGCAGGCAGTTCATTCCAAACCTTGGCGACCCGTATCAAAAAGGAACTGTCAAAGCGCTTAGTTCGACTTTTCGGAATATCAACCACATACGGATGGAAGTTCTGTCTGCGTCTAGTAGTCCGATGGTAAAAGGGTGAGGGTTCAATTTGCTCAAACAGAGCACTCGCGCACTCACCAAAATGTATCCTGTAGTACACGGTTAAACAAGCAACCTTACGACGATGCTCTAGGTTCTGCAGTTTTTTGGTCGTAAGGTCGACGTTGTTAATTAGATTACGGGCTCTTCGGTCAACGGAATCCAGCGCTTCTAGTTGATATTTGGCTGAACCATCCCAAAGATGACTGCAGTACTCCATGCATGATCGCACTTGAGCTGTATATAAGTTAAGAAGCTGTGCAGGGCTGAAGTACCGCCGTACCTTTGAGATGATTCCCAACTTTTTTGAAGCTACTTGAGCCACGGACACAATTTGTTGACCGAAGTTTAAACTGGATGTTATAGTTACGCCTAAAAGCCCTAGATGGTCAGTGATGGGGACAGATACATTTTGGAAAGTGGGCGTTAATGTGAAGGTGCTCTTTTTTGCGGAGAATAGACACGCCTGAGTTTTGGACGCGTTAAATTTGACCAAATTCGACTCACCCCAATCGGATACTTTCCGTAAGGTCAAATCAACGCGCTCAATCATTGACTTTCTTAAACTCTGGATTTCACGGGGGCTCGCTCGCGCATTGGATACGTATCTCTCTACAACAGTGCTGTTGTAGAGAGATACGTATCCAATGCGCGAGCTGTCATCAGCATAACTAACATAACTAATAATGCCCGGATAATCGAATATTAACCTTATGCCACTTGTAATTAATAGTGTGTTAATTACAAGTGGCATAAGGTTAATATTCGATTAGTTAATAATTTGGAAACAACTAATTACGTTTGCCTTAGATTGAACTTTCAAACGCTCACAAATTTTAAAATTATTAATATTTATTGAATAAGAAGACATGGACGTGACAATATATTCATCAAATTATAAATAAAACAACAGAAATACAAAAAGGACATCTTTTATTAAAAATATTGAATTATGATGAATAAGTTTTTATCACTATCAAAAAGTAAATAATTCGATTTGCGCATTGCAAGCAGGCTTCTTACTTCACAGTAATCTTTTATATCACTTTAAACATCATTATGAGGTTTGACATGATCCAGTGTAACTCCATCCAGGATATGCGAGTGATTGATTGCTTATAAGAAAATTTGAATCCTTCCACTTTCGACTACTGACACGGGATATAATATTCCAGTTAAATAAATCAGTAAGTAAATTTTACGTAGCGCTCTTAGTTTTGTAAAATCTGTCATGGCAGTAGCTACATATTAACAACTAAAACTTTTCCCATGGTTATACACCTTAGAGTAGGGTGGTATATATCTTTCTAAACAAAGGTTTGAGAAAATAAAAAAATAATGTTGCGAACTCATACCTTATCTAGGTATCTTAATAAAGTGCCATTAGGCATATATGGTTAGCTAACGTTAGCTAGATCAAATATATTTAAGCGGTTTGATTTTCAAAAATTATAATGGTTTTATGTAACTTTTACATGATTCCATTATCACGTTTCGCAGAAATATCCGTTTAAACCTGAATCCGTTTAAGTTAGTGTTTTTTCTTATCAAGTCACTTTTCATAAATCAAGTTGCTATTTTTATTATATTTTTTTTTTGGGGGGTAAAACTTTTAAGTTCGAGAAGGAGGAATTCAAATTGGGACTGACCTTAAAGATGTTAGTCTTCTCCTTTACGCTGGTTCGTGTCGTAGTCCGTACTCCTTCTTGTTTACCTTCCCTTTTACGCGTTCTACCTGGCAGCGCTGCCGTATCTCGTCGCCCAGAGGTCTGGGTTGTAAATCCAGGATAGCTTGGGGCTGTTTTGAGGGGGCTCCAGTAGTTTTGTCACAATGAGGCCCTGGAGGCGATGTCTACTGACGATCACCCAGGGGGATATAATTTCACCCGCTTCGATGGGATAAATAAACCTTTTTTTTGTTATACCGCGTATGTACGGTTGGAGAGAGTCCGTTAGTCTGTCTGATACTAAAACTTTTAATGGGGGAGAGAATATAACTTAAAAAGTGGGTAGAAAAAAGTTCTCATTCGAATTTCGTTTTTAAGGATGCGTTCAGTATAAAACTGTGTCTATTGGCTGCGCCCGTAAATTACATCTAATATTGATGTATCATACCGCCCCCCAAAGAGCGTCCTAGCTCTTTCATATAAAAATTCATAAATTTAGTAAATGCAGGACGGCCAAAGAGAACCAAAGAAAATGTTTACCATGCAAACGATGAGATGCATGTGCAAAATCAATAATTATTAATATATACATATATAGGTACATAGAAATGCAAGTGTTATGTTAAATTTATAGATTAAAATTGATAAATATTAAGAGTTGCAAGGCAAAGGACAGAGCTTGACAACAGGCCTTGTCAGAGTTCCATTAGCTGTTTTAAGCTCTACAACCCTAACCGTGCCGTCAGTACCGGGATAGAGTCTGATTACACGACCCATGCGCCAATGAAGCGGTGGCGAGTTGTCTTTTATAAGGACTAAATCACCCAGTTGGAGATTTGAGATTTTAGTCAACCATTTGGGACGATGTTGAAGTGTGTGCAAGTACTCGCCATGCCAGCGCTTCCAGAAATGTTGTGTGATTTGACGCAAAAGCTGCCAGCGCTTCAGAGGACCGATCTGACATTCCTCTAAATTGTGTTCCGGCAACGATAATAACGGTTGGCCGATTAAGAAGTGGCCGGGGGTCAAAACTTCTAAGTCGTTAGGATCGCTAGAAAGTGGACATAACGGACGAGAATTTAACGCCGCTTCGACCTTTGTGAAAATGGTTGCAAGCTCTTCAAAGAAAAGAATACGGTCGCCTACGATTCGATTTAAAATCAGTTTGGCAGATTTTACTGCGCTTTCCCACAGACCGCCCATGTGTGGACCGGAAGGCGGGTTAAAATGCCAATTTATGTTTTGACTTGCCAAATATCGATAAGTTTTATCGGACGTGACATTCTTTAGATAAGTGCGAGCACCTATAAAGTTAGTGCCACAGTCGCTGAAAATGTCACTAGGGAGACCTCTACGTGAAACAAAGCGATCTAGACACGCAATGAAAGCGTCTGTAGATAACTCTGATACAATTTCGAGATGAACACACTTAGTAACGAAACAAATAAAAAGGCATAGATATGATTTCACGGACTTGGCATTTCGGACCTTTGAAGTCTTGAGCCAAAAAGGACCGGCAAAATCTACCCCAACACGCTGAAAAGGTCTGCATCCTGTAACTCTACTTGCTGGCAAATCTGCCATGAAAGGTTCGATGGACTTGGGTCGCAAACGGTAGCAACGATGGCACTTGAAAATTACGTGTCGAATCGCCCTGCGCGCAGACACAATCCAGAACTTACGACGAAGCAAAGTTAAAAGCGAACTAAAACCAGGATGAAAGTAAACTTGATGGTAATGCTCAATTATTAATGTAGTAATATGATGATCCTTTGGAAGCAATAAGGGATGTTTTGCAGAGTAGTTTAAATCAGACTTAACTAAACGACCTCCTACTCTCAGGAAGCCTTCAGAATCAATGAAGGGATTAAGCCGCATCAAATCACCCCTGACAGGTTTGTCAGTAAGGAGCGCTTGTAAAACGTCGTGAAATTCGGTTGATTGAACCAGCTTAACGATAGCGTTCATGCTGTTCGTTAACTCCAAAGCTGACAAAGGACCACTGTGACGCTGAGATGGATGGAGCGAATTATGTAGGAAACGTTTGGACCAGCCTATCACGCGCTGCACCTTCACGAGCACGCTGAAATTCTCAAATGGAAATTGAGGGACTTCGCTCTGAACAGCGTTTGAATAGAGTGGACAAGACTTAATTCCAGGCAGCTCCGATTCTTCGATCAAAATAATGCCCCCAGGCCATGTTGAAGGATTATCTTCAAGCCACGGTGGAGACCACCAAAGTTGATCATTTACCAGATCTGACGGCATGACACCACGGCTCGCAGAATCAGCCGGGTTTAAACCAGATGGAACATGCTTCCAAGTGACATCTACAGAGAGCATTTGAATTTGTGAGACACGATTGCCTTCGAAAGTTTGCAACTTATGAGGCGAAGTTTTAAGCCATGATAACACAATGCTGGAATCAGTCCAGGCAAATTGCGAATCAATTTGAAATTTGTCGCGTAAAATGTTAGCAACATGACGCATAAGGCGTGCTAATAGGAGCGCACCGCTAAGTTCCAGTTTAGGGATAGTTAATTTTTGTTTGAGTGGAGCAACACGTGACTTGGCAGTAATCAACTGGACCAAAGTGCGACCGTGAAGATCCTGTACACGGAGATAGATGCACGCAGCATACCCTCGCTCGGACGCATCGCTGAAACCGTGAAGCTGAGCGTTCATTGGTTGATCAGGCAATATGCGACGCTGAATTGAAATATGATTTAGTTGAGGAAAATCAGTCAGAAAACACTTCCATAAGTGCTGATGATCTTGAGGAAGAGGATCATCCCAACCTGATTGGAGTGCCCAAAGACTTTGCATAAAAGCTTTGGCTTGGAATATTACAGGAGCTAAAAGGCCGCAGGGATCATATAATCTGGCGATGTTTGATAGAACACCTCTCTTAGTCATCACGTCACTCATATCAGAAACACGATAAACGAAACTGTCTGTTTTCGAGTTCCACTCGATGCCTAAAATTTTGAAAATGTTATCACCATCTTCAAAGCGATAGGGTGACTCGCAATGTTCAGCAGGAAACGCAGAAAGAAACTCAGGCGAATTGCTTGACCACTTGCGTAAGCTGAAGCCTCCCTGAGCTAAGATGTCGATGATTTCCTGCTGCAATTGACGAGCAGAATCGAGGTTAGAAGAACCTGTGGCCAAATCGTCGACAAAAGTATCTTCTAGAAGTATTCTAGAAGCTCGCGGATATTTGTCGCAGTTCAAATATGCCAGTTCGTGGATTACTCGGATCGCCTGAAAAGCAGAGCTGGAGACACCGTAAGTGACTGTGGTTAGCTCATAATGTCTCAATGCGTGGTTTGGAGACTCGCGCCACAAGATGGTTTGATACTTGCAATCTTCGTCTGACAGGCGCACCTGTCTATACATCTGTTTTATATCTCCAGTGAAGACAATGACGTGAGTGCGAAAGCGCAGAATAATATCTTCAATGTTTTTTTGCAACTTAGGACCAGGCATGAGGACCTGGTTGAGTGATAAACCTGATGAGCTGGACGACGAGGCATCAAAAACCACACGCAGTTTTGTTGTAGAGCTATGTTCCTTGAGAACACCGTGGTGAGGAATATAATAGCGATTTCCAGAACCAGAGGAAGAAACTTCACGCATGTGACCTGCTGACAAGTAGTCTTGCATAAATGCAATATACATTTCCTGCAACTTGGCGTCCTTAAGAAGACGGCGCTCAAGACTATGAAAGCGTTTCATAGCAACAAGATGCGTATCACCTAAAGGTTTGTGATTTACTTTAAAAGGTAAACGAACAATAAAACGACCTGTGTCATCTCTTGTATGAGTTTTACAAAAATGATTTTCTGCTAAAATATCCTCGGGATCTTGTATTGGTTGATTAGGAAGCTCCTCTGCTTCCCAAAACCTTGTTAGAGCAAGATCGAGGTTAAAGGTGCAGGCCATCGCTGTGGTGCTAGACACATGCAGCGATGCTGCTGATGATGCTGCCGGGGCTTTACCCATGATGATCCAGCCAAAAATAGAAGAATATGCAGTAGGCATTTGATCACCTAAGTTGATTCGTGCACCATCCAATATTTGATCATATAAGTCAATACCCAAAAGTAGATCAACTCGTCCGGGAACAGTAAAATTATCATCTGCCAGAATTAAATTTCTGCAAGAAGCTAATATTGAAGGATCAACATAAACTGATGGAAGGTTTCCAGTAATATGTTTTAAAATAATAAAATCAGTGGATAAAATTTTACAATTATTTGTAACGGGCTTTATGTTACATGTAACTCTACCTCTTGTAGAATGTCCACTTGAAGCTCCAAGACCAAACAACAATCCAGCCTGAGAGCGAGGCTGTCTCAACCTACGGGCCAAATCTTCAGTGATGATAGACACTTGAGACCCGCTATCCAAGAGAGCACGAGCTTGGTGGTAATTACCACTGCTATCCTGTATGCATACCATTGCAGTTCCCAAGACCATAGTAGAAGCAGAGTCAGTGCTGTATAAGGAACAGTTGTGAGCTGAAGTGTTGCTAAGCTGTATGCCGTTATTTGATGATGAGGAATTATTGGAATGGGCAACATCTATGTGTAACTTGGTATGATGCCGAGCATTACATATTTGACATGTACTTTGAGATAAACATTTAGAGACATGATGATTTCTCAAGCAGTTAAAACATAATTTATGCTGAATAACATGTGCCTTCCGTTCAGTGGGTGACATAGAATTGAATTTATTACATTTAAATATTGAATGATTTTCATTGCAGCATTGGCAAATAAACTGAAAATTGTTTTTGTGTTTTGAATTAACAACATTGAGTGTGTTGCTAAATGCTGATTTAACATGTGTGGAGTTGGAAACATTTTCCAAAATCCGCAGCTGATTTTCCAAAAATGCTAGCAATTGAGCAAATGTTGGAATAACATTGATTGTTGTTGTGGATTCAAACTTATTCCTTAAATCCGGAGATAATTTCTTTAAGACTATATGTAGCAATAAAAAACACCAAGAATCTACATTGAATTTCAAGGCAGTAAGAGCCTGTGTAGCTTCTTTAATGATAAAAACAAATTTACTTAATGTTTTAATATTAACTGAAGTTAAGTTGGGCAAACTGAGTATAGACTCGACATGCTTGTCCGCAATAATTCTTTTATTTTCATAGCGTTCACTTAGAAGTTTATAGGCCACTTGATAATTTTCAGTAGAAATGTATAAATGCTTTATTAAAGTTAAAGGTTCCCTGTCTAGGACGCTAAGCAAATAATGCATCTTTTCTATTTCACTAAGTTGCTGATTAGTATGAATCAAACTGTTGAATATAGATATGAAATTAGGCCATTCCACATGAACTCCTGTAAACCTAGACAAGGATATCTTTGGTAAATGAAAATCTTGATTATGTGACTTTGTATGGATATTATTAGAAGGTTGCTTATCAGTTAATTCAGAATACATAACCTTAACTGAATAAAACATCTCTTGGAACTCTGAATATCCTCGTTCAAAATCATTTAGTTTAGGATCACCAACTGAATCACCTATTATCGTATAATAAGAATCATCAATGCCTTCGCGAAATCTTTCCATATCCGGAAAACGAACATGAAATTGTTTGAGTAGTAAATGCCTATCATCCCCTTCAGCCGTGCTGCATTTTGTAGCAAAATCATATAAATCGCGCATCTTTTTATAGTAGCTCCTAAACCTTGCAATACATAAATTAGATTTCGACATTTTTCAATTTAGTTCTATCTAACCTAAAAAATGTAAATAAACAAAACAGATTGATGAGATTGATTGACAGCTACTAGAATGTTGCTATTCTTTAAAAATAAAAGTATAGCTAATTGAATGTATGCGCGAATGAACGTGACTGAATCAATCAGCAGCTATTGAATGCTGATTGAAATTAAAAATGGAGTCGCACGACACAGAAATGTATTATGAATTTCGAGCACAGCCAAATAGACGAAAATAGTTTAACATACATGAAATTCTTATCAATAGGTGATTTTAAACTTTTAGCAGTAGAATTTTTAAAGTAAATTTATTTTAATTGTGTCTGATGGACAGAGGGAATATATTGCAAATGATAAATTTATAACAGTAGATAGTAGGTACTATGAAAAAATATAAAGATTACAATTGAGATTTTATAGAATAATGGACAAAAGAAAATCCGGCTCGAAGGACCAATAAAATGGGGGGTAAAACTTTTAAGTTCGAGAAGGAGGAATTCAAATTGGGACTGACCTTAAAGATGTTAGTCTTCTCCTTTACGCTGGTTCGTGTCGTAGTCCGTACTCCTTCTTGTTTACCTTCCCTTTTACGCGTTCTACCTGGCAGCGCTGCCGTATCTCGTCGCCCAGAGGTCTGGGTTGTAAATCCAGGATAGCTTGGGGCTGTTTTGAGGGGGCTCCAGTAGTTTTGTCACAATGAGGCCCTGGAGGCGATGTCTACTGACGATCACCCAGGGGGATATAATTTCACCCGCTTCGATGGGATAAATAAACCTTTTTTTTGTTATACCGCGTATGTACGGTTGGAGAGAGTCCGTTAGTCTGTCTGATACTAAAACTTTTAATGGGGGAGAGAATATAACTTAAAAAGTGGGTAGAAAAAAGTTCTCATTCGAATTTCGTTTTTAAGGATGCGTTCAGTATAAAACTGTGTCTATTGGCTGCGCCCGTAAATTACATCTAATATTGATGTATCACACATCAATAGATTGCATGATAAATTTTTGCGGTTTTTTTTTCAGGCAAATCATCATCCTCATCATCAGCAGCCTGTGAGTGACATAGGCCTTCCCCAAGGTTCCCCACTTCCCTCATTCAGCGTTTACCGGAGACTTTGACCAGATCGTCGGTCCATTTTGCGGGGGGCATGCCTACGCTGCTTCTCCCAATACGTGGCCGCCACTCGAGAGCTTTTCTGCCCCAACGGCCATCTGTTCGGCAAGCTATGTGCCCTGCACATTGCCACTTCAGCTTTGCAATCCTTCTGGCTATGTCGGTGACTTTAGTTCGCCTGCGAATCTCCTCAATCCTGATTGGACCCCGCAGGGAAACTCCGAGCATAGCCTTTTCCATTGCCCACTGAGCGACTTTAAGCTTGTTTATAAGACCCATAGTTAGCGATTACGTAGACCCATACTTTCAGGCACAAAATGTGCATGTTACTTCGTTTATGATCGTTCAAAAAAGAGTAAAAACACTGCACCTTCTCCTTTAGGCTCATTCGAAAGCGTACTTATGTAGAATTGAAAATTTTGTTCTATCCAAGTTCTGTGACAGTTAATCGTATAGAATCGACATGCTAGAGGCATGATTAATTTTTGAAACAACCTTCATAAAAATGAGCTAAGCTTGACTAAAAACTAAACTTAATATTAGAGCATACATTGTCAAATTGGGGCATTTAAGCGCATTCGAGTTAGTAATATCTTAAAGTTAACTAAAGCTCCTGTGCTACCTTTGTCCTCAACCACACTTACAACCAGCTTACATTAAGATCAAATGCAAGCTCAGTCAATGTAAAAAAATTGCTTAAACTATATTATTGAAACACTATTAATAGCTATCTCATATAAACATTAGCGCATCCCTAGAGAACCTTCGAGATGTTAGGTACAGCCAAGAGTTCTACAAATAGGTGTTGGTTACTGGCTGGTACTGTATTGGTTAAATTATTTAATGAAAATTGCACTGAAGGGGCGTTGTTATTCAATAAAGCGAATAAAACTTACTTGGAATTGAGTGGTGTTCAAATAGATTCAGATCGAATGATGAATATCCTGGCAACGTACTTATGTCATGACATCAAAACATCGTGCTACGCAATAAAATCCGATATAGAGGGATAGATTTCAATCACCGGCTAATAAAATTAGCAATAAAGATTATTACTAGCTACTACAAAACATCTTGTAGTACTACGTCGTAGTATCATCAAACATAATGAATGAAATGCCGCATCGTAGTCTTAATATGTGTGTTTTTGTATTAAGTTCCTATGTAACACAACAACACAGTGTTCGTCAATAGCGACTATTTATTAAAAATACTGTGATGTAATTTTTTTTTCTACTGAGCGATACTTCGAGGGCGGTTCAATAATACCGTGACTTTTGGAATAAAACACAGATTTTTTGATAAATAAATCATTCTATTTTTCAACGTAGTCTCCCTTGAGCTCAATACACTTTGTCCAACGCTTCTCCAATTGTTTTATCCCTTCCAAAAAATATGATTTGTCGAGGTCCTCAAAATAGGCCTTTGTTTGCGAGATGACTTCATCATTGGAGTCAAATCTTTTTCCACCAAGCCATTTCTTCAGGTTTTCAGATTTCTTCAAGTAGTCACTCGGAGCCAAATCTGGAGAATAGGGCGGATGAGGGAGCAATTCATAGCTCAATTCATGGATTTTTGCGATGACAACTGCACATGTGTGCACCCTCGCATTTTCTTGGTGGAAAAGAACTTTTTTCTTGGCCAAATGAGGTCAGTTTTTTTTCATCATTGAATCGGTCCAATAAGTTGGCATAATATTCCCCATTGATTGTTCTTCTCTTTTGAAGGCAATCAATGCGGATTATCCCACGTGCATCCCAAAAAACAGTCGCCATAACTTTATTGGCTAACATACCCACCTTGTCTATCTTTGGCGCCGATTCACCCTTAGAAACCTGCTGTTTTTACTATTGTTTGGTCTCTGGTGTGTTGTGATGGATCCATGTTTTGTCCACGGTTACAAAACGGCGCAAACACTCCTCCATATTGCGATTAAACAACGCCAAACCTTCCTGCGAAGTTGTTACACGATTGCGTTTGTGGTCGACTGTAAGTTGTCCTTCAAAATTGAATCCACTAAGCCATGCGAGATCCCTACGGCTTCCACAATCTCTGGCACTTTTAGTCTTCGGTCGCTCAATACCACGTCATGAATTTTTTCGATTGTTTCGTTTGTAGAGACCTCAACTGGGCGTTCAGGACGTTCGGCATCTTCAGTGCTTGTACGGCCACAACGAAATTCAGTAAACCACCTTTTTACAATTGAAATCGATGGTGCAAAGTCCCCATAGTATTTATCAAGCTTAGCCTTGGTCTCGGTAATGGTTTTTTTTTTCGCAAAAAATAATGCTTTTTTTTTTTAATTTTAACTTTTTCCATTTTTTTCCTCAAATTACTGGGTAGTCTGATAAAGATAGCTGTCAAATACAAACTAACGGACGCAGCAAGTTCAAATTTTGAAAGGAGTCAACTGACAGATGCCTATTAACAGGAGTAGTGTTGCTTTTTAAGTAAAGATGTCAGAAATTCAAAAAGTCATGGACTTATTGACCCGCCCAGGTACATTAAATATACAGGTACATTTATAGTGTATGAAAACATAATTTTTAAATTTGACCGGTAATAAAAAAATAGCAATGTATAAATACATATTATTTAATTTAATGAAACTTAAGACTATTATTATCTGAGAGCGTGCTAAACAAAAAGGAAACATCAAAAACTTTCTTAAATTACTCATAAATCAAAAACTCAGCCCAATTTCTGTCACTTTGCCAACAAATTCGTCTTGCCTCTAAATTTGATACCGATTTTCTAAATTTGTTAATTAATTACAAGAAAGTTGTAAGAGGAACATTCAATCTGTCGGTAGTTCGTTACGAGCAATCTATCTTAATTCCTCGATGGGTGCTCAATGTAGCTTTTACGAAGCTGTTCTATGGCTAGTGACAGTTTGTTGTTTGTGAAATTAGTTACTCAGAGCATTTACGGAGTAAGAACTTGCCAAAACTTAACGTCTTCGTTCGATTGGAATTTGAAATAGATTTATTGTAATGTGATGTTTTAACTGTCAAAATTTATGACTTAATTTGATCATTTTGTAATAAAAAAGATTATTTTTAAGTTCCTATATAATATTAGTGACAAAACTAAAACGAACTAAAGCAGAAATACTTTTATTCAATGAATGTTCATAAGTGTTCATAAGTTATTTTTTATACTGACTCATGATAAAATGTCCCTACTTTATTTTGTTTGTTATTATTATAAGTTTTTGTTATGTATTATTTAGGTTGTCTGGTAGAGATCGCTCTAGAGCGATAAGACCGCCTTTTGTATTTTTTTATCCTTTATGTTTATCTGTATTTTTTTAATAAACAATAAAGAGTAAATAAATAAATTAATATTTTACAGTGTAATATTAAATACAAAATAAATTCCCACAAAAAATTAGAATAAGAATATTAGCACCATAATAAATAAAAATTTAAACCACCAATACTAAATAATTTCTTCTTCACAAAGATAAGTGTCTTTATTATAAAGACCTTCAAAATGGCGTAAATATACAGCCATTATTCGCGTGACCCTGAAAAAAAGTGATTTGCTAAAGTACTTCAAAGGAAGTAATCCCATTCCATTTAATGGGAATGCCTCTTAATTCCAGCAAAGTCGGTGTGTCGTGACACAAAAATGGAAAAAGTCCAAGATGAATGACTAAAAAAAACGAGTCTGAAGGTTAACGATAGCAGTGAGTTTTTAAGTTTTCTTTGAGTAATTTGCGAAGATCATATATAAAGAGAATTAGACTGCAAACTGGCAGCAATTTCCGCGATAAAAAGCATTGAGTTTGTATGAAACCGCGACAAATCGCTCGAGCCCCCGCTGGCGTCGAGAACGGCCCAGATTCCCCGCGTCGCTGCAGTCCAGTTTGCAGCCTTAGCTTCGAAACTTGAAATGCATTTACAGAGAAGAATCGTCATTTCATAGTATTGAATGTATAAATATGAAACTATTTTTAAAATCAACTATGGAACAATACATATCCATTTCTGGTATTATATATTTTTTAGCGTCACTTATATTTGTTTTTAATTTTTATGTAATTTTGCTAAAACGTCAATCTGGTATTAAAGCAATATGGCAGCCGTCCGTCCGTCACTGTCATTAAAATAAACACCTGTCTGTCTGTCTTTGACATCGATGTTGATTGATTCTGTTTGTTTTGTGAAAAATATGAAAAACTTAATTTACCTACCTATATTCTTTTGGGCAAATAGAATACTAATTGTATCGGAAAGCTGATATTGTTACTGATATTGTTGCTGATATTGTTACACCTAAATTGCATAAGACTGCGAAGACTATTATGAAAACCAAAAAGAGCGCATTCACGAACACAGAGGAAACGCGAATGATAATATCATACATCAATAACATGGCGACCATCTGTCAGTCACCTGTCAAGTATACTTTTTTAAAGAAGATCAATCTTCTTTGTTGAAGTTGCTGGTGATACCATATTTTAATAGTTTCACTGTGAAATAACTTATTACAAAACAGGAAATATAATAATGTATGATTTTTCTGTGATTAATTGTTTTAAACTATCGCGGTTATTTTCACTATGATTTAATGTATTTACGGGATTCTTAACACGATTTTCGATTTTATTTTCGCACGTCCGATATTTCGACGCTGTTACAAGCACCATGATCGCGGACTGATTTTCTGTGATTACCTATAATTAAATGTATCAAATAAACTAAAAGAAACACTATACAAATTTTAGTATTTTTAGTATGGGGAGTGACGATTCTCTTTTGTAAGTCCAAAATGTGTTAGTTTGTATGCATATACGCCAAATTTTTAAACCCGACCGTTAAGATTGTGAAAATCACAGAAAACAGCTACTTATAAAATACAGAATATAAAAAGTATTTTATAAAGTAAAAAAGACCGAGGCTCTTTAACTACTATAAATATTTTGTATACGGATTTCGTGCACAGAAATGAAAACAAAATTGGACACACGAACTTCGTGAATGCTTCAAAAACTATAAAATGATGTTGAAAATATTTCCTTGATTTTATAATGTGACGAGCCACGATGGTTCATATATATAATTGAAGCAGTATATAGATCAGTCACAGAATGACTTTTGTTATTAAAACTAAGTCAATTGTCCCGGTGGCAGTAATAAAACTCCCTCTTCTACCCTAAATAGGCAGTATAACGAGAAATATCTTACTAATATTATATACTAGCTGTTATCAATACATCCACACTTTCACATCTTATCTTACTAATAATATAAATCTGAAAGTTTGGAAGTATGGATGTTTGTTCCTCAATCACGTAAGAACAGCTGAACGGATTTGAATGAAACTGGGCATAGTAATAACGTACAGTCTGGAATAGCACATAGGCTACTTTTTATCCCGAAATTCCCACGGAATTTGAAATTGCGCAGGTAAAACCGCGCGCAACAGCTAGTAAAAAATAGTTCTTACTGTAGGTATGTGTAAAACTATCTGCTCCTCTTGTCCTTGGCAAGCAAGCAACTATCCAAATATCCATCTAAATAGAAATAAAGAAAACCATTTTAATACAAAACCAAATTTAAAGATAAGACAATAGAAGTCGTGAAGGTGAAATCCTTTAAGCATATTCAAATGAGGCTACGAAAATCAGAATAAATGCATGCAGAGTCTGTTTATTTTCGACAGAACCGGAATGGAGATAGTCCAAACCGGTATTTAAATTTTGTCCCCTGATCTACATATTATTGCTTTCGACTATTACCTATATAAGATATATAAAATGATAGTGAAAAAGAACGGTGCAGTGCAATGCAGTGTTATATTTTTTACGAATTTTCAACCGACTTCCAAAAAAGGAGGATGTTCTCAATACGTGCTTATGTTTCTTTTTGTGTCTCTGTTACACGATATTTCGGAAAATTATGAATCGAAAATTCTTGTTTCATATGATAGAGGATACTTTAGAGTTTGTCCCATATAAATTTCATTGAAACTGGTTGAGAACTTCATTGAAAATTTCAAAGTTTTGAAACAATATGTATGATTTCGGAGAATGTTTACGTGGATGACATTATAAGTCGGCCAAAGTTATGACGTGAATTCGGTTTTTTTAATGCTTTGCATACGTTGATTTTAATTTTGTCCTATTGGATTCGTTATGAAAAAAAAATACATTAGGGTAAATGTAGTGGCGGTGGAACGAAAGAAACATTTCAGGTAAATAAATAATAGTCCATGCTGGACTGGGAGCGAAAGAAAAACTTAGAATGTGCCAGCTGCTTCTCTTCCCGAGCATACTGTAAAAGTCAGTTAAGGGACAGAGGTTTACTTGGCGTTTTTGTGGGCGATAGGTTGACACCCTGTCACTACAATAGCCTCTCTCTATAATACCTCAAAATTTGTCAAATGCGACAACAGATGGTCTTATAACCTCTAGTGTTCTGCCTACCCCATAAGGGATACAGGCGTGACGTTATGTGTATGTGTGTGTAAATAATATTATAATTTTATTCTGATAATATTAAGCATGCGGAAACAAAGTCCTACAAACGTAGGTATGTTTTTGACAACTGAAGTAAATCAAACATTTTGTTGTTGATTATAAAACTCTTTACTTAGAACATATTATAAAGACATCAGACGCTATAAATCGTCTAGTAATAGTATATTATGTAACAAGTGAGCGAAGTTGCTAATTACAGTCGAGGCTTAATAATGAGCCGAGACTGTAATTAGCAACGCTCACGAGTTACATACGACGTTTTTCAACACACTTGTGAGTAAAAGACAGACATACGTGGTCATAAAATAACAAACACACTTGATAACAAAGCTGTGAATTGTGATTGAAAAATGGCGCCGAACCTCGCGCATGCGCGTAGGTTTTTTTTTTCCGCCAAATGTGTCAATGTCTGTTTTGCATATACAGCCTATTTTAAGTGAAAATGTTTAATTTGGAGTGGTAAATGCAAATATTTTGATATTTTATAACAAATTATTGTAAATTGTGAATAATTTGTTTGATGTACAAATTTGTTTTACTAATATAAGGCGCAAACATTTAAAAATGTATATGGATTTGAAGTGGTATAAAACCTCTTTGTTGTTTCTGAAAATATTTAATGTATAACCCGGACCAATAAAATATGCTCTGTTTACTCGCATGTAATTTGCACAAAGGTACAATTCAACTATGTAGGATTCGTTATATTATGCACTAGGGTATAATATATTATGCACGCGTGACTTATAGCCCAGTTTATAGAACTAAATTCAATAGAATAACGCTCACTTTACGAGCAAGTGTGTTGAAAAAGACTGTAAAAGTATGAAGTTGCAGTAAACAAAATGAGCTCAATAACATCACAATACAGCAAGAATGTAGGTAATGACAGACTGGTGGAGCGTAGGTGAAGGTTAGCTATATATCTTTACCTTTTCAAGAATCAGTTTCACAAACTTAAACCCCTCAAGTATTATTATTTATACAGCTTATATTTTTATTGCGATAGTATCACCATATTTCATAGTATCGCGATAAAGTTAACTGTATTAAAATTGTAATGTTCTAATTTTTGTACAAACAGCCCTCTCGACAAACTCGCTTCAAGCGTTAAGTCCGCTGAAATCGTATAAAAATTACGTCTTTGTTTTTGTTGGAAATTGTTCCTTATATTAAGACCACAAATTGTTTTAATCAAATATATTCAAACATCACACATTTATCTTCGTAATCTCTGACTAAATTGCTCAGGAAAATCCATTTATAGACCGTCTATTTTTCTTTCACGTTGAAAAGGGGAACTTTATCAGACAGGCAAATTTATTAACACTATGTCTTACATTTATAACTTGCCTCGGCAGTATTTTGACTATTCATTCCTGCTGAACATAATCAAAAGAATCAATGAAAAAGAGAGATGCAAATATAAAGGGTGACTGGTGGGTCATTTTTGTAATTAAAGGACGTGTAAGTTTGAGATCATACATGAAGAGAAAAAATATAATAAAAAATAAATGTTAATTATTTACTGAGTAAACTTAACCGAAAGTTATAGAATTTATTAAGCAACGCATGGTTACACTAGCATTAGCAGCAATCCGCGTGACAGTTCACGTGCCGCGATTGACTCAGGCGTAAGTAAAGTACATAGTAACAAAACTTTATTTATTTATAGGCAATTTTAGAGAAAAATTAAGAAACAACTTTTAATAGAACTACTTAGCCTAGGAAAAAAATATGGTGTTGCGGATTCCAGACAACCCCTTGTATCTCCAGTTTTCTGTTGGTCCACTATTTACGGGACACCCTATATATAAAAGCTTTAAATCACCAAAGTGATGTCAGTTTATAGATATAAACTAGGACACCGCCTATTTCCACTTTGTCGTCTACGTAACACAAGCCTATATGAATTTTGAGACCACAAACTTGAATTGTAAGTTTGGGAAATAAGCGTAGCGTTTTAAATTAACACAAAATGTGCGGATGGTGCCTTGCAGTTTCTTGGGTGTTAGATTTTATGTTTTCAAGTGCTGGAGAAAACTTCCAATCATCTTCGCTTTTTTTAGATTGTTTCATGCAATTTAATTAATCCAATATGAATTGTATTCAAAGTTAAATTTTATTATCTTATATTACAGTTCTTGGGAATAACAAAGATTTTGATAAATCAATTGCCTTACCGTATCGGGGTTTTCATCGTAAGGGTGTTACACCAATACACCAATCGATCGAAGAATCGATGGTAGAATGGATTAATTGACGTCGACCCATAGTTTTTACTAGGCCTACTAATCTCTTTCGGATTTCGGAAAATTCCGTTTTGTTAAATAAGTAATGTCAACTCAATAACATTTCACTACTAAAATAACAAGCTTTTGCAAAATTATACGAATAATTTTGCAACTATCACGAGAACAGAGCCAATAAAATACCACGTTTGTTTTTAAGGAAACAAATTAAAAAGTGCTAAACGTTTACTCTTTTCTTGAAGCAAATTTCACAATGTTTGTTCATTTTAAGGAACACAAACGAATGCCATTTGACCTGTGTTTACACCACTAATGAAACTACTCACACGTATGCATATGCATAATTCAAACTACATGAATAAGGGGTTCTACAAATATTTAACGTAAGTTCTACGAAGAATAGTTTTTAACAGTTCTTTGCAGGGATATACTTATTTATTTTTTATGAAAATCTTTAATTTACGTTTAATTTATAATCAATTTATTTTGACTTTTATTGTATTTTTCCACTCCTAATTTTTAGAAAATGGAAGGCTTCTGTTTTCAATAATTCCAGTATAATATCTCTTTTACATGAGGGTTCTTTCAGTTTGCTTTAGTGTTTGAGTTTCAATGATTTGCTTGCTTGTTAAAAAGTATTTTATCGGCTACATTCTGGTCAGTGTGCGAGTGCTCTTTTTGACCAAATTGAATCCACTCCTTTTTACTACCGGACTATCAGACGCAGACAGAACTTCCATCTGTATATAGTGGATTTACCAAGAAGTCGAACAAAGTGCTTCGATAGTTCCTTTTTGGTACGGATTGCCAAGGTCTGGTACGAACTGCCTGCGTCTGTTATTCCTGACCAATACGGTCCTGGTACTTTTGAGTGTCGAGTGAATAGGTTTCTCGTGGATTGACGTATACCACCTTAGTCTTCATGCGCACTTTTCATCAGGTGGCATCGAAGACAAACCTCCTATGCTTATATTGTATATAAAAATGCTTTATGTAATGATTCAAAAATAGTTGCCAAACAGTGGAGATCAAACATGCCAACTCATCCGGTTATTTGCCATCTATATTTACAAATATAGTAAAATAATTATCTTATTCAAACTTCGACGCTATATAAATTATAAAAGAGCCTCAAAGAATCGCAATATAGCTACTTCTTATCAAAACCACTATAATTATTATGCTTTTGCCGAGCCGCGTCCCTGCAAATATTCCACACCAAGTTTTATAACTTACATTTCAATGCACTACTGTCATGACAACCGACAGTGTATCTAACTTCAGGTTCCGTAAAGCTTGATTGCACAGAGAGCACAACCAACAGACACAAATATTTACATGAAAAAGCAGCCTGTGCTGAAACTTTATGGAAATAACTTTATGGTCGTCGTCAACTGTAGTGTCATTCATTATATTTACAGCCCCGCTCAGATATAAAGTTGATTTAAATATTGTTGATGATAACAGTTGATGATAAAAATCGATAGAACCTTGTTTGATAGTTGTTAGTAAATTATTTATTTGTTTATTCATCCTTAATTGTCACTTATGTAAAGCTAAAATAAAATAACAAAAATATTTTTGTTACTCATACGTGGTATGCTTTGAAAACATCCAATTGTAGCCGTAGCCATGCTAATACTGCGCACTCTGTCTACCGATCGGCAAATGGGGATATTTCAACTGAGAGAGTCTACAGTCTATCTGACAGTCTCCATACTATCATAGAATACCTGTATAACAGTCCTTTAGATGCTCTTTCGTGCGTAATGACGACCACTTTGGCGATGGGGTAACACTGTCTGCCTCAGACGCCAGTGGTCGCTAGTTCGATTCCCGCACGGTACAACAAAAAAAAAATGTTGCGTGTCTGGGTGTTTATTTATTAATATTCCAGGTTCCCCCCCTAGGTCGCTACATCGTCTCCCATATCACAAGCTCTGCTTAGTTTGGAGCAATGTAGTAGGTGTGATTGTCTGGGGATTTTATTTATTTATATATTTAATGCATTCATCCTCCTCCTAATAAAGCTTACTCTATTGGGTGATCAATATTTTCCTTTGCGGAAAATCAATAAAAATAAATAAAAAATCCCGTGCTTTCATTTCGTAACAGGTAAGTACGTGATTTTAAACCTTATTTTATGGCATCTTTCTTCGTAAAGGAGATCTTTACTAGCATCGTTATACTGCTCAGACGTGCCGCTCAATGCACTAGAAGAAACCTAGAGCTGACACCTTATAAAGAAGGCCTTTGTTGAGCCGTAGATGAATTTTGGCTCACGGCGTTTTGAATTTCATAAATTGTTCGACATTTTGTCAAGAGTCGTGTACATAAAACTATATCTAATGATTTTATATTATTTATTATGGATGTCTTATTTTTTTGTATTAAATTATGATATATCAAAAATAAACTCAATGCAGTAACTTTACAGTATATCATTATAATATGAAGTAAGTGTGCTCAAATGTCTATCCTGGGATTGTTTATTTTAAACGCAAGATTTCAGTTTTTCTTTTAAATGTGTATGATGCTGCACAAAATATTTTTGAACTGGATGTTACCCATATTGGATATTAATATATTTTTATTTTAAAATCCTTGTGTTTTTCTGCATCAGTCACCTTAAACAAATAGTAAAGTTTTTTTCTGTCAAAACGTGATAACTTGACATGACAATAAAAATAATATCAAAATATCATCATTCGAAGGTAAAAATTCAAGATGGCGCATAAACTTGTATCTGTCAAGTGTTGTTGTAAATGTAAGAAACTAAACCACACAGTTCTGCAGCACAACAGAGCTATGGAGCCGCAGTACAATCCTTAATCACAAGTTCACAAATCCACCTCTAGCTTTGCGCTATTACGTGTTGCTAGTGTATTATGTAATAACGATTGCTATTTGTGAAAAACATGAGCTAGTTGTCTTCTCGTTCTTTCGTATTTGTAATAAGAGAAAAAGGGAGAAAGGCGTGAGGTTATGTATGCATGTATGTATTTTCCATATTTAAATAAGTACATGACAAAGAATTGTCTGAGGTTAAATTTTTTTTTTGTAACAGAAGCCAGCCCCTCAGAACACCCGTAGGCCTATTGACCGTACAAGTGCTCAAAGAGGGGAGGAGTAGAATACGTCAAAAGTACGAGAGGGCACTTGCCAGGGGACAGGTCCCCGGCCAGGTGATCCCTAACAGTGTGAGACTTCTACTCACTAAACTCCCCCTTTATGATGTTTTGTCTTTCTACCGACAATCGACCGAAGAAATGAGCGACAGCCAGTAAAATAAAATATGTAAAGAAACGGAAAAGTTCTTACAACCTGCCTATCATAAATTGTCTAGTGACTATTTTGATAACATTGTATAACAAAAATCTAAAATTTGATGATTCATGTCCGTCGCCAATATATTACAATTTGTAAGTTTTCCCGTTCCACATAATTCTATGACAGGCGTATATATTTGTCAAACTATAGAGAAAAAAATTACAGAAGTCGGAAGCAATGTATTTTTCGTGATCTAAAATCATTATTTCATTTTTGATTCAAGATATTTTGTTAAATGGGTTTTAAAGGTTTCATACTATTTTGAAATTATTACTTCTTTTTTAGTAGACAAAAATTTCGTGTTTTTTTTTTATCATTATAGCTACTTCGTATTTACTCTAGTAAAGTTTAGTCTTAAAAACTTTGTCTATTTTTTTCGTTACCTATTTACAATCTAGGAGCTATTACAATCACTTTAGTTGTTACCAAACATTTGTTATCTTTCACAAACACAAACTTTAACCATCAATCGGCAATATAAAACATAAACATAAATAAGCATTACCATACGTAATACATCCTTCCCTAGCGAATGGTCCCTGTAACACTAGTGTCTGATAGTGACACTAAATTACTTGCTAACGTTTCGCACTAATTGGTGTAGCGCTAATGTATTGATGGTTAAATACGGGTGGATTAAAAAGGAAATTGTGGTGAAATTGGGAGATAAGGATGAAGACAAGTCGCTGATTTAGGGTAATAGCGTTGTTGATTTTGGTGTACGGAATGTAGAGAAAACTAGACACAATTAGAATGTATTTTAAGATTATTGTAGTTTCAACGAAGTATTTTTTTTAAATAATATATTATAATAAATAATAATATGTAAAATAAAATGCATGCTTTTAATGAGGTAGGTAAATATGTGTTTTATTTAGTAGCAAAATTAGAAATTAAGATTCTATGCTGGACTGGGAGCGAAAGAAAAACATAGAATGTGCCAGCTGCTTTTCTTCCCGGGCATACTGTAAAAGTCAGTTAAGGGACCGAGGTGTTATGAGAGGCTTTTTTGTAGGCGATAGGCTGACCCCCTGTCACTGCAATAGTCTCTCTCCACTATTATAATGCCTCCAAATTTGTCAAACGTGACATCAGATGGATTTATTACCTCTGGTGTTCTGCCTACCCCATACGGGATACAGGCGTGTATTAAAAATTAAGAAATTATTGTAGTGATGTAAATAAAATTCGTAAATTTTAGAAACGCCTTATTGTTAGACGGTTATTCACCTTGTTTTTTGTACTTAATATTGCTAGAATATATTTGCACGCCTTCATTTTGTGGTTATATTTTATTTTCTTTATAAATATCTTTAATAGCCTTGATTATGAGTATGGTAATGTAAAACTGTATAAGTACCTCAATTATTTTAGTTAATAATAAATAAATAAAATCCCCAGACAATCACACCAAGTACATATCCCCAAAGTAAGCATAGCTTGTGTTATGGGATACCATATAGCGAACTAGGGGGGAACCTAGAATATAAATACATAAATAGATAAACACCCAGACACAGAACTTTTTTTTTTCTGGTTCCGTGCGGGGATCGAACCCGCAACCACTGGCGTCTGAGGCAGATAGGTTAACCCCAAGGCCAAAGTGGTCGTCCATTTTTAATTCAATTATTAATCAGCATTTCATAATTGTTTTGCTTACCCTCGATAGCCTGATGTATTTTATAAATAATTTTCACTGAATTTGATCGAGTTTATTAAACTAACATTTAAAACGTAATTACAACTGATTAAACGCTTCTCAATTATTTAAATATATCTTAAAAACTGAATCCCATATTAGGTACTAAACAAAACTGTTTTTTACATTGCAGACGACATTGTAAACTAAACCTCACTTGCTTTGCAACAAAGTAAATCCTGCATCCTTTTCCGAGTCGACCTCAACCGTTGCCATCTTGGGAATACAATCTCATTTTCATGACGTCAAACTACGTTTCCGAACGAATTTAAGCGTATTACACACTATGCAGATGCGTTAAGATATGGGCATCTGTTCAGATATCTGTCCATCTAGTTTTGTATATAATTCGTATGAATCACATACTGTATGTACTGCATATAGTGCCGCCGGTATCTTTTGGCGTCATGTACGAACAGAATCAAAGGTACGTCTAACATCATTAAAAATTAAACAAGTATCTACTCAGTCTAAAGGATTCAGAGTGAATATAATAAATAAAATAAAATCCCCAGACAATCGCACCAAATACATGGCCCCAAACTGAGCTTGTGATATGGGATACAATGTAGCGAACTAGGAGGAACCTAGAATATGAATACATACAGGGTGACTGGTACATGACCCGCCATAGGAACAGAGCTTGTAGATGGAATCATTTTTAAGTATTTAAAGCCTACTTTCTATGGACTAAGTCTTTAGTTTTGGAGATAGGCATAATTTTGTACTTTTTTGTAATTTTCCCAAAATTTTGCGTTTAGACCCTCCCAACTCTTTTATTTATCCATATTTTATAAAAAGCTAAAATTTCGGCACAATATCAAAAAAGTCCAAAATTTTGCCTATCTCCAAAACTATAAGACTTATCCCATAAAAAAGTAGGCTTTAAATACTTGCAAATGATCCCATCTGCACGCTCTGTTCCTATGGCGGATCATGTACCAGTCACCCTTTATATAGATAAACGCCCAGACCCGGAGCATTTTTTTTCTTGTTCTGTGCGGGAATCGAATCCGCGACCACTGGCGTCTGAGGCCCCATCGCCTAACTGGTCATCATAATATATAATCTGATCTGCTTAGTATGTGTTACTTGCAGTTTAGATAAGTTTTTATGTGTAGATAAATATTATCGCATCTGCATAATCTGTAATCCTCTTTAGTCAACGCCACAACAGCTAGTCTGCAAATCATGTTGTTTACAGATGCATAAATTTCTAGAAAAGTTTTGTGAAACTGGACAGGATATTTTAGAATTACCATTTGATGAAATATTGGAGACTTTCATAGACATATTTTTTTGAATTATTAACATATGGAAAATACCTTTGAGCAAAACTGTAATTTTAGTTTCAGTAAGTATGTTTATTTGCGAATAACCGATGTCTTCGTTCAACGGAGTTTTAAAATTAGTTAATTTAAGAACACAGAGTAAATGCATTAACAACGTGACTTCATTTCTGACCAATGTAAATTTTGTGACATCATTTCTGACCAATATAAGAAAATTCTTGCTTGCACCCCAAAATATCATTCTCCAGGAGGTATTTTTTTTTAAATTTTTTGAAAAATATTCTTACAATAAAATAATAAAATAAAATTCCCAGACAATCACACCAACTACATGGCCTGAAAGTAAGCATAGCTTGCGTTATGGGATACCATGTAGCGAACTAGGGGGGAACCTAGAATATAAATAAATAAATAGATAAACACCCAGACATGGAACATTTTATTTTCTTGTTCCATGCGGGAATCGAACCCGCAACCACTGGCGTCTGAGGCTGACAGGTTTACCCATTGATTACCACATCGCCAAAGTGGTCGTACAAAAAATACTACACAAGGCATCAGTCAGCAATTGGAATTTCTTTGTATGTTTGCATGCTATTTGCTGTTTATACAAACTAGTAATGTGGTTGGTTATTGGTAAAAGTTTGATACCACGTACGCATTCTTCATTAATTTTAGATAATTTATCCACATTGATATAGTATGTGGTAATCTGTGAGTGACGTTTAATGTGATATCCTGTGTAAATAGATTATAGTTTCACCGAATGATAATGTATTTGACAGCCATTCGGTAACTTGATTTAACGAGACTTCCCGTTTGCGTTCGCTCCCGAACGGTCGTGTCTGCGGCCGCTCCCGAGTGTTCGTATTGCGCTGCCCTTGTTCCCTCCCCCGCACTCGTGCGGGTCAGGTGCCAAGTTAAGCTCTTTTCGGAAAGTTTTCTCTTGTGGAGGCTGTGTGGTGTCGGGGCTAATTCATCTGCCCTTTTCAGGGCGGACCCGACTGCTGCCGGCCGAAGCATCGCTGGTCAGGTGGATACGTAACCGTGCCAACGAAGCCTGATCGTCCGCCGTTCACCGGCAATAGGTCCGTACTAGGTCGTTCTTTACAGCGCAGTTTGTCTCCGATAGACTTTCTTTCAGCCCAGCATTATGCCTCGTCACCCTGAGTGTGCCGAGCATCAATGCGAAATCAATCGTCGTCGCATACGTAATCTTCAGGAGGATAGGAAAAACCTCTCTGAACATTTAGCCACTTATAGGAATGATATTATTGAGCAAAATGCTAAGATATCTTCCCTGCAGGCGGAATTATCCGCTCGCCCTTCGTCCTCAGACTTCAGTCAGTTGTCTTCTGATTTCAGTCAGTTGTCCAGCGAAAAACAATCACTGGAAGCCCAACATGCCGCCGAGAAGGAAGCCCTTCTCTCCGAGAAGGACGCCCTCCTCGCTCAAATCGAGTCCTTGCGAGAGCAATGGTCCACTCGTCCTCAGGTCGCCTCCTCTTCACAGGGGTTCCCAACCGATTCTCCGGCGTCTCCAGATCCAACTGCGTTCGCCGATCCTTTTTCAGATTGCATGTCGGTAGATTCCACCGCATGCAAACGGAAAACTACCCCGCCAGGTAGTGATTCCGACTCCGCTCCGTTAGTTTCAGAATCTCCTGCTCCGTTCACAGAGGTTCGCAAAAAGTCAAAGTCAAAGAAGAAGAAGCAAGATGCTTCTTCGACTTTATCTCCATCCGTTTCAGCTACTCCAGCCGCTGTTCCTGCTCCGCAAAATGTCGCACCGGCGTCTGCTCCTGCGCCTTTTGTTTCAGCGATCCCGGCGTCACAGCCTGCGTCGCAATCAGATTCGGCTCCGCCGAAAGTCAAGTCTCCGCCCCCCGTCTTTCTACGGGACAAGAGCCGCTGGACCGAGGTCTCAGCTCTCTGCGGTAGACACAATCCCAAGATCCAGTATAGTAAGGCATCCAACGTGGGTGACTCTATTAAGGTCGTTGTCAATTCCATTTCCGATTTCAGGAATCTTACTCGGCTTCTTGCTGATCACAAGCTCGAGTACCACACTTACGCCCTCCCTGAGGAGCGTAAGATTCGTGCCGTCCTCAGGAACGTGCCGTTCGAGCTCTCGAACGAGCAAATCCAAGACTTGTCTTCTCAAGGCTTCCCCGTCGAATCTGTGCACAAAATGCACAGCCGCCGAGGCAAGCAGTTCCCACTTGCGCTAGTAATCCTAGCGAAGAGCCCGCAAGGGCAGTCTATTTTCAGAGGCAAGCCCACCGTGTGCGGTCTCTCCAACATCCGCGTCGAAGTTCCACACAAGCGTGGTTTCCCAGGTCAGTGCCACCGCTGCCAACTGTATGGTCATGCGGCGGCAAATTGTCATGCTTCCCCTAGGTGCGTCAAGTGCCTAGATCCGCATGGGACTAAGGAGTGCTCTCTCACTCCCGAATCGCCCACCGCTCCGTCCTGCGTCTTGTGCGGCCAGTCAGGCCACACAGCAAACTTTCGCGGCTGCCCAAAGGCACCGCGTGCTGCCAGGGCTACCGTGAAGCCCATCGAGAACTGGAGAGAGCGACCGCAGCCTAGCTCGGACGCCCCTCCAGTCAGTTCAAAGGCCCCTAAGGCCTTTACTTCTATCGTTCCAGGTCAGCGCAGCCGGGTCGCGACTCAATCGCAACCGGCTGCCAAATCGGCTTCCCAGTGCCAGAACGCAAATGGTTCTCAAGACCGCATGGCGTTCTGGATCCAGCTCGCTCCCATCGACGAGATCCTGGCTTTCGGCGCCGCTCTCGACGCCAGCCCAGAGGGTTTCAACGGTGCTCTTCCGGTCCTAACCAAGTTCGCTCCCCTTATTAGGAAACTCCAGCAAGCTCAACGTTTCTAAACGTAGTCCTTCTTTCCAGCATTCCTATCTCAGAGTGAGTCTGATCACTCTAGATAATATCTTAGTTTCAGCTTTGTCATTTCTGCTAATCTTAGCTTTGTTTTTCTCACTTTCAGTTCCTTTTGGTGGCAGCCGTCTGGATGCCGCTCACTGCGCAGCCTCTCTCTCCAATTGGCTGTCGCTCCGATAAATGATCAAGAACCTGGATTAAGGTAGGTCGTAAAGGGGGATGTTTAGTGGGTATGCTCGGCTTCACTGAGTGAGTCTCCACACTGTCTGGGCATTCTATTTTCCGTTAGCCACTGGGGTTAACAGCTTATAGAATGCCCATTCGTCCGTAATAGGATTCATCCTCCTCCCGCTAAAGCTTGCTTTACTGGTTAAAGCTTGTTTTAGGGGGTGCCAAAAATTTTCTGTGGCGGAAAAACAAAAAAAAAAAAAAAAAACTTGATTTAACAATTTACTTCAAATAATTGGATGATTCGCTCAAAGTAAAAAAAAATCAGGCACGAAATGTACGAATCGAGAACTCTTAATTCGCGGCATACTTAACTATCACAATACTTTTTTTTTGTAGAATAAACCTAAGAAAATGCCATTTGATATTTTTTAATCCAGCCTCTCCTTTGTTTAATTTTGTTTTATTAAGAAGATAAGTACCATCGAACCAACTGAATCATGACCCATTTTGCTGAAAATTCGTTTGAAACTGTCGCGTATAATGCAATTATGACATTTTAGATGCTGTACGAATTCTGTACTCCTTAAATGTCAGTGTCGAATGTAATGGGGAGTTTTCTGACAGCTCATAAAAGTTAGTTCAAAAAACCTCTATAGATGGCACTTTTTAAAAGCCGAAGGCGTTAAGTCTGTATACTATAATGTAGGTAAGTGGTATCTACCATCTATGGTTATTTATACGTTCAATTTCTGATACAGACGTCAATTAATTTATTTTACTTTAAAAGTGTGTGATAAATTCTTAAAAATTCTAAAATGGAATAAATTCTTCGCCTTCGCCTTTTGTAAAGCGCCATCTATCGAAGCCTTTTGTACCAATTTTGTACAGTTTTGTTTTTTTAATGAGCTGTCAGAAAACCTCTCGTTATAACAAGTTCGTCACCAGGGAAAGCTATCTTCAAGCGAATTTCGACTTATTAGCGAGTAGACGATTTGCCAAAATGAGCTTGTTGTGGGTCATGATTCGGTTGGTTCAATAGTATATTGAATGCAATTAAAAATTAATAAAATTGAATTCCCTATAGGTTAAAAAAATAAACGTACTGCATGCTCCCCTGTTACAGAAGTACCTTTGATACCCAACTATATGCACATTATCTAATCAGCAGTAAGGATAGTTGTCCGGTGCCTAACTTATGTAGGTACATACATATGATAGTAAGCCGGGCATACATTTGGTCAGAACCGGCCGCGGTTAACGCGGCTAACCGAAATTGCGTCCTATGTCTTGTCGCTTGAATTCAGTATGGTGAGGTGAGATATAAAATGAAATGGAACAGTAAGAAATTTTATTTCTTGCGAAATTTTTAAATTTAAAAAATCACAACTCTTTTTAATTAGCACACTGCAGGGCTATGAGTCTCTGCATGGGTGACGAGGAGGCTTAGACAACAATCCACCAAGCTGCCCAGTGCTGGTTGGTGGATGGCTCATACTTTTTCTGCTTAGTGTTAAAGCATTTTTAAACTAAAATTAATAATTAATAAATAAATAAATAAATAAAATAAACTAATTGAGCTCTTTATGTGTATGATAATTTAAAACTAAAGCATTAAATATTACAAAGTGTTGCCTGGAAGAAATCGCTTTAAACAAAAACTGTCACTGTTAATATTCATTATTTTCAGTGACAATAAAGAATATTTATTATCTGATGTCAAATGCAGTCAAAATGGAACGTGCGTGACAGCAATCCGACACATTTATTTTGTTAGATAAACCAGAAGTTTTAATTATGCTGGACAGTTTTGGACCTCCTTTTTAAAAATAATTCTTTACTTCAAAAATTTATTTGTATTCATCATATTAATCCCCTTTTTTTCGTATACTGTACAATTTCATGACCAAGACCTGAAGCAAATTATAACGACTCTTTTAGTTAAGAAAAACGCTTGGAAATAGGAATAAACTTGGAATAAACTTGCTCCTTTTTTCAACCATCTTCCAAAAGAAGGTTCTCAATTCCTGTGTATGTTTTTTCTTAATGTTTGTTATTTTTGTTGGACAAATATAAATCGATTATGAATATTTTTTCATGTGATTGAGGATACTTTAGAGAATGATTGAGTACTTTTTGATAAATTTTAATTTTGCAATAAAATATGTATGATGACGTAGATGACCTTATACTTCTGCCAAGGTTTGACAGGGATTAAAAAAGGTTAATGAAGTCAGTTTTTTAACACTCTGCATTCGTTGATTATTTGTTCAGCATATTAATAAGAACCAGGTTAGTTTCTGTTGAATACAACGTTTACTGCAGACTGCATACCTGCTTAATTCAGTAACACCTGCTCCACAGGGCCGTGTATAGGATCAATGGCATTGCATTGAGATGTGGTTCGCAGTAACGTATGGACAGACTGGGAATATTCAGGGACATGTATAGATGCCGAAATAGCTATTTAGGCCATCTTACTAACAGGTATCATAAGGACTTGTTACTTTATACGACACTTAAGTTGATCCTTCTTATGACGCTACGTGGCTAAATAATTCCCATACTTAGAATAGAGTGCTTGAACGTGAGGCGTACAACTCATATTTATTGTGCTCGGTGCTATGTTACTTTTGTTGATGAATTAATTAACCGACAAATATCTTTTATTTAAAAAGCCTATGAAGAAAAACTTAAGTTGAAAAAGTTTTTCTAAAATCCGTAGTAAATAAAATACTTTTCAACCGGATTTATGTCGTCGTGGGCCTGAAAAGACACCGAAACGACAAGTTAAAATTTAATACGCGATAAATCAGGTTAAAAAGTATTCTCAACCGATTTCAAAAAATAAAGAGGTACTCAATTCGTCTGTATGTTTATTTTAAATATTTGCTACCTCATAACTTTTGACTGGGTAAAGCGAATTTGATGATTCTTGTTTCAGATAGAAGCAGTGAACGAAAAAAGCCTGGAAGAGTAACAAGTGCTCGAAAATGGCCCAATAACCCAACATAAAAATTATGTTTTATGTTGTTGATTCGGGTGTTTCCGTGTTTAGTTCGTAGTTGGTAGCATATGTCGTGGACCATATTTGTCTATTGTAAAACTATAAACAAAGCCCATTTGCGGTGTAAAATGATTTTTTAAATTGATCGTACTTGCATAGTAAAAATGTAAGATTAATTTATAACGTGTATATAGACCCGTAATCTACCATTTTTTTTATTATAAACATTATCTTTTTATCTAAACCATAAACAAAATAATAAATATGCGTAGTAAAAATATTCATAACTTTAATTTCTACCTTTTACAAAAATCTTTCACTATAACGACTCTTTCAGTTTCCTAAATGTTCACAAATGTACGTTTCAACAGCCAATAATGTTATTATTATTATGTGTTGTCTAGCTAATGAGCGACCTGCGTTGACAAATAAAACCCATCACATTTTTATCATTTTCAAAGAAAACAACTAGGTGTTAAAAGAAAAGAAAGGTTGTTTGCCGCTTTTCTAAGAGATTTTATTTAAAGTTACTCTTATATGCTTTTTTCGTTCACTGGATAGAAGTTACTTTCTATTTGGTGCCATATAAATTTCATCAAAATCGATTGAGTATTTCATGTTTTTTTTTAAATATGTATGAATTTGGAGATCGTTTACCTTGAAAACCTTCTACTTCAGCCAAAGTTTTGATGATCGGTTTTTTAATGCTCTGCATTCATTGATTATATTCAATAATATGAATCTTGTAAACTTAATACAATAAACAATACTTTACAATATTATACCGTTATAATATTGTATTAATTGTTGATGGGGTAGCACTGTCGGCCTCAGACGCCAGTGGCCGAAGAAAAAAAAAATATTGCGGGTCTAGGCATTTATACATACATACATAGCTTCACGCCTGTATCCCTAATGGCGTAGGCAGAACACCAGTTGCTATAAAACCATCTGATGTCAGGTTTGACAAATTCGGAGGTATTATGATGATGGAGTGAGACTATTCACTCTGAGTCTAGGCATTTATCTAAATATGTATTTATTTTGTAGGTTCCCCCGTAGTTCGCAACATGGTATCCCATATCACAAGCTCTGCTTAGTTAAGGGCCATGTAGTGGGTATATTATATAATAAAAGATAAATATAAAAATCAAATATTAATTAACACAACGATAAGACTCTGGAAGACGTTATTAACTTGAAAAAAAAGTCTTATTTTCATTCAACTCTTTTGAAAAACCTGCAGAGTTCGTTTTTTAACATTTCCTTTGTAATTGAAGAAATCTTTTACAATAAGCGCCTTGTACAAACTCAAATGAAGTTTAGAACGACTGCAAACGAACAATGGCTCATTCCGTCTAAAGGGTTTTCAGTAAAATAAAACTGTATTTAATTAAGAAAACTGTACGTTGCTGGCAAAAGAGTACTGTTTGAGCCTATATGAAACAATTTTGATTTTACAGGAATTCTAAATTAGTGTTGGCAGAGGTGATTAATATGCCAGTGTAATAATGACACCAAAAATCGTTTCAAGAGTTAATTTTTCCCATCGAACTTTAGAGCTTTTTGATATTTACTTAAGTATCAAATACCAAAATATAAGTATATCATTTTGTTCATCAAAATTTAAGGTAATTGGTAGTTAGCATAATATCGATGCAATACATTTCAAAATGATGGTTGACCCTTGAAGAGTCCACGTTGCGACGCAATTATCAGAGTAGGTAAAAAGAAAACTTTAAAACGATATAGGAAGCAATGATCAAAAATAATGTATTAAATACTTTTTTTTTCATGAATGTTAAATAAGTATTTTATGCACACAGGCACAAATTTCAAATCCTCTTGCCCTTTTTCTGTAAGCCTAACGTGCCAACCTGCGCGGGAGAAATAAGTGAAATAGCAAATTATTGATGGCCCTCCCGAGTAATACTTGCTAAGCTTACGGACTCCTGAAACAGCGATACATAAATGTTCAGCATCTACTATACCGTAACCATTTTGATTTATTCAATACAAAAATAGTGCTCTGAGTTTTGGGACGTAAGTGCCCTTTTTATTGTTGTTTAAAATCTTGACATACTTGGTTTAAACCTGCATACCGGTATGAATTTCTGCACATTTTTTTTTCTGTATCTGACGTCATGCCGCTAAGTTATTTAAAAATTACAGTATAGGAATTCATACTGAAATGATTCGTGTACCTTTTTTATCATATTTTTTTTTTCAGTTAACTGAAATATTCCGGTATCCATATTAATATTGATATTTAAAGTTTATTTTTCAATAATGTAGCGGATACTGTAGAATGTTCGATAATTTAGTTGAAGCCTATGAAATGTAGGTACATATGCGGTACAGAAATTAAATAGGTTAAAATATTTCTGTACTAAAAACATCTACAGAAATAATTAATCCGGTATATGGGTACTGATATAATTAAGTTAGATTTTACTAACTTGAACAGGTATTGTGTTTGCTGAGGCTGTACACTAATAAGGGTACTAAAATTTAACTAGTACTATTTAAAAAAAATATACCGATATGCATTCCTTCGTTTAATCTAAGCTATTGGGCTCATCGTAGGATTCTTTTGGAGATCAAATATCCCGTGGATTAGTTGTCACGTTTAGGAATATTCCTATTTATTCTCTATTTAAGCCATCTGTAACAATCCACAGGAATAAAATATAATAAGAATGGATTTAATAAGCCGCAATCATTAACAGTTTGCTAAAAAGATTTTCTTATGATCCAAATTTTCTAAAGCAATTTCATTATGTAAATAAGCACAAAGCTTTAGTTTTAAAGTTGTTTGTACATTCCTTATTCAATAAAGCTTCCCCGAGCGCTTTTTTATCTGTACCCCCAGAAACTTAATCTCTTAAGCAAAGCAAAATAATCTGAAATTCACTTTAACAAACTTCAAAGTTGAGCTCAAAACTAAAGCAATTGTTGCTGCCACTTACCAAGCTGTATACAGAACGACAAGTCCAAAATTTGCCTTTAATTCCTTTACTAAATACTTTCAAGACTTCCGAAGTTCTTTAGACAAAGATAAATGGCGAATAAAGACATTTTGCATCAAGATAGTGAAATAAACTTTTGCTCGCGATGCTCCTTTTCCTAAGGTAGCGAAGTTGAATGTTTTCTGTGAGTTGTGGTAAGACGATATAAATTTTAAGACCGAATTTCCTAAAGAGTTTTCGGTGCATCTGTACAGTGCAAGTACAAAAAGTTCAAAGATGTTTTAAAGCGTTTTAAGTGGAGTGTAATGAATTTTGTGAAGTAAGTTGAGCTTTTAAAAAGTTGGAAGAAGTTCTGAGCTTTTTCGGCTTTTACTTTGGAATATAATGATTGATGTAATAATGATTATAGTAATGCGAGAACCGAAAACGAAATAATCTGAAATCACTATTTGCTAGTTATTGCAAGTAATAAAATTTTACGCACAATTTACCTCACCTTATGATGTTATTTCATTCAATATATTATATCTTTTTGCTTATTAAAATTCTTTACTTCTATATCTATACTAATATACAGGGTGACTGGCACATGACCCGCCATAGGAACAGAGCGTGTAGATCGGATCATTTGCAAGTATTTAAAGCCTACTTTCTAAGGGTCAAGTCTTATAATTTTGGAGATAGGCATAATTTTGTACTTTTTGAAATTTTACCAAAAGTTTGCCTTTAGACTCTCGCAACTTTTTAATTAATCCATATTTTGTTATAAGTTATTGTTAATGAGTAACTTATACGTGCTTGCGTTTAAGTTACATAGATTTAGAGTTAGATAGATTTTGCCGGAAATAAATTCTCATTAAAAAGATGTTGCCCTTGAAATATCACAAAAGGGTGAAAAAAATCTGGAACACAAAAATTTCAACACATTTAAAAAAAATCGGCAGGGTTTTGTAAATTTATTTTGATTTCAAAAACTTTTCCATAAGCTTTCCGAAAATATCAAATTTAAAACAAAAACATATTTCATTTCAATGCAAAAATCTCTTAAGTTAGTAACGATACTCGTTTTCGATATCATTTATTGCCCATTACAAAGTAAACGTACATTTATGTAAAGGTTAGGAAATTAGCTTTTATGTTTTTTTTTCTTTTTTACGCTTAGGTCAACCCTGTGCAACTCTTCTAGAACTATTCATTCTGGCATATTAGAACTCATGGTGTTGTAAAAAAACTTTAATTAGTCTTATTAGACCTCTAAATCGTGCCTTAGTGTTTTATATTCTGTCGCCATTAGGTACCTACTTTGTTGTCGTTTATCTGCTGTCTGTTATCTATTATGCTATTAAGTATTAGCGTTTGTTGCTATTTCCGTTAAATTTTTTGACTGTTCATTATAAAACTTTTATCTCCTGTACTCCCCTTAAACTTTATTATTTTTAAATACTTAACTGTACCAATAACGAAAAAATGGGTATTCTCATCGTATACGGCGCTGCTAATTGTAAAGCTCGAGAAACAAGTCGTCTTTATCAGTTACGATTCCCAAATAGACGCTTGCCAGACCATAGTACATTTAGTACAGTCCGCTGTAGGTTAATAGAAACAGGAAGTCCTAACACCTGGAAAGGAGACAACAATCAGCAGATAATAATAATAATAATAATAAATATTTCTGACACTCACACAACATTATCTAGCCCAAATTAAGTTTCTTAAAGAACTTGTGTTATGAATACTAGATAACTGTTATACTTAAGAAATATATACACATACATATTGAATAAATACATTTTTTTTATTAGAATAAACTGGAGCGGCCGCAGGCGATGACTCACACGCCGTGCGGGGGGACTAACGGGATGGAGACTCGGGCCGGCGCGCGGCCAGCGTTCGTACGAGCAGTGCTGAACTAACCTTGGTACGCACTACCACGCGCGCTCTCTGACTCTTGGTGCTCTTATTTTATATAATTCAAACGCGATCCTTGTACCAAATCTCTTTGTTTAATATAACAAGTATTACAGTCCATTACCTGAGTATTATTGAAGCCCCAACAAAACTCAAATAAACATATAAACATCCATGACTTGACGACTAATATCTGTTCATCACACAAATATCCGCCGCCGCCGGGATTCGAACCCAGGACCTCTGGCATAGAAGGCAATGTATGCAACCGCTACACCAGCCGGTCGTAGCATCATTCACAACAAAGTACCTAATGGCTACAGAAAACGAAGCACTATAGCATGGTTTAGAGCTAAATTGGGCCTAATTAAAGGTTTTTTACAACACCATCAGTTCTAATATGCCAGAGTGAATAGCCCTAGAAGAGTTGCACAGGGTTGACATTAGCGTACCTTTACATAAATGTACGTTTACTTTGTAATGAGCAATAAATCATATGGAAAACGAGTCTCGTTACTCACTAAAGAGAATTCAGTATTGAAATGAAATATGTTTTTGTTTTAAATTTGGTTAAAGACTTGACCCATAGAAAGTAGGCTTTAAATACTTGCAAATGATCCCATCTACACGCTCTTCTCCTATGGCGGGTCTTGTCCCAGTCACCCTGTATAAAGCACAAGAGTTTGTTTGTTTGGTTGAACGTGCTAATCTCATGAATTACTGGTCTGTTTGAAAAGTTCTTTTTTGCGTTGAATAATCCATATATCCAGGCAGGCTATAGGCTATATTTTATTTCGGAGTTCCCACGGGAACAGGAGTAGTGCAGGTGGACTGCGGGGACAGGCTGGTACTTTATAAGGATCCATGCGTCTCCACTTCGTGGAAAGTGACTCTTGTTAAGAAAGTATACAAAAAATACATAAGAATTGTTCTCCTACGTTTATTTTACAATGGGTTTTAAAATTTAAACATATTTTTTGTACCAAGAGAGGTTTCATCAGTTAAAAACTTTTTAAACCACGAACAGAAATCGGGAAATAATTAAGCAACAAAAACCTTTTTTTTTAATTGATTTGTTTTCATGGTTGTTTTCTTCCGCTTCTAGTTTTATGAAACATTTAAGATATAAGTAACTAAACATTGCCAGAGCATAGGAAAGAAGTGTAGATTGTTAATTATATGATGTTAATTAGTATTAGATCTGTTATTTTGTATTTTATTTTTGTATGTATATTCCTAATTGAAATGCTGGACTGGGAGCAAAAGAAAAACATAGAATGTACCAGCTGGTTCTCTTCCCGGGCATACTGTTAAAGTCAATTAAGGGACAGAGGTTTTATGGGATTTTTTTTTGTGGGCAATAGGCTGACCCCTTGCCACTGCAATAGTCTCTCTCCAACATTATAATGCCTCCAAATTTGCAAACGTGACATTAGATTTTTATAACCTCTGATGTTCTGCCAACCCCAAAAGGGATACAGGCGTGACGTTATGTATGTTTTCAAAATTTTTTGCAAGAACGGAGCGTCAACTTGCACAGGCACAGCGTAGTCAAGGGCTAGCGCCAAACTGACTCCAGCGAGTTGCTATTTTGCATCAATCGTTAGGGCACTGACATAAGGTTGCAAATTGCATAGCGACTGCAGCGATAGATATCGCTTGGAAATTTTTGATATTTAAAAATAGGTTAAAAAATGGTTTATTCAATCTAAATTCTGAGCAGCCAAAGTCTGTGTAATACAGTAGAGAATGTTATAGAGTAATTTCCGAAGATCTAGATTGAATAATTTCTTTGTAAAATCGAAAAAAGTCAATTTTTATAGGTATTTTCGAAAATAATTATGATCGAGCGAAACTTATAGCATCACGTTTTTGAGCTGACAAATTCAAGATCAAGACATGAAAAAATATATTCATTTTATATACGTAGATCTTGTCATAGTCCCACAGTATTCGATGAAAATTAAAGCATTTCATCGAAGTGGCACCTTGAATTGAATGAATATTTATTCGAACAAATTCATTTTACGTATCTTAACAACGTAACAATCTCAAAAAGTATCCTTCGGTAATCCCGGCGATTGCTTTCGGGCACTTACCCAACTTTGCTACTTGTAAACAGTCACAACAGCCGAAGATCCTATTAAAGTTAGGCAGTTTAAAAGTTTTACTATTAGGCTTACACACCCTTTGTAGGCAGTGTCCGGACGGCTGTACTAGCGTCGTTGTATATGTGATAGAATTGGTGTAGGTATGAGACAAAACCGTTTTTTTTTAATTTGCATCTATTATTAATATTTAAGAAAAATTGTTGCTCTAGCCCAAAAAATTACTGTTAATGAGGAGTATGGATTTTGGCACACATAAGTTGATATAACCTTAGGGGTCTCTCAGTGGGGATGTCATCCTTGGCGGAATAAAAAGTAAAACTTATGAATAACGGAAGTATTTGAACCAAGGCTTGTTTGACCACTAGTTTAATTTATTTTTTAAACTTATTACAACACAAGCGGTTGTTTATAGTAAGACAAAACGGTTGAAGTTTAAAATATTTGCAAAACATTGAAGAAACAGTAACAAGGGAATTAATGAGAAGTTGTAGCGCGATATTGACCCATTGCAAATCCACTTATGTGAGCTCTCTCACTGAAGATTGTGCATACCTACAGCCCTATGATTTATTCATTATTAAAATTTTATTAAAATAACTCGTTTTATATCGTATATGACAACAGCATAATTCTGATGAAACACAGTCATTTTCAATAAACACGATATAATATCTTAACTGTACACGACCGTTTTATTGAATTCTACCACAGCGAATTCCTGTTAGCAATAAAGACATTCCTTGGCACATTGCCATTATCAACCGCCCTGTATAAAGACAGAGATAGGATTTTTTTCAACCCAGCTTCATGGAGACCATATTTCATTAAAGTTAAACTCGTATTTTGTTGTAAGGTACTTATACAATTTAAAGTAAGTGGTTTTGGCACGCCTACTGCCAAATTTTGTGACATGTAAAAAAGTCGAGAATTAATTTAATTTTTAAACTTCCAAATATTTTATTTTATGTAATTTCTCGACCCCATTTTGGAAAACACGAATTACATTTCGCATTTGGTTAGGTTTTTAACCTGGTGTAGAAAGGGTTAAATCACCTGTGGGTTGCTGACATTTGGGGCAAGACTACATTTTTTGTAACGTTGAAGGGTCGTTCGTGTTTATTTTGTAAAACCACTGACCGATGTTTCCCGCAATTTCACACAATGTATTAGGTAGCTTCGTGTTAAGTATATTTTTAGAGAATACGACTCGCGCGATTATTAAGCTATTGCATAGCTTCTATCGCGGGCCTTGAGCGTAAGGACCGAATCCAGAAATTCTGTTACGAAAAAAAGCTAACACACCCCACTCCGACCGGCACAGCGGTGATACTTTGATTTCATAACTTTACATGCGGGCTTTAATAAACAATCAGCGCCATCTACTAGGAACTTGTGGAACTTCATATAAGATCAAACATTACTGCATTAATAAAATAAATAAATAATTATTCGATGGGTACCGGCCTATACGTCGTAACCGACATTTTGAAAACTTTACAGGAGAGTGATTTAAAGTGGGAAAAAAATTTAAAATGGCCATAAAATATTCGTTTTCATAGCCTGAGACCTAAAAATTAGAATAGTTATAAATTATACAGTTCTTTATAAGATGGCATTTAAAATTTTATTAAATTTAGCCCGCTTCACAGTTCTTATGTCGGTTAGGATAAAATGACCTAAAAATACAAACAGCGAAAATGACCTTAACGCCAAATTATTATTTCAATGTGTTGACCCAAATAACCTAAGCTTAATCATAATATATTAAGTTTCCTCATAATTTGCGTAACGTCCACTTAAGTTTGTCTAAAAAGCTGCCCAAATAATCGAGCTACCTGTTCAGTAAATCAGTGTAACAGGGACAATGTACCAAGCACCAGAAATATAAAAAAACATTAAGCCAACAAGATTTTTACAAATTATACACGGAAAAAAGTACGGAAACTATTACTTAATCATCATCATGTCATCATTTTTAAGGGGCGGCTAAAAGATACAGTAAGACAGCTTTTGTCCATAAAATAATTTATTATTATGTACGGTCAAAGATCCATCAAGCCTTCTTAAAAGAAACGCCTTATTCACAGGCATGTGACTGTGACATACACAGACATGTGCATGATGCAATTATGAATTTTGAGGTTTGATTTTGAGGAACCTACTGTCCTTGATATGATATTGTAAGGTAAAGTTCAGATGAAAGGTGGCAGCTGTGCAGAATAGTTCTCCAGAATCATCAGCAACAACGATCAACAGCGTCTGGGTTCGCATTGAGGATACCTTTCAATGATATGAATAAAATACAATAACTGTTTTACTTAATTCTTTATTATGTCTTTTTTTTAATAATCAACTCAAGACCTTTTGTAAAAGTTCTACTACTTACTAACACTAAAAAATATAAAAAAACGTACAACAATCATAATTAGATACCAGTCTTAAGGCACTTTTTAAAGTGTTTAAAGGTAATATCACTTTTTTATGAATACTTAGATAATATTATTTAGTTAACGTTAATATTTTTTTGGTATAAAATTTAAAACACGAAACAACTTACAACAGTCTTTTGAGACATCTCATTAAACTTTCTTATTATAAAAAGTTAAACATAGTAAATAGGAACAGAACATTATTATTATTCTCTTGTTACAGCCCTGTAACTAAAATACAAAGAGATCAATCAAAATTACATATAAATTAGGTACAAACTATTTTGTACTACCACTCTGGCATATTTATAGAAACAAATCAGCACTTAAAATACAAAAGTTAAAAAAAGTAGCATTTATGTGATACAATAATCATAAAAAATAAAATAAATAGGAAATTTTGCAAGTTTGCGCTAATGTCATCTACTCTTCATCATCATCTTCTATGTCAGTCTCTGATAGAGTCTCTTTGACATTAGTAATAGTAATTAGACTTTTGTACTAGTTTTCAAATACTTCAGGAATAACTTTGTCACGGCAAAGTTTCAACAGATCATCGAGTTTAGGTTCTGCTATGGGAAGTTGGGATCTATAGCAAAGGGCTGGCATTATTTTTGCTTTATTTTGGGTTTCTATAGAATACTTCCGTGCATCTGTGTTCATTGAATTTTTTACATAAATCTCGTTTTTTTTTCTTTTTTATTGTCACTATCTGCACCTTGCTGATTTTGCCGGCAAGGTTGCCCTTAAAGTATTTATCACCTACTGTATCCCACCTCACAAAGTCATTGAAACTCACATGCGCCACGTTGTATGGCTCTGGATCAATTCTAGCTGTACTAAAAACAGTGAACCATTGCGAAGGAGCGTATATTAAAGTATTCTTGAGATTCCTTTGTATCACAGCATGAACTGAATCTACCGGCATATAAGTGTGCCCGGTCAACAAAAAATTTATTTGAATGGTTTCAATGGTTTTACAAGTTTGTAAGGTAGAATGTAGCATTCCTAATACGGTTTTGTTGCGATTCTGGCCTGGGCAGCAGTCGCAGTACAATAACAGGTTCTTTACTGTCCCACGTTCATCGACCATATTAACGTATTTGTTAAGTATACTACCTATTTCGTTGGCACCTCGTTTTCCATGATTCTTCTCCCAATAGTCCTTTTTCGGGACATGGAACCCAATGTTGAATTTTTTATTAAATACAGATCGAAACACTCTCTCACTTACTACATCTATTCCTTGATCTATATATTTCTTCTTGTACATATTGTAAAGATTTGATATGTTTTTCATTTCACTTGGTAGATTCTTTGCGGCAATAATGCGACGGTACTACAGGAAGGTTTTTTATGAAATTTTCTACCATAATCATTGTTGTCTCACTAGTTTTATTGTGAGATTCGCATTTGCCTCTATTATCTATTTGGGATAATCCCTCTGCTGTAGCTGTTACACATCTTTGAATAAATTTAGGACTTAAATCCAAAGTAGTAGCTAAAAATTGTAAACATACACGTATTTTATTTTCACCTTCTGTTATGGAGTAGTTATAAGTAAACAATCGTTTTTCTGACTCTTTATTTCTCTTTCTTTTGATTGCATTTTTTTGTGTCATAGACACAAGCCAGTCTTTACGACGAACAACTGGTAGGTTCCAAAAGAACTCAAATATGTTTTTACGTCTCTCTTCTGTTATATCACCACAATAATTTCCACATTTTTTGCCTGAACAAGGATTCGGTTTTATTTCTTTGGCAGACACTTCTTTTCCACTGCGGTTTAAGTAAGCTTTTCCAGAAGCTCTAAGTAATCTGTTTTCTTTTTTTTTATTTATTCGTTTCTTTTTCATTCCGCTCTCTCCAACTTCATTTAGTTCCAAGGATTCTGAAACATTTTCGTTTCGTGTGCTTTTTTTCAGATCTTTTCCGATTGTTAGAAATTTCATTTTCTGAATCTGATGAACCTGAAGAAGGAATGTATGTGTCTGAATCTACATATTCCCCAAAAAATGCTGTAAAATCTTCTTCATCTGAGTTATAGAAATCGTAATAATGTTTATTTCGTTTACATTTGCGAGTTCTTTTAGCTTGTGGATTCTTTGTTGGTTGGGTATTGCTTGTATTTGGCTGTATGTCAGTAAAGGATGATGAAGGTAGAGGTTCCTTAGACCCAGAAGGTTCTGATGATGGTTGGGTGTCTTCGGCGGGAAGTTTAGGTAATGACTGGGTAGTTTCTATTGTTACAACTTCAGTTTCCGTGTTTTTCGACTCGAGAGTGTTTGGCGTATCATCCTGAAATTGATAAAGGTAAGTATACTTATTAATTAATATTATATGTGACGTCATAATATCATCATCATGCCCGCTTCATGATGTTCACTGCTGATAATAATGAGCCTCATACATTAATCTGTACGTCCATAGAAGATTCAATATCTTGGTGATAACATTGGTAACTTTACAATAAGAACGGCCTTATCACCCTGTTCTATAATAAAGCTTTTAGTCACCATTAAACAACTTAGCAAACCATGTCTGCGAGACATCAAGCTTGACACTGGAAGTTCTTTATCATCTTTGCTTAACTTGGCTTAAAATTATTTAGCTTGATGTGTCGTATACTGTACTCTACACTTTGCAAAATGCCCTTCGTTTTATTCACTATCATAGTTAATAATTATCACAACATCTTACTTTTTCAGGTTCCACCTCATCATACACCAATCTTCTACAGACTCGAAAGTTTATATTTGAATTTTGTAACGCTTTATTGAGTATGTTTGAAATACGTCGCCTCCGTTCTGCCATAATGTTATCTGAAAGATCATAAATAATCTTGTTTAGTAATTAAATCATTAAAACATAGTTTCAAGCTACAATAATGGTTTTACTGTATTCATTACATAAGGTACTCACATTACAAGAAGAAATAACAAGAATATACTAAACAATCTACCTACGCTTCGAGTATATTTGTGGTTAAGTAAATGAACAAAACTCTATGTGTATACATGGTTCTTCAGAATAACAAAACTTTATTTAAAAAAAATGACAATAATTAATAAGTGTTCTTACCTTTTAACATATTTAAAGTCGTTTAAAGTGTTGGCTGAAATGGATCGCGCATGCACGTGGCGCTTGTACAAAAGACGCGAGCCGACTAACAATTGAAAGGGACGCTTACACTTTATTTCATAAATATGGGATGTTGATAACCGACAATTCAGTTTTATACTTATGGGTAACCGACTTAAAGACTAAAATCTGTAATAGTAACATTTGTCGCAACCGACGTTATAAACAAAATTCTTGGTAAGAAAAAAATGTCTAACCGACATTGTACCAAGTATTATATTTTGCTCATTTCGTCTAACCGCCATAATGTTCAGATTCATTACGAGAAAAATAATATCAAACGCCAATTATTTACTGATTAGGATCAACTAAAATATCGTAACCGACGTTCCACTGACGATTTTTACCGCCCGAATTGCTCAAGTTCCAAACCATTAAATTTATTTTTGGGCTCAAATATCGTAAGTCTATATTAAAAAATGACTAACTGACAAAAAATAAAATTTAACCGAAAATAACGTCGCTTAGGAAAAAAAAAGGTGCTGAAAACCAAAAATCAGGGACGTCGCAAGCGACATAAAATTACGTCGTAGAGAGATGAGACCCGGACTCATCGACGCAAAATAAAAAACTGAATCGAACTGTATATTTAACTCATTTTCGCCAAAAATGTCGGTTTTTAAAAAATGTAGTGTGTGACGCACCTCCTCAATATGTATCGTTTTGTTAGTCAATATACAGTCTACTTTGAACCTACACAGTCGTGTATTATTTCGGCTCCACCTAACATCCTTGCATGGCGACCCTGCCAGTGCTGCCTTGCGGCAGCGCTGCGTAGATGGAACATTAAATAAAAACACGTCCTACAAAAAAAAATGTTTTTAAACGTAAAATAAAAGTAAAATAGTTTTTATTAATAAACATAATACGAGTATTTAAGAAAATAAGAAGAAGAAGAAAAAAAAAATTGTTATGAATCCCGATCTATACATATAATAAAATGGTAGGAAAGTCAAAACTGTACATTGAATATTTTTTTAAAAGAATACTTGGGGTATGATCTACAATCGAAACAGAAACAAAAAATATAGTTTTTAGAATTTTTGTCTGTTTGTCTGTTTGTCTTTCCGGGATAAACTCAAAAAGTACTGCATGGATTTACTTCAAATTTGGCATGAAGATAGTTAAGAAGTCGGGTCAACATATAGGCTACATATTATCACGCTAGCAGTGTTATAATCGTAGGTGCGTTTGGTGCTGCATAGCGTTCACGCAGACGACGTCGCGGGCAGCAGCTAGTTTACAATAATTATGGAGAAGTTACGCCACACTCTTTGGAAAATGCTTTTGATGGAGGAAGGAAAGCATCAAGAAAATATGAAAGAAAAATAAATACGGATACATGAACCTTGGGCGCTAGGATCTGATCGAGTCAGGATGCCGATAGAATACCGGATCGATGCTGAGCTGATAAAACGAAGAGATATGAAAACCGTCAAAGTTAGTGTGTGAAATTAGTGTTTCAAAATAAAGGTGCAAAAAAAAAGTGTTGATTGTGTTGAAAAAAAAACTGTCTTCATTGTGCTTTTAAAATTCGTCATTTTTTTTTCTCTTCTTAATTATGTAGTTCTCTATCTTTAATGAAATAAGTTAGTAGTAGCACATTGACAAAACAGGGAAAAAAATAACATCTAACTAAATAAATTTTAAATACGGTCTTGGTTCTAATATTCTTTTACTTAATTTTATTACATAACGTTTAAATTTTTCACGCCAGTTTTCTGTAGGCTTTTGTAGTATTTTATGTGGGCTTTTTACCTACAGCTTAAAAAGAGTTTAAGGTTTGGTGCATATCCATTTTTTAGTAGCTCCATTAGTCATAATTAATTTTACTTTGATCTCTATATAATAACTTTATTATGTTCAGACATATAAAGAATTCGACGTCGTCATATTTCATATTGAAGGTTTGTTTCTGAGAACATAAATTTGCAGCGTAAGGGAGTTTGTATCATGCGCAGGGTACAGACAACCCAACATTGATTTATTTCGATGCAAATTAAAACGTTATATTTAATTTAGTTACCTATAAGAATGGTATAGTTTTTGGTTTATTAAGTTACTTTTCTAAAATAATTAAGTACCTTATCTTCAAATATGAATTTATATTTTATAGAAGTAGGTCGAGTAGTATTTTTTTTAATAGTCAAAAATTTCTTGAAACGTTCATGTAAAACAGCTCAATAGTCATTTTCTTTCTGGTCATAGACTTAAACATATTTTGAATAATTTTATTGAAGCTAAATATGAAAAAAATATTCTCAAATCGATTTTAGAAATGTAGCGTTGTATACTTAAAAAAAAAAACTATGAAATTGCTAACCCCCCGTTTTGGAAGTCATGTAAACCAAATATTCCATACATTAAAATATACTATAAATCTAAATCATGAGTAAATGAGATAAATTCGTAAAGAGTTCTCTATTATCATTTTACTGCCTTGTTAGTAACAGTTATTATTGCTAACGCCATCCGACACCGAGAGTTTTAGGAATCAAGACTGCACAACGTGACCGTAACTGAGTATGCTTTTTTTTTTAGGTCAACAATTTAATGTTGTCGTCAAATATGGCTTACGAACATGTGTAACATGAATTAATTTAGTAACTTTTCAAACTTTATTTTAATATTTAGAGATGATATATTTTAACGAAATCGGCATGTGAAAGCTTCTCAATATATAAAATACCTATGTATTAACTATTAAAAGTTGAATAAAATTATTTTACGAGTTAGCCGGTAGATACATAGGTACCTAAGTAGTATCAATACAGAAGCGATGATTTGGTAAATTTAATTAAAAAAACTTAAAAGTACGAATGAATGAAAACGTGTAAGTTAGAAAAATAAGATGTTTTCAGAATAGAGACGGCATATTTTTTTTAAAAAGAAGGTTTTGGACTTTGTGCAAGTATTAAATTTCTTTTCGTCATCATAAGAATGCGATTAGTTACTTGATACATAGATTTGTATGTTGGGATTTATGAATAGGTTTATACTGGTATAGGAAGGTAATAGAATGTGCTAATTAGATGCTCGGATTTGTTAAATTTAGGATTTATTCAGTTAATTATAGGTTGCTGGAAATCTTCCGTAATATTAAAGATTAAAAATTTATTGGACTGATCACCCAAAAGTTTTTTCTTATTTCGTATTATAGGAACGATTTATTCTGAAAGAGAATTAAATATTTTTGGTTTTGGAATGGTTTATGCGGTTAGTGAATAGTATTAGGAATGATAATTTAGTATTTGGCACACAATAAGGGTACAAGGGCACAAAGCGATCCTTCAGTTTGATCATGGTGTAAACGAGATTTCTCTGTGAAAACTATTGGAGACAAAATGTCTTAAAACGGTGACCCTAATGTTATGAATATAATAAAGTAAAAATTTTGAGAGTCGACTCAATGAAATGATGTACCCCAAAATATGATATGATATAAATGTAATAGTAAAAAATACGGTAACCACCGATGAAAATAAAAATATCCCAAAGTAGGATAAAAAGTGTAGCCAATACTGGAAGAAAGAATAATGTAAGTGTGTAGAACTTGTTAAGACATTTGAAAAATTAAATGATTTAATAGAGAGTAAGAAAAATGTTAAGTGGAAATGGTGTAAGAAAGAAAAAGTATGTAGGAAAAGTTTATTTGAAAGGATTTTTTTGAAATATTTTTATGCCTTTAATTTTTTTTATTAAAGCAAGGATTGATACTTACTTAAATAAATTTGTTTTTGATCAATACTATATTGTTTGTATGTGTTAATGTATTTTTTTTTTGTTAAATCATACCAAGTGTATTTAATATTATTATAAAATTGTCCCTGTTGTATCAATACCTATGTTTTGTCAATGTTGCTAAATAAGTAAAATATAATAATTAACGTATCAATATTTTGTAGGTATAGTGATACTTTGTATCTAATCTTATTTTTTTGTTCAACGTAATATACCATAACTGCTTTATCCAAAAATATAAAGAACTTGTTAATTGTAAACATTAAAACATTATTGTATTAACTTAAATTTTAAATTTGTGTGTGTTTTTTTTAAAAAACCGTTTATAACATAACGATGGGTAACGTCATATAACCCATCGTTATAATTGCATAAGTTGATAAAAAATCTTTTTTTATTAAAAAATCGCTTGGTGGTAGGATCCCTTCTGGGTCCGCCTGGCTAGCGACCACCCTTTATATAAAGTCTGCCGCCAAATGTTACCGCTCCGGCGGTAATGTGTTCCGGCAATATTTTATAAAGAGCCAGTTCCTTCCTAAACCCGTGTGCTTTCATCTTCGACCTTATCGTCACTTACCATCAGGTGAGATTGAGGTCAAACGTGGGTTTAGTCACTTATAAAAAAAAAAAAAAATGCTATGCAATAGCTTTACCGCGGCAGTCTCCGAGTGCCACACGTCTTTTTAATTTTTAATCTTATTGTACTTTTAGATACAATTAGTCGCTTAGGATCGGTTTAAAAGTATCCTGCCGCCTCTGAATTAGCGTGTAGTAAAAGGAAATAAAAATCCACTATATAATCCTATACTGGGTTAATTTTAATTAACGCAACACCTCTCGCGGGCAGTCTCACCACATCAATCCCAACAACATTTGTTCTACGACTTTTTATAAACCTTCATAAATATTTAACTATTAAATAATAATACCTACATACATACATAACGTCACGCCTGTATCCCTTACGGGGTAAGCAGAACACCAGAGGTTACGACCATCTGATGTCACGTTTGACAAATTTGCAGGTATTATAAAGATGGAAAGAGACTATTGTAGTGACAGAGGGGCAGCCTATCACCCACACAAACGCCTTTAAAACCTCTGTCCCTTTACTGGCTATTACAGTATGCCCGGGAATAGAAGCAGCGGGCACATTCTACGTTTTTCTTTCGCTCCCAGTCCACCATGGAAATACCTATTAGTAAATAATTCACAAATATTTAGTATATTAAGCGATATTTTACTACGCAAGGTACATGGTATACCTACGCTCAGAGTGAATAGAGTTACGCGTCTAAGCAGAGGCTATAAATATTTTTTGTATCGAAAAACTAAAATTATAAAAACTATTCATTTTAAAAAGTTGTAGAACAAATGTTGTTGTGATTGATGTGAAAAGGCTGCCTGCAAGAGGTGATGTGCTAATTAAAAGGTGATGACCTGTATTCAGGGTGACTACATATCGGTTTAATTTTAAAGTACTAGTAAAATTTCAGTACCCTTATACTGCTTCATCAAACACAATACCTGTACAAGTTATTAAAATCTAACTTAATTATATCCGTACCCAAATAATGTATACCGGATTAATTTTTGTAGATGTTTTTAGTACATAAATATTTTAACCTATTTAATTTAATGAATAGGTCAGCATGTACCTACGCTTCATAGGCTTGCAACTAAACTATAGAACATTCTACAGTTATTTAAAAATAAAATTTTAATATCAGTATTAATATTAATACCAGAAAATTTCAGTAAACTGAAAAAAAATCAGTGATGCTACAATAATAAAAAAGGTACACGAATTATTTGGTATCAGGTGATCAAAAATTATATGACAGGACCACAGGTGTGTTTCTCGACTGCCTCCATCACGTGGCGCTTTGGTTTATGGCGATGCTAAGCAGATATTGAGGTCGCAAGGAACAAAAAGAAATGTTCCAGGTCTTAGGGTTTATTCATGTATGTATTTACAGGATGACTGGTGACAAATTTTAGATACTGGATTTTAGATACTTTGGTTGCCTGGCAGAGATCGCTCACCAGCGAGCGATAAGGCCTCCAATTGTGTTTTTCTTTTTTTTAATGTTCTTTTTTTTCTATTTAGTATATCAATGAAGATTAAATAAATGAATTAACACTGAAGGAGAGCACTCTGTACTCGATTCTGATCATGATTATGTAATGAATGTAGATACTTATTTTTTTACTAGAATTCCCTATAAATAAACACGACTATATTACTATTTACTTTACATACAACTGAGTCGATCGCGGCACGTGACCTGGCACGCGGATCGCTGCCAACGCTAGCGTAACCATGCGTTGCGTAATCAATTCTTTAACTTTCGGTTAAGAGTACTCAGTAAATAATTAATATTATTTTTTTAATTACATTTTTCTCTTCATGTCATTTCTATCGCTCCCAGTTCAGCATGTGATTAAAATGTGTTATGGAATATGTTTTTGGTACATTGGAAATGTAGCTAGTCAATTAACTGATATATTTTGTGTCGCAAAATAGCGCAATGCCGTGATTTAACATGTTCATATTGGAAAGGTTGAAATTGACATTGGTTTCAATTTGTTCCAATGTAATATCTGACTACTGCGGTATTTTGCAAAAACTAGATATAAAATCCACTACTATCGTGATGGCAGCTTTATTAACCGACTTCAAAGAAAAGAGGGAGTCCTCAATTCGTATGGTATGTTTTTTTTAAGTTTGTAACCATAACTTTTGTCTCGGTGAATCGATTTTGATGATTGTTTTTTATTTGAAAGCTGTTGCTTTACCTGTAGTTCAATTTCAATTTAGTCTTGTTTTGATAATGGTATCCATGAGAAAACCATATAAGTCTTAAAAACGCATTAAGAAGTCAGCTTTTTTTTAATGCTCTGCATTGGTTGATTATTTTTAATAGTGTTCGTATATCGTATAATAAAAAATAATAATAGATATTCCAAATGACCTTTCTTTTTATTTTATGCAAGCCCTTAAAAGAGCATTGGGTTCTACTGATACATAACGACTTTACCATTATTATTATTTTTAGTGCTTGCACTAGTGATGCAGAATTTCGTGCGTCGTTTTCACCACTAGTGCAGGTACGAGTCGTGGAATTAGCAAGGTAACTTTGTTATAGTAGTTGTTATAGATTTCCGCAAAGTAACGCCTGATTCAATCAATTATAAACTATTATTGATTTTAATTTACATATTACATCATAGATTCAACGCAGCCTGGACGACCTTGATGCTAGAGAGGTACCTAACAATACCGTGTAGTTATGGCTATTCGAATAGAAAAGATGATCGTACCAATCCAAGTGTCTCGGATAAGAAATGAGAACTTATATTTTATTTGCATTGCAGTTACTTTTTAAAAAACATATTTTTTGTATAAAAAGTAATCTCAGCGCAATTTCAAAGATCAGGAAATTTAAAAAAAATACCCGAGCACAGGTGAAGTATGCGTTCAAAATAATTTAAATCAATAGTAATAGAAACAAAATCATCATCATCATCACAACTCTTTGTAATGAGCCCACTGCAGGGCATGAGTCCCTGGGTGACGAGGAGGTATAGGCCATAATCCACCAAGCTGGCCCAGTGCTGGGTGGTTGATGTCAGATTTTTCAGGGCGCCAAAGTGGCTTCTGACAAACCCTAACGACTACTGTTTACAAGTATACAGCACCCGGGACCGACTGCTTAGCGTGCCCTCCGTAGCACGGAAGTCGTCGTGAGAAATTAATGGTCGGCGGTCACCCATCCAAGCACCGACCGCACCAAACGTTACTTAATCTGTGATTTCGTATGATACACACAGTAACCACGGCGCCACGACGACTTCGGAAATATAATGTAAATATTTAATTAGAAAGTAAAACCACGATACCATGTAGAAGACGAGGTCGAAGATGCCAACATAGAGGTTTAAAATAATTTTTTCTCACTTTGTGAATAGAATTATGTAACAAGCAACGGGAAATGTATATTTACTATTAATTTACTGCGACCGGTTACAACTGATTGAAAATGGAATCTTTGAAGTGTAGGTGTTGAGAGCATGAATCAATCTCGGACCCCTGTGCGGCAAGTGGATAAACGGACCGCTTCAATAGTGATTTAATGAACAAATTGATCTATGGTAGTTCAAATTCGCAGGATCAGCGGGCGCAGTGTTATGTAACTGATTATTTTGCATCCTCTGAATAAAGGTGGCTAGCTGTTTCATGCGGTTTTATTCGTCACTACACGCTACACCAGTCACTTCGACGACCGGCTGGTGTAGCGGTAACATACATTGCCTTCTATGCCAGAGGTCCTGGGTTCGAATTCCGGCGGCGGCGGATATTTGTGTGATGAACACAGATATTAGCCGTCAAGTCATGGATGTTTATATGTTTATTTAAGTTTATTCTAATAAAAAATATGTATTTATTCAATATGTATGTGTATATATTTCTTAAGTATATCAGTTATCTAGTATCCATAACACAAGTTGTTTAAGAAACTTAATTTGGGCTAGATAATGTTGTGTGAGTGTCAGAAATATTTATTTATTATTTATTTTATCCGCGCAATTTTACAAAAAAAGCAAAAAGCAGCCTTTGTGAGAGTGCTCTATCACTATGCCAAATTTCATCCAAATCCGTTGAGCTGTTCAGCCGCAATCGAGGAACAATAAATATGAAGTAATATGAAACAATAAATATGATTTGATTTGAACATTATAGGAATTAGAAAGATTATTAGGAAGATTCAAATAAGTATCTATACTAATATTATAAAGAGGAAACCTTTGTATTTTTGTATGTTTGTATTGAATAGGCTCAAAAACTACTGGACCGATTTCAAAATTTCTTTTACCATTACTTAGAGGGATTCTTCCGAATCCGTATAGGCTACTTTTTATCACGAAAATCCCGCGGGAATCGAAATTGCGCGGGTAAAACCGCGCGCAACAGCTAGTATTGAATAATATTGTCTTAAGTTTTCGCGATTCAAACTATTAAATAAAACACTTTTTAACCGGTTTATTTAAAAGTATATTGAATAAGTTCTATGTATTTATGACTTAAACACATCAACACTAGCAGTCAGAACATTAAATAACCAATTCTTTTTATTTCAATAAAAAATAAATCGCGAAATCGATTTTAAGATGGTTAAGGTTAAATAATTATTTCTGATAGTTCTAATGGAGTACAGCACCATTTACAAAAAAAAAAAAAACAAAGATAAACGGAAAAGTCTTACAATTTTTTTTCTGTTCCGTATAGGATCGACTTACCGCCCCTGGTTAAGGGTGTCGTAAAAGTCGACAAATCCGAGTGATCCCCGCTTGGTGGTAGTAGGTATCCCGTCAGGGTCCGACTGGACACCGAACACCTTTTATATAACATCAACCGCCAAATACTACCGCAATATACGGCAATATATTATGAAGAGAAACAAGAAAAATAAAATGTTCCGGGTCTGGGCGTTTATCTATACAGGGTTACTGGTTAAGTTGACCTAGATCCATTAAGGGCATATAGTACCCGTCTTTTATAACTTATTTCACTATGAAACACCCTACCCCAAACCTAACTGTTTTCGAGATAAACAACTTTAATTTTTTTTATAAAAATTGCCGATTTTTTGCCATTAAATGTCATATTTTAAAATTGGTGCACTTTTATATTACTATTATTTAATTCTCACATGCGGATATAGATGTTTTTTATGATCTTAGTTACCAAAATTTTACGTAAGATTACTTAATACATAGTTCTGAGCGATTGAAAGTTGAAATAATCAAAAAAAAAAATATAGTTTACTTTTCTTTTAAGAATATGTAAAAAAAATTGTATGAAAGATGTTCGGCGGAAGTGCTTAAAAGCATCTACGTTCTAGCTACCCAACAAAGTATAAAATCTAGGCTTTTATTTCAATTCGTAGAAAAAAATTTAGTTTCATAGGCGATAGTGGACGTAAAAATAATTTCGCTTATAGAGCCTAATCCCTTCTTTAGCCCAGGAAAGTAAAATAAACGAAGGTCCCAACGAAGATTTAGTGTAAACATGTAAATGGACATAATTTCCAATCATTTGATTAGACCCTATTTTGTTACCGATAATTTGAATGGACAGCACTATGAAAACTCCTGAAAAGAGAAAATCCTCATGGAAGATATGCCTCTGAATTTTATTATGGTTCCAACATGATGGCTGCCCTGCAAATTTTCGAAGAAGTGTGAGGGAACGAGATAGGACGAGGAGGATCTTCACCTTGGCCAGTCAGAAGTTCGGACCTAACCCTCGTTGACGACCGGCTGGTGTAGGGGTAACGTACATTGCCTTCTACGCCAGAGGTCCTGGGTTCGAATCCCGGCGGCGACGGATATTTGTGTGATGAGCACAGATATTAGTCCTCAAGTCATGGATGTTTATATGTTTATTTAAGTTTATTTTCTAATAAAAAATATGTATTTATTCAATATGTATGTTTATATATTTCTTAAGTATATCAGTTAACTAGTATCCATAACACAAGTTCTTTAAGAAACTTAATTTGGGCTAGATAATGTTGTGTGAGTGTCAGATATATTTATTTATTATTATTATTATAACCCCCGTGATTTTGATGTGTGGAGGCACATGAAGACCCACGTGTATGGTGAGCCACATCCAACTGCGTCTGCTGATGGATAGAAACAGGATAATCAACGCGGCAAACGAAATGCGAAGAAATTTGACCAGCGGTGCAGTAAAAGCTCGGCTTCGCTGAATAATGCGAAAATGTATCCAAAACAAAGGCGGACATGTTGAACGTGAATTGTAAAATGCAACGATGGTAAATTTTATTTTGTACAATCTTACCTTTTGTTATATTTTACTTTCCAGGGCTAAAAAATGAATTTAGCTCAATCAGTCCAATTATTTTGTACGTCCAGTATCGACTATGAAACTAAAATTTTTCTCCGAATTAATGGCCTAGATTGGTTAATGGCCTAGATTGTTATTGTTGATTGCTATACCTTGTTGGTAGCTGACAAAACGTAGATATTTTTAAGCACTTCTGCCAAACATCTTCAATACTAATTTTTTCAGATATTTTTGAAAGAAAAGTAAACTGTAATTTTTTTTTTTATTATTTCTACCTTCAATCGCTCATAACTATGTATTACGTAATCTGACGTAGAATTTTAGTTACTAAGATCATAGAGCATCTTATTCTGCATGTAAGAATCAAAGAACAATGATATAAAAATGCACCAATTTTAAAATATGACATTTAATGGCAAAAAATCGGCAGTTTAAAAAAAAAAATTAAAGTCGTTTATCTCAAAAATGGTTAGGTTTGGGTTGGGTGTTTCGTAGTAAAATAATTTAGAAAATACGGGTACTATACGCCCTTAACTGATCTAGGTCGACTTATCCAGCAACCCTGTATATGTATTTTATATTCTAGCTTACCCCCTAGTTCGCTACATGGTATCTCATAACACAAGCTTTGCTGACTTTGAGGCCACGTAGGTGGTGTGATTGTCTGGGGATTTTATTATTTATTATTATGCATACTTATAACTACTCGCTTTTCGGCGGAAAAGACCCGACAATCGGACCAGTCGGTCGGGTATCGGGTATTTATTATATTATTATTATTTATTTAAAGTCCTTATTACCGCCAAGCTCTTGGTTATCCCTTATAACAGGAAAGTTAGTGGCAAATGATAACTCATCTACATAATGAAATTGAATTTACGTCGAAGATCATTCCGAGGTGTAACTGAAGTTTTCTGAGGTCCATATGTAAATAGTCCCTTTTGATATTAATTACATTCTAAACTAAGGTATGTTTAGTTAGGAATTAATCAAGATCAAAAGCTCTTTTAATGACTTAATAAGAGTTTGCACTTATGACCACGGGGTATGCAAAGATACCGAAACGTCAATTTAAAATAAAATAATCAACGAATGCAGATCATTAAAAAACCGACTTCATGACCATTTTTTAATCCTTGTCAAAGGATTTTGTCTTTGTTTCATACATTGTCCGCCTCGATAGTAGGAACAGTGGAAAAATACTTTTTAAATTCTAAATTACTATTGATTTTGTCCCATGTATCGTTCATGAAACGGACAATTTGCTACACCTTGTTTTTACCCAAACAATTTCAGATGTTGAAGTTATGATCACCGACACAATAAATATATATTATGACCGAAATAATGGAATGCAATATCCGAGATAGTAATAGTAATAAACCAAGAAGACTACTTACATTTTCATAATGAGCTTCCACTTAATACTTCACAATGTTAATTGGAATAACAGAATAATTCAAAAACCTTGTGTTTGTTTTGGTAAATTTCGAATTGAGCGATGATTGATAAAGTGATGGACTCTAAATAACAAAAGTCATCTGATTGAATAAATGACTCCGACAGGATCGATTAAATACTCTATAGAAAATAGATGAATATAAGTAGGTACTAAAGTATAGATGACCGTCTCGCGGTTTTTGCACTTTAGCGCCATACAGTATCCACTCTAGAAACCTTTTTGACCAAAGCAATCCTAGAATGCAGCCCGGCCGTACCGCGCTACTTTCAAATTTTCGGAAATTCGTAGTAGAAGTTATTACTATTGCGCAATTATAATTTGATTCGAGTAACGAGTCAAATTTAAACTGCGCAATACTAATAAGTTGAAATAAACTGCACAAAGCATGATGCTATGAGTGTTGGGAGTAATAAAAAATATGCATCTCGGACAATCTGTTTATTTTTTCTTAATATTTTTTTTATTTTTATATTTGTAATTGATATAATAATTATAGGTCATAGATTTGTTCGGGTCTTCTTCGTCAAACTCAATGCTTTTGCCACACAAATTGTTCACCTCTCACCAAATCAATGCAATTCCTTTTCTTAACTCACTATCTCACTAGAAAGTCAGTATCCTATGTAAAAATATCACTTCCTAAAAGTAAAATCTTCGATTCGAGATCGTAAAAACGTGAGGAGTGAACACTCTACTCAACGTACTTTGTAGAAAACACTAACAAAAAATTCAGCGATAAAAACACACAGAAAAATAAGCAAATGCAACGAGCGCAAAAACTTGATTGATTGAATACTATACTATAGATACGCTGCCTGGTACTATAGATATATCGATATCGAATGCAGCAAAAAATACAATAAGTTCCAGTAATGCCCGGCGCGTAGCGCTAGTAGTAATAGAATTTTGGTATTTGTAGGGAAGACAATCTAGCATGTATAGAAATTCGAAGAATATCAATTTCTTAGATTAAATAAGTGCTGAAATAAATAGCCACCTAGCAATTTTCTGATAGGTATAGACTTTATGAAATGATTGATTTTTTAAATAAAATGCTGAGGTGAAATCGTATAATGAAAGACTTAAAATAGATGTAGTAAGATGCGATCGACAAATAGTAATACAACCCTCATGATAGTTTTGTGATGACAGTGATATTTTTTTAACAAGATGTCGGCAGATTTGAACTGTTTCGATAAAATACTTTTAAAATGTCTTTTTGGTATAGCAAATTATTCGTTACATATAGAAATATGTAACTGTTTCAGTAAAATATGCTAATAATAACTATTAATAATCTAGATTTCTAGGCCAGGGCGGATTTGAACATTGACATTTTGGCTGAAGTATAAGGTCATCAACAAGAATATCGAATATCAATATAAAACGCAAAGATCATAAAAAAAAAAAACCTACACACGAATTGAGACCTTCCTTTTGGAAGTCGGTTGAATATATAAATATACGCAATGAATCCGGTAAAACAGCGTTCTATTTAAGATGACGTATGGCGAAAACTTACGTCAATTTTACAAAGAATTTCTTTTGAATGATTGAGTATATTTATTTAAGTCAAACTGCGTTAGATTCAGTTTATCAGTTTTAAATGAAGTCCTAGTTATGATTTAGGTTATTATTTGAAACCAATAAATCGGTCCCATAATTTCAGATATATTGAGTTTAAAGCTGTATACATGAATTTACAAACAAACGATCGAATTTTGTATAGAATAAGTACAAGAAAAATTTAAGGCACTATGTTAATCTTCTTGAATAAGATATTACTGATCATAGTAAAATAAGCTCTAAAACCATTTAACAAAACATCAGTCAGCAATAATAGTAAAGTCAAATAATAGAAAAGGCCAACGCAACTTTATAGTCGCCTGTTTTCCTGCTCTGCAACGATTTCAAATATATTTATTTTATACTGCCTTGATACTGCGTACACACTACGTCAAAAAAGGTTTGCAGCTTTTTTAAAATTCATACACTTTATTGCCATTTGCATAGAATGGGATACTTATAAAAATACAGTATTAACAATAAATGTACAATTTGGGCGGCCTTATCGCTTCAAAGTGATCTCTACCAGGCAATCTTATCTTAATATGAAATACATATACGAAATACAAATAATATAAAATATTATGCAGCTTTATTTATGATCACGTCGTTATAGAACCTTAATTTAAAGTTTAAGTAAAAGTTAAGTTTATGTTTTCCGTTAGCTTATGATTTACTGCCTTTACGAGTACAGTCACATCTAATAAGATGTACAGTTTTCATTGGAGTTTGAACCTTATCACAACCGAATAAGTTGCGAAGACTGTGCATCTTAATGCTCGTGACTGTACAAGGGTGACGCAAAAGGCGACTAGAGTGCGGCCGTTGTGGGAATACGTTCCTGACAGCTCCTTATGTCCACTGAATAATGTTTATTTCCGATTCGAAAGTTAAAAAAGCTATGATTTTGACAGCTGTCAGGAACTCAAACTCCCACCGGCCGCACTATAATGCAAGTAACCGCATCTTAATGGAAGACTTTTTGGAGAGCACATGTTCGACAGAGAGAGATTTGTTTTTTTTATCCTTTTTTAAAACTATGTAAAAATTTAAAGTTGTAGTGGATTAAAATCATCGTCAACAAAACGAACAAACTTAATTTTTAAAATAAATAATCTTGTTCGATTTCGAATACCTATTATACTGAAATTAATAAAATATGCACTTAATTCTAAAATAAACATTCAAACTTAAATAAGAGTTAGCTCTTGCAGAAAAAACATTATACAATTAACACAACCTCAACAAGGTTATTAAAAGTAACAATATTCCAAAAGATCACTATCTAAATTTGAAAATTAAACAAGACCCCTTAATAATACCATAACGACATTTTGCACTACAGCTTAAATCTATTAACTTAGCACCGTACTTAATTTGGGTGCAAATACATTTAATTACCCTCAACATATCCTATAACCGAACGCTTTTGTTTTGCTTTCAAAATTTACCCTTAGAGTACTTCAACCTTCCTCTGAAAACAAGAAGTACAGAGGGTGGAAGCTTTTTGAGAGATTTTTACAAAATAATCCAAATTAAACTTCGATCAACAAATTGAGTCTATGGCAAAAACGGCTTCCAAAAAATTGGGTATCATCTCGAAGGTCCGGCGGTACTTCAGCCCTGAACGGCTGCTCAACTTATACACAGCCCAAGTGAGAACGTGCATGGAGTACTGTAGTCACCTTTGGGATGGTTCTGCCAAATACCAGCTCGAAGCGCTAGACTCTGTTAACCGAAGAGCCCGTAAAATCATAAATAACAACAACCTTACAAATAAAAAATTGCAGACGCTGGAGCATCGTCGTAAGGTTGCTTGTTTGACAGTATTTTATCGGCTACATTTTGGTGAGTGTGCGAGTGCTCTTTTTGACCAAATTGAACCCACCCCTTTTTACCACCGGACTACCAGACGCAGACAGAACTTCCATCCCTATATAGTGGATTTATCAAGAAGTTGAACAAAACGCTTTGATGGTTCCTTTTTGGTACGGATTGCCAAGGAGTGGAACAATCTGCCTGCGTCTGTTTTTCCTGACCACTACAGTCCTGGAACTTTTAAGTGTCGAGTGAATAGGTTTCTCGTGGATGGACGTGTAACACCATAATCTTCATGCGCACTTTCCATCAGGTCGCATGGAAGACAAACGTCCTATCCTTACAATATAAAAAAAAAAAATTACATTGGAAGGTAATAAAACATTTATGTAGTACACTTAGTCGTGGATAAATTAATAATAAATAAATAATAATAAATCAACTTTTTATCAGTATTAGTTATGTTATCTATCGGTAACTTTGGAATGTTGGTATAAATAATTCAAATAAAATAAAGATAGTTAAAAATAAACTATCTTAGCCATAGGTATTTCTGTTTTGTTCAATAGTCCAGGAATGATGATATTATTTTTGAGATAATACATTGCCGACTCAAGGCGCTCGTAGAAAAACCTATAGTGTTGGTAATTTCACTAGCTGATCCTTCCATTTTTTGATACAAAATGTTATACCTATGCCATCAATCCAGATGCCACATATACATCAACTTTTTTCTGGAGCGCTTTTGCGAGGATACATTTACTTGCATTTTCAGTTTTGTGTTTCTTTTTCTACAAACTTAATTTTATCACTATTTTCAGTTCTGAACAAGTAACTTTTTGCTCTAGGGTAAAACCTTTCTATAGAAAACAAGAAGGTAAGCTCTATTATATAAGGGTAAATGACACTCGGAAAGTTGAATATTTAATTCACTACCTATTGTTTGAAGTTTTACCCTTAACTTGAATTAGGGCTCAGTTTGCATAATTTCGTAACACATTATCCAAGTTTACTTCGTAAAACAATTGAATTCGTGCATTCATTTTATTTCCAGCTTTCACAATTTATGAATTCTCAAGAGTTTATTTGTTAAGAGTTATTCCAGTCGGAAATGTCACATTAAAAGATTTCCTCGCTTACAAATTGCTATCGTATTGAGAGATATATCCATTAAGGACCCATGCAAATTTGATCCAAACCGTAATCCTATCTTTAATTGTATTTTATACAAAGCATAAAGTACCTAAATATGCAAAGCTGAAAGGAGGTGATAGTCGAGATCATTGAGAACATTTTGAGCCATGTCTTAGACGAAGTGTGATAGATTTTTTTTAAATTAAACATGTAAGTATTTTCCATGAAAACTCCAAAATTGAATAAATCTCTAACAGTACTTCTGTTACTAATGATTTTTTTTTTTCTGTTTCTGTATCACATAATGTTTATTGTGAATAATCACTGTAATTTGAAATATCTGCGGCTCAAGAAAATAAAAAAAGTATTAGAATTGGGATGCATTAAAAAGAAACTTAAATACTCTGGGTTATTCGAATAACTTTAAAAACATGCTTGGCAACTGTTTTGCCATTTTAGCTGTAATTTACGACAGTAGCTATCGTTTATTTGGAAATAAGCTACCTAAACTAATCAACCGAATTTTTACTCGTACTTATGTCAAAATCAAACAACAAATATTTGGTTAATTATTTTAGTTATGGTTTCTTTGCTTTTATTACTATACAAAGTTTGTTTTTTTTTTCTACCCAAAGAAGGTTTTAAGTAAACTTAAAGTAAACGTAAACTTAACATTTTTAGTAAACCTTAAAGTAAACTTTTAATAGAGATATAGTGTATGACACTATGACACTATATCTCTATTAACTTCTCGGCGACTCCTCTACTTCGAGTATAATCACTGAACACCACCTTTGCTAGGGACACCTTTTGCCAGTTGGGGTGAGCGTTGTGGAGCAGACACCCATATAGAAAATTCACAACGTCTTGGAAGGAAATGAGCTAACAGCTAAGATATTACCCAGAGTCTAAAAATATCGTATTCATATTTGAGTTTCCAGGGACATTTATAAGTTGTTAATAATTTTCTTTGGATCCTATTTTTTTTTAAATATCAAATTAAAATAGATGCATTCAGATTAAGCCATAGGATTTTCGAGTCGTTAGCCAATTTAATAATAACTTGAAAAACATTAAAGCTCATACTAAATAAGAAGAGTAAATTGAAAAAGTCTGTCAATACACAAAAATACAATCAGCAGTAAAAACGAAAGCCCCACTTTATAAAAAGCTTAAGCTTTCGACAACAATCCTTCATTTTATTACGTAGCATTTGTTTGAATGAGCTTATAATACGTGACTACGGTCCACCAAGTTATTTGTGGAAAAGCTCGGCATTAAGCTGCAGAGTAAAGCTCTCAACTTATATAGTCTTATAGTAAGGTTAAGTGAAAGTATTCACGCAAAGAGGTTATTTTTTCTTTTTTTCGAACTTTATTAATCAGTCTCATGTTATAGTTGTGATAGATGTTTAAGATAGCGACAAAAAACTTCTAAATAAGTATAAGATTTTAATAATCTATATTAATGTTTAATTAAATAAATGAAAAAATGTGTTAAAAAAAGTAATTTCGAGGCGTACCGCCAGGCCCCGGTAGCTCCGTGGGAGAGCACTCGTCCGGCAAACGAGAGGTCCCAGGTTCGAGTCCTGGTCGGATGATTTTTTATTTATCACATTTTTTCATTTATTTAAGAATAATTGAGCATTTTAAATGCAAAAACTTAAAAACATTATTAATGTTTAATTATTTTAAAAGTGAAAGTAGATTAACGAAAGAGGTGTACAGAACAAGAATGGATGGTGTTGTTGGAAGGGGCCGGCCTAGGCGAACGTATTGCGATCAACTTGGCGAAATTTTGGCGAAAGGGCCTATTCAAAAGTACCCTTAACCGGCGATCATGTATGAAAAGAGTGATGAACGTGGAAGAAGCGAAAAAGGTATGTCTGGATCGCAGCGATTGGTGTTCCCTTGTCTCCTAAGGGGAGACAGGCGTGAGGTTATGTATGTATGTATGTAAGTATTTTAAAAGACACTTTAAGCTTCAAGAGATAAATGTTTCAAATAAATCCAATAATTTATTTGACTAATTCTAACGTTTCGATTGCATAGATACAATTCCCTTCATATTGATCTCACTGTCAAGTATCATCACCTAATCAATTAAGTTTCATTTATGCCTCAGCTTTATATAAAAACCATAATTTCCAAAGATGACTGTTATGTTAACAGGAAAACACTATCTGTCTCCGGCAGATAGTGTTTTCCAAAGCATGCCAGAACATTTTTCTGCATGAATGATGTCTGACCTATGTAAAAAGGTTAGCCTGTTGCTTGATTCTAGCAAAAAATTTATGACCAACGCAACACCAGACGTTTGGCGGCACCTGAAAATCGGTGGTTTGCTTTAACGCAAACGCTTCACTGAGGTGTCGCCATTTTGCATCGGCATACACTCTACTAAGTAATTTTTCAACACACTTGCTCGTAAAGTGAGCCTTATTCTATTGAATTTAGAACTATAAACTGGGCTATAAGTCACGCGTGCATAATATATTATACCCTAGTGCATAATATAATGAATCCTACAAAGTTGAATTGTACCTTTGTGCAAATTACATGCGAGTAAACAGAGCATATTTTATTGATCCGGGTTATACATTAATTTTTTTCAGAAACAACAAAGAGGTTTTATACCACTTCAAATCCATATACATTTTTAAATGTTTGCGCCTTATATTAGTAAAACAAATATGTATATCAAACAAATTGTTCACAATTTATAATAATTTGTTATAAAATATTAAAATATTTGCATTTACCACTCCAAATTAAACATTTTCACGTAAAATAGGCTGTATATGCTATACAGACATTGACACATTTGGCAGAAAAAAAAACCTACGCACATGCGCGAGGTTCGGCGCCATGTTTCAATCACAATTCACAGCTTTGTTATCAAGTGTGTTTGTTATTTTATGACCACGTATGTCTGTCTTTTACTCACAAGTGTGTTGAAAAACGTCGTATGTAACTCGTGAGCGTTGCTAATTACAGTCTCGGCTCATTATTAAGCCCTCGCCTGCGGCTCGGGCTCAAATCACAGCCTCGACTGTAATTAGCAACTTCGCTCACTTGTTACATAATATACTATTATTTTATTGTTTAACTTAGGATTTGTAGTGTTGATTTCTTTTTTCGTTTGTCTAATTTTATTTTTTCTTTGGTGTTTTATGGTGTTTATAATGTTGTTGCATGTGTGCTTGATGTGAATAAATAATTATCTATCTATCTAAGAAGTAATTAAAGAAAAAGTATAAAAAATAACCTGACATACACACCACTACGTGGCCACAAATTAAGGAAAGCTTGTAATGTGGGATATCATATAGCGAACCAGTGGGAACCTTAAATATACCGGGCGACTGGTGTGTCACCTTTGAAATTCAAGGACGTGATAGTTTGAGATAATACATGAAGAGAAAAAATATAACAAAAAAATAATAATAACAATTTACTGAATAAACTTAACCGAAAGTTAAAGAATTGATTGCGCAACGCATGGTTACGCTAGCGTTGACAGCGATCCGCGTGCCAAGTCACGTGCCGCGATTGACCCAGGCGTAAGTTAAGTAAATAGTAATAAAATAGTATTTATTTATAGGAAGTAGTAGTGAAAAATTAAGTATCTAATTTTATTAGATAATTATGATCAGAATAGAGTACAGAGTGCTCTCCTTCAGTATTAATTCATTTATTTACTCTTCATTGATATACAAAATAGAAAAAAAAACATTTAAAAGAGGAAAAACACGATCGGCGGCCTTATCGCTAGTGAACGATCTCTGCCAGGCAACCAAAGTATCTAAAATCCAGTATCTAAAATTTGTCACCAGTCACCCCATAAAAACATACATAGATAAACACTAAGACCTGGAAAATTTTGTCTTGTTCCTTGCGACCTAAATTTTTGCTTAGCATCGTCTTAAACCAAAGCGCCACGTGATGGAGGCAGTCGAAAAACACACCATTGATCCTGTCATATAATTTTTGATCACCTGACATCAGAATTTTCGGCGTATCTATTTGCCATGTCGCTACAATAGTTATCGAAATAATATTTATTAGTATTGCCTGCCATTCTATAGAAAAAGTCATTTATAATAGTTAGAACACGTCGGGCTGTCGTGAGTAGTACGATGAACTACCAATATGCATTAAGCGATTTATGACTTCATTATTCTAGTTCGTATTGAAATCGTGATTTGTAGAGATATGAATCCGTAATGGATTTTGGAGTATATAAATGAAAGCATGGCCGTTATCAATTTGTTCTATTCGAAATTCAACTACGATGGTATATTAAAGCAATATGACAGAAACAAAAGGGTTTTATAACTGAAAGATTTAAAATATTCCGAACATAAACGATCTGTTGATAAAAATAAAAGTTAATTTCAAGTATTAGTTTAAATTAAGTAATATTCGGCTTCTATGAACTCCACTTCGCAAAAATAGCTTTAAATCGATTCTCTGATTCATTTACTTTATCAGCTGCAAGATAAATCGATTTGACGATTTCGTTCACCATCAATTCGATGCTTGCGATTCTTATCGATAATTACAATTCGAGAACATTTGAATGGATTTTTAATGATTCGATTGAAAGTTTATTGGATTTTACTTTATATTAGATGTAAATTTTATTTATTTAGGTATTTTTTTATTTTTAAAACAATGGGCGAAAATCTCTGAAAAGAAAATTGCGAAAACATTTTTGACTGATGAAAACTATGATGGCATAACTTTTAAAGGGTATATGAAGAAATTCCTTCAAAATCAAAGGTGTTATATATTGATCAAGGAACTCTTAAAGGTCAAAGCTTCACTGGTATAACCGCAGGAAGCTGCTACTTCACTATTAAAATTAATCTATACTAATAAAGCTGAAGAGTCTGTTTTTTTGTTTGTTTGTTTGAACGCGCTAATCTCAGAAACTACAAGTGGGATTTGAAAAAATCTTTTTGCATTTGATAGCCTAACTCTTGAGGAAGGTTATAGGCTATATTTTATCCCGAAATTCATACGGGATCAAAGGTTACGCGGGTAAAATCGCGCGCGGTGGCTAGTTCTATATAACTTGGGATAATTTAATTATTTTAGGTTTTTATAAATCCTACTTATATTATAAAATGAAAGTCTATGACGGTGGATGCATAGATAATTTTGCCTCTTTCATTCCAAAGTGACTCTCAAAACCTTATGTGTTTTCAGCCTACTTTCAAGTGGAAGAAAGGAGGTGGTTCTCTATTCGTACATACAGGGTGTCCCACAAGCGACACGTTTCCTTGACACTGGAGGTATAAGGACCTAAGGACATCAGATGGACATAAGCACTACATATTTAATACTCATCAATCTAATAGAGATATGGACCAAATGCGTGTTACATCCGGACTGAACCAATCAAATATGCTAATTCGCTTACCAGATCTCCGTTAGTGATTGTTTACAGAACTAATCACATAACGTACCTTTGCATTTGAATTTTTAATGGACCAACTGACTGCAATAGCAAATTTCACATTCATAAGCTGTGATTCCATTATATATTGTGACATAAATAAAATAGATCTAATATATAAAATTCTCGTGTCACAGTTTTCGTTGCCATACTCCTCCGAAACGGCTTGACCAATTTTGATGAAATTTTTTGTGCTTATCCGGTATCTATGAGAATCGGCCAACATCTATTTTTTTTTATATGGCAAAACAACGTTTGCCGGGTCAGCTAGTCTAATATATAAAATTCTCGTGTCACAGTTTTCGTTGCCATACTCCTCCGAAACTCTTGAACGATTTTGATAAAAAAAATTGTGCTTATCCGGTATCTATGAGAATTGGCCAACGTCTGTTTTTTTTTTACTTATATGGCAAAACAACGTTTGCCGGGTCAGCTAGTACATACATAACGTTACGCCTGTATCCTTCATTGGGTAGGCAGACCACCAGAGGTTATAGGACCATCTGATGTCACGTTTAACTTTGGAGGTATTATAATAATTGTTAGAGACTATTGCAATGACAGGGGTCAGTTTATCGCTCACAATAACGTCAATAAAACCCCTGCCCCTTAACTGACTTTTGCAGCATGCCCGGGAAGAGCAGAAAACATTCTATGTTTTTCTTTCGCTCTCAGTCCAGCATGGAAGATTCTTTGTATCTGTACTAATAAATTGAAACTGATGGATTTGTTTTTTGAAACTACCGTTTGTATTTGAAAATGTTAATATGCTACAGAGGGGTATTTTAAATCTGTAGGTTAGTTTGGAGGTTTATAGTCACTTCCTTATGACCTAGCAGATAGACAGATGATTGAGTGGTAGGTTTATAAAAAGAGATGCAACGATTGGAGTTTTCAATTAGGTATTTCCATTTGCCATAAGCCCATTTGCTTTTATCTTTGACTTCGTCTTCAATTGCGGCTTTAGTCACTTATTAAAAAAAACAACAGCGACTGCTGTGCATCTTCTCACGTATGTACAATAATCCGAAAGGAAATCACAAAAGTATTTCCAAAACACGAATATCCTTTGAAAGTGTTAGGAGAAAGGGAGAAAAAAAATGATATACTCATACACAAAAACCTGCAATGCCGAGATTGCCGCAGTTTGATTATCGGTTGAATAAAGCAAACAAACCTTATCAATTTAAGTTAAGAACTTTAATAAATTACTTTATTTTGAATACAATAGAAATTAATTTCTTTGAAAAATATTAAGTGTTTTTTATTATTTTCGGTTTCCGAATACTTCGAGTAAGTAAGTGAAAATAAGGCTTGGGTTTGTAAAGAAACTAGTTGGTTCATGATCAAATATAGAGCAATGATGTTTGGCGTCCAAAACTCCACTAAATATCTTCATATCTTTCACAAACCCTTTAATATTATCAGTTAAGCCGGTAAAGTAGCGAGCATCTTTTAGTTTATTCTTATTAATTTCAATTTTAATACACATTATAAATAAATAATATAAATAAAATCCACAGACAATCACACCAACTACTCGGCCCTAAAGTAAGCATAGCTTGTGTTATAGGAGAGAAACAAAGAAAGAAAGAAAATAATTTTATTATCACAAAAAAACTTAAAAATAAAAAAGAATACAAATCAATACAATTTAAAGAGAGACGGTTGTATGTGATTTTGAACTTATGTTCATAATCACGGTAAATATGGTATTACAAATTATATAGGTATACATTTTGTGATAATAGGCTTGACCTCAGCATTATGCTGCTTAAACATTATATTTTAGCAGCGCTGGTTTTCAGGCCCAGCCTTGTATATGAACTTAGCAAATGAATATAGGGGTAGTCGAAGGTTCAATTTACAGTATTCGTTTTAATATTCAAGTAAAATATTTATGTTATAATTTATGGCTATAGTAGGTAATGGTAAAAAATTACAACAATAAATATGACAAACATTTAAATAATTAAAATAGTTAAATACAGTTTACAAAGCAAACATATTACAAAAAAAAAGATCAAAAATCATTCATAAAAATATCAAGGTTATACGTAATAATAACAATATAGCAAGTAGAAATATTAATTTAATAAAAGTAAAGCTCGATATTTAATCTTAAAAGTTTGTTTCCCTACAATTTTTCTCAATGGAGGAGGCAAATCGTTCCAAATTTTCGAAGCCGAAAATTTGAAACTGCCTCTGAGATTCGCAGTGTGGTGTTTAGGTACAGAAAGTTTATTTTGATGTTTAGACCTGTATTTACTTGGTGTGAATCTTTTTTCCAAAGCAATTTATTGTATAAATAAGAAAGACTTTTTACTTTAACTAGTTTAGACACGATAGTTAGACAGGATACCATGTAGCGAACGAGGGGGGAACCTAGAATATAAACACACATATACATAAACACCCAGACCCGGAACATTTTTTTTTCTTGTTCCGGGCGGGACGCAACCACTGGCGTCTGAGGCAGATAGGTTAACCCCATCACCAAAGTAGTCGTCAATTATAGTATGTTACAACGTAACAAAATATATTATTACGTTAAATTTAACTTTTTATTCACTGCTTAAAGGAACACGTAGAAGTTCCATCCAAGCCAGCAACTCTATGCATTCGTATCAAGAGAAGCCACGATAAAGGTCTCTTTTCTATTCGCACGGCCGACTCAGCTTTCCTATAGTTGGCTATTCATCACCAGATTATTGTGGCTCCCTTAATCTGTAGGCGGATCTCGTATCACGCACCGTGAATGGGTGTTACGTGACCACTGCTTGGATAGCCCGTCAAATCAGTTTGATGCAAATACGCGGTATTTGCTTAGTAATCTGTCATACGGATTACGTAGTAATGAGGGTGGAATAATTTAGTTTTCGGTGTTTTTAGTTATCGTTTATAGTGTTTATGTTTGGGGTGAATTTAGAAATGGAATTATTACTTAGTGTGTTTAAATTTTCTTATTTAGTAATGAAATAAGGGATTTCGTATTGTTGTTGTAAATGTGTGGGAGGAACGATGGATATTTCTACTCTTTCCAAAGGGCAAGTGGATTTCTACCTTTGTCTCCCGGGAGCTCAGTTGATAAACACGCTATACCAACTGAGCACCCGACCGGCAACTTTAGCTGCAAAGCTATACCGCTAGATGGAGCTACGTTACATATACATATAATATAAAAATAATATGCTAAGTAAATTCAATGGCGTGTGGCTACGGTCCGGTAGCTCAGTTGGTAGAAGCAGGAGTCCCAGGTTTGAGTCCTGGTTGGGAGATTTTATTTAGTATATTTCTTCTGATCTTTAAACCAGTTGCCCTTAATCAATCGACTTATTTAATGCTGCTCATGTGATGAATATTAAAGCGGTTAATATGAAGCTGCCCCAATAATAAACTCACATCTTTTACTCTATTGATACAACTAACATACACTCTAAGCTCACAATAGTCTTATCAAGGTGAAAATTAAAAATGTACGTGACCTCACTAAATGCCGCTTTAGATACATGGACAAGCATAATGGTGACCAGTTTAATTAAACCGCACATCACTCGCATACAGTACGGTCCCGCGCCGACGTGCGGCATTCATTCTGAAGTTTTAGACTTCATTAATAATTTCATATATCGTCAGATGAAATTATTTTCACATGGTGATGACATCCAATTAGAATTATATAAAAAAATATGTTCAAATAAACCAAAATCTCTTCAGATTTTTGACATCAACATGTATCATACATACATAACTTCACGCCTAAGTATATCCCTAATGGGGTAGGCAGAACACCAGAGGCTATACAACAATCTGATGTCACGTTTGACAAATTTGGATTTTTGGCATTACAATAGTGGAGAGAGACTATTGCAGTGGCAGGGGGTCAGCCTATCGCCCACAAAACAGCCTCCCATAACAACTCGGTCCCTTAACTGACTTTTACAGTATGCCCGGGAAGAATAGCAGCTGGCACATTCTATGTTTTTCTTTCGCTCCCAGTCCAGCATAGACAAAAATCTCTTCAGATTTTTGACATCAACATGTATCATACATACGTAAATTCACGCCTATATCTCTAATGGGGTAGGCAGAACACCAGAGGCTATACAACCATCTGATGTCACGTTTGAAAAATTTGGAGGTATTATTATGATGGAGAGAGGCTATTGCAGTGACAGGGGGTCAGCATGTCGCCCTCAAAAAAACGCCAATTAAGCCTCCCTTAACTGACTTTTACAGTATGCCCGGGAAGAGAAGCATTCTATGTTTTTCTTTCACTCCCAGTCCAGCGTGGAAATCGATTATTTCAATACTGTTCTATTGACTTGTTATTTTAACACTAAGAATTTATTTGTTCACATCTGTATGCCACGGCACTTATGCAGGTTTGGCAAAAAAATATTGAATTGGTATTGTAATACAAAAGCATATGTACATATGATCGTAATCCATGGAGGAAACACTCTTAACATCTACATATAAATAGAAACTATGAGTCCTTTTAGATATCGCTCTCTATTGCACGCAGTGTACACATTGCTCGTTAAAACAAGAAGGCTGGTAATCTAGATATAATTTCATACAATAATGCTTAATGATTATTTGCCTAGAAAAAGCTATTGCGCATTGAACTGTGTAATTCTTATTTCAGAGACATGTCTTATATACTTCATTGTCAATCTATATTAGTGTCTTAAGTTTGCAGGCTGCATTATATTAATGTAGTAAGTAAATGTGGTCTCTCGTAAAAATTATAAAAGTTTTATTCATTATAGGTTTACAAAAAAACATTTAATGGCCTCTGTCCAGCTGTGTGCGTATCTCGGCTCTCGAAGATGATAATCGCCCATTATCCTTCAGTATAGCTACCTACTTCGTCGGCTTTAAGAAACGAAAAGAAATTAGATCCCTAGGTAGACCGAGAGAAAAAAAGCCGGAAAATACTCTCGGCACTCTTTTATCAAAATTGCTCATTATAGGTACGATTTGGCAGAAATACAACTTATCTATGACATGAATAAACAAACAAAAGACGGGGTACGCAGATGTTTGCATTGTGCCGCAATCGAACCCGTAACCATTGGCTTTAGAGGTCAATAGTGTAACCGGAGTGTAACTATATCATCACAGCGGTCATTATTTACGCAGCTACTCGAGACATATTCATACAGTTGTGAAAATTTTGTTAGCAGACACCGAAATGTTCATATGAAACTTCAGAATACACCCCTTAAATTCGGTGACCATAATTTCGCATTTACCAACAAATTGTACGTCTGGGCGCATAATATGAGCGGCTGTTTCAGAAGGTTTAGGTTTTCAGCAGAACATGAAGGTAAATTCAACATTTGTTCATGTAAATTGTTTTGAGATGCTTTCGTCTTACGTTTCAAAGAAAACAATGTGAATGTGAAACCTTTGTACTCGACTCATTTACAAGTTCATGACAACTAAAGTTAATAATAATTAACTTGAAACTGTTGTATTCTTTTTAAATTAATATTACATGAAATTTTTATTGTTTTCTTTTTTTTGTTAAATTCTTTCTTATCTAGTTTGTTCTATTCTTTATCTTCTTATCTAGTTTGGCTGAGATTCAAAGCCAGGGCTTCTAACACCACAGCCAAACATTCAACCAATGCAGAGGCTGTAAAAGTTGATTTTAATCCTGTCAATATTTCAAACGACAAATTTTGGGGAGATTTATACATTTGTAGGATATTTATGATATTTGTTACTCGTACACGAAATAATAATCAAATTTGAATGAGATAAAAGCTGACCATTTGAAAACATAAATTTTTTTGGTCGTCAGTATTGGTTCAGTATTATGGTGACTTAGCAGCTTTTTTTGTTTATTTAAGAAACGAATTTGGTAATTAGTTTTATTCTTTTTATAACTTATTCTTAGCTATCTATCTTAATTAAAAATAACAACGATAACTTCTGTCTTAAATAAACTCACTTTGATATACCAGCTAAGTATTTTGTAAAGTCGCTGCCTGAAAAAGTCAGGCGACGAAGACGTGTGGGATTTCTGCGGGGAGGGGTAGGTAAAGTTTGGTGGGTGGATTTGTATGCTTTAATTACATTACTCTTACAGCCCAATGACACATGGTCCATTTCACTGGATACGTTTTTTTACCGTAAATACCTATAATGAAAGCTACTGTGCCATATGTGAATTCGCTCATACAACTCCATGCGCCATCGATGAAAAAAAACTTTCCTATAATTCAAGCAAGCAACGACTTCAAAAAATACCTTATAATCAAAATGAGTTTATTTAAGACAGAAGTTTTTGTTTTTATTTTTCATTTTTTAGTCCTGCTGTATTCTCTCTAAACATACATAGGTAAGTTGATTAGGTACAATTTTGAATCCGGTTTGATTTTTTTTATTTTTTTCTTCTAATTCAATTCTAAAAGGATATAATGAACGGGGAACAAAAAAATTAAGAAAAACATATATAAAGGTGATCAAGAAGTAAGAAAATATGTATCTCAAATAAATATTTGTTTTTAGTCCATAAAACCTAGCTTACATTTTTTATTATTTTAAATTAAATTGTTCTTATATTTTAATGATTTATTAACTTTGTAAAATTCTAATTGCTGCCTATTTACAAATGGCCACATTGATTTGCTTATTCCGTTTTGGTCCCATCCATTCTTTCTATCATCCCTAAACAAACAAAATATCACCAACGTGTTGCTTTATAAATTACATTTTAATCCAATGGTAAGGAAGAAAAATACTGACACCTCGATAAATTCACGCAAATTGTTAGATATTATTTTGACACAGTCATCATTTTGGCAATTAACCAGCGTTATTATATTAATGGAATAAAATTTACCAATTTAACATTCGGTAATATGAAGTCATAAACCTTAATTAAATTTAACGACGTTTTATATTTCATTTAGATTGACGCCAATTACGTTTGTCGTGGACTGAATAATAAACAACGAAAAACGTAGAATTGTCGGAGACATAAAAATAAGGAATGTGACAGGCAGTTTGTTCTAAACGTTTTAAACGAAAATGCGAAAAAATTATATATACCGCAAAACATTTACAATTTAATGTTTTCTTCTCTCTTGTGACGAAAGAAACATTTGTCTTTATAAATAAAAGAACCCAGACAATCACACCAACTACATGGCCTCAAAGTAAGCGAAGCGTATGGTATGAGTTACCATGTAGCGAACTAGGGGGGAACCTAGAATATAAATACATTTATAGATAAATACTGAAACGGAACATTTTTTTTTATTTCTTTTTCCGGGCAGGAATTGAACCCGCAACCACTGTCTTCTGAGGCAGATAGGTTTACTCCATCACCAAAGTGGTCGTCAAAAAAAGTGTGTATTGTATCTTAAATCTTAATGGTTATGAAGGTCAATCAACACACAAGAAAGAAGAATAAGATCATCATCATCATTAGCCCGGAGACGGATATCACCTGCTGATCAAAGATCTCTCTTAAAATGTTCTATATAATTTGGTCCTGTGCTGCCCAAATTAGCAGTTACCTGGACAAGATCTTTTGTCTACCTCGCTGGGGACTTACGCACTGTCTGCCATTACATAGCTGCGACTTGCAAATGCCACTACTCCAACGGCCATTACGTTCTTTGAACTATGATTCTTGCCTTTTTTCACTTTAACATAGCGATTTTTCAAATCTGTATCGATCCTGCAAGGAAAATTTGAGCATAGCTCTCTGTTTCTCTCTGTAGTGTAGGCCTACTTTTCGTGATCAGGTATCAATTCCATGCGTTATCACTGGCGACACACATTGCTCAAAACCCTTCGTTTTCAGATACTGCTGTATTCGAGTTGAAAATATTAAACGGAGTGTCCATATCCTGGTAAAACATGACAGGACTGAAAATGATTTTTGAAAATATGGCCAAGTTATATACAAAACAGTAAATTTTTATGGTAATTGATAAAAATAAAACATATTCTAGTGCCTTTAAATAGCCTTCTTCTTTTTGAACCATTTTTTAATTCCCTTGCAATTAAGATTTTAATTTAAGCTAATTCCACCTGACGTAGCAACTTTTACATAAGAACTATGACTTTAAACCGAAGCCTCAATAACGCTATTCGTCAACGATCAAATTAATAAGTATTATACTGTGATTACCAAGGGAGCAATACAAACAAGGCCTTCTCGCCGCGCTACAAATAATAAAATGTCATTAATCGGAAACAAAAGACTATCTGAAACAAATGACGCAACTTCTCGCAAATCGCAATTTGTCAACGACAATTTTGGCAATAGTGCTTTCTCTGAATAATAATTGCGACTAATTAATCTGTCACTCTATATTCATTTTCGTATAAATTTAGATTGAGCTTTCAATTAAAGTTACGGAAAGATGATTACATTATTAAATTTGACGGCTGTTTTATTATTGATACAATAGAGTTGCCAACGGGCATTTTACTTACATTTCAGATTTTAAGATGGCCTCGAGGCGTAGTTGAAAAATATTGATTTCTCTTCTTCTTCTTTAGACACCCTGGTTTTGAATACGGTTGGATTTGATATCGTTTGATGAAAACATATGTCAACTTCCAGCTCACAGATATTCGTATGTTTATTCCTAATATTTATTTGAACAGTATGAATCCCATATTCATAGCAAAATTTCACATAATGCGGTCTAAATAATATTCTGTCGGTACATGTTACATGTACATGTTTGATAAATATTTATTTATTTAGAAATCAATTTAATTCTTGGAGACGAAACGGTAGTACTATCAAATAAAATTTGAAAAAATAAATTTTGTACAAAAAAATAAAATAACAGAATGTTAAATAAAGTAACTTTAAAAACTTAAAAGAAGGACCATTTAATTATTTATGCATGTAACGAACTTTCAAAACGAATTTATTTTATATTCGACAAGTATGTACCTATAGCAGTGATCCTGATAACATGGATAATTGGATATTTTATGTATTTGAATTAAATACATTTTATACCGTTACAATTCAACATTTTATCGATAACGTTATGGGGAAGAAAGGCTTCAAATTAAACTTAAGCTCCTTGTAATTGAACTTTAACAAAATTAAAAAAAAAAGATTTAAAAAGTTCCAGTTTGTGTTAAAACTTGAACTTCAATTCAAGCTAACACTTTGCCTTATCCTACAAGTTACTTAAAGAGTTTACTTAAAAAGAACTTAAAACTTTTAAAAGGATTTAACAAGAAAACCTTAACACTAACATTGTAAAGCTGAAGAGTTTGTTTGGTTGAAAAAGCTATTATTTGTAACGGCCAGTTTAATTTGAAAAAAACAATGCATTTGAAAGCCTAATTCTTGAAGAAAGCTATATTTTATCTCAAAATTTACACGGGATCAAATATAACTTGGAAAGAACTGCTCGAAGCTGTTCCAAATCTCAAAATTTGAAAAGCTTTATCATATTTATTTTAACTATTTAATTTATTTACAGGTGTATTGGTCGAGTGCTTACCTGCAGTATGAGAAGTTAGGGTATTACCACACCAATGGATCGACCGTTGATCGATGGCAGAATGGAATTGTCGACGTCCGCTCGATATTTTTTACTAGGCCAAAAAAACTGATCGACACCGTCGTTTGAAAGTGGATCGATTCATGTGTTAACACCCTTAGGCTTCGGGTCCAGACAGCGCAGCGGGAGGGCGGACCGCAACGCACACAGCCCACACTGCGGCCCAACATAGTATGGGTAAACAATAACCTTCAGGGTTATTTATTTATTTCACATTACAGACTGAGAAACAGACGTAGGTGATGATTTTACTTTATTTGTAACTGTCAACCGGACGAGCACCACCTTAGCCACTCGTGATCACAATCCTGCAGACACCATATGGTCGAGTTAATGTAAAAAAATAATTAATCAAACTGAAACACCAACTGTGCTATTTCAGACTGCACACTATCACAATGCCAAATTTCATCCAAATCTGCTGAGCCGTTCTGCCGTAATTGAGGAACAAACATCCATACATCCATCCAAACTTTCACATTTATAATATTAGTAAGATAAGTGTATAAGCTTGTGTCATGGAGTACAGTCACGTTCATTAGACTTTCAACCTTATTACAACCGAATAAGTTGCTAAGTGTTTACATAATTTTACACGTGATTGTACACGTAGCGGAACAAGAGGTTATTGTAGTAAGTAAACACCCAGATCCGAGTAATTATAGTCTACCTATAATAGTAATATTATCTGAATACTTCCATGCTGGACTGGGAGCGAAAGAAAAACATAGAATGTGCCAGCAGCTTCTCTTTCCGGGTAAACTGTAAAAGTCAGTTAAGGGACGGAGGTTTTATTAGCATTTTTCCCGGCGAAAGGCTGACCCCTTGTCACTGCAATAGTCTCTCTCCATCATAAAAATACCTTCAAATTTGTCAAACGTGACATCAGATGGTTTTATAGCCTCTGGTGTTCTGCCTACCCCGTTAGGGATACAGGCGCGAAGTTATGTATGTATGTCTGAATCCAAGTTCCACTTTTAAAAAGTATTCTCAGACAAAGATGCAATATTTACAGAGTCTCACTCAATATAGCTAAGAAACATAAAAGCGTCAACCAAAGCCCACAATCGCACAGTTGAAGTAGTAGGATAGTTACGCAAATCTTTGAGAAATGGTACAAATCAGAAGAATACGGAGATATTGGGTAAGATTCATGTATAAAAACCACCATTTCGCTCATCATAATAAAAATGAAAACTTTTTGTTAGCAGTAGGTAATTTTATACACTTTACGAACGTCAAATGACGACATGACGAATTCTAGGGGCAGGCCTCCGTCGAGAAGTGTGCGTCTCTCGGCTTATGAAGATAATGATCGCCCATTATCCACCAATGTCTCTACTACATCTTTGGCTTTAAAAAACGAAATGAAAGTAGAACCCTAGGTAGAATGAGAGGAAAATAGCCGGCGGAAAAAAAACTCTCGGCACTCCTTTGAAAAAAGTGCTCATTATAGGTACAATTTGGGAGAAATACAGCTCTGCTATGACATGAACAAACAAACAGGAGATTCATGCTTTCCAATATCATGTCACAGCCAAGCTGCTTACATAGTGATACATCATCTAGTCTTTGACTTGGCAGAAAGTCTTGTTATTTTACTCAGTTTCCAGTGCAGGTTGATTGTTGGATGCATGATACATTCTTAGGATGCTTTCATATTTGCGGTTGCAAAGCGACTAATTTTACGTTTTGGGACGCAAATATTTTAAAAAGCTTCCGGAAAAGTGTGTTCATATTATAAAATTACTTTATTTAAGTTGAAAAATAAAGCAATTTCGATTGACTGATAAGTTTGCTTAGTGGCTTATCACATTAATATTTCTTATGAAAGTTGTGTCAAATTTGGGTTATAAGTATATACATGTCATACACAAAATAGTGAAACTATGAAACTTCCAAGTTTGTCTGGAAAAATGGATGGAATAAGTAATCTGAGATAAAGTTTTGCCAAGGGATAACTCTATAAAGTTGATAACGAATGAGTCATAAAACAAAATATATTTTTTCAGTAATTGATATGTAAATTTCGGAAAGTCATTTTTAGAGCTTATAAGGGCCATGTAACGATAACCCCATACTATTTTTTTTGTTCATAAGAATATTGTACTGTATCAAAGAAATAAGCAATCAAAATGAATCTTGTATACGCACTGTAACAAATAAGTAATAATCAACGAATGCAGAGCATTAAAAAAAAACCGTCAAAACTTTGGCTGAAGTAGAAGGTCGTCAAGGTAAACGATCTCCGAATTTATACATATTTAAAAAAACATGAAGAACTCAATCGATTTCGATGAAATTTATATAAAACCAAATGGGAAGTATCTTCTATCATATGAAATAAGAATCATCAAAATAAAATCGGTTCAACCCACTCAAAAGTTATAAGGTAACAAACATAAAAAAAACATACCTAAAGATGAATTGAGTACCTTCTTCTTATTTTGAAGTCAGTTGAAAATAGGGCTCGTTAGTTACTAGCTTTTTTAAGCAAACTAGCTTTTCACAGCACATGTACCCCACTTAAGAAAACTTGTACCTTGGACCACAAAAAACCATATCTCTAAGAGCATCACGCTGATATATCGCTGCAATATTGTGGGTACAGCCATGCCATTTCATTGTAGTTACCAGAAAGATGAACATAGTTTCGTTTCTAATATGTTATACGTCGAAGAGTACCATAATATATATATTTCTAGACCGGATCAAATCGAAATGGTCTCAGCAATTTTTAACTTATTGGTTTTCTGATAGTGCATTGAATTTTTTCATTGAATAAAAATCTTCATGTTGCTGACTTTAAAGATCTTTATAGTAGTGTTAACAAAGCTTTTTGGTCAAAATTCTCAGAAACAGCTCCGATTCTTTTTTTAAGATTGCTTGGTTTACGTTCCGTTTACACAAATAGGGTTGTCAACGACACAGTAGAATTAAATTCGTAAAAGGGCTGGTGTACTTGGATCACAGTTGCGCTGTAATATTAATATTGACGAGTATTTTGATCACTATCTCTGAAACATAGCTCTACGTCACCTCTGATTATATGGTGAGTACAGTTAAAAATATAAATTCTGATATGTACTCCTTGTATAAGCATATTCAATATTCAAAATAACTATTGTAATTATGCAAGAATATAACTAAAATTGAAAGCAAACATACATTAACAAATACAGACTTTTCAGTTGATAAAAACTGAAATAAGAAATAACCGAGAAGTGTAGAAAAGCGGACCTCAGCGCAAGACGTTAGAAAGAAGAAGCACCTATCTATTCTCAGATGAGATTGAGTTAAACAATCGGGGAATTAGTCACCAATAAAAAAAAACTTAAGCACATTTATGCAAATTAAAAAATATTCACCGTTAACAGCTTGTAGGTACATCCGATTGAATATGATAAAACTTCAAGCTGACATCGTTGTTCATAAATTCCGAAGCATATTCAATCGGGATATGGGTCGGAATTTAAAAACAATTTATCCATGTTATTATATTACATCGTATAAGCATAGACGATCATCGTATTTCAAACGTAAAGGGTGTCCCAAAAATACTGACAAGTATTAGTCCACGTATACAATTGGGCACCAAACATCTAAAATTTAAGCCAAAACTTACGGAAAGGAATTTTTTCACTTACCACATTTTGTTTTTGATCAAAGCTACTGGTAATTTTGTGCGTCCAAGATATACATGAAGATAATGGATATTGTATGTAAAAAACAAAACTTGAACAGTTTTATCGTTTGTGTTTAAAGAATTCTCTAAGTTTTATAAAAAAATCACAGCTGTAGAGGTTTTTGGTACATGGGGATGCATGGTTAAAAACTTGGCAAATTATTGAAATATTATCAACGATTTTTTTGAACTCATATTATATAGGGTTACTGGTTAAGTCGACCAAGATCCAGTAAAGGCGTGTAGTAACTGTCTTTTATAACTTATTTCACTACGACAAACACTACTCCAACCAACTCCACACCTTACCGTTTTCGAGATTTTTCGACTTTAAGTTTTTTTATAAAAATTGCCAATTTTTTGCCATTAAATGTCACATTTTGAATTTGTTGTGCTTTTTAATAATTATTGTTTTTTTCAAATAATTATGCATATTAAGATGCTCTATGATCTTTGTAATAATAATTCTTCGTAAGATTACTAAATACATATGTCTGAGCAATGGAAAGTAATTTTTTTATTTTTATAGTTTACGTTTCTTTTAAAAATGCCAAAAAATGAATTAAGCTCAGTATCTTTTTTACGTTCACTATCGCCTATGAAACTAGGATTTTTTATACGAATATAAATCAAAGCCTTGTAGGGTAGCTGACAAAACGTAGATGGGGTTAAGTACATCTGCCAAACGTCTACTACAATAACTTTTTTAGATATTCTTAATAGTAAAAAAACTGTATTTTTTTTTTGATTTTTTGAACTGTTATAAGCTAAGAACTATGTATTTAGTAATTTTACGTAAAAATTTGGTCACTTAGAACATACTTAATCTGCACGTAAAAATAAATAATAATAATAAAAAAGCGAACTTATTTCAAAATATGACAAAGTATGGCAAAAAATCTGCAATTTTTATAATTAAAATTATAAGTTGATTATCTCGAAAACGGTTAGGTTAGGTATGGGGTAGGTTATTTCATAGTGTTAGAAAAGTACTATCGATACTACACGCCCTTAACGGATTTTGATCGACTTAACCAGTAACCCGATATAAACCATAATAATATTCGATAAAAGGTGTTAATGCAAAAATAAACTCATTAAATAAATAAAAAATAGACCGCCGGAAACTTCTCTGTTTACACCAAATACTTTTTACAAGAGTTTATAAGGTCAGCCATTGTGCTTGGAAAAATTTCAAAGTTTTGTTTAGGTGTGCTTAATTTAAAAATGGAACAATTTGCAGCTAGAAATAACTTTTGCATTATATTAGCGAGAGCGGGAACGAACTAAAGAAAGGTAGAAACCTCTTAATAAATATGTTTTTAGCCAGCAATACTTTTTGATTAAAAACATAAGTTTAATTAAAATGGAAAAGTAAAATTAATAAAAAAATCTGAATATTATTCTTGACATATCGATTATTATGTTCAACCCTGAGTTCATTTTAACACTTTTTTTTATTTAAGTCTAAGCCCGCGTTTGACCTCATTCTCACCTGATGGTAAGATGAGGTCGAAGATGAAAGCACACGGGCCTAGAAAATAACTGACTCTTCATAAAATTTGTTGCGTTTTACGAAACGCTTATCCAGGGGTCGAAACAAAGCCTTCACGGACAAAAAAATACTTTATACTGAATATCCTGCAAGTCTCACTCATGTAGCATTTGGTCAAATCACGCGTTGCAGTTGTGATACTGTAATATTTGACGTTGCTCAATAATTACTCTCAATTCTGTCTCTTCTTTTCGAGTCCGTGGTAAACTTTTTTATAGTGAATTTTACAGTGATTTAGCCCAGTGATTGGCTATAATAAGGGCATTCCCATTTGCCTCATATAGGTATTTATAGGTGCAGGAAGTAGGAGAGATACGACAAGACAACAAGTGCTCCATAGATTGCGTTGACCCGCAGTCACACTTATCATCCGTGCAGAAGCCCCATCTAGTCCTAAATTCTTTGCACCTACCAACACCTGACCGAAGTCTATTTAACGACTTCCATGTGGCCCAGGGTTGGTCGTTACCAGGGGGGAGCTTTTCAGCTATAGGTATATACGGGTGTTCAGGTGGATATTTCTTCGACCACAGCTCTATCCTAGCCTTAGATGGATCGGAGTCGAGAGGCTTGGTGTTAGAAATAAAGCTGTTGTGACTTTTGGGACGGGAAGATGGTGGGCTATATCCATGTAATAAGTATCTCCTGTCGTTAACTTGTTTTTGTTTCTCGATAGAACAGGCAACGTGACGCCGCACACATGGTGTCCCAGCTAGGGAGTAAAGAAGGCCCAGTGGTGTTGACTTCAAGGTGCCTGTAACTATTATACAGAATTCGTTAAGGGCTACATCCACGTCCTTCGCATGTGCAGATCTGGACATGCGTCCTCGCCGGCCGAATGGCAAAGCGCCGGGCAGCTTGTGCGAAGGACATGTGGAGCTGCTCCCCAACCGGAGGTTGTCAGGCGTCGAATAATGTTATTTCGTGCACTCACTTTGTTTTTCAGTTTTGAGCAATTGGCTTTGTACGTCAAAGACCTGTCCAGAATGAGCCCCAGGTATGTTCGGCTATTATTATTGATTTCCACTCCACGCCAACTGATGTGCAGTGTTTCTGTACTATCTCGGTTCCGCAGATGGAACACACAGGACTCTGTCTTGGTTGGATTTGGACGTAGAGAGTTGGTCTCGTAGTAAGTGGCAAGCTGCTCAAGAGCAGCAGACAGGTTGTTTTCTACCTCTGGAAATGACTTAGCTTGACAGGTGAGAGCAAGGTCATCAGCATAAAGGAAGTGAGAGGTTTATTTGATACGCAGGTTCGTATCGGTATATATATTAAACAATATAGGAGCTAGTACACTTTCTTGTGGCAGGGCATTTTTCTAATTACGCCATCTACTCTTTTCATGGCCAAGGAGAACTTGAAAACGGCGGTTCCGCAGCATCAATTATGTAATTAACTGGTATCCTTTTATTGTACGTACACGCAGCCACTAAACAAAACTAAAATGTTAAATCAAATCCAAAAAAATACTTACAAAACACCCACAGTATTAATAATGTTTTTAAGTTTTTTGCATTTAAAATGCTCAATTATTCTTAAATAAATGAAAAATCTGATAAATAAAAATTACCCGACCAGGATTCGAACCTGGGACCTCCCGTTTGCCGGACGAGTGCTCTTCCAACTGAGCTACCAGGGCCTGGCGCTACGCCTCGAAATTACTTACCACATTTTTGTTTTTACGTTATATTGCTAACGTAGCTTCATCTTATGGTATAAGCTTTGCAGCTAAGACCACCCGAGATCAATTTCTTTACAGAAATTGTGAATCCCAGTTAAAGTGAAGTATTGCAATGTTTTAATAAATGTGGTAAGTAATTTCGAGGTGTAGCGCCAGGCTCCTGTACGGTGGGTGTTAGAGGAGACAAGTTAAACAACCGAAATCTGGATCATAACTGAGTTTATTAGGATAAGTCAACGATTATATATTATAGATATGATTCACCTACTACATCTCCCATGCGGAAGAAAAAAAAATGATTAACATTACAATACATTTTTTTTTTTTTTTTTTTACAACACTATACCTTTATATGATTCTTATTACTAGACAGTTACAGATCTAAAATATATTTATTTATTGATTAGGAGTATATAATTTTGTTCTATTTTTATGCACTAATTCTATTTTTCCATTTTTAAGTATTTCTATGTTAGGTGATACATCTTTTATCACTTTATATGGTCCACAAAATATAGGATCTAATTTATTACCTACTTCATTTTTAATTAAAACTAAGTCATCAATATTATACTTAATAGGATTAATACATTTGTCATACATAATTTTCCTTTTTTCCTTTGATTTAAGCAAATTGTCTCTCGCTTCTTTTTGCGCTAATTGTAAGCGATATCTTAACTCACAGGGATATGAGTCATAATTGTACAGTGGTTCTACTTGTTTTGTTAAATTACTTGGAAGTGAACATCTTTTCCCAAACACAAGTTCATACGGTGTGAAATGTGTTTCGGAATGAACAGTGGTATTATAAGAGAATGACCAATATGGTAGCCACTTACTCCATGTCTCTGGATGGTTATCCGTCTGAATCCGTAGAAAAGAATTTAAATTCTTATGTGAGACTTCCAAAGCTCCAATCGACTGATGGTGATAGGCTGTTGAAGATATTTGTTTTATTTCTAATAATTTACATACCTCTTGGAAGGTTGTTGCCATGAACTCCTTTCCTCGATCAGTAGCAATTACTTTCGGCATTCCATATCTAAGGATAAAATTATTAACTAAGCATTTTGCTACTTCTTCAGCCGTCTTGGATATCAATGGATAGGCTTCGACATATTTCGTTAGCTCGCATTGTAACGTTAACGCATATGAATAATTATTACTATCAGTTTCTATAGGACCAATAAGATCTAGAAATATTTTTTCAAATGCAGTATTGGCTGTAGTAGTTAAATTCATTGGTTCCTTAACAGGTAAAGAGTGCTTTTGGCGCTGACATTTATCGCAACGGCGCACATATTCTCTTACATCACTATCAATACCTGGCCAATAAAAATATTTTTTAATATTATTAGACATCCTTCTCATGCCAGCATGGCCACTACTAGGCAAGAGATGGAAGTCATTTAGAATAACTTTTTTATCATCTTTATTATCTTTAACTTCAACATTATTTATAATACATAGACGTGGTCCGGATCTATTCATATTCTTTATTTGTTCCACTAACTTTTTAATAAATATCGCATTATCGCTTTTCTTTATTATACATACTTCACTAACATTTACAGACTTACAAAACGTATCTAGCTCACACACGAATTCGCATCGCGACATTTGTGACTCTGAGTCTAAATATTTAATGTAAATTACTCTATTTTTTGGAACATAACATAGTATTTTACTCTCTTTACTTATATCATTATTTTTCCTTAGTTTATTTAACTCTTCTCTACTCTTAAGAAATTTTAGCTCAACTGATTCTGTCGGTTTGATATATGAACTCACAACTTTCGGCTGATCAGACCTCAAGTTCGTTTGCTCAATATTTCCCGAAGAATCGTCATTATTTAATTTTCTTGTTTGCGCTCGAGTAAGTACTGTTATTGCATTTTCATGCAACTCTTTCAGTTCATTTGATGTTATACAGATTCGAGATAAGGCATCTGCAGCTGCATTATCTGAACCTTTTACGTATTCTATTTCAAAATTATACTCTTCTAATAAGAGTCTAAACTTTAAAAGTCTGCTCGAAGGATCTTTCATACCGAAAAGGTAAACTAATGGCTTGTGGTCAGTTTTAATTTTAAAATGTTGTCCATACAGATACGGTCGGAAATATTTAACTGCCCAAACTATTGCTAGCAATTCTTTTTGTATTACCGGATAGTTAGATTCAGCTTTATTAAGAGTTCTACTTGCGAAAGCTATTGGTTTATTATTTTTATTGGATAATATTGCACCTAATGCTTTATTTGATGCATCTGTCTGTAGTATGAAATAATTATTATCCGAAAAATCTGGATACTGTAAAATTGGAGGTGACATAATACACTCTTTTAAAGTTTCAAATGACTGTTGACACCTATTATCCCAAACAAAAGGTACATTTTTCTTGCAAAGATAATTTAAAGGTAAAGCTATTTTAGCAAAATTTGAAATGAATTTCCTGTAATAACCGATAAATGCAACGAATCTTTTGACCTCATCTGCATTTTCAGGTTGTGGGTAATTTTTAACCACTTTTAATTTATCTGGATCCGGTGAAATACCTTCACTAGAAATCAAGTGACCTAAATATAAAATTTCTTTCTTCAAAAAACAACATTTTGACGCATTTAATTTTAAATTAACTTTTCTAAGTCTTTCAAAAACATCTAATAAATTCCTATTGTGAGATTCTAAATTTCTACCAAATATTATTAAATCGTCTTGATATATTAGGCACTTTTCATGATTTAATCCAGACATTGCCAAGGTCATCATGCGTGAAAATGAACTAGGACTTGTTTTAAGGCCCATAGGCATCCTAGTCATTTGGTATTGACCCGAATAGAAAGCTGTGTATTTTCGAGACTGTTTTTCTAAATTCACATTATAATAACCTTGATAAAGATCTAAGTGCGTAAAATAAAGACTACCAGAAAGTGATTCCAATATTTCTGTGATGTCAGGGAGTGGAAATTTGTCATCTTCAATCACATTATTTAATTTACGGTAATCCACTACTAAACGCCATTTCTTTTCACCTGTAGCATCACTCTTTTTCGGCACTAATAATAATGGACTAGACCAGTTACTTTTGCTTGGTTCAATTACTCCATCCTGTAATAACTTATCGATTTGCTTCTTAATTTCATTTTTCTGACTATGAGGTATTCTATATTGTTTTGAAAAAATAGGGTTGGTATTATTTTTTACTGAAATCTGATGTGTGTAGATATCAGTTGTACACAACTTATCTCCTGGCAAAAAATAAAAAATATCCGCGTATTTAGCGCATATCTTTTGAATACTTGAATGCTCTTCGCAATTTAAATTATTAAGTTGCAATAAAGAAAATAATTTCTTAACCCTTTTTGAATTCATATTAGATTGATCAAAAACGCAAAGTTCGTAATCGCTAAGCTTATGTATAATTGGAATTAATTCTGTATATTTCAGCCTGACGGGCTCCTCAGTAACGTTTAAAATTTTAATTGGAATTTTCCCTTTAATAGGTTTTGCCAAAGAATTCGCTAAAAACACACCATTTTGTATTTCAGTTGAACAAACTAAACAATCTTCACGAATATCGGTTTCAATAAAATGAATTGATTCACATCGCGGTGAAATCTCAAAAATATCAGTGCTTAAGTAACTTGACTTATTATTAAAGTTCTTCGACAATGGTAACAAAATATTGTTACTTAAACCTGAATTAAAAGTTAAAGTATTTAAATTAAAATCCAATTGACACTTAAATCGATTTAAAAAGTCTCGACCTAAAATCCCATTCACTTTAATTGGTAGCGAATTAAAAACAAATACTTTATGAGTAATGATATCATTTCCAATCAAAAAAGGTAAGTATATGAATCCACTAGTTTCAACTTTGCCCCCGATTCCATTTATGAAAATGTTTTCTTTATAAACATGTAATCTAAGCTCTCTGACGCACGAAAGTTTTAGGGCGGATAATGATGCCCCCGAATCTAATAAAAATGAATACGTTACCTTACTTGGAACTATCGGTAAATGAATAAAACAATCACTATCACTCGCTAAAATTGAATGATTCATATCGTTAGTCACGAAAAAATGTTTCAAACTTTGGTTCATTTTCTGTACGCATATGGTTTTCCGATTCGTTAATAGTATTAACATTATGCCTGCTTATCCTTTGATTTCCACGCTGCCTATTATAGTACGTACCTCTATTAGCACGTCTCTGGGTCGTTTGACCTCGCTGCAACGAACGATCCCCAAATCCTCGTTGCTGGTGACCAGAATAACCCCAATTTCGTCCACGATTAGGATTTGTACGTCCGGAAAAACCTATACGTGAACCTCTAAAATTTCCATGAAAATTACGTGAATTAGAAAAATATCTTTTACTCATACCCATTATTTCTCCACTGGTGGACGCTCCGGAAACCTCCTCGTCCTGGGCGGCTTGCACGGCGTCCTTCAAAGAGCTATAATTCCTAGCCGAAATAATGGTGCTTAAACGACGATTTCGCAACCCGTCGGAAAACTGTTTAATTGCTAACTTTTCATTTATAGGTTTTAATATATTATAAGACTGTGTGTTTCCGTCAGCTTGCGATATCGTTAAATCTACAAATAATTCAGTAATTTCCTTCCCAAAATCAGCTATAGATTTCTCATGCTGTTTTACTCGCTGCAATTTATTTTGTATTGCAGTTGCCCCCTTTTTAGGTAGCAATTCCCTAGTCATATCGGTAATTAACTCACTGATAGAATTATACTCGTCCCTTAATTTTAATTTAGAAGCTTGAGATAATCTGCTTTTTAATATAAACTTCAACAAATTCATTTTACACTCAGGTTTATTAAGAATTGAATCGTAATACTCAATATTATCAATTAACTGTTTAATACTACTTTCACTATCGGTCATTACCGGCAATAAAGTTAAAGCCGTTTTTAAATCAAAACAATCCATGTTTGATTGACTTACAATTTCTTCTTTGCACAATAATAAAATCTCAGAATGAAGTTTCTCAAAATCCTTACACAATTTCTTTATTAATAATAAATCGTCACTTTTTATCTTTCCCTTATCTAAATCTTTCTCTAATTCTAATAACCAGCTAGAATAACTATTAAATATAGCATTAGCTTCCGTAGATTTACTTTGCAAAATACGACCTTTTCGTCTTTCTGAACCGATTTTAATTAAATAAGTTCTTATTTCTTTTAATTCTAAAAATAACTTTTCTAAAACAATAGACATGACTTACCAACAAACTGTAGATTAGAATACATTTTCATAAAATACCTTATAACTTACCAACGTTCACTTTTTATTTATGATTACGTAGACACCTGTACTTTTACTATTTAACTAAAACATAAAATATATCGTATAAAAACTTAATCGTAGGTTCAAAAACGCGGTGTCACATTTTTAAAAATATAGTTAGGTATCTACATATAAAACTAATACGTAAGTACGAACGAGTAACCACTTATTGTTTCTATTTATGACACATAGTTATTAAGACGATTAGGTATATTGTACATAGATACGCGTTTAAAATACACTTCACAACACTTTACACTACATATTTTGCACTTTGTTGACCTTCAGCGGTATTCATTAAGCCAGCTGGTGGCTGTGGTTGTCGACGAAAAATAGACCTTCGTATGGCATTCCGGTGTATCTCCTCTGCTATCCACTTTTTGTGGCACTTTTTATACATTCGGTATGCAGCAAATGTAATTATCAAAAGAAAACTTGTCAAAATGGTTATTAGCAGAATATTAGTTACGCTCAAATGATAGCGAATTTCTTCAACCGAAGAATTATTTCCAGCAGCCGCATTCTGAATTATTAGGGTTTCCTCCTTACTTTGTTGTTTGCCCATTTTTCGCGTTAATAATTAGTTCTTTCACCAAATGTACTCACTCGTAAAAGTCTTAAAACCGAATACATTTTTATATTGAATTCAAAGTTATTACTCACTTAGTCTTAATCATTGTTTAAAATGTTCCACACTATATATGGGAGAGCGTATCGGATTCGCGACGCGCGCCTGCTCGAGCAGCGCGCGGTGGCAGGGTCGCCATGTACGGTGGGTGTTAGAGGAGACAAGTTAAACAACCGAAATCTGGATCATAACTGAGTTTATTAGGATAAGTCAACGATTATATATTATAGATATGATTCACCTACTACACTCCGGTAGCTCAGTTGGAAGAGCACTCGTCCGGCAAACGAGAGGTCCCAGGTTCGAATCCTGGTCGGGTAATTTTTATTTATCACATTTTTCATTTACCCACAGTATTGTTCACTGACACAGAAAAGTTCCCTACATGAAATTCTATACATTTATTCATATTTTCATTTCTACATAACGAGCTGGTACTCCAACCAAAAAGTTGTCTAACTGTTGCATTACTGTGCATTCAGATGAATAGACTGAAAAATATGAATATAAAATATACTTTGTTCGGTTGTGGTCTAGAAAACTGGTGTGTTGTGTTGGTGTGTTGTGTTATCACAACAAAATAATATTAGCTGCATACACAGGGTGACTGGTGGGTCACTTTTGAAGAAAATTAGGGAAGAAGAATATAATAAAAATAAATATTAACTATTTACTGAGTAAAATTAACCGAAAGGTAAAGAATTGATTACGTAACGCATGGACACACTAACGTTATTCGCGATCCGCGTGCCAGGTCACGTTCCGGCTTTGACTCAGGCGTAAGTAAAGTAAATAGTAACAAAACTATATTTATTTATAGGGAAAAAATCACGTACTCACTTTTATTGCATAATTATGACAAGAATCGAGTACATAGTGCTCTCCTTCAGTATCAAAAATTTTCAACAGGCACCCTGTATTGTTTACATTATGGTTGTATTAGGATATTTAGCGGTGTCAAGTTAGAGAGTATTTTTAGAATGTCGTAGGGTCGACTTCGGTTAGTGTTTCCGCGACTAATCCGAGCGAATTCTGCTTCCATTGGTAGGATCTCTTCAGGGTTCGCATGTATAGCAAACATTTATATTTATATGTGCCCCTTCTGCCGCTAATAATACCGCTCCAGTATTGTGGTGAGGGTAAATGTTACTGACAGTAATGAGATCCTGTCCTTCAGCGCCCACCTAGACGCTTGCAAGGACTCACCTGATGTTCTGAAGTTGACGCATGACGTTCGTTTCTCCCAGTGTTAAACAAGTATGCAGTAGGAAACTTCAAAAATCCAAACGCTTTTAGCCGAGTAATGTATTCTTAGACAGTACAGTTCATATATCAACGCTGTGGAGAACCTGTTATTAGCTGCTAGCTCTTGTCTTTCTTCTTAGTGCTTCTACGTATAGTCTTTTACAGCAAATGCCTGTAGCTCAGTTCACGACCAATTGACCCGAACAAGATAATGCAAAAAAAGGGGTCAGTAAAGCTACTTATTTAATATTCATCCCAAACTGTAATGGACCCCATAACCTCGTATGTAAGTGGCATTCACCAAGTCCCAACTAAAGGTTCAACTTCTTACATACATACTTCAAACATAAATTCACGCTAACTTCCCTTACACCATACCAGGACACCAGAAGTTATAAGACCATCTGATGTCACGTCTGACTTTGGAGGTATTATAATGATAGAGACTATTGCAGTGACAGAGGGATAGCCTATTGCCCACAAAACACGCCAATAAAACCTCTCTTCCTTAACTAACTTTTACAGTATGCCCGGGAAGAAAAGCAGCTGGTACATTCTATGTTTTTCTTTCGCTCCCAATCCAGCATGGAAGCAATTATTTAGCAATAATATAAAAACAAGTATCATATCTTCGTGCGGACTGTTCCTGAATAACCAGAAACAAGCAGCGTTTCATCTCAGTCTCATCTTATTGTCAAAAAAGAAAGGACACGGAATTAAAGTAAGAGCTTAGGCAATGCACGTTTCCTAGACAATACCGTCCGACAGTCGGTCGGCATCCGTCGCGGTCCTGACGCCCACCGTGAAGCGAGACGCACAGGGCTCCCGAACGGAGCTTAGACCGACATCGAACGGGTCGCGATGCATTACTAAGAAAGGGACTTACTTTTACTAATACTCTGCTTGAATACATCACCACAAGCGCGATGATGTTTTGGCGCACATCAGGGGTAAAAGAGTACAATCGAACTGGTCCGAAATGCTTATCCAGGGTTTGTAGGATTATTCTAGGCCAAGCCTACTTAAGCCAACTTATTTTAAAGATAACTTTTTTATTTAAACTCTTCAAATAAAAAGGTTTTAAAAAATGCAATTTCCGCTACTTCGAAAAGCACTTTGTAGAAGATTCAGCATTAAGATAAAAATGCTAATTTATTCATTGAAAGTAAGGCCCGAAAAAACAGGAGATTTAATTTAACCTATAAGGTATTATTCGGAAATTAAATTCCTTAAAGGTTTTAAATAAATAAATTCTTGAACAGTTTTAAAAAGGTTGCGTTCAATTTATTTTTAGATCAAAAATATTTTAATAAAAAGGAGGTTGTTGTTGATAAGACATAAACTGTTATTTTTAAATTACGAAGCTTTTAAAGTATGGCACACAGGGTAGAAATCAATGAAAAAAAATAGTGAATAAAACGGGCGTGCTTAAGTGTTATATTTTCGTTAATGCCTTGTTTGTGAAAATATTTTGGTTACGTGAAAATTATTATGTTCACTGCACTATATTACATTGCACTAGATAAGATTTTGTTTTTGAAAAACTTTATTAGTACAGTTTGCAACAGAACTATGTTTTCCACCCAGTCTCCCGCACACATACAATACTTATGCGGACGTATTGTATGTTTGCGAGAGACTGGGTGGTATACATCATTCTGTTGCAGACTGTACATATGTTATTGTAAAAATATGGTTTTCAGTGTTGAAAATTTTTATATTTAGGTTTTTTATCTTAAGTGGAAAATATGATATCAGTGAAGTGCCGACAATGTTGATACACAATTGTGCCCTTTTGAGCGATTTTCCGCAAGATTTCCAATCAAACCTGTTCACATTCCTGTCTTATGTTCTCATGAAATAATATTTTCCGAAGCATGTTGGCATTATCCAGTGATTTCAAGAAGCTCCACGGATATGTGTAATGTAAATACAGGGTGTTTTGTAACAGGATGCAAAGCTGAAAGGAGGTGGTAGTCTAGATCATTTAGAACATTTTGAGCCATACATGTCTAGTTGATAGTTTTTTTTAATAAAATATTTAAGGTTTTTCCAAGAAAACTCCAAAATTTGACAATAAATCTCTAACAGTGCTTCTGTTACTGTAGGTAGATTTTTTTTATTTTCTGTTTTGTATTGTCTAATGTCTACTGTATACAGTCACTGTAATTTGAAACAACGGCGACACAAGAAAAAAAAACTGAAAGGATTTGAAAATAAAAAATAACAGAAAAAATATTTAAGTGTTTTTTTAGGATGGATTAAAAAAAAAACTAAAATATTCTTGGTTATTAAAATCATTTTAAAAACATGCTTAGCGATTGCTCTTTCATTTAAGCTATCATTTACGACAGTAGCTATCGTATCTTTGGAAATAAGCTAGCTAAACTAATCAAAGGGATATTTTTCCTTGTACTTATGACAAACTCAAACAACAAAAATTTGGTTAATTATTTATTTTTATGCTTACATTAAAAAAGAAAACATACGTCACTCGTGTTAAAAATGGGATCCGTGATTTCTAATACAAGCCCGAGCTCGTCTTCTTACTTCCGTAGTAGTAGTTCCCAAAATCATTTCTTCTTTCATGGTTTCAAAAGCTATCTGAATTTTCTGTCTCAACTCTTCTACAATATTGATTTCTTTTGTGTAAACCAGCTCCTTAGCCCGTCCCCAAACGTAAAAATCAAGGGGTGTTAGATCGGGCGACCGAGCAGGCCAAGGGATTGGTCCGCCTCGGCCGATCCAACTGTCCGGGAAACAGTTGTCTAAGTGTTCTCTTACAGCCAAGGTGTAATGGGCGGGGCAATCATCGTGCTGAAACGTTACTACTTCAGGCAGCTGATCCTCGTCAATAAGCTCGGGCAAATCGTTTTGCAGAAATTCTAAGTAATTATTTCCATTTAAAATTGCTGGCAAAAAATGTGGTCCAATAAGGGTTCTTCCTATTATTCCTGCCCACACATTGAGGGAAAATCGTCTTTGGAAAGACTTCTGTTTTTTCCAATGTGAATTATTTTCCTTGTCAGCCCATTGGTGGAGATTATGGAAATTTGTTATACCTTCCCTCGAAAATCTGGACTCATCGGTCCAAAGAACGCTTCTCAAAAACCGCCCGTCTTGAATATCGGAATTTATAAAAAATCGACAGAACTGCACTCTTTGTGCAGAGTCTCCTTCTTCAAGACCTTGAACTCCAGTGCCGTGGAAGGGATACTTTCCCTCGCGATGAACGGTGCTCCACACTTTCCATATGGACAGATTCAGATTGCGAGCTGCCACTCTGACGCTCGTAGTCGGATCCTCAGCAAATGCACGTAAAATGTCATCCTCCACATCAGGACGATTACGTCCGGGATTCCCTCCACGTTGACGACCTATTCCAACTTCATTTAGTTTTCGGAACGTGTTGTAGAACACTCTCACATTAGGTAATCTCCGGTTTGGAAAACGTTCTCGGTACATTCGTTGAGCCATTGCTCCGTTACCGTCAGCTCTACCGTACATGAAGACAATATCGGCGTATTCTTCATAAACTCCATGTTTACAAAATAAGTATAATTACACGACAAGGAGCGCCTACGGCAGCTACAACTTAAATCAGAAATTTTTGGATGAGAAAGGGAGATTAACACAATGAACGTCTAGCCGCAATTGAAATTGAAACTAGAGTAAAGAACATAAGTTTTTGCTTAAAGTGTGAATTCTGAAAACAAACTCCCAGCATTACTGTTTTGACAAGTAATGACAAGGATTTGTCATAACGCTAGTAAAATTCCGCCACTTTCCCTTTTGTTTGACGCTGGCCAGTATTGCAGGTGGCGGTTTGTTTTCAGTCAGTTTTCACACTTAAAAATTTTAGCTCTCTATTATCTTATTTCCAAAGATAAGATAGCTACTGTAGTAAATAATAGTTTAAATGAAAGAGCAATCGCTAAGCATGTTTTTAAATTGATTTTAATAACCAAGAATATTTCAGTTTTTTTTTTAATCCATCCTAAAAAACACTTAAATATTTTTTCTGTTATTTTTTATTTTCAAATCCCTTCAGTTTTTTTTCTTGAGTCGCCGATGTTTCAAATTACAGTGATTGTATACAATAGACATTAGACAATCCAAAACAGAAAATTAAAAAAATCTCCCTACAGTATGTAACAGAAGTACTGTTAGAGATTTATTGTCGAATTTCGGAGTTTTCTTAGAAAAACTTTAAATATTTTATTAAAAAAGAACTATCACACATCGTCTAAGACATGTATGGCTCAAAATGTTCTAAATGGTCTAGACTACCACCTCCTTTCAGCTTTGCGTCCTGTTACCAAACACCCTGTATAAACATTATTCACATTGACAACCGGTTGGTGAAATAAGACAATTCATTAACTTGTATGCCAATAGGCACTGAGTTTGAATCCCATTGTTGGATATTACTGGAATATACACGATATTTAAGATATCGAGTCATGGATGTTGATATGTTTATGTAATTTTATCTCTTCTTTTTAATTCCCAGACAATCACACCAAGTACATGGCCCAAAAGTAAGCATAGCTTGTGTCATGGGACACCATGTAGCGAACTAGGTAATAATAATACATAAATAGATAAACACCCAGACACGGAACATTTTTTTTTCTTGTTCCAGAGCAGACAGGGCTACCCAACGCCAAAGTGGTCGTCGGATTAATATTCTCTAATATTTACATATTAAATATGTGTTTTTACATGTTTCTTAAATTTATTTACCCAATAATATCCATAGCACGAGTTTTTATTGGGTTACATAATATTATTTGATTCTAAAAAGTCATTATATTTACTGTGTTTCGTTTCGCGTATAAGTTCCACAAACATACATGTATGTATACATTCAATCTTAAAAATACAAACAACGTAGGATTCGATGTGATGAAGATGAAATGAAAAGGTTATGTGCTCGGGTTCAAAGCTGTGTAATCATAGAATTGAAATTTATGTTTACTTATCCATTGGATTAATATAAACTCCATCAATGATAGAAAAATATTTTTGTTTATTCTTTTAAGTTACCAACAGTATGCGGCGGAATCAAAGGAAAACTTCTGTGCCTTTTGTAGTACTTTAAATCGAATGAGGAACTTCTCATTATTTTTTTTTTACAATTTAATTTTAATTTTAAGGCAAAAACTATAACAGTGAAAAACTTAGAAACAGTACGACAGCCAGGCCACCCCTGGGTTTGTCGCAAAAGGTAACCATTGGTGGAAAAACACCTTCAGGTTTCTCCTAGCTAGCTACCACGTGGTGACAAATTTTAGATATTCAAGGGGAGCACTCTGTACTTGATCCTGATCATAGTTATGAAATAAAGTAGGTGCTTAAATTTTCACCAGAATTCCCTATAAATGAATTACTACACTTTTCCCGACGCGCCGCCTCATCAACACGCACGCAGTAGTGTTCCTGCCAAATGCACACCACCACCTGCTAAGCATCAATGGTAGTATTACGCTTATGTAACCATGCGTTGAGCAATGAATTCTTTGATTTTCGGTTTTACAGAATAAATAATTAATATTTATTTTTTATTTTATTTTTTCTCATGTATGCTCTCAAGCTATCACGTCTTCGAATTTCGAAAGTGAACTATCAGTCACCACGTATAAAACCTACTACCAAACATCACCGGTTCAGCGATGGAAGGACACTACGGTCTGCAGTTGGTCATTACCGTGTAGAACGGCTTAAAAAGCAAGTTATAGACTATATTGCATCAAAAATATCTTACAAAATCAAAAGTTACAAGTGTAACTGCGCAAAGCTGCAGTCAAAGCATAAAATAAAAAACGAGGATCATCGAAACACTGCATAAATATGTAAATATATTCAATAAGGAACTCAAAGTCGATAAAATGAACCACAGATTGCAGGACGATTTTCGACTTTGATTTTTAATGGTCTTTCTTCCTATAAAACGAAAAACGAGAGTTGGAAAATGCATTCTGAAAAGTGAAAATAGAAGTGCCGTATTGGAATTCGATATTCCTAGTCGATATTTTTATAACTTCATTAGACATTGCGATTTGTGTAATTTTTTGTTTAGGCAACTGCTAACAACGCTTATTGCCTTTGGTTCTATTTTAACTGCCACAAATATCACGAAAAATGTAACCTACCTACACCCTTTACCTTAGGATTCAGAAAAAAATTACGTTCAATTCAAAAATATTTATTTGACGAAATTCCAGCAGAAGTGATAACAATAATTTTATCTTTAAAATTGAGTTCAAGAAGATATTGAACGAAAATTCAGACCACAAATTGTATACGTGCTTATATTCTGAAAACTTGATTTCGCTTTATGTAATTAAATTACTTGTACAGTACCAAATTAATTTTATCCAAACGAGTTTAAATTAAACAAGTACGAAACATTTTACATAGTTCTGTCCTATTTTCGGAATCCAACTAAGACTTGTGGATTCTTGTTGGAAAGTCGTTAAAGTAAAGGCTAACAAATAGAACTAGAGGGAAGAATGAGAAAAGTCGATTTGTCTCTTTAATTTCATACGTGACTTTTGTTTTTGAAACCGTATTCTAATTTTGAATTTTTTTTTACTACTTTATCTTTTTCTTCTCTCTGTCATAAAATATAAGATTTTTATGTATTAGTATTATAATGGAAGACCTGTGCTGATTTTAAGCTGGCACATTGCTGAATTGTAGCCAATTCGTGGCAATATTTTGCTTTCATGCTGAACTGGGAGCGAAAGAAAAACATAGAATGTGCCAGCTGCTTCTCTTCCCGAGCAAACTGTAAACGTCAGTTAAGGAACGGAGGATTTATTGGCGATTTTGCGGGCGACAGGCTGACCCCCTGTCACTGCTATAGTCTCTCTCCATCATAATAATACCTCTGAATTTGTCAAACGTGACATCAGATGGTTTTTATAGCCTATGGTGTTCTGCCTACCCCATTAGGGATACATGCGCGAAGTTATGTATGTATGTATTTTGATTTATTATTTAATTTGTTTAGGTTTGATTTAAATCCATTTTATTTTATATTCACTGTCATATACGAGCTTTATGTTGTAAAAACCTAAGGAAACGTTTCTGTATACGTTCGATATGAGGTATATAGGTATCGTAATAAGGGTTCCATACAGTAGATGGTGCATATTCCAAGTGGCTCCGGACGTAGGCACAGTATAACATTTTCAAAGGTTTTTATGTTGTTAAATTTCGAGTCCAGGCGTAGTAAAATGCCTAGAGCCTTACTAAATATTCTGTTTATGTGCTGATCGAAAATTAGTTTAAAGTCAAACGTAACACCCAAATCATCCACGGTGTATACGCGTGATAGTTGAGTATTATTTATGGAATAGTTACGAGATATAATTTTGTTTTTTGTCGTGAAAAACAAACGTAGCACTTGGCTGCAAACAGGACGGCAGCGACCACGGATTAGATAAATGAGGTTGGATTGGCAATGTGGGCGGGGCAGGCGCGTCGCAGGTATGATTAGACAGTCATACTTGACCGAACCACGCGTTCATACTTTGTTAGTTGCTCGTGGATTGCGTCGCAGTGCGGAGCTGCGGTAAAATCGTTTTAAAATGCCGTGTTGTGCGATTGTTACGTGTAGATTAAAGAGTCAGACGTCAAGTATTAAACAAGGAGGAATTTCATTTCATCGGTAAGTATAAAATCTTCGTATTATTGTATTTTTGTCCAAAAAACTATTTCAAATTATGAAACTCTTAGTAAAAACGACAACATAGCCAAGAACAACAGACAAATACATTGCTGGTGAATAACGAAAATATTTCACCAGGAGACACAGTTTACGCGCAATGGGTTGCAAAGCGAGCGAAATCACCACGCCTCTTCGACTCGCTCGATCCACGTCCGCCTCAGTCGCCTGGCTAGTGCTTGCACTGCTAGTTGACGAAATTTATCGATAAGTTTCATTTTTACAAGATGATTATCATGTGTTCTCTTTTATAACTACATAATTATGAATGTAATGTTAAATATATTTTTAAAATTCTACGTAAGTATAAAATTAATACCGTATTGAAAAAATTTCAGATTCCCAAAAGAACCTGATATAAGAAGCCAATGGATTGATGTAACTGGTAAAGAAAATTGGATCCCTACAAAGACTAGTACTATTTGCTCTAAGCATTTTAGAGAAAATGATTTTATAATAAAAAAATCTGGTAATAGATTTTTTAAATTAGGAGCAATTCCACGTGTGGACATCGTACACATTTATACGAATTCTTTCGTAAGTATAGTTTAGCTTTTCTTTTATTGATTCTAAAAAGTTGTGGTTGAGATTTTTCGATATTTTCTTGTATTTTGTACTCAATTAATTTATATCTATACTTGTGATTTTTTAGTCAAATGAACCACCGTCTGGAAGTTCAATTGAAAAAATACCACAGAAACGAAAATTAAACGATACTGGTGCCATGGATTGTAAGAAAAAATGCTTAGGAATAATAGAGGCAAGTAAATCTTAATTATCAACTTAAGTACATACATAGGCAGAATATTTATACCATGTGGCCTCTCATAACGTTATAAGTACATTTTGTTATGTCGCCCACGTGTTATTTTTAAATAAATAGAGGCTTGTTTCAAGAATTTTGAGTTTTGGTATTATTTATTGTATATCTATGTATGTATACATTAAATTTATCAATTACCTAAACTTTTGGATTTTTTAGTCAAAAGAGGCACCATTTGGAAGTTCAATGGAGAAGATACCACAGAAACGAAAATTAAACGATACTGGTGCCATGGATTGTAAGAAAAAATGCTTAGGAATAACAGAGGTAAGTAAACCTTGTTTATAAACTTATGTTCAAATATAGGCAGAATATACTTAGTGGTCTGATGTGTGGTAGTGATGATTATGATGAGTGTAGGTTTTGAGTTCTTTTTGTTATGTCTGTCCATCCAACCCTGTTTGGCTGCAACATACATACTACATACATATTATTTTCAGTTAGGTAAATTACTCTTTGTCTAATCTGCAGTTCTGCATATAAACTTTTTTAATGTATGTTTATATTTTAACTTACAGCCTCATGTTATCCCAACAGAAGGAATCCCTCCAAATTCATTTTGCTCAACACCACGAAAAGATCGGTCTACAAGAATACAACACATACAAGTAATAGACTGACTTATAATTTAAATTAAATAATATTATTATAAAAATATGCATAGTTATTAATCAATACTTTTTACTTAATTGTAGGAAAGTCCAACTTCAAATGCATCAACACCTAGAAAAAGAAAACTGAAAAGTATAATAAGAACAAAAGAAAGTATAATAAAGAGACAGAGATTACAAATCAAAAGAGAACAAACACGAAATCGCAGACTGAAAAAAAAATTTGATAAGATAGAAGAAGTTTTGAATGGTGTTCAAGACAAGTTTGCTTTGAAAATTGAGGATATGTCTATACTTAGGAATATCAATGTGCAGGTGGGTGCCATCGAAAGCAGCTTCATTTTAACCTTTGCCTTCAATATTCTCGAATAGCGTTACCTATCACTTATACTTACCTATATTATTTTATTGACAGGTACATGAACTCACAAACCGAATGGTGGCAAAAAATTCAGGAGGAAAATCAAAACAGAAATATAGCCCAGCAATCCGTAGTTTTGCTTTGACGCTTCACTACTACTCACCGAAAGCTTATGAATACGTCCGTAAAACTTTTGATACTTGCCTGCCAGCAAGTCGCACTCTTAGGGAGTGGTATAAAACAATTGGAGGTGATCCCGGCTTCACTACTGAATCCCTTGAAGCGTTAAAAAATAAAGCACGGTCTACGAATTACCCGATAATAGCAGGGTTATCAATTGATGAAATGGCTATTCGCCGTCGTATAGAATGGGATGGTGAAAAACTAATAGGTCAAGTTGATATCGGCAGTGGGGTAGAAGGAGATCATGTAACTGAAGCCAAAGAGGCTCTAGTTTTTCTGGTGACAGGTGTGAATTCCAATTTTAAAGTGCCCATTGGGTATTTTTTCGTCGACGGCGTTACAGGAAGACAGCGTGCTGATTTGATCCTTCAGTGTTTGGAACTGGTCGAAGAAACAGGTATAAAAATTATATCTCTAACTTTCGATGGATGTGCTGCTAATATGGCAATGGTAAAATGTTTAAATTGTTCCATAGAAGATCGCAAAGTTACATTTGAGCATCCTACTTCCAAAGAGCCAATTTTGGTAATGTTGGATCCATCCCACATGATCAAATTACTACGTAATGCTTTTCAATGTTATAATACATTTATAGATCCGGAAGGGAATAAAATAGAATGGAAATATTTGATACAGCTTAATGAAGTCCAACAAAAAGAAAACTTTCATCTAGTTAACAAATTACGATACCATCACGTCCATTTTCAAAATAAAAAGATGAAAGTTAAGCTCGCAACCCAATTATTCAGTCTAAGTGTTGCAGAAGCAATAGACTTTTGTCGCGATGAACTGAATCTGCCTGCTTTCAAAGGTAGTGAAGCAACGTGTAAGTTCTTGAGAATTGTGAATAATATGTTTGATATATTCAACTCCCGGAACATGTATCAGTATAACTTTAAGAAGGCACTTACTGAAACTAACGCTGTAGATATTTTGGGCTTTTTAGACGTAGCAACCAAATATATATCAGAGCTTAAATCGAAAGAGGGCAATCTTTTAATAAAAAGCCCACGAAAAATTGGTTTTGTTGGCTATATTGGATGTGCCGAAGCAGTGAAGCATCTTTACAACTACTTGATTCGCACTCAAGTGCTTGTATTTATGCCAATGTATCGAATTAGTCAAGACCACCTTGAAATGCTGTTCGGTAATATAAGATCACATGGCGGAGGAAACAATAACCCCACGGCTCGCCAATTCAAGGCCGCCTATAAAAAACTTTTGATTCACATCGAACTTAAGGCTTTGAATAGTGGGAATTGCACAGCTCTTGAGCATATTTCGATTCTCAGTTGTGCATCCTCGCCTATAGAAAGAATAAATGGAACTTCCAGTCGACATTCAATCGAAGATAATGAGCAGATTACCGTGGATAATAATGAGGACGAAGAAATAAATTCATTTTTTCAAAACATATCCGAATTCAGCCAGCAAATTATTAGTTACATTGCTGGATATATTGCGCACGTTTTGTTAAATAAAATTAAATGCGATACTTGTGTAGGAGCGCTGCTATCAAATGAATTGAATGCGCATCATAAATTAATAGTGGCAAAAAATAAAGGTGGTCTTATGTACCCGTCAAAAGATTTGATCCACATATGTAAAGTGTCCGAATCTGTAATTAAGCTATATACCAGCAACCTCCGCACAATCAACAAAAACATGTTGACAACAAAGATATTACATCAGTTTGTAGGAACTGAATTATTCAGCAGTATTAGCTACCATCAAATTGGAGAGTACCCTATATCAAATCATATAACGGACCTCATCAAAGCTGTTATTGAAAAATATATGAATGTAAGATTACATTTCATTTTGAAAAATTCAAATGTAAAAGACAGCAAACGTCAGTATTTTAATAAATATATTTTATTCCAGGGCCAATAAAATTGTATTCAATTGTTTCTGCAAAGTGATGTACTATCTTTGTTGTCCAGTTTGTTGCGAAGTCCAAAGAATTTTGGCCATTGTTAATGTTTAATAATTTTGAATTTAATATCTTTGTCTTCTTCTTTTCGCGATAAGGCCACCTTGGCACGTTATTTAGTTTAGTTAGTTATTAGTTAGCTAGTTATAAGTCTGTAAGTTTGAATTCTATTTTTATACTGGTGTGAAATAAAGTATATTTACTTACTTTTCTCTATGGAATTCCATAACAATAAAGAGTAATTTTGCCAATGTCAAGTTATAATAGGTAGTAAGCGAGTATCTTGGAAGATTCTTTAGTATAAAATGGCGAAACGCCAATGTCAAGTGAATGCCACGGCTCTAATAGTGATGAGCACTTAAAGACACTCCACGTGGTGGTTTTGGTTTGGTTTTCCGTACCAACTCAAATTGTAATAGAATAGAATAATGTTTATTTGCCATTAAGTAGGATTCCAACTATAGTTGTAATTTATGATGTCGGTGCTCTGTAGTGTATTGCCTGTTTTTTGCTTTAACATAGTGACTGATTTATTTTTGATTGAAAATAAAGAGAACACAAAAAACATATTGATCTTATTTCAATTTATATCACTACAGCAATTAACATTTTCCATTGACACAATGTTTCATACAATAAAATATGCGATATGACTATTGCCTCAGTTTGTAAATCTTCGTCATCGAAAAACTTATCGACCATAGCAAGCCCTAGCGTCTATGAGAATTTTGTGCGTGTGTTTGTGCGTAACTTACAGAGTCCCGGAGCAGTGCGAGAAGCAATTGCAGCCCTGTATTCTATGTGTTGTTTTGTTTATGAGTGTGCCTAATTCGTGTATCTATTTGTGTTGTTTATGTAGTGGAGTTGATTGGTGGGAGACAAGCGGCGACACTGGTTTTCAAACAAAAGTGTGACAATTGCCAATCCTACCTCATTTATCTAATCCGTGGCAGCGACAGCGACAGTGAGAGCGACAACGCGGGGAATCTGGGCCGTTCTCGACGCCAGTAACGGAGCGATTTGTCGCGGTTTATTTAAGACATGTACCGATTAAACGAAAATATCGATACGACGTCATGAATATTTTCACAGTTCATTTATACGATACGATTTACTATTGACAAAAGAAGACGTAAATCCATACTTTCAACAAAGCCGAAGAAGAAGTAGTAGTAGACAACACCAAGACCAATGTCTTGAAAATGGGCGATCATTATCTTCATGAGCCAAGAGATGCACACTTTTCGACGGAGGCCTCCTACTGGATTCGTCATGTCGTCCGGACCCGCGCCGCCCTCATCCAGCGTTTGACGTTCGTAAAGTGTATAAAATTACCTACTACGAATAAAAAGTTTTCATTTTCAAGGATGCGAGTTTCATCGTAATTACGAAGACCAAAGACGAAATTCAATTAAATTCTTTGATAACACTAGAATGTTTGTGAAAACATTAGATTATGTCCTGGAGTATATTATATCAGAATAAGGATTAGATTATAGTTTCGAACGTATAATATCTGCAGCATGAAAATCGTTTTTTTATTCTCTTGCACAATTTATTATTTATTCTTTGATTTTGTGGTTTATTTTTTTTTCTGTTTTATTTTATTATTTACTGTTCTAAATCAGTTCTTTCTAAAACAGCTTAAAATAATTTAGGAAAAACTAAAAATTAGGGAAAGCTATTTTCAAAAACAAAAAAAAAGGTCAATGGGCTTCCACCAAACATAAAAACCGCAAAGTTCTATACCTAATTTCGCAAAGCCTTTACAAAAGGATCCAATTACCTGTATAATATCGAAATGAAGTAGAGCTTAAGTTAATGGACTAATCATTCATTTCTGATATTAATAATTTAAAACGATTTAATTTCTCATTAACTATTTAAATACTTGTCAATGCAATACTTGTGAATGTCAAAATACAATTCTTTATTTCCATTTTATCAAAAACTAAACAATTTATATATTACTTATAAACCGCTTAAATAATCCTTCTCAATAAATTCGTAAATTGATCCCACTGTAACCCTGTCATCAATTTCCACCTATCGAACATTTGTATTGGTATTTCTGTGTTGCTGCTCAAATCAAATGGAAAACTCATTGGAATGTAAAGGGACGTGAACAGCAGTTTTGCATCCGCATCACCTAGCTGCACTCCGAATATGAGGTTTTCGATATTTGAGTGATATAATTTTCGATATTTAAATCCAGCATATATATGTTTAGTAATGCTGTTACGTAAACATACATAGCTTCACGCCCCTTATTTATTTATTTACTTTAACTTAAACGATACCATACCAATTATATAAGTTAAAGAAAGTCACAATTTGTCATTATATCAAAAAAAATGAAATACAATATCAACATATGTCAAAAGAATAATAATTATGAAACAAAAACAAAAGAACAATAATAAATTGATAAGAAAAGTAATAAAGAAATTATGTGATAGGCAGAACGCCAGAGGCTATAAAACCATGATGTCACAATTGACAAAGTCCACAAGTCATGATGAAGGCGTATTAGATAGTTGACCCTGTACTATCTGTATGAAGTGGTGAAGATTTACAATCAATTAACTGCCTCTGTTTTCCAATTTTTTTTTTTTAGTTTTTTCAAGAAGCAAATGCCTGCTGTGTAGTTACTTTTATCGTTACTTTCTACCAAATGACAAGGTCAACCAAAGTCTCATCTGATCTTATTAAAAAAGATACTGCTTGTGAAACTCTGATTTCAAATCATTTTCCTGACACCCCTGAAAAATATAAGGATTACATTTTTCAGAGCAACAAAACACGCTTGGGATTTCCTATATGGGACATAATTCAACAAATAACCAAGTAAATTTTTCAAATATACACTCACAAAAAACGTTGAATTTGATTTAGTTGAGAATTTAGCACGTGACATCAACCGCTAAAAGCTTTTTGTTGTCTCCATAGAGGCATTTAGTGTAATCGTAATAAGATTTCCCAGTTTGAAAGATACTGCTTGACAGTGACGATGAAATCCGGTAAAAAAGGGGCATTTGGGGCATAAATTAGTGCGAGTCCATTAACTTATTTCATGCTTATTTATTATGCATTTAGTAGCATTTAGTATGTATATTAAAAAGTCAACCTGTGCATATCATTTGATTAGATCCGGTCGCTTCATGGTTGGATGGCCATAAATTATTAAGACGACTTCTGTGCTACGTTACTTTAAATTGCCGAGCCCAGCACTATACGTGTGTACCTATAAGTTTTGTTGGGGTTGGTCGGGAACTATTTCATCGCCCAAAATCTTTTGACATTGAACGGGCAAGATATTATGTTATGCCCGCTCGCAGCGATCAGTCACTGCTTTAAAAGAAATGAATAAATAACTCACCAAAATCCAGCAATCACGCACAAACAACGCCGTTCAAGGCGGCGTGGCGGCAAGTATATAGATAATAAGGAGGGGAATATTATATAGATAGGAATGGGGATATGTTTATAATACTTATATGTAATATTACGCAGATTGCACTACTCTTTTGAGTTTGTACGAAACAATACTGATTTTCAAAACTGCACAGTCAATTCAATTCACCGAAAACATAAAAGTAAACCTCGAGGCGCCAATTCAGAGAGAGTATCCAAAAACCACAATATACTTTGACGTTTTGACCTCTGTCAAAAAAAACAATTCGTCTGCGTTCATTGCAGCAAAACCACCGACTAGCGCCACCTATGGTAACTGGCGCGAACATCCCCCCGCCCCGGACAGTAACAAACGGTCCGACAACTCAATCTAGTGGGAGGCGAGAGAGGGTAGCGACTGCGCGCTTAAAAACAGAGTCACCCACAAGGACATCAGCAAGCCTGGGGACGCCATCCGACCCCGGATAAAGTTCAACAATGCGTCCAAGACGCCAGCGGAGCGGTGGCAGATTTGGGTCCTTGATCAACACGAGGTCTCCGACCTTCGGTGGGTTCGTCTTGTCAGACCACTTGACCCGCTGCTGTAAGATATGCAAATACTCCAAATGCCAACGGCGCCAAAAACTCTGCGTGAGCTGCTGGAGCAATTCAAATCGCGAGAGCCGTCCGGAATTTATATCTAAATACGGATATTCAGGCAGGGCGTTAAGGGGTCTGCCGATCAAAAAATGGCCCGGCGTAAGGGCTTCCAAATCATTCGCATCAGAAGATAGGGGGCACAACGGACGCGAGTTGAGAACCGCCTCAACCTTACAAAACACGGTCGCGAGTTCCTCAAAAGTTAGGATTGTTTCCCCAACAACACGACGAAGGTGAGTTTTGGCGGACTTCACAGTTGCCTCAAATATCCCTCCCCAGTGGGGACAGGACGGCGGTGAGTATTGCCATCGCACACCTCTACGAGAAAGTGTGGAGCCGATTTCAACATTGCTCCTATCCAAAAATTCGTAAACCTCCCTTAAATACCTATCGGTACCCTTGAAATTGGTCCCACAGTCGGATCGAATCAAAGAAGGCAGTCCGCGACGCGAAACAAATCTGCCGAGCGCAGCGACAAAGGCTTCTGTCGAGAGAGCACTAACCACCTCGAGGTGGACAGCTTTAGTGGCTAAACAAACAAAAACGCACAAATAGGCCTTCTCGGTCTTAGCGTTACGGAGACGTGAAGCTTTAATCGTAAAAGGTCCCGCAAAATCCGTACCAACCCCGGCAAAGGGCAGCGATTCAGTGACGCGATCCGCAGGCAAATCTCCCATTTGGGGCTGCGTAATGTTAGCCTTAAGGCGATAACAGGGGAGGCAGCGAAAGATGACATATCGTATCGCTCTCCGTGCCGACAAAATCCAAAACTCCCGCTGGAGGATCGCAGTTAAAGCATTACATCCGGCATGTGCATTTTTCACATGGCGGTCTGTTATCAACAATTTCACCAGGGGGCCGTCTTTCGGGAGCAAAAGAGGATGACGGGCCCCAAAAGGTAGCTGAGCATTCCTAAGGCGGCCTCCAACACGTAACAAGCCCTTGTCGTCCAAGAAGGGACTCAAGCGCCCTAGGGGTCCCTTCAACTTAGACGTACGTTGGCGGAGGGCCATTAATTCAGCAACGAATGCACGCTCCTGGACTATCCGCACCCAAAAAACCAGAGCGTCATTACGCTCCTGCGGAGATAATATCGGAGTCTTAATTTTATTCCGGGGATTACGACAATTAAAGATGAATTGTCGTATCCAGGCCGTGACACCTAGCAATTTATCCAACGAACTGTAACGTTCGAGAAGGGACTCCCAGTCTGGAGCCGCTAAAGTTTCAACAACGTTGACCTGCATTCCGAGGGTAAGTGATCTGCCCATTGCAGGTGTGTGAGGCCATAATTCCTCAGACCGTAATAACCACGGTGGGCCCCACCATAGGTGGTGGTCCACAAGCGCTGGCGCCGCGCAGCCACGAGAGGCGCAGTCTGCGGGGTTCAATTCGCCAGGCACATGACGCCAAATCAACTGGGCCTTCGATGCCTGAATTTGAGACACCCGGTTGGCCACAAATACCTCAAGGGTATGGACTGAACCTTTCAGCCAACAAAGGACCACCTGACTGTCACACCAAGCAAAAACCGAATCAAGGTGGACACTTGTTCCCAGGGTCTCGACAACGTGGTTAAGCAATCGAACCAATAGAGTAGCCCCAGACAACTCCAACTTCGGAATGGTCAATCGAGACCTTACTTTTGGCCGTAACCAGCTGGACATCTACAACACCTGTCGCATCAACCGTCCTAATGTACACGGATGCCGCGTATCCACTCTCAGACGCGTCACAAAAGCCGTGTAGACTGGCCGAGAACCGTCCCATGGGCAATATGCGCCTCGGGAGACAAACACGGTTGATATCGGAGAGGGATGAGACAAACGCCACCCAGTCCCGTAGCAAACTACCGGAGAGGGGCTCATCCCACGTTACTTCTGCTGCCCATAGTTCCTGTAGGAAACACTTCATCGCAAACACTACAGGACTGAGCCAACCGTTTGGATCGAAGGTGCGAGCTATCGTGGAAAGCACCGTTCGTTTAGTCCAGACCTTAGGGCTTGGGAGCTCTAGTCGATAGGTGAACAAATCCTGGACTGGCTTGTACTGTACTCCCAATACAGACAGCATGTCTGGAGTATCTGGATTCTCAAAGAGATGGGGCTCCTGCTGGTGGTCTTTGGGCAGGTCTGCTACAAGGTCAGGCGAGTTGGACAACCATTTTCTCAACTCGTAGCCACCGGCGGCTAGGAGATCAATCAGCTCATCTCTCAAAATCAAGGCCTCCTGCAAGGTCGAGGCGCCTGAACAGACATCATCGACATAAAGGTCACCCTTAATGAGGGCGGACGCGCGGGGGTAGCGCAGCCGCTCGCGCTCTGCGAGCTCCCAAAGCGAACGGATCGCGACAAAAGGACTCGATCTTAGCCCATAGGTGTTGGTGTTCAGCTCATAGACCAGCATCGGATCCCGGGGATCCTCTCGCCACAATATGAGCTGGTATCTCCTATCATCCGGGTGGAGAACCGTCTGGCGGAACATCATGCGGATGTCAGCCACAAAAACGACGGCATGACGACGGAAGTTAGTCAAAACATCACACACGTCGCGATGTAACTTCGGTCCTGTATGTAAACACTGATTCAGCGACACTCCGGTTGACGTGGGAGCTGAACCGTCAAAAACAAAACGTATCTTCCCGTTGGAAGTCTTCAAAACCGCATGATGAGGAAGGAAATAATGCTCCTAATTTCGCCAGTCCAAACTTGAAACGGACATATGCCCCATTTCCTCATATTCCCGCATGAAGTCCACATACTTTCTCCTGAACGCGGGATCTCTAGACATCTTACGCTCCATCGACAACAATCTCTTCTCAGCAAGCGACCTGGAGCTACCTAAGAGAGGACGAACTGACAAAAAAGGCAAGCGAGTGATCAGACGTCCTGAGCGGAGGCGTCCAGTATTATTCTGGTAAAACAATTCGCACTCCTCGTCCAAAGGATTTACTCGCTTGGCAGTCGGAGGTTCCTCCGTTTCCCAAAACCGTTGTAAAATGTCCGTCAAGGTAGAACCAACAGTGAGGTCACTATCTACCGAGGGAAGGTCCGGGACGTCCCGGACTGGTCCCATCACTACATGACCCAATGAAGTTGGTATGGCTACAAAACCGGTTAACTGCAAAACTCTCGTACTTCCACACAACAAACGACCCAACACATCCGCCCCAATCAATAAATGAACTGGGCCAGGTCGACAGAAGAGAGGATCCGCCATAGCCAAACCCGTCGTCAAATCGATGGCGGCGCGCGGAGCTCGCACCTGAGGCAGCTGGCCAACCACCGTTTTAAACACGATCGCCGAAGATCCAATTTTCGGCTTCAAGGAAGAGTGGGGGGAGAAGGAGAACGAAACCTGACCGATCGGATTCGAAATCCGCAGGTCTCCAACGCCCCGTACCGCTTCGCGATGCGGCAGCAATTTTAAGCCCAACTGTCGGACGAGCCAATAAGAAATTATACAACCCTGAGCTCCCGAATCCAAAAGGGCACGCACGGTGACAGTATTCCCTTTCGGGCCCCAAACACGCTCGGAGGCTGTTGGCAACAGCACATACTCCGGTGGGGGGGTTGCTTCCGACAGCGGCGTTAATGAAAATCCGGGGGGGGTGATCCCTCCCCCTGTTCCAAATTCGAGTGGGCTGAGACCTGAGAGGGGAGGCCATATCGGGCGAGGGGGTCCCATTCCGGAGCATAAGGCCCCCGTTGGACCCTGCTCCGAGGTACCGGCCGATTTCCATGCGGCGCGTACGGGGGGACATACTGTCCCAACCGAGGATACTCCAGCAGAGGAGGAGAGTACCCGTTCTTCCTCCTGTTCGCGTCCCCAATCGCCACCGCTATTTCACGTGACCCCAGGTCACGTGGGGAGATACCCCCCCCTCCCGTGGGGGGGGTGACCCGTCTCCCTTTGCCTCCAGCCTGGGGGGTCGAAACCTGTCCTCTCCGGGGGGACATTGGTCCCGACGAAACTTCCGGAGAGTCAGCCTGGCGCGCGGGGCCCCCGCCCGTGCGCGAGTCATTTGAGCTCCTATCGCTCCCAACGCCATTGCGGTTCAAGCAAAGGAGGGGGTGATGCCTCCCGTCGCAATGGCTACACTGTCCGGCCCGGGAACACTCGGACTGCCTGTGTTCCCCCAAACACAGATAGCACCATGCGCGTTGCTTGGCGATGGCTCTCCGCCCCGCAATGCGGAGCCCACCGAACTTCCCGCAAGCACGCACATCGTGCCCCTCCCCTCTACAATATCGACACCGATGTTGTGGTGCGGGGGGGTTGTCCCGCCGGACAGCAGCAAATTGATGGGTCGGGCGCCGGGGCGTTCCCCTTGCTACCACTAAGCGACCCCCGCTAGGACCCGGTGTAGGTTCCGCCAACCTGTCCGTCACCCTGCACTCATCCTCCAAAAAACGAAGGAGGTCCGAGAAAGGGGAGAGGTACGAGGCGCTATTCCCTCCGTACCTCTGCTCAAACCGACCCTTCATCTCGGCGGGCAGCTTCGTTAGGATGATGTGCAGGAGGAGGAAGGACCATTGATCCACCGGCAACTCCAAGCGGCGCAATGAGTTGACCGCAGTCAACAGCGGGTTGACCAACTCCTTCCTCAGGGAGGACACCCGAGTCACCCTAGGCAAGCCCAAGATGCATGCCACATGGGTGTCCGCCAGCAAGCGGACGTTCTGGTACCGCTCAATCAGCAGCTGTCGAGCAACCTGATAATTAGCATCGCTAATTATCAGGTGCTGGACCACCGAGCCGGCTTCTCCGCAAAGAGCGGAGCGCAAATAAGCCAGCTTCTGGCTGGGTGACAGATCCTCCCTGGAGTCCACCAAGCTATCTAATAAGTTGATGAACCCCATCCAGATGGTGAGGTCGCCGTTGAAGCTGGGGATCTCTAAAGTGGGCAACCTGCCCAATAAAGCCGGCGGGGTCGGCTTGGTCTCCTCGCTCAAGGCCGGCTCTCCCCTTTGGGCAGCCAAAATGCCCTTGGCAGCCTCGGTGAGTTGATCCGCCAATTCAAAGGCCTGGTCAACATCGTGGTTAAATGCCTCCTGGAGGGCTTCATCCGCATCAGGCGTCTCCAGCATGCATATACGGAACGCAGTGGCATGTCGTTCCACCTCCTTAAGTCGGGCAGGCAACCCCTCATATCGGGTCAACAACGCCTGAACCCGGTCCGGCCTTACAATGAGGGCCACTGCGCCAGAAAGCCAACGTAACTCACTACTGACCCCTGCCCTTGCAATGGTTAGCGGACTGGGACTCATAGTCACTTACCAACAAGGATCACTTCAAATACAAATAAATTAATTTAATTAATTCAAACAAAATTAAAAGTTCAAAGTTCAAAAACAAATTAAAAGGAAGCTAAACCAAAACCAATAACCTTCCTTTGTGCGCTGTTGGTCAAATAACAATCTTCAAAATCAAATCTCAATTAAAGGATGGCAAACAAAAGATAATGAAATTGCACTTGCAAACTTAAGCCGTTATAACTGTGAGATCAACTTCAAACAGGTACTATAATATAATCAAGTTCCCCCCTTTTGTGAACAAAAAAAACAAATTGATTTCCTAACTATAGGTCCTGGAGAATCAAAACGCACAAAAAACAATCAAAATATCCCAGTATTTCAACACTTTAAATTGAAAAATTAAATTTTAAATTAGGCCCTCTGCATACAATAAATTTATATGGAACCAAACAACAACAATTGAAAACTAAGTTTTAAATTGGACAAATCTTCATACAATGAATTTATATGACCCGAACAACAACAATCAAAACTAGGCTTTAAGTTAGACAAATCTTCATTCAATCAATCTTCATAGAATGTATTTATGCAGAGTTTTATGTTGAAGTACAAATCTGATTGGAATTTTATCAATTTATCAATTCAAAATCAAACACCAACAATAGATATTTAATCCTGATATAATCTTATGAGTTGAAATGCAATTCTAATTGGAATTTGTCAATTAGCACAAGATTTCAAACAACAAACAATAGATATCAACTCAAAAATAGGCACAATAAACTACCTTGGTGGAATTCTACAAGGTTAGGTTTGAAGGTTAGGATTTCAAAGATTTCCAAAAACCACGCTCTGCTACCAGTTTGAACGGGCAAGATATTATGTTATGCCCGCTCGCAGCGATCAGTCACTGCTTTAAAAGAAATTAATAAATAACTCACCAAAATCCAGCAATCACGCACAAACAACGCCGTTCAAGGCGGCGTGGCGGCAAGTATATAGATAATAAGGAGGGGAATATTATATAGATAGGAATGGGGATATGTTTATAATACTTATATGTAATATTACGCAGATTGCACTACTCTTTTGAGTTTGTACGAAACAATACTGATTTTCAAAACTGCACAGTCAATTCAATTCACCGAAAACATAAAAGTAAACCTCGAGGCGCCAATTCAGAGAGAGTATCCAAAAACCACAATATACTTTGACGTTTTGACCTCTGTCAAAAAAAACAATTCGTCTGCGTTCATTGCAGCAAAACCACCGACTAGCGCCACCTATGGTAACTGGCGCGAACAGACATTTATCAACGACTACTAGACTAGTTTGATGCTTAACAGCTTAAACCTTCTTACGACCAGATTTGAGTATTCAATAATAGTAATAATTTAAAAAAACCTGATAGAGGTATACTTTAAATTTTTAAGTTAGCAACCAAGTTTTTGACAAATTTTAAATTCCTATTTCAAAACAAAGCTAACAAAGAGGCCGTTGTAATTCCTTTTTTTCTTATTGTGAACATCATTATTTGAAGCTTCATGGCAAACTCGAAAATCAGACCAGTCGATTGGGGTTTAGGGCATGAAGAATAGAAACGTGCGAATGATTCGGACAGTCTCGAGCAAAACCGCTTTTTGCATGCGTGCTGGAAGTGAACCATAAATCAATCATCATAAACTCTTGATTTCACTCGTATAACAAGGAGATTTGAAATAGTTGCAGTTTTCTTAATACTTCAATATGACTTTCTTTTTCTCTTGTGTAGTATACAAACAGTAAATTTATACTATTTCAAATATCAGAATTAGGGACACATTTCGCATACAGTTCACAAATGCAATCTTTTTTGACAGTTTCACGCTTCATAAACAACGATTGAGGTTATTTTCACTTGGAGCTGTACGTTTCGTGGCGGTGCGGTGTAAATTGGTTTTAAAAAGAATGCTTTATTAAAACCGAATTATCGCGAATATTTATTAACACTTCCTTTGCTTTTGTTTCGATTGGTTACATATTTTATTATTTTAGATGTTTGAAATTTTGGTTCAAAATTAAAACCACCTATTTACTTCAGGTTTAAATTTTTTAAATAGGTACTATCGAGCTACCTGAATCATGACCCACAACAAGCTCACAAACATCGCATCGCTAAGCAATCTATGGTCAACCTCGTACTGTGATTTTTTTATCCGATATAACCGACTGTCCTGAGTTTGACCTCAACCTCATCTGATGGATGAAGTCAATTTTGACAGCAACTGGTTTTAGAAAAGATTCTCTTGATAAAAAAAAATCTAATTTTTAAGTTTGAAAGATATGTTCACTTTTATGTTTCCTAACTTTTGCAACCAATAAACTTAGTTTATTCATTTACTTAGATGCATATAAAATATAAATTATCTACTACTATGAACTTTATATTTAAATACGACAAATAACAAATAAGAAAACCTGTTACTAAGTATTCAGATATTATAGAAATTACTGTTGGTTTAGTGCTAGTTAGATTACTTCCTATTATTGTCAGCACCACGCTTTGATGTCTGCAATTCCAGGAGAGCTATCGGCATGCTGCCTTTGCACTGTCTATTCCTAGCCTTCTATTATAATTTCACTCTTAATTCAAATGCCATCTACACGTAAGTTTACCAAGTAAGTTTTATTTTAAACAAGCTGATTTTTACATATTACTTGAAAAATTATTCTTGTTCAGCTTTTCATTTCTAGCCATTTTGATTTAAACACGTCCACAATCTTGCTTCAAACTTATGAATGGAAGTTTGTCGGCACTTTTACACAAAAAAATACGTGATTCAATCAAAGATACTTATAACTTTTTAAATGAAGATTGATCATATAATGTCACGTTTGGAACTTTTGTAATTTTCTCTGGAACGCGTTGGTATCACAGTCAAGTAACATAGACCTCGACAAAGTATACTTTTAACATAGCGTTAAACATGCATTAAATTTAACCATTTAAAAAATAATGTAGTTACTTTGTGAACGTTGTTATATCTTAACTTTAATATTGATGAACGATGTGGAAATTAGGTAACAATGAGATAAAACTATTTACCAATAAATAAATTGTCATGGTTGTGGTTGTGGTTGCTGTGCATATCTTTCTATACAGCAAGATAAGCAGGTTGGCCCGCTCAGTAAAAGGATGGGTGACCGCTAATCATTAAGGCTGGATGGCAGCGACAGCGAGAGAAATTATTAAGTTTGTATGAAACCGCGACAAATCGCTCCGCTGCCCGCTGCTGGCGGCGCGTCGAGAACGGCCCGAATGCCCCGCGTCGCTGCCTGCGCCGACGTGCGTTAAGAAGACAGTCCCAGGTGAGGTAGACATGCATACAGTGGTCCTTTGGGTTTACCAGAAAACGTTTCCCCACTCTAAAAACTCCGACATCCGCCAACCAGCACTGGACTAGCTTGGTGCCCTTAACCTCCTGTCACCCAGGAGTGAGGCCCATGGCACTACAGTGGGCTCATTAAAGATGATTGTTGTGATGATCATGATGTTAATTTATGAAGACTGCGTGATATATAATAAGACTGTATGAATACTTATGTCCAACAAAAATCGCATAATCTTTTCTTGAAAAAATACTAAATTGCCTACTTAAATTTAAATTTAAGGAGTTTTGTTCCGAGTAAATGTAATTTACGAAAAATGAGTCTGCGTTCTTATTTACGGCAAGATGCCAATGCAATGTACAGTTTGATTTAAATATTAACCCTAAAGATAAAGATCTTAAGTAATACTTCATACTTTCATACTTCAAACTCTACTTGAAAGACATTTCAAAAAGCTGAAAACATAGTTTAATATTAATAAGCCTGACAACGCGGCTCACTAACTATTCTTGATACTTGTAGCAAACTATCCATGACAAGGGTAGGCCTCAAAAGTTTCATGACCTTCATTAACAAGGGCCAAACTTTCAGAATATTTATTTTGATTTTCTATTTCATTTGTGTATCTACGTACATATCTAAAAATAAACATTTGTCAAATGATCTGGGCAGATTACATTGCCTTTGATTGTATTTTACTCTCGACAGAAATTTTACTAGTGAGTTTACATGACTTAAAAAAAATGTTTTATTTACACATAAGTTACCAATAACTTATGGAATAATAAAGAACTGAGTTCAAATTTTCCACAGTATTTAAAACACATTGAGACTATTAGTACTTCATCAATAATGCTTGGTGGTAGGATCCCGTCAGGGTCCGACTGGCTAGCGACCACCCTTCATATAAAACATGACGCCAAACATTACCGCTCCGCCGGCGGTGATATGTTCCGGCAATGAAGAAGAGCCAGTTCTTTCCTAGGCCCGTGTGCTTTCGTCTTCGACGTCATCTTCCCTTACCATCAGGTAAGATTGAGGTCAAGCACGGTTTTAGTTTTAAATAAAATAAAAAGAAAAACATATTAACTAACAATTCAATTTCATATCCCCATAAAAATACCTGAACCTAAAGTAATTTCAGATTTTTCACAGCAAAATTTTTAATTTAATTTAATTTCAGAAGACATCAAAACATAGGTACGAAAATACCACATTTTTTTACTTGAAATTAAAAACATGAAAAACTTGCTGCTACCAATTTTTTCACAGTAACCATCAAAGTCCTCCAACTGAGATAAAAGACGGGGTTTTAATAATTTCTGTTCACACAAAAACCCGTAAAGGAAAAGTATCTTCCTTTTTCCAATTCACTTAACTTTAATAAGACTTGTGGTGATTTTTTCGTGCATAAACAACGACTTGGATACAAACTTATGTTAACTGAATTTGTTTGTTTATTTGGTTGGTTGAACACGTTAATAATATAACCACCGGTCTGATTAAAAAAAAAAAATTAATATTTGATAAGTGTGGGTCTGGTCTAAGTAGTAAGTGTAAAGGGTTAAATTTTAAAGATGGCTTCACAAGTATCATATTTCAAATCCGTCAACCATGTAGTTTTGGTGCTTACTTACTTATTTTTTTCCTATGGTGATGGAAAAACCTAAGTATGGATTTTATAACCTAGGTGCTTAATAGATAAATTGTCTTCTTGCAAGTGCATAATACGAGAAGTCGTCGTGGCGCCGTGGTTACTGTGTGTATCATACGATATCACAGATTAAGCAACATTCGGCGCGGCCGGTACTGGGATGGGTGACCGCTGACCATTCATTTCTCACGACGACTTCCGTGCTTCGGAGGGCACGTTAAGCAGTCGGTCCCGGGTGCTGTATACAGTAGTTGTTAGGGTTTGTCAGAAGCAACTTTAGCGCCCTGAAAATTTTGGCATCCACCACCCAGCACTGGGCCAGCTTGGTGGTTTATGGCCTATATCTCTTCGTCACGCTAGTGATGATGATGATGATGAAGTGCATTATTTGATGACATTAAAGTGCTGTTTTTAATTATTTTTGTCCTGGAACATTATAGGATGGTAATGCCGGCAGCATTTAAGAATTTAGGTAGGTCTTTTTAACACTGAGAACTTATTTCAGGACATGTAATGTTGTAGTAGGATATTCATTTCCTGAAACAATGGAACAGGGGATGCTAAGAATCCCTAGTTTCGTCCATTTCACAACAAATACTTTTGGCCATGGTACCTACGTGGTAACATACTACGTTGGGACATTGCAGACCGACAAAAACATTCACAGCCAAGCTTCTGAAAGAAAATTATATTTAATATCAATTTACGAACTGAAATACCTATAATAAAGTAATAGGTGTGTAAAGTAATAAACAAGTTCTGGTTCTTGTACAATCACGTTTCGTCTTTGCAAACGTCACCTTGAGTTAGAGAACTTGGAAATAGTTGCGAGCGGGTTGTAAAATAGGAATCGGGGTCGGAGAATAAATTTACTTTTAAAAACTTGTAATGTTACAACTTAATGTACTACATTGGTTGAAAAGTTCGCAGCCTGGCCATTAAAAAAAAAAATTTTGTTATTATTTCTGCCGTCATTTTGAACTGTCATTATTCAATTGTCAGCCCGCGAATTTTCAATTTGATATCTTGTTTAAATAAAATTTTACGAACAGTATAAATACGTGTGTAGAACAAATTTTCACTAATGGAGAAATTTGAACAACGTGCTGTGATTAAATATTTGTTTAAAAAAAGATTAACACCAAAGGAGATCCATGATGACATGCAAACAACATTAGGGGAATCTGTCCCGTCTTATACCACTGTGAAAAAATGGGTTGCAGAATTTAAACGTGGACGAGAGAACATCGAAGATGACCCTCGCTCCGGCAGGCCAATGACGTCTACGACCGAAGAAAACATCAATAAAGTGTGTGATCTCATATTGAAAGACCGTAGATTGACTATCAGAGAAATTGCAGACACTATAGGCATCTCATATAAACGAACGCAAAACATCATTGTCCATGAACTCGGCTTTTCTAAGGTTTCGGCTAGGTGGGTCCCCAGATTGCTTTCAGTAGAGCAAAAGCGAATTCGACTCACGATTTCTCGCGACTGTTTGGAGATGTTCGAGGCTGATCCACAAGGTTTTCTTGACAGATTTGTGCCAATGGATGAAACTTGGGTTCACCACTATACCCCAGAATCAAAACAACAATCCAAACAATGGAAAAAATCAGGTGAACCGACTCCGAAAAAAGCAAAGGCAATTCTGTCGGCTGGCAAGGTGATGGCATCGGTTTTTTGGGATGCTAAGGGTGTCATTATGGTGGACTACCTTCCAAAAGGCGAAACAATAAACTCTGCGTACTATAGCACCCTTCTGCGCCGTTTACGTGAAGAAATTAAACAGAAACGCCCAGGATTACTGAGAAAGAAAGTGTTGTTTCACCAGGACAACGACCGAGTCCACACGTCTGTCGAGTCTATGGCTCAAATTCGTGATTGTGGTTTCGAATTGTTGCCACATCCAGCTTATTCTCCTGATTTGTTACCTTCGGACTTTCATCTGTTTCCAAACCTGAAAAAACACCTCGGTGGGCAGAAATTTTTAACGAATGAAGAGGTCGAAGCCGCTGTTAACCTGTATTTTGAAGACCTTGAGGAATCTTTTTTTAAAACAGGTATGGAAGCTCTGGAAAGCAGATGGAAGAAGTGCATAGAGCTAAATGGAGATTACGTCGAAAAATAAAAATATTTTTGTATGTACTTTATTCTGTTTTCTTGACTAGGCCGCGAACTTTTCAATCCACCCTCGTAGGTTCTACAAAATATTTCACTGTTAAAATGCCGTTTTAATTGTGAGTTCTAAATATTAATCTATATACTTGTATATTTTTTTATTAATAAATTAAAGCCAATAAAGCTAAGTGATGTATATGTTGCTAAGTTAATACTTATTTTTTTGTAAAACACTTTGTTTAATTTTTTATTGAAAATAAAATATATTAATTTTTATTTAATAATTTTACAATTTTCCAAAACTTAAGTCATCAAAAAAATCGAGTAGGTACACAGAAATCTTTGTTTCATTCTTTTAGTTTTACTTGCTTCACAGATATTATTTTGATAGGTTTTTTATTTGATTTTAGGAACGTATCCTCCAGACTCCTAACATTCTCATTAATGTGATATTCTTTCTGTTACATAACTTCCTGAAAAATTCAAGTTCTTTATTACATAAGTATTTCGAATGAAACACATAAGGAACTCAAAAGTACAGAGTTATTTGAAGGTGATTTTCAAATGTGTTTAAAACAGAGAGAAAAATTCCGAGAAGAAAATGATTCGCAAAAAGTATAACGCCAATAAAACTGCGCAAAATAAGCGAAGTAATTACCTGAAATACATCTAAAACCGATAAAAAATCTAAAGATTCATGTAAATTAATTGTTCGGCTGTTCTTTATTTTTATTTACGAAATCCTGTCGACACAAATTGAATGCCAACTCAGTAAGAAGAAACATCATATTTATGAACAGGAATCTGAAAATGTAATATTATTACGTCTTGGAAGAAAACATCAGCATTTGTCTTACCTTCGTCAAAATGAAGGTCAGGTGTTCCAACGAAATACATGAAAAAATGGGTAGCGGTTTTCTTATTTGAATGTTTTTATTTGGTTATGTTATCTTATGGAAGTTTATACCTAAGTAATTCGACATTATTTTTTTGTTTGAACGAAACCTAAACACAGTTTGTACAGTTTTAAACCATGCTGTATTTAAACCTTGAATAATGTACACACTATTAAAAAACCCTTCCATGCTGGACTGGGAGCAAAAGAAAAACGTAGAATGTGCCAGCTGCTTCTCTTCCCGGGCGTATTGTAAAAGTCAGTTACAGGACAGAGGTTTTAAAGGCGTTTTTGTGGGCGACAGGCTGACCCCCTGTCACTACAATAGTCTTTTTCCATCTTTATAATTCGTCCAAATTTGTCAAACGTGACATCAGATGGTCTTGTAACCTCTGGTGTTCTGCGTAAACCATAAGGGATACAGGCGTGACGTTATGTATGTATGTACTATTAATAACAATCACTTGCACGTGGCCAGGATACAAGTAACTATCTACGTTGCTTGAAGGGGTAGCGAACGAAGTCGCGAAGGATGAACACAGAAGGAAAATAATATTAGGAAGGCTGATGGCCAGCCAGGCAGTCCCTGAATAGACCTCCAAACTTTGCGGTGCCAATACTGGATAAGAGTGTCGTTAAAGGTGACTAATCTGAAACTCCGGCTTAGTGGTAGGAACCCTTCAGAGTTGACTAGCAATCACCTTGTATACAGGGTGTCCAAAAAGTACTTTGGAGAAAAATATCCTAGAAACTACTACTGTTCCCGATTTGTCTACAAAAAGCCGTTTTTTATTTGTAGTTTTACCAAAAAAATCTAAATATTTAAAGAAAAGCGCGCGCCTATCCAGATAACGCGTGCGCCTTAGGATCAGCTGGGAGATATTTACATTGTACTGTTGTGATTTTGAGCTTTGAGCGCACGTGACAGTAGAACTTATTTAAGATGGGTAAGACTTATTTGCACATAGCTTTAGATTTACATTAGAGGTACATTGAACTATTGAGTTGATTTAGTTAATTACTGTTAAAAGTTTGATTCCAATTTTCTACTTTTATTTTTTTTTATCAATTGTTTATTTATGTCTATTATGTAAATACCTCCCAGCTGATCGTAAGGCGCGCGCGTCATCTGAAAGGTCGCGCGCGCGCGCTTTCCTTGAAATGTTTGGGTTTTTTTATGAAAAAAACTATAAGTGCAAATAAAAACGGTCTTATGTATCCGAATGGGTAAGACTAGCCCAATCTAGTATATTTTTCTCCAAAGGAATTTTTTAGACACCCTGTATAAAATCTGCGGCAAATTGGGCAAATATCACCACTCCAGTGGTGAAGTATTTTGGCAATGGCTAATGAAAAGTAAGTTACTTATTGAACCCGTGGACTGTCATCTTTGACTTTATCTAAAAACAATCATAAAACAATAAAGCCTTAAACTATTTGATATACATCCTCTTACGTAAACTTTTTAATATCCAAACTCACTTAAGTTTAAATACAAAAAATGAGAAAATCAAATTCAACTTGGGCTAAATTTAATTCTCGTGTTATAAATCCAAAAATTCAAAAAATTCAAAAAGTTTTATTCATCTTAGGAATTTCACAAAACACTTGATGAAGTCAGTCATCACATACTTCGGCTTTAACTAGTTGTTGATAGTTGTTAAATAAGATATTACAGTAGACCAAGAGACAAAAAAAGCCAGCGGAAAAAAACTCTTGGCACTCTTTTTCAGTCAGAATTATCAAATTAATACAAATAGGTAGTACAAATTGACCGTGACATGAAAAAAAACAAACACAAGACAGCTAATTGTGAGAGCCAATGTCATGCCACAACCAAATTGCTTACATAGCAGATGCAATGAGCTATGGATGCACAATACGAACATGACATACTGGGACCAGAGTATTTGAAAAAGAATGGAATAAAATAGTCATAGTATCATTAGCAAAACGACCTGGCACCGCTAGCAGCACCCGTTCACGAGTTAACGCAAGCACCAGCCATCACCCTCCTCAACCATATTTTAGGAAAGAGGGTGACCCGATACCCGACGCTACCACTAGCCATGCCGCCTGAGGGAGCATGACGTTCTTGCTGTTGTCTTGACAAGAAAATAAGTGAGTGGGACAGTCACCAGCATGTCATATATATACCGCACAGCCAAGCCGTAAACAAAATTATTAAGTAATTGGAAACTTTTAGAAATATCCTGTTGTGCTTAATCCCATGCGTTTTTATCATCTAAGTAATCTTTAGTTTTATAATACGCTTTTCGAGATAGACTGTTTTTAATGATTGATTTAAATTTATTGAATGGCAGGGATTGAATTGACTTCGGAATTCTGTTATATATACGTATTGACATTCCAATAAATGATTTGCTGCTTTTAGCCAGCCTTAATTTAGGAAACGCTAACTTATGGTCGTTCCTAGTTCTTACAGAGTAATTTGTATCATGATTATCTTTCCTAGTTTTAAATTTATTACTATTCTTATAAATATACATAATGTTTTCATAAATATATTGTGATGCAAGGGTCAAGATACCAATCTCTTTAAACTTTTCTCGAAGAGATTCTCTGTTTCCAAGTTTATACATTCCACGAATAGCCCTTTTCTGCAGTGTAAATATCGTGTCAATATCTGCGGCATTGCCCCAAAGTAGGATGCCGTAGGACATTATACTATGAAAATAACTAAAATACACCAGCTTCGCTGTATTAACATCAGTCAATGAGCGAATTTTCTTTACCGCGAACGCTGCAGAACTAAGTCTACTCGCTAGTTGTGAGATATGGGCGCCCCATTGCAATTTAGAATCTAAGGTAATTCCAAGAAATAAGTATTTATAGTATTTATGAGTGGATTATACTTTTCAGGGCCTTGCTAGACAAACTTCATTAAATTATTTTGATTGGTAAACAAGTTTATGGAGAAAGTTTTCAATCATTGTCCAACTTTTACTAAGCTTGTAAAATTGGATAAGTTATTTTTAGCGTGTTTTCTTGCAATGTTGTTGAATTTTATCAAGTCGTCAATTCGATGAAGGTGATATAAAAAAATAAATAAAATCCCCAGACAATCACACCAAGTACATGGCCCCAAAGTAAGCATAGCTTGTGTTATGGGATACCATATAGCGAACTAGGGGGGAACCTAGAATATAAATACATAAATAGATAAACACCCAGACACGGAAATTTTTTTTTTCTGCTTCCGTGCGGGGATCGAACCCGCAACCACTGGCGTCTGAGGCAGATAGGTTTACCCCTACGCCAAAGTGGTCGCCAATATGAGATCAAGATCCCAGTATGAAAAATTTTAGAAACCTGAATTTGGGATGTGTACTGAAAAATGTGATGACATTGGGAAAACAACAAATTAAATTTCGAAAAGGGCTTGCCAAAGCACACTCTTTAAACATTTCAAAATAAACAATCAATACTGCAACACCAACAGATCGCTCAAATTAAACCGAATATACATAGGAGAAATACCTCGAAAATTGGCATACGTATACTGTGTATGCCAATTTTCCACAAGTCAACTTACTAAAAGTCTTCGAGTATTTTAATATTACCGTAGGAGTGTGCTGAGGAGGTAATTATGTCTTGTGACAGAAAACTAACATCAAATTTCCTGTTGATTCATTCATAGTCATATTCTAACTCTAAAAAACTAACTCAACAACTAATATATTGAAAAAAGTACCTTTGATTTATATAAACTCAAACCCCTACAAACTCAGCACACATGGACTCGTGGACTTTTGGTATACCTATTAATCTTGGTTCCATGACTATGCCAATTTTCAAACCTGCGCAATTTTTTTCCTTTTTCAACCGACTTCCAAAAAAGGAGGAGGTTGTCAATTCATCTGTATGTTTTTTTTTTGTGTCTTTGTTACACGATTATTTCCGACAATTATAAATTGATTTTAAAAATTATTTATTTTCATATGATAAGAAATACTTCATAGTTGGTCCCATATACATTTCATTGAAATCGGTTGTGTAATTCATTGAAAATTTAAATTTTTTTAAGCAATATGTATGATTTTGGAGAATGTTGACGCTGATGACATTCTAAATCGGCCACAGTTTTGTAGTGAAGTCAGTTTTTTTAATGCTCTGCATTCGTAGATTATTTGCATTATGTATTACACAAATTTTCTCGGACTACAAACGTCTGGTTTCAGAGGTAGTTTCAAATATGCAGCCTACAAACATTTACCACCTACTTATTTACCAAAATTTATGTAAACAACAACCTGTATAGGTACTACTTCACCACAATTTGAAGCCAAATAGCAATCACTTGTCGAATTGACATACAATTACATAAACAGGTTAATGATGCAAACATACGAGATACGCTTTCAATTCTACGTATAGGTAAATATTGTTATTTGCTTTGAACCGAAGATTACATGTGAATTCATTTATTCATGTTTGTGACTTAAATGTGGATACTAAGGTATTTAACTGTGATGGTAGATTAATGGAACGAGTATCTTCAAATAAAAAATACTTACACTGGATTTTATCTTTTTTACATTTTAATTTGAATTTCAGTGTCATCGTCGGCGCAAATAAAATTCGGGCTTGTCCATAAAGAGCTCACAGTTGGGCTCTCTCTGCGTCAAGTATTAAAGGTATTTTTAGGTATTTAAGCTTTAACTTTGTAAAAATCTAGGGAAAATTTGGGTATAAAACAACGTGCAGCTTCTATGTTGAACTTAAGATGCTTTTTTGTGGACGCTTATTTACAAAAAAATACTTACGGTAAAATATTACTTACTCGTCGACTCTGGGAAAAAAGTTAAGTATCAAAATAAATAGATACAAAATTTTCTATTTAAATTAAAAATAATTAAATTATCAAAGAAAGAACCAATCTTAGAAAGCTAGCTTCCATTGTTTATTTTGCAGGGATCTCATCAAAATAAGAATATAATCAACACGACCTGATCCTTTTACTGCGATTTATTCAAAAAATGCAATACTAAAACAAAGCATCACCAATAAACCTAAGCGACCCCTTACTTGAAGCCAGATAGCAATCACTTGTCGAATTGACATACTATTACATAAACAGGTTAATGATGCAAACGGCCTATCGGCATATTGACGACCGCTGGTGTAGGGGAAACGTACATTGCCTTCTACGTCAGAGTTTCTGGGTTCGAATCCTGGCGGCGACGGATATTTGTGTGATGAACACAGATATTTGTCGTCAAGTCATGGACGTTTATATGTTTATTTAAGTTTATTTTCTGGGACTGAAAGAAAAACATAGAATGTGCCAGCTGCTTCTCTTTCCGGGCATACTATAAAAGTCGGTTAAGGGACAAAGGTTTTATTGGCATTTTTGTGGGCGATAGGCTGACCCCCTGTCACTGCAATAGCCTCTCGCAATCATTATAATACCTTGTAGGAACATGTAATTGTTTGTAAATATATTGTATGTTTTTAATTTGATTGTCATCTTTTAGGATTAGGTTTTTTGACATTTACCCGTCTCGCTTCCCTGCTCGTTCATGACTGGCTAGCGGCATGCTGAGGCCCGAATATTTATACATGTCACTATTTATAGGTGTGAGACGGAAGAAGTTTAGCGAGAGATCGATGTTGTCAAACAAGATAACTCGCCTTTGTGATATAGCCCTTTGTAAATAGATTTTTAAGTATAAGTATCAAAATTGAATATCTCGCCTTTATGACCCCACTAGTGTACATAGCTTTTTTGTATATATATATATAGAATCTTTTTGACAATAAATATCGTATTCTGGAAATCAACTTTCTTTTACTCCGAATCCCTGAAGGACCTCACAATGGTGACCCCGATGAACCAAGAAGCCAAAATTAATGAAGAAGCAACCTTCTCCGTCGCGCCCGTATCCATCCAGTCGAAGATACTGCCATTTTGGAGAGAACATCCTCGGCTGTGGTTTGCGCATTTCGAAACGTTTATCGACCCGCAACACATTAGCGACGAACAGAAGTATAGATACGTTACAAGGCGACGTGCAGCAAGTTGGGGATATTTTGCTCAACCCTCCGCCGACCGGAAAATACCCTGCATTGAAAAATAGACTACTGTCCGTGTATCAAGAGTCAGAGTCACGCCAATTACAGAAGTTGCTGAGTGGACAGGAGCTCGGAGACCAAAAGCCTACTCAATTGCTGAGACGAATGCGCGACCTGGGAGGCAACATAATGCAAGACGACGCATTAAAAGTACTATGGCTAAACCAGTTGCCAACATCTGTACGAGCAGTTTTATCGGTAAACGAAGAGTCCTCGCTAAATACTCTCGCTAGCATGGCCGATAAAATGATGGAACACCTGGACCCACAAATAAATTCTATTGCCGCAAATACAGATGAAACAAGATTCGACCTACGCTCGAAGCAAATAGAATCTTTCTCGAATTGGCTTTGCAGATACCACTACCGTTTCCGCAATAAAGCTCGAAAATGCGAATCACCTTGTGCGTGGAAAAACAACGAGAAAACATCGGAAAACTAGATACGACATCGAGAGCGGCGGACATCGGTGTCGAAGAATTGTCTCCAACTAACCGCCTAAGCGTCACCGACCGACAAAGTGGTGAACGTTTTCTTATTGATACTGGAGCCGAGATCTCAGTCCTAGCTGTAAACACATCTCAACGACTATACACGTCATTAATGAAAATCATCCGTACAGCGACATATTGAAACAATACACAGAAATCCAGAGATTCCTATTAATGAAGAAACCGCCACCTCACGACGTGACGCATCATCTCGAAACAACAGGACCACCTATTTTCGTGCGCCCCCGACCATTAGCACCTGATAAATATATCGAAGCAAAGAAGGAGTTTGAACGCCTAATGGAGATGGGAGTTTGTCGTCCATCACACAGTTCGTGGGCAAATCCAATGCACATTGTTAAAAAGAAAAACGGACAGCTGCGCATATGTGGAGATTATCGCCGCCTAAACGCGATGACAGTTCCTGACCGGTATCCTATCCCCAGGGTACAAGATTTCACATTCAGACTACTCGGCACAAAAATATTCTCAAAACTTGACATTAAAAAGGCCTACTATTGGATACCGATGAGAAGCAATGAAGATTCACATAAAACAGCGATAACAACGCCTTTTGGGCTGTTCGAGTTCACTTCTATGACATTTGGACTTCGAAATGCAGCCCAGACGTTTCAACGTTTCATGCACCAAGTACTACGAGGCATGGACGAGTATTCATTCTCTTACGTTGATGATATATTAATCTATTCGAAGAATGAAACAGAACACAAGCGCCATCTACACTTAGTTTTCAAGAGACTTAGCGAATATGGTCTAAGTATAAACACAGACAAATGTGAATTCGGAAAACAAGAAATAGACTTTCTCGGATATCATGTAACACCAGACGGCATTCAACCACCTGAAGACAAGACTTCCGCCATATCATCATTTCCGAAACCAAACACAATTGAAGAGTTACGAAGATTTCTCGGAATGATTAATTTCTACAGAGACGCGTTAGCAAGTCAAGCTGAAAAACAATTAGAACTTAACAAATTATTGAATAACTCGAAACGGAAAGATTAGACGCCAATCAAGTGGACTCCAGCAAGCGAAAAAGCGTTTGAACAATGTCGTGACAGCATCAAACAAGCGGCTACATTGTCTCATCCCATCCCTGGAGCCAAGTTACACATATTTACGGACGCGTCTGACATCAGTATGGGAGCCTTATTGCAACAAAAACAGGATTCAATATGGCGAACAATTGCATTTTATTCAAAAACTCTCAGTGAAGCCCAGAGAAAATACAGCGTGTACGATCGCGAATTATTAGCTATTTACACGTCTGTAAAACATTTTAGAAGATACATAGAAGGACAGGAAGTCATCATACATACAGATCACCGACCACTCACGTACGCATTAACGAAACCACCGAGCAACAACGATACGCCAAGAAGAGAGAGATAGTTACAATTTATAAGTCAATTTTGTTCTGAAATCGTGTATGTAAAGGGAGATGACAACACAGTTGCCGACACACTGTCAAGAATAGAAGAGCTAACAATTCCTTCAAAATTAGATTATAATCAACTTGCTAATGATCAAGAAACTGATAAAGAACTTCAGGAACTGAAAAGTTAACAAAACTTGAAATTTGTCATGATAAGCTTGCCAGGCATTACTAAGAAAATCGCATGCGAGATGTCTACTGAAAACCCGAGACCGTATTTACCAGTTTCAATTCGTAAAACTGCATTCAAAGCGTTGCACGAATTAAGCCATCCGGGAATCTATACATATAATAAAATGGTAGGAAAGTCAAAACTGTACATTGAATATTTTTTTAAAAGAATACTTGGGGTATGATCTACAATCGAAACAGAAACAAAAAATATAGTTTTTAGAATTTTTGTCTGTTTGTCTGTTTGTCTGTTTGTCTTTCCGGGATAAACTCAAAAAGTACTGCATGGATTTACTTCAAATTTGGCATGAAGATAGTTAAGAAGTCGGGTCAACATATAGGCTACATATTATCACGCTAGCAGTGTTATAATCGTAGGTGCGTTTGGTGCTGCATAGCGTTCACGCAGACGACGTCGCGGGCAGCAGCTAGTTCTAAATACAAGAAAACAGATTGCCGAACGATACTTCTGGCCAAATATGAATACAGATGTAGCAACTTGGACCAAAGCCTGTCTTCAGTGCCAGTCAAGTAAAGTACATCGTCATACAGTTACACCATTGGGACAGTATGAAGACTCTGCACGATTTGATCACCTACATGCAGATATCGTCGGTCCACTACCACCTTCCGAAGATTGTACATACATCGTAACTATGATTGACCGTCGCACCAAGTGGCCGGAAGCAGTACCAGTAAAAAACATTACAGCAGAAACAGTAGCGCGAGATATATATGAACATTGGATATGTCGGTTCGGTTGCCCGCTAAAAATTACAACCGATCAAGGCAGACAGATTGAGTCAAAATTATTTCACACATTGATGAAAAAGCTAGGAGTTTCCCGCCTAAGGACTACAGCTTACCATCCGCAATCGAACGGGCAAGTCGAACGCTGGCATCGGACATTAAAAGCCGCGTTAACAGCACGTAGCTCTAATACAAGTTGGACGAAAGAGATAGCAACAGTATTACTGGGATTACGAGCCTCACTTAACAAGAACTTAAGCATGAGTCCAGCTCTATATACATACGGTATGACGTTACGTTTGCCAGCGGACTTTTTCATACCCAAAGCAAACAACAGCGACGAGCCAGCTGAATACATACGTCAAATAGAAGACACGATGACGTCACTCGCACCTAACTCATACAACAATCAACGCACGCCGTTCGTTCATAAAGACTTTTCGACTTGCACACACGTCTTTGTTCGAGTCGATTTAGTCAGAAAACCATTAACACCGCCATACGAGGGTCCTTTCAAAGTACTTGAGAAGCATGAGAAGTATTTTAAGTTACAACTGCACAATCGTACTTCGGTTGTATCGTTGGACCGTCTCAAGCCCGCTTACTTCTGCAACGAAGAGGACGCCGAGTACGTCGCTTCATCCCCGGGCCAACTACATTGGACACTCCCGGCGCAGAGAGCACCAGAACGGCCAGAGTGCACTGCGGCGGCAACGGCGACGACTACCACATCACCACATGCACCTGCGACAGACCAGCAGCCCTACGTGACGCGTTTCGGCAGAACAGTGCGCAAAAATGTACGCTTCACTTGAGGGGGGGTGATGTAGGAACATGTAATTGTTTGTAAATATATTGTATGTTTTTAATTTGATTGTCATCTTTTAGGATTAGGTTTTTTGACATTTACCCGTCTCGCTTCCCTGCTCGTTCATGACTGGCTAGCGGCATGCTGAGGCCCGAATATTTATACATGTCACTATTTATAGGTGTGAGACGGAAGAAGTTTAGAGAGAGATCGATGTTGTCAAACAAGATAACTCGCCTTTGTGATATAGCCCTTTGTAAATAGATTTTTAAGTATAAGTATCAAAATTGAATATCTCGCCTTTATGACCCCACTAGTGTACATAGCTTTTTTGTATATATATATATAGAATCTTTTTGACAATAAATATCGTATTCTGGAAATCAACTTTCTTTTACTCCGAATCCCTGAAGGACCTCACAACCTCATTAGTCAAACGTGACATCAGTTGGTCTTATAACCTCTGATGTTCTGCCTACCCCATAAGGGATACAGGCGTGAAGTTATGTCATGTATGTAAAAAATATGTATTTATTCAATATGTGTTTTTATATATTTTTGTATGTTTATATATTTCTTAAGTATATCAGTTAACTAGTATCCATAACACAAGTTCTTTAAGAAACTTAATTTGGGCTAGATAATGTTGTGTGAGTGTCAGAAAAATATTTATTATTTATTATAATCTTTTGATTCAATGTGTGGGTAAATATTGTTGTTTGATTCGAACCAAACATTTTTTTTTGTTTGTGACTAAAACATGGATACTTAAGGTATTTGACTGTGGCCAATGGAATGGATTAATGGAATGAGAGTATCACCAAATAAATAAATAAACGGGATTTTCAACCGACTTCAAAAAAAGAATTCGTTTGTATGTTTTTTAAGCTATTGCATAGCTTCTATCGCGGGCCTTGAGCGTAGGGACCGAATCCAGAAATTCCGTAACGAAAAACACCTGAGTTTACATGTGGGCTTTAATAAACAATCAGCGCCATCTACTAGGAACTTGTAGATCGAGAGGCATCCATTCTAGGCAACATGACAATTTTTAGAGTTGACAGGTAAATAAACAATAGTTGACTTACATAACAAATCCTTTATTTCGCTAATCAAAGTAAGTCGATGAGTGGTCGAGCGGTAACGTCAAAAGGTTCCCGATCAAGAGTTACGAGTTCAAGCCCTGATAATTGCATTGACATGAGTTCTTTTTTATGTTTTTCTTTTCTGTTTTTAAAATTATAAATACATTTTTTTAAAGTTTTTTTAAGTTTTTTATATTGGAAGCTTACTTTGTTTTTAAGAGGATTAAATAAAAGAAAAGGCAATTACAAACAAATTGATTGATTGACTAAGTTAAACAGAAATGATGACAACAAAAAACGACATTAAAAAAATTTACAAATGTAAAAAGAAATGGAAATGGAGAATATTATAATTGAAAACATTGGCTTAAAAAAATAAGTTAGACAATTATCTCGACAAGTGCACTTACTCAAAAATATGTGCACCAAAACGTTTGAAACTAAAATCTACGAAACAAAACAAAAAAAGACAAAAAATTGTCGTCGGCAGACAATAGCTAATACACACAATGAAAACGTAGAGAAATTACAATCATTGCCACCATCACCATCGTACTCACTATCATCACCATTGAAGGAGAGTAACAAGGATTGTCTACGAGTGGAACCGGAGTCCTCACTACTAAAAACAAAAAAAAATCTCCAGGCAGTGGAAGAGGATAAGGTATTGGTGACATCTAAGAAAAATAGACATGAAGAACACAGAATCTTTGTAATTGGTGGACAGCAATGTAAAGGTCTTCGTAACAGATTAGTAAGATCAAGATTTAATAATCCTTACGAAAAATATGAAGTTATATCTTTTACTAAACCTTACGCAAGCACTGAAGAAATATTGACGATGTTTAAGTGGTTTCACCCAAAAGAAGAGGACAAAATAATAATCTGCGTAGGTGAACACGACATAAACCCGACAAAAGTGTTGTTAGAAATATGTTTAATTTTAAATAAATATATTAATTGCAATATTATACTTCTGAGCGTAATTAAAAATAGATTTCTTAACGAAAATAAGTTGAATGACATGATACATAATTTAAGTAAAAACTTTTTTAATAGTAAATTCGTACGATTACAAGACTGCTTCTTACATATAGCAAACCATGTGTAGCAAACACATGGTTTGCTATATGTAAGAAAATAAATTTAATAATTGATGAATGTGATTATAGAAAAAAATGTCATTTACTAAGTATCATATTAAGAATAAACATTCAAAGGTTTAAAATATACATTCAAGTGCAGATTATAAATATAATTCAACTACTACTCAGGGTGTAACTAAAAAGGGAACAATTCCGTACAACTTTTTAAAAATAACTGAAAATAGAATAGACATAAAAATTGGACATTCAAATGCAAACTATAAATCTCATCCGAATACTACTCAGGATATAATTAAAAAGGGTCGATTCCGATAAATAAATAATTATAATTGCATAAGTTGACAAAAAATGCTATGCAATAGCTTTACCGCGGCAGTCTCCGAGTGCCACACGTCTTTTTTTTATATTTGTTACCTCAAAACTTGTGACTGGATTAATCAATTTTGATGATTCTTGTTTCATATGATAGAAGATTCTTCTCATTTAATCCCATATAAATTTCATTGAAATCTATTTAGTACTTCATGAACAATTTTTAATATGTATGAATTCGGAGATCCTTTACCTTGACGAGCTTATACTTCAGCCAAAGTTTTGACTTGAAGTCGGTTTTTTAATGCTCTGCATTCGTTGATTATTTAATTCAACGTTTTATTAAGTCAACGAGAGATACAAGAAAAGTTCAACAAAACAAGCGTAACAAAAAATCAACTTGCTTAAACTTCCGCGGATGGACTTAGGTGCTCTTTGGGTATTTGAGTTTTGTAATTTACGGTGTCTATTTTATCTAGTAAAAGTAGGTAGCCAACTAGTATAGTCATAGAATCCATTGGAATAAAGAAACGCCCTAATTTTAATAGAGAAGATGGACATTAAATCAGTAATGCCCTACAAAGCTCATACTACTGGAATATACCATAAAACCAGTGTGTAGAATCCTTTGTATTTAAGAATGACAAGATTTCAGTTTACGTTATTTCATGCTGGACTGGGAGCGAAAGAAAAACGTAGAATGCGCCAGCTGCTTCTCTTCCCGGGCATACTGTAAAAGTCAGTTAAGGGACAGAGGTTTTAAAGGCGTTTTTGTGGGCGATAGGCTGACCCCCTGTCACTACAATAGTCTCTCTCCATCTTTATAATACCTCCAAATTTGTCAAACGTGACATCAGATGGTCTTGTAACCTCTGGTGTTCTGCCTACCCCATAAGGGATACAGGCGTGACGTTATGTATGTATGTATGTATGAAGGCTTTTACTTTAATTTCGTGATGAGTCATCACTTTTGTAAAAATAGATTGACCCACAAAACTATTTATGAATATCAGAAACTTGTGCAAAACAATTCAGAGTTTTGAAAAGATCTTTACGATATTGTACCTAAAGCTTTTCTTTTTATTCACTGACATAATCCATCACTGCACCGTTGTTTATCCCTCAATCCTGGAACTTCTAAAATGTAGAGACTTTGGTCCGTATTGCCTCGTAAGCTCAACTTAGATGTGGTGCTATTGCATTATTTATCGTTCATTTACTGGCGAAACATTGACAGTATTGAATAAATTCACCCTGATACGCGGATATCTTTCTGTTAAGAATAAGGGCAAATGCTGGTTTTGTTGGAAAAGATGTTATGGAACCCATTTTATAAAGAATTAATTTTAAGGCATCACCTCTTGTAGGAGTTACAGGCAACCTCTCTACATCAATTTAAACAACTTTGTTCTACGAATTTTTACAAATCTTGATAAATAAAACAACAAAATGAAAACGTAAAAAAATTTGCTCTTCTGAAATAAAAATGAAAAAAATGTTGTCTGTCCGCTGCACGTGATGTTATTTGCCTACAAAAGGCAATACGCGTATGTACGCTCAGAGTAAATAGAGTTATTTCATAATACTGTCTTTAGTTTTCACGATTCATAATTCAACTAAAAATACTTTTAAACCGGATTAATCGCGTGTAATTTATATTGTACATTTTAACTCGACGACGTTTCGGTGTGTTTGCAGAGTCGCTCGTGACCACGGGGTCTGCAAAAAAATCCGGTTTAATGGTAATTTTATTAAGAGTTATTTCAGGTAAGAGGCAATAAATATTTTTATTTGTATGAGAACACTTAATCTGTAAATTTGAAAAAGTATTCAATGAGGAAAGTCATTTCAAAAGTCGGAGAGGAAATTTACCCTGTATAGAATCAAAAAACAAAATATCACGTATATTTTCTGTTAATAAAATCTTTGTTATTTACATTAATGCAAATTAATTATTTTGCCTCTATTACCATACTCGCTCAACTGTCAAATAGAGATGCAAAATGGAAAATAATTACATTTTAGTACAACGCGCGCCACAACATGGCGTATTTTCTGTTGTGTGTGTCTGCTTTCAATTAATCTTTTGCGTCGTTATTGTTCTTTCTCAACGTTGTAAAAAGACATTGAAAGGTTAATATGAATAGGAACAATGAGTAAAATAGGTGTATACGCATAATATTGTGTTCTGACTGGAGTATAAGGACTAGAATTTTATTCAAGTATCGGTTTCGTTCTTACATGTGTCAGACTCTTCTTTGGTAGGTATATCTTTGTTTAAAATTTTATTTGATTATAAGAAAGTTGGGTTCTTCTTGATTTTATAATTGATCTTAGTTATACATAGAATATTATACATAGAATATCCAAAAAATTATCTAAGTACCTAAATAAGCATCGAAGGTTTAGTGGAGATAACTTAATAAAAGTACTTCATAATATAAATAAACTAGCTGTTTTTCCGCAGGAATATCGGGGAATATAGCCTATGTGCTATTCTATACTGTATAATATCATTATGCCAAATTTCATTCAAATCCGTTGGGCTATTCTGTTGTGATTGAGTGATGTGATTCTGATGTGACACATCCAAACATCCGAACATTGTAGATTAGTAAGATGTTCTAGGTAAAATATTCTAGATATTTTAGTTCCCTAGTTCGCTACATGGTATCTCATAAGATAAGCTTTGCTAACTTTGAGGTAGTTGGTCTGATTCTCTGGGGATTCATGGAATTATTATTATGAATTTTCTGCATTCAGATAAAACATACTACCACACTAAAACTCCGCATTAAAGTTTTCATCTAAACTCTTACTCAAAGTTTTATACTTTGCTTAAACGACTAAATTACCTAAATATTTTAAATTAACTAAAAAAGTATCCATTACGTATTTATGATCTACGATTTTTTCAAAGACTACTTTATCCTAAAATAGATGCATAAAAAACTCAAGACAGGAACCGTGACAGACCGACACACATGTCTAAAACTCGAAAAAAAGAATGTCGTGTTCATGTCTATCAACAATTATTCCATCTGTCTATCTTTTATTAACGAGGTAGGTCCTATCGACGCAAGGGGACTATTTATCTTTCAGAGAACGTCAGCATCCAATTAAACATTTTAATACATTGGGCGTGACAGTAGAAGATTGCCGGGGATTGAGAATGTGTCAATGTTTTTGAAATGTTTCTTGTTACATAATAAAACTAGCTGTTGTACCTAACTCCGCTCGGTTGCAGTTTCGCTTGAAGCTGTTGTTGTCCTTGCAATATATATTTTTTTTAATAAACGGTAATAATGAAATGAAAGTGTACGAATTTAAAATTAGGGTCATCAATTCATTACGACAGATCCTGTATATTTTCACCAATAAAAACCGCGATAATTCAGCCCGTTGGCAGTGTATCACGATGTTCTATAGTCCTAATCAAGTTTGGTGGTTCCGAAGATTATTCTGAAGATCTGAAGTCTAATTGTTACTCGTAGCTTAATCCGCGTAGGGTAGAATGGGGTAATACCGGTCACGAGGTAATACCGGTCAGCATTCTAAATTACAAAGTCAAGTAGATATTTGCGTGCACACAGAGGCATATGAAACGCTAGCCATACTTAGCAAGCTGGCGTCGACCGCAGCTGAGTTTCCATCGCGCATCGAGGAAGAACGCAACTAATTTTATTTCTCGCCAAATCGTTATAATTTTTCGATTTTCGTAATTAAGAGGTAAGTTGATATTTTCACTGTATTCTAATGATTGGGTAATTTAAATATGTTGCTTGCATATTCGTTATCATAACAGAATATAGTTTTAAAAAAAAATACAAAGTGTTTTTTTGTTAAAAAATATTATTGAGAAAAATACGATGTTGGGTTATACCGGTATAATGATAGAGATTATAGCCGGTCAATACTAACCCCGAATCAGCTTCCTTTTTTTCAGATTCTTGCATTGTTTCTACAACAACTATATCAGAATTAATTAGTTTTGTGTTTAAAATTATTTTAGTGAATAAATGATGATTACTATTGGATGTATGATCATTTGCCTTAAGTGACTGGTGCCCTCTTATGAGTAAACGTTATTAATTATCCTTACGTCTCGACAAACATTAATTAATATAATAAATAAATTTAAAAAAAAATCCAATTAATGTAGTTTTACAAAGTACAGTGAATCGAAAAATCCCTGTCAATTTGATTACTACGAAAGTCTCCGATATTGGTAAATGCCCACTTCAAAATGCATACCTACTGCGTGATTACTAAAATATTCGTATTGTAAGGGCCGAACAGAATCGGAAAAGGGCAAACCCTTACAAGGCTTAGGTTAATGTATTAGTTTTATAAATATCAATAACTTATAAGCGCTATCGTAATTTTTGTAATAGTATTTTAAGAAAAGTTAAAGCTGACTATGACAAAATTCAACTTGCAAAAGCTGGAAAAGACAGTAAAAAAGTTTGGAAATACATAAAAAAAGTCACGTATACGTCCAAACATACTGAATCGTCCTCGAGTTTATTGCTATCCCATCCCTCCCCACTATCGGCGGCAAACAGTGCTAACGACTTTTTCAATAACATCGGAAAGACTTTAACAGAAAAGATTCGACAATTCTCCATCACACATAAAACTATTAATACTTACAATAACTCATCTTTGAATTCTTTTGTATTATTAAATACAGACGCAGCAGAGGTTGAAAAAATAATACTGGGGTTAAGGGATGACTGTGCTGTGGGTTGTGATAACATACCTAGCAAATTATTGAAAAAGTTCAAGCATTTCTTCATCCCTCCTTTAACTTTTATATTTCAAAAATGTCTCTCAGAAGGAATTTTTCCTACTTGTCTTAAAAAAGCCCTCGTAGTTCCTGTCTTTAAATCTGGTAACAAAGACCTAATAACGAACTATAGACCTATTTCCATACTACCCTCAATATCTAAAATATTAGAGAAAATAAAAAAGAACCAGCTAGTACGATATTTGGAAAATAAGTCTATCATCTCTAAGTCACAATTTGGCTTTAGACCAAACTTATCGACTTCTGATGCTATGCACGACTTAGTAGATTATATTGCACAGGAACTAAATAAGGGAAACCAGACTATAGGGGTGTTCCTTGATCTAGTCAAGGCTTTTGACTCGGTCCCTATTCCCATCCTGTTAAATAAATTAGAAAATGTAGGTATAAGAGGTAATCAGCTAAATATTTTAACTAGTTACCTTAGTAATCGAAGTCAATGCGTTAAACTAGGCAATATAGTTAGTTCTGAACAAAAAACCACCCCCTTCGGTATCCCCCAGGGTAGTATTTTAGGCCCCACATTATTTTTAATATACGTAAATGACCTTTGTAATCTGCAACTAGTACAAGGTAAAATAATTTCATACGCCGACGACACTGTTCTACTTTTTTCAGCTGACTCTGAACAAGACATTTTTAAACTTACTCAGAATGGCCTCAATATTGTGAATAACTGGCTTAAACTTCACCTACTTACATTAAACGCAGACAAAACAAAATATATTATGTTCACAATGCGGAAATCACACGCAGCACGAACTAATAGACCCCTGTATGCACATTGCTGCAATAACCTTGCTGACATTGCATGTGAGTGTCCTAGAATTACAGTAACAGATAAAATAAAGTATCTGGGTGTGGTTATTGATGGAACTCTTTCCTTTAGATATCACATTGAAGCTCTTAGTAATAGAATCCGTAAACTGATTTTCGTTTTTAAGAAAATCAGGTCAATTGCGGATACAAAACTTATCATGCTATTATAAAGCGCCCTGTGTCAATCTGTGATAACATATTGTATTACGGTCTGGGGCAGAGCTCCTAAAACCTCTCTACTTATTGTAGAAAGAGCTCAAAGAGCAATTCTTAAGGTAGCTTCTTTTAGGCCATACCTCTACCCTACTAACCTTTTATATAAATCATGCAATGTACTAACAGTCCGACAATTATTTATAACTAATACAGTACTTAAACAGCACACAGCACTTCAATACAGCACCAGTTCTACTAACAAAAGACGCAAGGATATTGTATGCTCAAATCGCACGCGGGTAGAATACACTTTGACTACACGATTTTATAAATTCCTAGGGCCATTATTGTATAACAAAATAAACGCTAAAGTGTACATATATCCCTTAAACGTAAGAAAGTGTAAAAAGGCTTTAAAAACAGTTCTTCAGGAATTGTCGTACGATGAAACCGAGATGCTACTGACTGTTATAAGTTAATTTTTGATAATGTTTGCATAAATGTGTAATTAGGTTTAATAAATGAAATAATTATGTAGGTAAATCTCTTAAATTTAAAATTGTCACAATTTCCTATTTTATTTTTATTTCTTGAGAATAGTAAATAGATTCTACTATGTTTGTATAAGTATAAGATCCATATTTTATTTTATTTTATCGAAGTTATATTTAATTTGAATGATTTTTAAATGTTATTTTCGCACGCTCCAGCCTGAAAAACAGGATTATCCTAGTTCAGGCACCAATTTTCTATCCTTCCTTGTATATTTAAGCCAATATTTGTAATTTATGCTTTTCTGAAATTAATAATCATTTTTATTTATTATTATTATTTATTTTATTTATTATAAAGGGTTACTCCCATGATTAGGTTACTATAGTATCGAACTAAAAATAAGCTATTTTATTTGTTCACAAGACCCCTTGACTACTTTGTACACAATATGTAATGAAAGATTGATCAATATTTTGTCCTGAGAGGATAAAAAACAAAAAATAGTGTTTCCGACGTCAAATATTCAAACCCGCTGCTTTCCAAATAGAAAAGCGCCAATTCAAATAGCAAAAATTCATCAAAGTGTTCCCAAACTACTAGAAGCGATCGTTTTCCCTTTCCAAACCCATTTTTACATTCCATACCGATCAAATCTTGCCGTTTCTGATGGCGGTAATAAATGGAGCCTCTTTCGGTATCCGGGTTACTTAGATTTGATACTTTGACATTTTTGACATTCGTTTAAGTGAGATTTTCTTATATTTTGTTTCAAATAAAAAAAAATTAAGAGGTTTTTATAGTATCAAGTAGAAACGTCTTTTCTAAACCTGATTGATGTGACTACGATAATTACAAACCTTACATAAAAATACCAGTTCAGATCTGGGAGATCTCTTCCTGTATGATCTAAGTATAGGTAGGTTTTATAAGTAACCGATGCTGTTAACAAGTTGTTTTGTCGACTCAAGGAGTTTGGACCCTACATTTTTATGGTTTTGAACCTCAAAGGAAAAACGGAAACCCATATGATATGGTCATTTTGTTGTACTTCGGTCTGCCTGTCTTTATATGTCTTTCAAGACCATTTTGATTAAAAGACATGAAGAAGTATCAAGGTGAAATAAAATATACAGCCGTTTTTACCAGGTACCTAATCAAATCCAAATCAGAATCGAAAACCCATTGGTTTCCTCTTAATCTAGCAATATCATCACAACTCTTTGTAAGCCCACTGCATGAGCTATGAGTCTATCCCTTGGGCGATGAGGAGATTTAGGCCGTTAAACACCAATCTGGGCCAGTGCTGGTTGCTAGATGTCAGGCCCTAACAACTACTGTATACATCATCCGGGACCGACTGCTTAGCGTGCCCTCCGAAGCAAGGACTTGTACGGACCACGTCGAGAGTTGCTTAACCTGCGATATCGATTGATGCAACTGCTCGAAAACGATTTCATTCAAGTTAAATGATAAAATAACTTAACGAAGAAAAAAAACATAATATTTAAATATAAAAATCTATTTATAAACATTTTACAATCAAACAACTTTAATTTTGACCACAAGAAATTCTGTTTCAAAGGTTTATTGTTTTAAAAAGGGTTAAAAGATCGTATATTGATAAAGTTTTTGTTTTAACAACTTCGCAAATTTAAAATACTAGCTGTTTCGCGCGGTTTTACCCGCGCAATTCCGAATCCCGCAAGGATATCAGGATAAAAAGTAGCCTATATGCTACTACTATCACTATGCCAAATTTCATCCAAATTCCTTGAACTCTTTTGCCGTGATTGAGGAACAAACATCCATACATCCAAACTTTCAAATTTTCAATACTAGCTGATTCGCACGGTTTTACCTGCGCAATTCTGATACCGCTAGGATATCGGGATAAAAATATCCCTATATGCTAATCCAGACTGTACACTATCACTATGTCAAATTTCATCTAAATCCGTTGAGCCGTTCTGCCGTGATTGAGGAACAAACATCCATACATCTAAACTTTCACATTTATGAATAGTATAGTAAGGTTATTAAAATTTGACATAAAATCTGAGAAATTAGGCGATGGAGCAATAAGAATCATTTTTTTAACCGAGCTAAGGTTTTTCATCTGTAAATAAATAATGTTAGGTACTATTTTCAAATAACTCAGAACTTCAAACCTTCAAAATGGAACGGTTGCAAGTGAAAATAAAACTCCTTCAACTATAAAACAATATTTACGCAATCCTAATATAAATGCTACTTTTATAAGGAGAGCATAACAATAACCACTCAAATATTTTTTCTCGGTTTTAATGGTGTTATTTTTGATAACATAGAGTTGCTGGTGAGGGCCTTTAATCCCAATAACTGGCTTTCTAGTTAACAGGTGAAGCCTTCATGAATATAAAGCTGACCACCGCTGTCAAAGAGGATGAAAATATGTCTTCCAATTTAAAAGGGATTGGGGTCGCGCAAACGGACAAATTTTGGATCGTGGAACTTGACGTTAGTGACAAGAAATTTGAATTTGGAAATACCGAAAAGGACAATAGAATTACAACATTAATCATGTTTTTTTTACTTAAGTATGTACTTATATTATCAGTGATTAAACTCGTGTTAGATTTCAATCTTATGGTAACTGAATATGAGGTAAGAGAATGACAGGCTCAGGAAGGAAACTGGTTTTTTAAAAAACATTGCCGGTACACACTATAAGAGCAGCATTTTTTAGCAACAGACCCTATATGGGTGGTTGCTTACCAAGCGACCACTGAAGGGGTCCTACCACCAGGGCGTCACTAGAACCACCAATAATTTTAAGATCCTTACTGTACAGTGATACGCAATAATGAAATTTGAATTGAATTGAATTTGAATAGTTTCGCTTTGTGCAGTATGCCGCGGGCGCGGAACGGGTGCGGGGGGAGATTCGATACTTGAAAATAGAGATCACAAATGTCACTAATTAAAAAATACTCAACTTACAGACAATATGGCGCCAAGGTAAACGTTTAATACGTTAAACGAACTAGAGAATATCCTTGTAAACCCCCATACCAGAGCCAGTTCAGAGAAGTTTGTTTCCTAAACCTGGCATTCGAACCTAGGATCTATTACGCCGCAGCTGAACGCTGTAATAGACAATCGTTTCTTATTTTTATGAAGATATTTTAAGTGGTTGCAAATATGTGCAATGGTTATAATTTTTTTTTTGACACCCTCACAACATCATCTAGCCCAAATTAAGTTTCTTAAAGAACTTGTGTTATGGATACTAGTCAACTGATATACTTAAGAAATATATAAACATACATATTGAATAAATATATATATTTTTTATTAGAAAATAAACTTAAATAAACATATGAACATCCATGACTTGACGACCAATATGTGTGTTTATCACACAAATATTCGCCGCCGCGCCGCCGCCGGGATTCGAACCCAGGACCTCTGGCATAGAAGGCAATGTACTTTACCCCTACACCAGCCGGTCGTCAAAAAGTCGGTTATACCTACAAGATAATACTTACAGAGTTTTATTTGTTTATTTTATTTTATTTGACTCTTTAACAATAAGTAAACCAAAAAGTACCTACATGGTAATAAAAATGCAATGTTGAAAAAGAAAATTTAAATAGATTACAAGAATACAAAGGAAACAATATTAGGAATATAAAAAAGGATTATTATTTTTGAGGCGACCAATAACTTATAAGACGGCTAACTACTTGGGGACAAAAATAATAGATGAGGTATTAAAAATAATGACTTGGCAGCTAATATTAACAGGAAGACGTAGTCGGTACGGTTAGGTGCGACGACGTGCGCAGCGAGGAGAAGCATGTTAGGCTGCATATAGTTGCTATAGGATATATGTGCTTTAGCTATATACGTGGATTATAGACTGTGCCAGGTTTGCTATTGTGGCGTCCTCCGACGTGACCCACAGAGAATCAATATATTATTTCCTATTCATCAAAGGTGCTCGATAAAATCAATACCAAGATAAAATCAAATCCAAATCCAAAAAATAACTGTCAATTTAAATTTAAACAAATGTAAGAACTCAATATAAAGCTGCTACTTTATAATTAAAATGCTTCTTCACTGTAGCTGCCAACTTAACATTTTTCCTACCCATTTTAATTATTTTTAAAACCAAAATTCAGATTTTTTGTCGCCGTGTTAAATACATGCCTATAAAAAATATATAAAATCGAAAAAAAACTAAATTTATTAATGAATCTAAAGACATAACTTTGACTACAAATAATTATTAATTCAATTTAATTTGAAGAATAAGAGTAGAATTTGAAGTAATGTCCATTGTAAATAAAATAAAATAAAAAAATATAATTTGATGTTATTAATGTTAGTTTTATTAAAATGATACTGATAATAATGAAAACAAATTATATTTTAGAATTACAATAAAAAAGCTTTTAAAACATGATCTTTATAATATCAGCATTAATTTGTGATCATTTGTGTCATTTACCTTATGTAAAACATACATTCGAGACAGGGCAGAAAACTTCCTCAAAGTATTACATTTTAAAGGGCAAGACAGTTCCTTATTGCTACTTTTTGGTATATTTCAGGGCTTATTTATTTACAAGGCAACTTATTATCATAAAAAAACACTCTCATAAACATACTTATCGTGAAATATTTTGCTTTTAAAAATCTATTTCTTTCCTACACTCGCATGCTCAATCTTAAGCCAAAATGTCACTTACTTTCAGGCAAGATTGATGATAAGCCAATTCTGTCATCGATAAAAAATACGAAACTGAAAATTTCCTTCAAATCACATAAAACGTCAATTTATAAAGCTCGCAAGTTTCAAAAGCGATTTACTAATGCCTTAAAAATAAAACTATCAATTTCTAGTTAGGACCGAAACGACAAACTGAGTCCGTTAAACGTCCGACTTCTATTTTTGGTTGTCATGTCATTCGAACCGAAATAGTATATTCCTTTAGAAAGTTGGATCAGATTTAGTCTAGACATAGCTTTATCCTGCATCAACTGACTAACTGCTTGCGGTATGTCCGGGCTATTTTGTAGTTAAAAGTATTCTAAAAGAATGTTAGACTATAATTCTTAAAAAACTACGCGTAGAAATGTTGTGGTATTAGTTCTAGTTACATTTCATGTATTACTCGCAGGCATTTTTTATATCATAATTGGACGTCTCCTGGCTGAAAGATGATAAAAATGAAGGAATTAATTATCTTAGATCAAATTTACTATGTAACATATATTTTCCCTGAATATCGAGAAAAGTATGCATAGTTTTAGCCTCTTGTAGGAGATGGCCTTCGGTTCATCATCATCATCATCATTCAGCCAGTACATGCCTACTGCTGGACATAGGCTTCCCCTAATATTCTCCATACCAATTGGTCCTGCGCCGCCCCCATCCAATGCTTACCGGTTGGACTTAAACTTTTTGGATTTTACTAATGAAACAAAAATATCTATTCGGACTATACTTAGACATGACTTTAGTTAGATCAACTCACCTCACCACATTTTATTATTTAAGTGACTTGTTACAAAGATCACTTAAATAATAAAATGTGTTCACTTGGTGAAGAACCCATAGTAATTACGTACGTGTGTCCAGTCTTTCGTGAAAAACTTGGTGAAGAACTTATACTTACCAGACAGGTGAGACAGCAGGAAAAGATAGCATTAGCATCTCTATTTCATCTGTGGTCAACGTAATTGGCCAGCTTCTCTTGTCTTCGTTAAGTATCGTCAACCAAAATTTTTTTGCTATTCGACTCCCGTTGTACGGAATTTTGCCCAAAACATTACGAAGCGGTTATATGCTCCGGCAATGTTTTATGAAGAACCAGTACCTAAACGCGCGTACTGATATAAAAGAAAAAAGATTTGCAACAGTCGCAGGCGCATACAGCAGCCTGCACTGTCGTTTCGTAACTTAAAAGAAAAGTACGGATCCATATATTCACTCCATAGTCCTTCTGTCTGTCTATCTACTTGTCGTTCAAAACCCTTCTTGCGTGTAGATATGGAGCTGAAATTAATATTGAAATCTTAATGAGCTGTGATGCAGAGAATAATCAAAATTCTAAACATCAACGCAATAAAAAAAATACGGTTGAAAATTTATACCGCATATTTTCATGTTTGAAAAAAGTTAAAGCGTAGGGTGAACGCAGGGTTGGTGCAGAGCGGGCGCATGGTGGACGCAATGCTTGCAGTGGACGAGCGGTGGGCGGGCATGGGTGATAATTCTTCGATAATTGCAAATCGAGATAAATTGGAGTTAAAAATACAACTCAAATTATGTTTTTTTTTTATAAGAGACTTATGTATCCGAGTGGAATGTGAAGATGAGATCGACTTGGCCATCGACTTTGGGTGAAAATGGCTCTTTATAAAACATTGCCATATCACATCACCGGTGATATTTGGCGGCTGATTTTATATGAAGGGTGGTCCCTAGAATGGCTATCCCCGAATGGGCCCTAAGACCAAGCGGGCGTAACTTGTGTCAATAACCTCACATCACACTTATCCAAGTGTGCGATAGGGATAGGATATTCGAAGCCAAAACCACGCAATTAACAACAAGAAAACTGTAATATTTGCACTGCAAAAATGGCAAAATACTTAGTTGGTAGGTTACTTGTATTTTTATTTTAAGACAGAAAGAAGTTGAGTTTATTTAAGACAGAAATTATCTAATTTTCTAATAACTAAAAAGTAAAAACGAATTTAGTCGGTTCCATTTTTTTTTGTTTTTTTTTTTCATTGAATAGTTTTATTTTATGTAGATTTAATTAAAAATGAACCAACCATGTATGACCTTCACGTATTTTTTTGACTGGAATGGATAGCATTACGACTGTCTCTTTACGTTGATTTGCGCTCACGTTATATCGATATATAAATATCGTGATTTCGAACTCTGCTAATCCTACGTCGCACGAATTTGCGTCTTCGAATTTTTTGGCTTTACAGTCAGGGTCATTGATTCTGTGTTGTTAGTACAAGGCCACAAATTTATAGTAAAAAAACAACTACGCAAAGTCATTATCTTATCTAGTTTTGTCTTTCGTGAAAATAATAATTGTTTTAAACTATCGCGGTTATTTTCACTATGATTTAATGTATTTACGGGATTCTTACCACGATTTCCGATTTTATTTTCGCACGTCCGATATTTCGATGCTGTTACAAGCACCATGGTAAGAATCCCGAAAATACATTAAATCATTTCGTGAAAATGCCCAAATCTGCCACAAAATATAGAGAACTCCAGCGGTGATAAGATCCAGCTTTATTTTATGAAAACCCAGTACCCAGTAACCCCAGTAAACCCAGTACCCAGAAAACCCAGTTTTGGTTGCCTGGCAGAGATCGCTTTCTAGCGATAAGGCCGCTGATTGTGTTTTCTTCTTTTATTGTCCTTTATTTTCTGTTTTTTGTTTGTACAATGAAGAGTAAATAAATAAATACCCTTAACCCGTGTGCTTCTATGCCTTAATCTTCACTTACCATCAGGTGAGATTGAATTGACTTCAACACGAGTTACTAAAAAGTTAGTAAAATCTTTGACTTCGAATACGCTACAATTGATCGAAACTCTTTTGCGGCACTGACATTTCGAATCTAAGTAACATTTTTCTAACAGTTCATTCCGAGAAAAACTTGAAGAGGACACGTGCTCGCTTTTTGATGGTTTAATTTCCCTTGTTTTGACAGCGCTGTGAAGTCTATTGCGTATAATTTACGACTTACCATCCGGTCGGCGTTTTTACGACGTCTTTCAATACGTCACGGCCGTGCTATAATCTATCGGACGCAAACCTAATGAGAATGGGAACAATCAGTCAACGGTAGACCGGAATCAGCGTTATTGAAAGCGAAGGGCCGACGATCTATTTTTAATTTATCTAGCAAAGAATTGACATTTCGGAATCCCTTTTTGACTTTTCCTGAGTGAACGAACTTACAGACGTGTCGTGGCTTGCGTCGTTCTAAATTTAAATGAAACACCGACTGAGGGCGCTCGCCTCCCCTCTTCTTTTGTTCCTATTTCGAATTTCAAAAAATAGAACTGAAGGGTGTTTCGGGATGCGTATGAGTCAGTGTCGGGCGACGCGCCGGCGAGTGCGCATCGTACGCCGGAAGCCATGAGTGTTTCGAATTCCGAATCGCGTGCGTTCTAATGTGCTGTTGAGTGACATTGTTGCTATCCCAACGCTTTAGACGGATTTTTCTGGATTTCCTTCAACGTGTGCGTTCTCTATATTCAAAATTTCAGCAGGTTAGTTTGAAATTAATATTCACAAATCCTTGCATTTTAAAACCATATTATATTTATTGACAAACGTATTCCGACCTAAATTGACCTAGCAAGTAATTAACGTTGACCCAATTTTCCGAAAATGCTCGGTCATAAAAAATTATGCTCTTGATTCTTATTAATATAAACATTGAGGTTGCCGGCCTCATTTTTACAAAAGCTAGAGTGTAATTTCCAGTGTGTGAACCGCACCTGAAAATGTATGTGTTGTGGTTACTCTAGAATCTTTAAGATAGTTTTTGATTGTGGTCTAACCTAACGCCGTATCGTGATTCTTTGTTTAAAATCAGCGTCTTTTCTATTTTAAAAATATTGAAGATAGGTTTTAGGACTTTTATGTGTATAATACAATATAACCAAATTGTTAAAAAGTACAAACTCTACATCGTGACACTGAATATATCTGTCTCTACCTACATAATCATATAGTAGAGTGAAAGAAGATTTACGAAAGAGGTGCACAGCAAGAATAGATGGTGGTGTCGGAGGGGGCCGCCCTAGGCGAATGTATGCCGATCTACTTGGCAACTTTAAAAAAAGGGCCTATTTAAAAGTAACCGTAACCGGCGATCTATACGATCTATATGAGAAGATTAATGAACGTGAAGGAAGCGAAAGAGGTATGTCTGGATCATAGCAATTGGTGTTCCCTTATCTCTGACTACCCCAAAGGGAGACAGGCGTGAGGTTAAATTTGTATGTATATAGATAATCAAGTAGATCATTTTATGAACTGTGATGAGGAACATTCGATAGACTGCTGAATAACTAGGTTATGCCTGGTAGAAGTCGCTCAAACCGATAAGGCCGTCCAAATTATCCTTATTATATGTTTTTCCTTTCTTTTTGTATTTGTTTTGTAGGCAATAAAGAGTCATTATTGTTTTTTGCTATTTAAGCATAAAGGAATATAAATTAAAATGTGCTGAGTCATTTCTATTAGTTATCAAACAGGTAGGTGATTCTGTCTTCAGAGTTACCTGGCTAGCGGCCATCCCTAAATAAATAAAATCCCCAGATAATCACACCAACTACGTGGCCCCAAAGTAAGCATAGCTTGTGTTATGGGATACCATGTAGGGAACTAGGAACCTAGAATATAAATACATAAATAGAGAAACACCCAGACACGGAACTTATTTTTTCTTGTTCCATGCGGGAATCGAACCCGCAACCACTGGCGTCTGAGGCAGACAGGTTTACCCCATCGCCAAAGTGCTCGTCATACAAAGTCTGTTCCAAAATATCACAGCTCTGACTGCTATGTGTTTCGGCATTATTTTATATAGAGCTCCCCCTTCAGAAACATGCGACCTAGCTATCATCTTTGATCTCGTCTCCACTTTCCACCTGATAAAAACCAGGATTAGTAACCGATAAATAAATAAAAAAACGCTTTTTGCTTGCAACTTATACTGCATCTTGCCTTGCAGTAGAGATTGTCAAAAATTTCTCCAAAAAATAATAATAATAATCCTTTACCAGTATCCGTCTCTCCTGTCCTGATTACTGACTGACTGGTCAGATTATTAATAATATTGATGAATTATCAAAAACTCTATTCTCTAAGAGAAACTTTTTTTTTTGTAAATCAATTCCAATAATAATTCTAAGGACCATAATTTTAAAATGCGTGAAGGATTTAAGAAAGAAGAAGCATTAAAGCTCTCCCTTAAAACTACAATATTCAGTAAGTTTATTAAATTCACATTTGAAATTCGAGGACATAATAGAGATCATACACGAAGAAGAAAAAAATATTAACTATTGACTGAGTAAACTTAATTTATTTATGAATGGGGAATTCTAGGGAAAAATTACGTACCTACTCTTATTAATTAATTAAGATCAGAATCGAGTACAGAGTGCTGTTCTTCAATATCTTAAATTTGTCACTAATCACCCTGTATATACGACGATAGTCGCTAACTATAACCGAACAGTATAATTTTCACAACTACCTACGAACTCCAGTACCTTATTTATACAGGGTCCGCATATAATAGTCAATTATTTTTTAATAGCAGATTAGGTATGATGAGTGGGTCTGAACTTCGAAAAAAATAATTTTTGTCAATATTTTTCGTAAATTAAAATTTCAAAATTGTTCTCTGTGAGTAAAATTTAAGATTAATCTAGATTTTATTACTATACACAATTAGATGGACACGCTTTTATTACTTGTTGTATAGTCATAAGCTACAGATCAAACTTAAATTTTGATCACTTAGAAGAATTTTGGAACTCTAATTTATGAAAATATTTAAAAAAAAAAATATTTTTCGTAATTATGACCCTCTCATCAGTCTTAATCTGCAATTAAAATATGATTGACTATTATATGGCGACCCTATATAAGTAGATCAGACATTCATTATTACAAGCTCAAGAGGCATTGTTCTAACTGTTCGACTTTTGTTATTAATGAAACGACTGTTATCAAAGAAACTATTTAAATAACTTTTGAAATGGATAGGAATAGATAATAATTTTAAAATAGATTGAAATATATGCAACGGTATATGATGGTTAACAAAACGACTAATTGATACATATAATATTTAATTCGATGTTTCTGGCAACATTTTCTTTACCATAGATTTCGATACTTTGAAGGAACAAGTTGCGGTAAACTTCAGGTGCACTTTTTCCCATCTGAAAATTGTTGCCGAAAATCTATATCCGGCTCACAAGCTGATTCTACATCAATCCCAAAAGTTTAGAATCTTTTATTAAAGAGTTTTTATTAAAGAAAAAGAGAATTTTATTTGTAATATAAGGACTCGAGTACCTGTGTCAGGTTGAGTGATAACTACACAGAATGGTTTAGTATCGGACGCGGTCTTAGACAGGGCTGTGTAGCGTCTCCATGGCTGTTCAACCTATTCATAGATAGCTGTTTGACAGATTTGAAAGAATCTGAATGGGGTCTCAAAATGAATGAGATAGTGATCAAAACTCTGCTTTACGCCGACGACCAGGTTCTACTTGCATCGTCAGTGTCGGAATTGCAACAAATGGTCGCACGATTGGTGATGTCGGAAGGGGCGGCCCTAGGCGCACGTATATCAAATTGGCGACATACTTAAAAAGGGCCAAGTTAAAAGTACTCGTAACCGGCGATCATATATGAAGTGATTAATGAACGTGGAGGAAGCGAAAGAGGTATGTCTGGATCGTAGCAATTGGTGTTCCTTGTCTTTGCCTACCCCAAAGAAGCATGATGTTATGTATTTATGTATAAATTTTATTACACAACTTAAACAAGAAATATCAGTAAACCTGTGAATAAAACATTTGTTTCACCCCCAAAGTATTTTGATGTTGAAAAATATTAGCGAACATTCTAGCCCATTCAGTATAAATAAGCATCAATCATCCTTTCATTCATACTATTAAAGTAGTATGTATAGAAAACCAATGCACATTTTCACTTGGCGAGATGTCATTGTAGTATAAAGTAGAATTTGTAAGAATTTAATTGGTTAAAATTGTTCAACTTTAAAATGAAACAAGTTTATTGTGATAATACAAAATACTACAACTTTTTTGTATCATAATTCTCAAATTCAGGTCAATATGTGTATGAAGGCACCTCACTTTATAATTAACTTGTGGCCAAAAACTCTAAGCCGTAAAATTTTAAAATATACCAATCGTTATAAGAGAATTTTTCATATTATAATTGTCAAATTGTTCTGCATTTGTATGTACCTTAGTTTTAAATTAAGTTTTGGTCAAAATTACGAAATGAATAACAGTCAAAATAAAAACAACATGTAATTTCGCTTTTGAGTTAAACTCATAGAAGTTCTACAAAATGCGCTCACTCGGCGTAGCATTAATTTATGTCACTGACACTAATTGGAAAGACATATAAATTATTATCACAATTCAAGTTATTTATGTAGATTGTTGATCTAAATAAACAAAGGCTTCTTTAAGCGTTTACTCTTTGTTGTTTTAAGGTTACAATTAAAACATTTGGTGCCTTTATTTATTTATATCATTCCTCTGTGAAAAAGGTAAATTAAAGATCAAACCCGTTAACCCATTATCATGTTAAGGGTAGCATTGGTTTTCCCTCTGTCCAATGTGATTTGTTTTGACAATACATTAAATATTTATTAAAGACGAATTTTACACATAACTTATTCAAAAAAAGACTCTACCAACAACCCAATTATAGTTTCATTCAATCAGTGGCTAATAAAGCAAAATATGCGCCTTGATAACGAATAAATATTAATTAAAATCCAAATAATAAATAGTAAATTTCCCAAATCTCGTCATCATCAAGGAATAAATAATAAATAAATAAAATCCCCAGACAAACACACCAACTACATCCCTCAAAGTAAGCAAAGCTTGTGTTATAAGATACCATATAGCGAACTAGGGGGGAACCTAGAATATAAAAAAAGATAGATAGAAACGCCCACACCCGTGCGGGAATCGAACCTGCAACCACTGGCGTCTGAGGCAGATAGGTTAACCCCATCGCCAAGGTGGTCTTAAGAGTGAGGATGAGAGCTGAAATGAGTGATGCATCCGGAGAGGGTTCATAAAAAAGGTGAATGATGATGAACAGTTATTAAAATATTCAATTTAAGACTTTTATAACCTGACTTACGTTACGTTTCAAAATGACGTTTTGGAGTACTCAAACCACAACATCGAGAATCGAGATCGTTATGTTATTACTATAATATTGCAGGTAATAAGCACATATCTGCTCAATAAGACAGTAGAAATAACATTTTTTACTACCACATAGCAAAAGTAAATATTATAGCCGAACATTTTGAAACATCTTCTTTAAAAAATACGTACTTTTGGATGTTATTCAACAAAATGTCTGCAAAGCACTCTGAAAGTTGAACACGTGTCGACTTCGCGACACATTTCCAAATAAATCGGTCTTAAAATTTCAAGCTAAAATATCCTTTAGAGATTCTGATAGATTTTTATATAAAAGAAGCATGCTTTAGTATTTTTTGTGCTATGTACATGTTATAAGAAAAAAAAATAATGAAAGAAACTTTACATAGCACTTTGCGGTCTTAACGTAATGCTATAGATATTGAAACCAGTTTTCAAATCGTTTGATTATAAAAGCCCCGAAAGACTGGCATAGAAACATCAACACGCCGCTTAATAGTCCGGTAAAGAAGTTTTTTTAAATAAAAACACTCTTATCTATACTAATATTATAAAGAGGAAACTTTGTATTTTTGTATGTTTGTATTGAATAGGCTCAAAAACTACTGGACCGATTTCAAAATTTCCATTACTTTTTACCATTACTTAGAGGGATTCTTCCGAATCCGTATTGGTTACTTTTTATCCCGAAAATCCCGCGGGAATCGAAATTGCACGGGTAAAACCGCGCGCAACAGCTAGTTAAAGATAAAATAAAACTCGAACACAGTCTTATTTCAAGGGTTTTCATGACATTACTCGTAATACATGTACAAACTGCCTTCGCTGTAATCTTTGTTCAAATGTTTTCCAGTTTCCATGCCATTTAACAAAATGGCAGACAAGATGAGAAAGCCTTAAATTGTGACACAAGTTAATAAAGACATAAAGTATTTTACCCACATAAGGATTTTATTTCTTTCAGACTTGGTAAATAGTTTGAATTAAGTCAGGAAAGGGACATTAACAACTATGTTTTCGGGTTCCGTACCTAAAGCGTAAAACGAGGCTGTATCTCATGGACTGTTAAAATTTTCAAATAATATTCAAGTCGACTCAATTCTGAATTGCATTCCACAGTGGCAATTTTAAATAACCGTTATTAGTGAGTACATACACAATGGACCCTGTTAAGCATAACAACTTGATGAGGATACAGGGGCTAACTGCAGTTTGAAACCTAATTTATCATTTAAAAAATATTATTTAGTAGCTGTTCCACGCGGTTTTACCTGCGTAATTTCTAATCCCGCGGGAAATAAAAAGTAGCTTATTTGCTTTTCCAGACTGTGCATCATCACTATGCCAAATTTAATCTAAGTTTGTTGAACCGTTTTGCCGTGATTGAGGTACAAACATTATACACAAAAACTTTCGCTTTTATTAGCTTAAGATTAGTAAAATGTGTTCAGATTATGGGATAGGTTTCTCAATAATAATGTTTTCTTGTTACCTATTAAATCTACTTTATTTAATGGCTATGCACATTACACATTTTCACAAGCAAGCAAGAAGGAAATTCCATAGACAAAAGAGCTACGCTGCGGCAGTTTATTAACAAGCTAAAACTGCGATCAGATTTAAATTTTCTTTTTAATTTAACACTCCCACAAACATTTAAAACGCTTTAACTAAGTATCTGATCCCTTAAGTAAGTAAAAGTTTGAGTTGGCAATGCTTTGGTCAATATATCTGCAAATTGATCTTTACTAGGTACATAGTTAATCTTAATTAGACCCAACTCAACCTTTTCCCTAATAAAATAATATTTAACATCTATGTGTTTGGTTCTTTTATGATAAACAGGGTAATTAATTAGTTTTATTGCACTCTGATTATCAATATACATGTTTACACATTTGCAATCTTCACCTAAATCTAACATTAGTTGCCATAGCCATATCATTTCTGTTGCTGCTTGACGAAATTTTTTGCACGTATGACAATTACAAAAAAAGCACTGCGTTTACCATTGCTAGGCACCCTTTAAATACAAAACCGAATGCAATAGGCACAAAAAAGGTAAAACATTGTTTTACTAAAACAGCTAACCTAAAAACCTTTAAACTATCGAACCGAATTGCTAGAAAAGCCTACAATTTACCTTACCATCGACAGCCGACTCAAATTATTCGGTTACAGTCGGAAACGAGTTGGCGTACCATGCATCACTGATAAATGAATTTTTGCCACCTACTGACAAGCGCGCGCGATAAAATGAATTAAACCTGCAGGTTGAACTGCAGGGAAAATGGTACTAAAAAGTAGACTACTGCTAGCATGCAAAACGGACTCAATTTTGAAGGTGACTCTATTTTGGATCTAACTTTTTAGATTCTTGAATTCCTATAAAAGAAAAAATCAGATAGTCTTGGTCTTTAAATTCAAAAAATTCAAAATTCAAAAAAGTTTTATTCATCTTTGGAATTTTACAATTCACTACTGAGGTCATCATATACTTTGGCTTTAACTAGTTTTGATAGTTGTTTAATAAGATATTACAGTAGACCAAGAGACAAAAAAAAAGGCGATGGAAAAAACTCTTGGCACTCTTTTTCAGTCAGAATTATACGGATTAATACAAATTGGTACAGTACAAATTGACCATCGCATGAAAAACACAAACATAAGACAGCTAATTATAGTAGGTTTTTCGTTCACTGTTATAGGTGCACTGAGCTATGGATGCATAATACGAACATGACAAACTGGAACAAGACTGGAATAAAACAGTCATAGTGTAAGTGAACCTTGCGTGAAGTATTACATGAAACAAACTTAAATACACATAAAAAATCTTCTTAAAATTAACAGCCTTTATAATAAAACACAGTATAATGTATCCACGTATAAAACATCCAGTGTATATTAATCACGCAAACAGCGACATTTCAAGTAGTATTTGTAACGTGAGTGAGTAGTAAATTCAGCGAAAGTCAACCCACACATCCAGTAGATATTCAAACTAATCTAACTTTTGCCTTAAAATTAAATTTATTCTATCTCTGTCAGTCTAATAATTAGAGGTAATTGTTGTTGTTTGCTTAATGAACCAAAGTTTTTGACGAGTGTCCGAAATGTGAGAGATAGTTCAGTTAGAGTGTTCGTACATGTAAACCGTTGATGTAGCTTTTGAATATAAATTTTGATTTCGTTTTAGACTAAAAATTACCACTAGGACACTGAATTGGGTTTTAAAGAATATCCATACAGTTAGTAGTTAAAATGTTAGAAACTTCCAATTTACGATTAAATGATTATAAATTGCAAATTTAATTAAATTGAGTTTTATCACATTTACAAAAGCCATAAATTGAGTCTACCTATTTAGATCATTACGTCCACTCAACCTAAGGTAGAAATACCTGCAAAAAATATTTGTAATAAAAGAGCGTGAAATTTAAATATGATCCAAGGGAATCATTTCGAAGCGAAATACTCGTAATATGCCTAGTTAAACTTTCCCAATTAATAAACGGGCCAAAATGTAATCTGCGATAAGCTCACTACGTAAGGTGATTTGCTTTTATATTTACTCATCGTGTGTGATTTTAATGTGGATAATTGAAGCGAAATTCTGACACGATGAATTGGGTTTTGAAATACCTAATTGGTTTTGAAAAAAAACTGAAAACTGGCTATTTCAGAAATTAAAGCAAACAACTAGGTACTTGTGGTTTTTTTATGTAGGTACATTAAATTAAATACTTCTTTACCATAAGTTATATAATTATAAAGAACTGGAAACAATAGAACAATTAATGAAAAATGATGATTTTAAAATAGCCAGAGATGTTTATCTGATATTAAGCTAATTGCTTATATTTGAAGACTAATTGGCATTGTCGAAACACAAATTAAATGTCATTTCAAATTATTGAATACGTATTACAGTTTAATTTTAGTAAGATTTCGTTAGCAAAATTTAATTATCTCGAAGCTATAAAATTAAATAAGGATATAAGCATTTAATCTCAAATCTCATCTTCTCTTAGTGTTCTAGGTGAGGTTGAGGGCAAACAACATTACTCAACCACTTAATAATACAAATGAAATCATGAAATAAGATTAAATCAATTTAAAATAAAAGGGTTAAAAATCGTTTCCAAATAAATTATGAAATTGAGTAGGTATATGTGTATGCCAATGAGCTTTTTTATATCAGCCAGGAAAAGTCAACTGCTGCACAAGGCATCACTCAAAGTTGTTCCCCCTCCCCTCCCCCATCCAGCATTTACTGGCTAGTTTGACTATACGGTCAGTCCACCTTGTGGGGGCCTGCCTTTGTCTCCACGTACTTAGTTGCCAATCAAAAACCTTACTCCCCAACGAACACCCCTTATGCTCTGCCCATTTCCACTTCAGTTTTGCAGTCCTTCCATAATTTGCCTATCATCGTCACAACTCTTTGTAATGAGCCCAATGCAGAGCTATGATTCTCTCCCCTGGGTGACGAGTAGGTATAGGCCATAATCTACAAAGCTGACTCAGTGCTAGGTGGTGGATGTCAGAATTTTCAGGAATGGCTTCTGACAAACCCTAACGACTACTGTATACAAGTATACAGCACCCGGGACCAACTGCTTAACGTGCTCTCCGAAGCACGAAAGTCGCCATAAGAAATTAACGGTTGGCGGTCACCCATCGAAATACTGAGCGCGCCGACCGTTGCTTAACCTGCAATATCGTATAATACACACAGTAACCACGGTATCACGACGGCTTCAAATAATAATTTAAAAATCGTTTCCAAAAAATTTATGAATAATTTATGAGTATTATGCGTTGGCTTCCATCATAATCATCAGGAGATGTAAACTGCTGCATAAAGGCATCACTTAAAGTTTTCACCCCTTCCCTCCATTCAACATTTACTGGCGACTTTAACTATATGGTCAGTTCACCTTGGGGGGGGCTGTATTTGTCTCCCAGTACGTAGTTACTTCTCAAAAACCTTACTGCCAAACGACCATCCCGTCTGCGAGCTATCTGCTTCGCTAGTTTCCACTTCTACTGAAGACTTGGAAGATGATAATAGTGTATTGTACACAATAACTCTGATGATTTATGATAGCTAAGTAAACCATTGAACATGATTAGTCTCTTCTAAAAAACTCAAATACAACTACTAGGGTCTAAGTCCTAGGTATACAGATTGAACAAATATACACGTTTACAAATCTATCAAAGCATTTTAAAATCTATTTTTAGCAAGTTTAGGTAATCAATTAAACAACCTGAAAGCTTTTCGAGAGCAAAGGATCGTTGAGCCGCATTCCAAACAAATCTTATTCACATTAAGCTAGGAGATGCAGAAAAATAAACACAAATTACATTACTCTAACAGTGCCCTTAATGTGCCCCTAGCCGAACATTATACAGTACGGGACAGTATTAGAATAGGGTAGATAACCAAATTTCACTGTTCAAAGCGTAATGTTTTGGAATCATTTCTAAAATACAATACATTATCTAGCAAGATTAAAGTGTTAACATAACAACAGTGGATAAATAATACAGCAAATTAATTAAATAAACTTAAGAAATTATATAAACATCCATAAATCTTAATAGGTGATAAAAATCTCCACCTCAACCAGGGTTCGGACTTCGAACCTTTAATGTGCTCTTAGAAGGTCTTGTACCTACCGAACTGAACAATACTCTTATTTTTGTCATCATCACAACTATTTGTATCGAGTCCACTGCAGGGCTATGAGTGACGAGGAGGTTTAGGCCGTAATCGACCAAGGTGGCCCAGTGTTGGTTGGTGGATATCAGATATTTCAGGGTGCCGAAATGGCTTATGACAAACCCTAACGACTACTATAAACAAGTATACAGCCCCCGGGACCGACTGCTTAACGTGCCCTCCGAAGCACGGAAATCGTCGTGAGAAATAAATGATCGGCGGTCACCCATCCTAATACCGGCCGCGCCGAGCGCGTTTAACCTGCGATATCGTTTAATATGTACTGTAACCACGGTGCCACAACGACTTCCTCTTGTGGAGGAAATAAGGACATAAGTCTTAATAGGTGATAAAAATCTTCCAGGGCCAGGGTTCAAACCTTTAACGTCCTCTTAGAAGGTCTTATACCGACCGAGCTGAACATGTTTTTTTTTGCTTAACCTGCAGTATTGCATTTGACATACAGAAGCCATATATGGACACCATGATGTCAGGTTTTACGCGTTACTAAGTACTCACTACGCCTCTGAAAAGCTAAACTAAAAAAATATATTATAAAAAAAATATTACATTTTTTTTCATAACAAATCGTTTAAAGCGAAATAAGGCCGGCCAAATTGTCATTTTTAATATTTTGTACATAATTATTTTTAAAGGTGACCCGACAATATGACCTGTGATTATTATTATCATTACTTTTTTTTCAATATTGTAAGAATAGGACGTTTGTCTTCCATGCCACCTAAAGGAAAGTGCGCATGAAGACTGTGGTGGTACACGTCCATCCACGAAAAACGTATTCACTCGACACTTAAAAGTTCCAGGACTGTAGTGGTCAGAAAAAACAGTCACAGGCAGATTGTTCCACACCTTGGCAATCCGTACCAAAAAGGAACTATCGAAACGTTTTGTTCGACTTCTTGGTAAATCTATACTAATATATAAAGCTGAAGAGTTTGTTTTTTTGTTTGTTTGTTTTTTTGAACGCGCTAATCTCAGAAACTACAAGTGGGATTTGAAAAATTATTTTTGCATTTGATAGCCCAACTCTTGAGGAAGGTTATAGGCTATATTCTATTCCGAAATTTCCACGGGATCAAAAGTTACGCGGGTAAAACCGCGCGAGGTGGCTAGTCCACTTATAGGGATGGAAGTTCTGTCTGCGTCTGGTAGGCCGATGGTAAAAAGGAGTGGGTTCGAAATAACTTTATAACATAGTGACTTAAAACAAGAGTAAAGGCTAACCGCGCAAAACTGGTGCAAGTTTTGCACAAAACGAGTTGCTTTGTCCCAGAAAACTACACGTGTTACACAAATCAATAATTTATAAACTTTTGAAATCAGTTTGGCTATAGATTCTGAGAATATGATGAATGGTTCAATATTAAACAGAGCCTTTGAAATCTAAATTATTTTAATTCATTCATTCATTCATAACATCACGCCTGTATCCCTAATGGGGTAGGCAGAACACCAGAGGCTATAAAACCATCTCATGTCACTTATGACGAATTTGGAGTTATTATTATGATGGAGAGAGACTATTGCAGTGACAGGGGGTCAGCCTATCGCCCGCAAAAACGCCAATAAAACCTCCGTCCCTTAACTGACTTTTACAGTATGCCCGGGAAGAGAAGCAGCTGGCACATTCTATGTTTTTCTTTCGCTCCCAGTCCAGCATGGAAGGGAGGGAGGAAGGGGAGTCCGTTTAACACAGGAAGATAGTGGAACCCAGTAAGGATGAGAGCTATGCATAATTCTAATTTCTTACACATTTATTATTTCAATTTATCTTACTTATTGAAACTCAAGCCTATAAGTTTAATTGTTGATACAAGAATTAGTTTTCAAAGGCATACATTAGTCAAATATTTGAATATTATTATTTATTCTTTTCAATTCGGCAGTCTAACCATCCAGTCAGTAATTTTGTCGTTTGAAGTCTAATGATGCCGCGTTTCACTATAAAAAGCCGTTATTTTTGCCTAAGAACAGTAGAATTAGCTACAAATCGTAGCTAAATAGCGTTTCAATTGTGGTTTCAATTTTTAACATATTATCGACCACTTTGGCGATGGAGTAATGCTGTCTTCCTCATACGCCACAGGTGGCGGGTTTGATGGGCGGGCACGGAACAAGAAAAAAAGAAAAATACAAAATACTATACAGAGGTGATTTGTTGTCACCAGCCAAATATTATTTATATGTTAGTTTCTTTGATACGATATAAACATACCTACATATTTATTTAAGCGTCACTCAGTACAAAAAAGTGGAAATATGGAACCACAAACTTTTAAAAAAAATGTCGCTTTTTTTTTTTATAAGTCGCTGTTGATGAACATACTTACTACGAAGCGGCATTTCATTGATAACACTACGACGTAGTACTACAGGATGGTTTGTAGTAGCCCGTAGTTGCCTTTATTTTAATGGCAATTTAGAGTGACCAAGGTTTGCTTAATATGTCTTTGTAAAACAAAAAACTTTTTTTTGCAAAAATCGTTTCTATGAATGAATCTTATTGTGTAAAAAGAATTTGGCCGGTGACTACAAATCAACCCCGTATATTTATATTCTAGTTACCCTCTAGTTCGCTACATGGTATCCTATATCACAAACTAAACAACTACTAATTAATAGGGGGCTAAATAACGATTCGTCATTATATTGTATGGAAAATGTCACAAACATTTGATCTATGGTGTTGCAGTATCCCTCAGTAAACATACTGTTAGCTGTCGCTGGTAGGGATAGTGAAACGCTATTTCTTTTTTTTTATAGAATATGGATGGGACGTTTGTCTTCCATGACACCTGATCTTAAGTGAACATGAAGACTAAGGTGGTACACGTCCATCCACAAGAAACCTATTCACTCGACGCTTAAAAGTACAGGACTGTACTAGTTAGGGAAGATAGACGCAGGCAGTTCATTTCAAACCTTGGCGACCCGTATCAAAAAGGAACTGTCAAAGCGCTTAGTTCGACTTTTCAGAATATCTACCTACCATTTGTTGTTTGGAGCTTTTGGTTATGACAGTCCGTTGAATAATATTGTAATATATAATTTTCATGATTCATTATTTAAAATAAAACACTTTTCAACCGGATTTATTCATTAAGCTCGACGTTTCACCAGCGACTGACATCTCAGTTAAAATATAAATTACTAGCTGTTGCTCGCAATTTCGAATCCCGGTGGAATATCGGAATAAAATAGCTTATGTGCTACTTAAGACTCTACACTATCACTATGCCAAATTTCATCGAAATCCGTTGAGCGGATCTGCCGTGATTTAGGAACAAACATCCATACATCCAAACTTTCACATTTATAATATTAGTAAGATACTCGATAGATCCGGTTAAACAGTGTTTTATTTTAAGTCTGTTGGATATTAAAATCCCGCTTTTCTTAGCCCTCTAATATAATAGATATAATTTTATATTCATTCATATGCATGCACACACAAGCAATAAAAACACTGTAATGAGCTAATAACCCACACGTGACCACCAAATGAAAGTTTCAATCAACTACGGGACGTTGAGTGCATCGAAACAAATTATAACTCGATGAAATTTCAGGATGTTAGAACTAAGTGCAGCTAAATTGATGACTAAACGTGGAAACAGGCGTTAATGGGGGCACTAAAAGTTTGTCAATTGATGACAAAGCTAATTGTACAGAGAGCTCTATAGATGGAATGTTGAAATTTTTTGTTTAATAAATGCATCGGATAATTTGATTAGGAATTGGGTTAAAACTTTAAAAAGAAATCATTAAGAGATGGAATAAATCTTTAATTGGAAACTGAAAAACAATTTGGACGAGTATCCTTAATGCGTGATTGGAATTTCCTTTTCGGCGTCCGAATCGTCACCAAACATACCTATATTAAGATACAAGATAAGGATAAAAAAATATGTCCAAAATGTTAACAACTACGAAAGTTGAAGCTTGTTTATTTGAGAACTGACAAGAATACGGGCTGAAATCACAACGCTCGTTTTGCAACTTTTCAGTCGGGTAAAATTAAATAAATGGCACTCTTACTAACTAATACATTAAAAAGATAACGTTCATATTTCGTAGCCTGGCCTAGGCTTAAAATCTTAATCAAGAATTCCTCATTCACACCAACTAGCGCGACTACTCATTTTGTTTAAGCATGGTATAATTTTATGATTATTAAAGAACCTTCCTCATAAAATACAAGTCAGAAAAATAACATGACTTAAATTTCGTTGTTGAAAATCCAGTGTGTATAATTTTTGTTAAACATATTTTTCTCAATACACGTACGAGTATTCGAAAACAAAGTATTTGTGACCCACACTGATTGCTAACCAAAACTAATTGCTTTTCAATTTTCTCTATTAGAGAAAAAAATTATCTTAAATCATAATCAATTAATTAAATATAAATATGATTATGATTAAATTATATGATTATTAATCATAATTATGATTAAATTATATGATTTTTAATCATAATTATGATTAAATTATATGATTATTATTAATCATAATCATATAATTTAATCATATTTTTATATTGAACAAGAATAATATTTTTAAGGCATAAAAATTACGTTTAAATTGTTCGGGCAATACCGTAGATATACTACATTCCGAAAATAGCTTTAATTCTCATAACAAAAATAATATTTTTACACGTTGACACAATTAAATATAAGTGGTATCTAATTAACGATTTTTAATTTATTTGATTTTTTTTTATGAGTGATCCGTTCAATGATAAGTGCCTCCCGCCCGTGCACTCAATATTATTGATTCAATAATGCGTATGTATCTTCAGGTGCATGCGAAACCAATTCTGTTCTTCGTTTACACTGGTTTTTCCTTCCTGAATTTAAACTGGAACAAAACCGACTCGTGGTTTTTATGAAGGTTGATATGACTGCAGCATGATATTTGATCGTAATCTCAGATAATTTTGCTTGGTAGTAGGTTATCTCTCTGGAGCTTGGATCTGGCTAGCGATCTTATATATAAAATTTGCCGCCAAATATCACCATTAAAATGGAGATGTGTTTTGGCAATGTTTCATGAAGAGCCAGCTCCTTCCTGAGCCCGTGTGGTTTTATCTTTGACCTTATCTTCACTTACTATAACGTGAGATAAAAGGTCAAACGCGGGTATTATGACTAATTGTAAAAAAAAATTACATGACATTTTATTAAAGAATGATAATGAAAGACAAAACTAGTATTTATTGAAGCCTAATATTTATATTTCATACTTTTAACATAATATCTTTCTTTTCGGTGTGACTGAAGCTTGATGCAGTCTTTTAATTATAAATACCCTTAATCTTCTGGGAATTAGGTTCCGACTGAAGACTGAATTAATCTCAATATTATTAATTTGCTTTTTAAATATTAAATGCAGAATTGATAAGCAATTTCAAGTTAAGTTAATTAGGTTAAGCAAATTCATAAGCCTTCTTTGAAGTTTTTATTTAGTTGTAGTAAGACTTATACAAATTATAGCCACCAAGATAACTATTCCATAGGTTTGTAGGATTTGCCAAATTTATCATCATTTCATGAACTTTTCTTGGATAGGAACAACGTAAAAAGTTAAGGCATGATTTAAATAAAAAAACGTCTTATTAGTATTTTAGTGTGACAAAATACAATCACTCGTGCCCTCGGTGCTTTTCAAAAGACTACAATTGCAAAAACAATTGCTAGCACTTGGCGCTGAGCTTCGAAGCGTTTTAAAATTAAAGAGGTCTTGCAAACTATTCAATAAAAGGTATAAGATGAGAGCAAGTCTCATAAAAACACAGACGTAAAATCGACACGTTTGTGAAATATCTCATCTATAACACTAATGTTCTTTGTTATTTAGCTGTGTCTGTAACTTCAAAGCTTTATCTAGATGTAGTTGTAGCTCAAATATCAGTTATAGTCTAGACAATGTAGCTTGTAGTCATGTAAACATCATATTATGAACTAAACAACCAGTTAGAAGCCAGTAAAAGATAGTAATTACCCTTGAGGAATGTTCTGTTGTTCTTTTACAGTATTCACGTAGTGAAGTTAAATATAGCAATGGTCATTTAAGGGATAAATATCTCATGTTCTTTAGAGGTTGTTTTTATTTCAATTAGGCTATCATGGCAGTATTGAAAAAAAAAATCAGGCCAATGTAATATATAGCATTTAGGAATCCTCGTCGACGGAAAAAGATTATCCAATTCGCCGACGACATCATCCTGTTCGCTTTTTCAGCATCAAAGCTACAATCATTTCTCCAAGACCTAAGGAACGCAAGCCGTGAGGTTGGCCTGAAAATGAACATGTCAAAGACCAAACTGATGACCAACAGCGTACAACAATTAGTGAGAGTACATCCTGAGGAAATGCACTATGTCCAAGAATATATTCATTTACCTGCGCCAGATAGTCTTTTTCCAGTGCCGACAAGAAAGGTAAGTCGAAAGACGAACGAAATATGCATGGAGGACCTATTGGTCCAAGTGTGATTTGATGAAGGGCAACCTCCCTTATACCTCAAACGTAAGCTAATGGACATGTGCATACTCCCAGTACTCACCTACGGTGCACATACGTGGTCTTTGACACATTCACAAAAGACGAGCCTAATTGTTTGCCAAAGAGCGATGGAACCCAACATTATTGGTGTCAAATTGATGGACAAAATCCGAAACACCGAACTACGCTCGCGCACCAAGATCGCCAACGTAGGCTCCAAAGCTGCTTTATTGAAATGGGACTGGGCTGGTCACGAGACTCGATTGCCGGAGGAGTCGCCACGATTGCTACGGGCTGGTCTCCAAACTCAAAAAGGCACCTCGGCAGACCCAAACGTAGATGACAAGATGAGATTACCCGATTTAAGCCTTCGTGGCAGGATACAGCTAAAAAAGAATGGAAAAAAATGGAGTTAGGTCTTTGCCCAGCAGTGGGACAGGGCAAGCTAATATAATACAATAAAAAAATGTAATAAGATTTAATATCGTTTTATATCGGATTCTATAAATATGGTATCAAACATATTTGAATCACTAGCTAGCTATTTCGCGAGGTTTCAACCGCGCAATTTCTAATTCCCCGGGAAAATCGGAATAAAAAATATTCTCGGCTATAAACTATCACTATGCCAAATTTTATCCGAATCCGTTGAGCCATTCTGCCGTGATTGAGGAACAACCATCCATAGATTCAGATATCCATCCAAACTTTCACATTTATAATATAAGTAAGATAACAAAATCAGATCTCTTTATAAAGAAAAAGTGTACTTTGTCAGATTTTATTGCCTCAAATTATTATTACTCTATAATAACTCAACGACGTTTTAGAGGCTACACACCGAAACGTATTTAATTACTTTTATGATAATGAAAAGTTTAGACCGATCTCCAGCCAGAACTTTCTATGAATGTTCATGTAAATATCTACCTTAACATCTGCATTTTAGCTTGCTTTACCGATCAAAAGCTTTTATAAAAGACATACTTTAAAACTCCAACTAGAGACTTACCAAGCAAATAGAAGCTTAGTATAGTCACAACGAACTGAAGTCCCAAGTTTTTACTGCAGCTGTATATTCAAATTATTCTGATTTTCATGTAAATTCCTGCAATATAGGAAACTCAAGTCTGGTTGCTTCCTTTCATAGATTTAACCTTATTTACATTAGGTTCGAGCGGTAGAACTAGGAGCTGTTTTTAAAGATGGTTGCACTTTGTTTATAGAAAGGGGTTTTGTTGCTGGTTTTAAAAAGAATGGTGTTCTATTTTTGAACCGTGGAATTCTGAGATAGGTATTCCACATTTGAGATTTTATTTTATTTGTGACTCTCGTTTGATCTTAGTTGGTACAAATAAGGTTGAAATTGCAGTACGGAGGTATCTGGAAATAAACTGCCTGGTCATAAATATTACCGGAAAAATCATATTACGACCGCAACAATAGGTATTATTTAGCAACAGATTTTAAATTGCTAAAGCTTAGTTCCTTGACAGACAAACCCTAAAATAAATCAATAGAGGATTACTCGAAGGCAGAACTCTTTTTTTAAATTCATTTAAATTCTTTTCTTTTTTTTTAAGATTAACAAGGATTTTAATCAGTTCTAAAAGAAGGTTGTATTCGTCGTCAACTCATTGTAAATTCTACAAATCTGAGCAAAATACTTTCATTCGCTCGTACGTCCGCGATTTCAGACAACTCATTCATTTGAGGGTTAACGGATGAGTGAATTGGGGCAGGCGCCGTAATTGGTTTAATACTTTAATCAAATAACAAAGGAGTGTGCTAAGCAATTAGATTTGTCTTGACATTGCTTGAAAAGCAATTAAAATTGGCAAATGTGGTTTTGCAAGATTAATAAAATACATACTTTGTACTTAATAGAAAGAGGTACTAATCTTATCGTACATATATTACCTATAGATGTGAAAATTTAGATGTAAGTATGAATGGATGGCTGCTTGTTCCTCAATAACGGCAGAAAGGCTCACACGATTTGGATGGAATTGGCGTAGTGATAGTGTACTGTCTGGAATAGTAGGTATATACCGACGCTTAAAAGGCAAAAATTACTAAGCGACATTGAGTAAACTTTACAGGACAGTGATCTAAATTTGAAATTTTGGAAAAAAAAACATTAAAAATTATGAAATACTCGGATTTAGATGGTGTTAACATACATTTGTATCTAATTTTCATAACTATTTTTGTTATAAGAATGAGCTTTATAGCTTTTAAACAAATGGAATTTTACGTCGGTTAGATAAAAAGATCCCCACAGGTAAAATTATCTAAGCTACGACAAAAAAATATGTAATAACAAGTAAAATTATACGATTTTTATGAAATATTTACAGCAACATGTAAAATTATTTGACCTATCGGTTTATTTTCTAAAGTAACAGGTAATTATATTTCACAGCTTCTTTCTTTGCGATTGAGGTTTACTTTATGTAGTAGCGCCACCTACTGCTAGCCTTTGCACGGATTTTAGAGTCTATGATAAGGGTTCTTTTTTTTTTTTTTTTAACAACTGTCACGTTTCGCTCCCTATGTCAGCATCCAGTCTACAGAACTCATTCTGCGTTTCCGTGCTGTAGCCTGCGCACGTCGACTAAAATATATTAATTAGCTAGTTAAATTTTAAAAGTTTAAATGGTAAAAATTGTGCATCGAAGGAAGAGAAAATTCTCAAGAAAATAATTCGAGGAGGTTGAGACATCAAATTACAAATTCCGAAGAACCCAACGGTGTTGGGACTTATTAGAAAAAATGTCGTTGACACAAAAACTACCCACATTGTATGTGCGTGTAGTCATCGAGGTTCGATGCATACAATTAATTCTCCTATTTAGTCCGTTACTCGATAATAATATCGTCGTTGGCGATTAATCTGATGTACGGTGGAGAATCTCTAATATAATTTTAATAAATATTAGAAAAAATGTCGTTGACACAAAAACTACCCACATTGTATGTGCGTGTAGTCATCGAGGTTCGATGCATACAATTAATTCTCCTATTTAGTCCGTTACTCGATAATAATATCGTCGTTGGCGATTAATCTGATGTACGGTGGAGAATCTCTAATATAATTTTAGTAAATATTAGAAAAAATGTCGTTGACACAAAAACTACCCACATTGTATGTGCGTGTAGTCATCGAGGTTCGATGCATACAATTAATTCTCCTATTTAGTCCGTTACTCGATAATAATATCGCCGTTGGCGATTAATCTGATGTACGGTGGAGAATCTCTAATATAATTTTAATAAATATTAGAAAAAATGTCGTTGACACAAAACTACCCACATGGTATGTGCGTGTAGTCATCGAGTTTCGATGCATATAATTAATTCTTTTGATTAGTCAGTTACCAGATAATATCGCCGTTGGCGATTAATCTGATTTGCGGTGGAGACGATCTTGCACGCCGAATCCAAGATTTGAAGTGCCCGAGCTACCTCCGTCATTATCAGCCTTTTTTTTGATACGATTAATGTCCCGGAAGAGGTCTAAAAACCAGCTGTTGTCGGCTGAAGATCTAAAGAATCTAAAGATAAGCCTGTTGAGGACTATCTTGTACCCGCAATTTGCAAATATTTACTTGCTCCCTTTATTAAATTTAGAAGCAAAAGCAGCATTGGCTGAAACTCTTACCAAACGAGATTCTATACATCAACAAAAAAAAAAAAAAAAAGGGCAAATTGGAATCGCCTTGGCAGCTTTATCGCAAGCGATGGTAATCATTTTCAATGAAACTTTGAAGCAAAAACTTTTAAAACTGCTGAGTTACGCTTGTCGCGATAGCCAGAATAGGGAAAATAAACTCATCGTAACATAATAATGAGTTCCATAAACGTATGCCTGCGTGACACGCTGACCAATACAAGTTGCGATGATTATCTATTGGGAGGAGATGTTGCTGAAACGCTGCAAATTGCAAAAAACGACGACGTCATCTCCGCAGCCACAGCTGCCGGCTCGAGCTCCACAGCAGAGCTACACGTACCCGCCACGTAGGACCTACCACGAACGGTCGTGGAACACTAGCAACCAGCGGAAATAAACCACCATGTGCAGTGCGATGGACGTTTACGATATTTTCATCAAAAATGGGCTTAGATAACGAGTGATCCATTAATATTATCGTGAATAGCTGGTTCCTAAAGACCTTTTAAATATCTGCCCGCTAAACAAAGTAGCTCTTGTGTTTACCCAAGGTCAATACATGGCCATAAAGATTATATTTTAGCGTTGGATAAACTATTAAAAATAAATGCTATATTCGTATGTTCTCATGAGCCAGGTAAATTTTATCACAAATTTTTTCTTGTGCTCAAGCTATACGGTGAAAATCGCTTCATACATAATTTAAAATCTTTGAATTAATTTACTACAAAACACTTCAAAATGGAAGATTACAGAACCGCTGATAAGTTAACAAAACAATGCTACATGTTATTTTTTCATCAATGTTGATAAGTCTTTCCGAAAGTACCTTCGATTTGAATATAACAACGTTTTATATGAATTCAAATATTAAACGTTTGACTTATGCACCGCTCTTTATATAAGTATTTACTAAAATATTAAAACCAGTCATGGAATTTTTACGTCGGGATAATTTTTTCATCCATAATATATTTAGATAATATATTTTACATTGGCAAAGATTGTGATGATTGTAATGAGAATGTTTGGATTACAAAACATATTTTAATAAATTTAGGTTTCATAATGCATACGAAAAAAGGTTGCTTTGTTCCTAGAACACAATGTAAATTCCTTGGGTTTATTTTTGATTCAGAGAAAATTATTTTAAAACTACCCACAAAAAAAAAAAAAAAAAAAGTTCTTAAAATAGAAAAAATAATACACAAAGTTATTCGAGCAATTTAAATCATTGTCACCAAATAAAAATCCTACTTATGATCAGGTAGTGAATTTACCCAGATATAATAAAGATGATTTTACTTGGTGGTTAAATTATCTAGAAGAGGGCTTTTCTCCTCTTAGAACAGGCCAATACATTAAAACTATCTATCCTGACGCATCATATACTGGCTAGGGCGGGTTTTGTGATGGAAAAGAGGCAGCGGGTCATTGGAAGGAAAGCGAGTCGTCGCTACACATTAATACTCTGGAATTAAAAGCAGTTTTTTCGGACTTAAAACATTCGCATAATTATGGTAGTTACGATTGTGATATATTGTTAAGAATAGATATTACCATTACCTGTATAAATAGAATGGGTAGTGTTCAGTTTTCACATATGGATCATATTACCCGAGACCAATGGAAATAGCGTGAAATGCGTAAGATCAATATCTTTACATCTTATATTACTTCAAAAGATAATATAGAAGCTGAGAGTTTGTCACGAAAACAGTTTAATGACACTGAATGGGATCTAAGTGACTATACCTTTAATAATATAACAAATAGGTTTGGAATACTATCGGTTGATCTTTTTGCAAACAGATGCAACTTATAATGTCCTATTTATGTAACCTGGAAAAATGACCCAGATGCAAAAACTCTTCAGAAAATTGTTAGTGAAAAGTCTGTGGGTATTGTGGTAGTACCATACTGGCCCACGCAACTATGGTTGCCATTGTTTAAAAGGTTGTGTTGTGATTGTATTTACTAAATACTAATTCGCTGAAATCTCCTTTCAGATCTGCGCACAACCTTCATTAAACATTAACCTTGGTTGCCGCGAAATTGTTCAGAAAGCGTTAGTAAAAAGATCACTGTCTTCAAAGTCCGTTGAAATTATGTTGGCATCTTTGTTGGATAATTCTTACCGAGACAGTGTGAAGGAGGTATCAAGGCGTGGATTGAATATTGCAAAAATAATAATTTTAGTTTTACTCAAACTTCTAAACCAATAATTGTTCATTTTCTAACTGAAATTTTCGAAAAAGGTGCTAAGTACGGTACTATTAATAGCTATAGATCTGCATTATCATTAATATTAAACATAAATTTCCAATATGACAGGTTAAAAAGTTTCATGAAAGGAGTCGTTATGTGAAGACCAACCACATCAAGTATGATCTTACCTGGGATCCAGCAGTTGTATTGAGCTACTTACCTACAAAATTTCCTAATGAAGACCTTGACTTAAAGACTCTTTTCCAAGAAAACTGTTACACTAATAGCTCTTGTAACGGAACATCGTGTTCAAATTTTATCCGTGACAAAGATTAAAAATATTTTAATAACTAAAAAAGGTACTTATAAAAGGGTTTATAAAAACCTCTAAATTTAATAGTAAACAGACCTTGGTAAAGTTTCCGTTTTTTAATATTCGTCCAGAAATTTGTCCAGCAAAAACCTTACAGATGTAGGTATATAAATAAAACGAAAATTTAAGTAAACCTGATAATTTGTTTATTAGTTTTAAGAAACATATAGGTTTCCAAACTTTAAGTCACTGGGTTAAAAACACTTTAACTCTCAGTGGTATTGATGAAAATATTTTTAGTGCACATAGTACATGACATGCTGCTACATCAAGAGCTATTTATTTAGGAGTTTCTATTGACCTATCAAAAAGACTGCAGGATGGTCGGATTCTTCCTCAGTCCTTGCTAGAAATTACAACAAACTTTGTAACGAAAAATAATTTGCCTAATCATTGTTGAATTGTTTTCAATAAGTATGTTTATTTACTATTGAAGAGTTTTACCTTACTACTCTGCCAATTCATTTCACTATAACTAATCTTTAAACATCCTACATAAAGTAAACCTCAATCGCAAAGAAAGAAGCTGTGAAATATAATTGAGGATCAAACGAACTTCTAAAGTGAAGTTCGATCCTAATTATGTGAACAGCTTCTTTCGAAGCGATTTAATATAAACCCACCCGTTATTATGCTTTGAAATAAGCATAATATGAATATGTTTCAACATGGAGTAATTTCAATTTATATTTGTATTTTACCCAACCCCAATATAGTGAAATGAACAAACAGGAATAAGACAGATTGACTTTAAACAAAATGAGTTCTGTAGACTGGATGCTGACATAGGGAGCGAAACGTGACAGTTGTTAAAAAAAAAAAAAAAAGAACCCTTATCATAGACTCTAAAATCCGTGCAAAGGCTAGCAGTAGGTGGCGCTACTACATAAAGTAAACCTCAATCGCTTCGAAAGAAGCTGTTCACATAATTAGGATCGAACTTCACTTTAGAAGTTCGTTTGATCCTCAAAAATAATTCGATTCATACACTTAAGAATTTATAGACAGGAATATTTAACTAAATGAGCTTGGAGTAAATAAAATAAAACAAGACAAGTTACATACTAGTTACTCGTAAGGTTAATTACATTAAGTATCTTCTATACTCAATTCATAAAATAAATGTAAATCTTAGTTAATAACCGACAATTATTAACTGTAAAGTAATAAAGTAATGTCTGGGAACATAAATAACACAACTTTGATACTTGAATATTATATTATAAAAAATCTTGTTATACGCTATTTAACGGCTCTTACCATACACATGAAGACACCAACTAAAAATACCTTCTCGGAGACTAACTACTATTTAATAGGGTGCAAACCGAGTTGCACTATTCTAAAATCAAAGTAGAAAATAATTTTTATAACACGCTATGTTGACCGGATACTTTAGCTTAAAGTTAAATCAACAGGAGTATTAAAGCATGTCTAAAAAAACAAAAAAGCTCTAATGCTCTGCATTATAATGACATAAAGTGTCATAAACTTTTGGCAATCTGAACATTCTCACAAATAAATTAAACATCTTACATAATTAAAGGACAGGACAGGAATCAATCAGTCTCTAAAAACATAAAAACATTTTCAGATGTAGTTCTTAAAATATACCCAATGTGTTAAATTCACTATCTTCGACATCTGATTCAGGTAGACAGTTTTTTACGTTATATGTAAGTGGAATGGTAACAAATTCGAGCTTAATGCACTTAGGAATTACTTTACCGGTGCAAAGTTTGTCAAGATCATCATTTTTGACTTTTTATATAATGTGGCGTGTGCTGCCGCCTTAAGAATAGCGCTACCCCATCTCCTCCTATGGGTGTCGTAAGAGGCGACTAAAATAAAATAATCCAGAGGACCGGCAGCAGCATCCTTTTGTAAATATCGAAAGCGATCACCGCATGGTAAGAGGCACATTGAGTCTGAATCAAAAACTGGAGCGATCTCAACTGATAAAGATCTCGACTTTCAGCTCGAATTGCAGAACCATTTTGAATGTCTCAGCAATTGCGTCGATGTGGACGACTTCAATGTCAGTTTTGTGAAAACTGTCTACACGGCTTGGTCTAAGTTTTTCAAAACCCGCTGTGCAAAGGAATCGAAAAAATCTCACACTCTACCCTCAAACTCATGGAAGAAGGACACACAATAATCTTGCAGTCCCCGGAAGATGCTTCTCAGTATCGGAGGCTAAATAGAGAAATCTTCAAGTCCCAAAAACTTGACTAACGCCGGTTTAATACAGACCGTATGAAAATGGCTATCGAGCAAAACAAAGGCTCTAAGTTCTTCGCGAGAGATTTGTCTATGAGGCAGAACCAACTGATGAAGTTTAAAACGGCCGATGGCAGGGTTGTTTGGTCTAAACCGGAACCTTTGAGGGAAGTTAAGTCCTTAACACCATTATGCAACATCCATACGCAGCTGCAGATTATAAAAATAGACGGGGGAGTATAACTAGCGACTTTGTTTGGCGTTTGTGGACTATGAGAAAGCCTTCGATTCGATCGAGACCTGGGCTGGCTGTAAGACTATATCTTTGCAGCGGTACCAAATAGACTATCGATACATCGAAGCGTTGAAGTTTTAGTACAAAAACGTCAGTACGTCTTCAGGATTAGAATTCGAAGAGCGTCAGGCAAGGTGATGTTATATTGCCTAAGCTGTCCACCGCGGCGTTGGCAGATGTCTTCAAGCTTCTGGACTGGGATGGGCTTGGTATTAACATCAACGGCGAGTACATCACTCACTTTCAATTCGCGGATGACGCACGATAGTTATATAGTAGCATCTTACACAACTGCACCTTGTAGTTCTTCAATAGTAAGTAAGTATGCGATCATAAGCTTAAGAGAAAATATTCCATCCTTTTTCAATAAAATAATCTTGTTGAGGGATAAAATTGCTTTTAACATACATTGAATTTTTAAAGTCTCCTTAGTATTCTCTAAATAAATAGAAAACTGTTAAATTAAGATCAATCTTCAGTAGTAAAATACTATGTCATTTTAAACGTAAACTTCGAAAAGCCATTTTGAAAAAGGAACACTCAATCACTTCACCAAGTATTTACTGGAAAACGGACTCTCGTAAAACTGACGCAATCACATGAAACACGCTCGTAATTCTCATTTACGCGCACTTGAGCTGTAACTAAGTCATCTTGTTACACCGTTTGTGCTATTTCTTTATCTATAGCTAACACGTGTTGGATCTTAATGGCGATAATAATAAGGCTCAGAGTCGAAGGAGTTCGTTAAGAAAAACGCTGTCTCTTTATCACTGTGGTATACAATATTAAGTTGGTAGTGTCGTGTTTAATACAACGTTCAGGAAAACAGGTAATACTTTTCTACGACCGACCACGGCAACGCAAAAAGGAGGGTTATGATTTTAACTTATAGGTATGTGTGTTTATGGATGTAGGTACATCTGTTCCCTCACAACTTTTTAACTAGTTATAATAAATAGACAAATATATAATAATTGGAAGCGTCTTGATTGTCCGCTGGTTATAAGCTGCATGAAATCACGTTATGTTGACTACAGCGCCCTCCAGGGGACTTAAAGTAAAGAAATAAAAAAAATGTCGACGGTTTCGTTTTGGGTATCAAATGAAAGAGCTTTGTTAGCAGAGTTTAAATATTATAACACTACTAGCTGACCCGGCAAACGTTGTTTTGCCATATAAATAAAAAAAAATAGATGTTGGCCGATTCTCATAGATACCGGATAAGCACAAAAAATTTCATCAAAATCGGTCAAGCCGTTTCGGAGGAGTATGGCACCGAAAACTGTGACACGAGAATTTTATATATAACACTATAACTCCAAAACAAGTGCAAAAAAAAGTAAAGATTTAAAACTGAAACCCGACTACCCGACGACTAGGATACAAGTTATAGTCTCCGCTGAAATATCTATGTATTTTTATACGTCGTACTGATAGAGATATGTTAACAAGATAGCCGTGGTCGTTTGCCACTTATTGTAGCAAAGCAGAATATTATGATACCTACTAAAATAAAATCAAAGTGGCATACGCTCACGGCTATCCTGTTAACATATCTCTATCAGTATGACGTTTAAAAATACATAGATATTTCAGCGGAAACTATAACTTATATTTACTTTTCAGAGCGTGTTTCAGTAGTCGGATTTTAGTTTTTAATCTTTATTTTTTTGGCGTACTCACTAACTGGTCTTAAGTACTAACGCTGCGTCACGCGTTCGGACGCGCGTTTCATACAAAACTGCAACGTCCGTACCATACGCGCGTTCGATACGGACTTATACGCGTTATGAAAAAAAAATGAAAATGTTATGAAAGTTTGTATATTTAAATATCTCTTAGTAGGTGTTATATAAATCTATGGGTAGGTGTGCCTATTTGAAGATACGGACGTACGGTTCGCGCGTTCGAACGCGTAACGCAGCTGCGTTGATCTTTATCAAAAATGATTAAAAAAATTTTTAAGTAATCCAAGACACAATTCATAGTACGACTCTCTACAGTTTTTACACCAAATATAGATGGTGCTTAATGGATAATTCAAGTTTTGTAGCTTTTTAGCCTACGTTTCAACCTTTCTTTCTTTAAATCCTCAATTGCATACAAAACTGCCATCGCGAATTGGGGCGTGGCTTAGCGTGACCTTGGTTTATATCCTTGTTTGCAACCACCGTTTATAACAGTGTGGATGATACTCGAGTAGTTGTATCAAATAGAATTTGTGATATATTCATACAAACAATTGACAAAGAATAAACAATAATCTCGAGAATAACTGAAAGAATAATGCTTTGTTCATAAGAAAACTTTTATACAACTGACCATTGAAAAATCAGGCCTTTATCCAACTTCATCGGTGTAAAAGCTCGAACGTTAGCGATTCAACTTGTACAATCAATGAAATCGGTTCGGAACGGACTCTCAACTCGCATTGTTATGGTTTCCTACAGGAATAATAACGAGGTTCTTTAGAACCGACGCTTTTTGTTTTATTTTGTTTTTATTTAATCTCTTCACACTGCTTGATGCGAACTCCATAAAGGGTCAATGGAAAATAGCCATTCCGGCTTTGATTAAGGGTGTTGTAAATGGTGATTATTCATTTTAGTCTGCGTGACCTTCATGTGGACTTCGCATGGTAGTAGGATGGTTCTGTCGACAATTAGCACCGCTCCTGCGATGATAATCTCCGGCAGTATTTTATCAATAGTCAGTTCCTTTCTAAGCCCGTGTGCTGTCATCTTCAACCTCATCTTCACTTACCATCAGGAGTAAGTAACTCATTGAGGTTGAGGTCAAAACCGGGTTTAATCAACAATTAAAATTCCATTTTTTTAGACCTGTTACAAATGATAGCCGATAAGGCTGTTCCGACGGTTCCAAAGTATTTTGTGAATTACTGACAAACCCTAACGACTATTGTATACAAGTATACAGCACCCGGGACTGACTGCTTAACGTGCCCTCCGAAGCACGGAATTCCTCGTGAGAAATTAATGGTCGGCGGTCACCCATCCTAATACCGACCGCGCCGAGTGCGCTTGACCTGCGATATCGTTTGATATGTACAGTAACCACGGCGCCACGACGACTTCTAAAAATTATATTTATATTCTTAAGAAGTAATAGTTAAATCCATGAAATATAAGTTTTTTTTAACTGACATGGTCATTATCATTTAAATTAATTTAAAAAACGGGATATTTACGATATTATTAATTTATTTTGAGTTCTCGATATTTCGGCACTGTTGCTTGCGCCATAATACAGTACCGTCGTGATCATCAATTTTTAGCCGTTTTTATTTGAATCCATCCATACACACTTTCGTCTAACAGAACTGAAATTAAATATAAGTAGTTATAGACGTTTTGTTGTTATACCACCCACGTTTGGCCGCGTATCCTACTTTTTCAAACGATGTCAATTGCTTTGCCAAAATGTTGTCTAGTTGCCAAGTCTGATAAATTCACTGCATATCCATTGAAAGTGCTTGTTTTTGCTACAATATTGCGGCCTTGGTTTAGCGGAAACGGTAGATTCGAAAGTTAATCGTTACGGCTCAAATTTAACATAGGTATTTAAAGTCTAGTAGTTTATTTTTTGAAACATAAAAAAACATATATTTTTAATTCTTTTTTGACTTCAGTTAAAAAATATGATATACGAATGTAAAAAAAATCATTTTGAGAACCAAACTTTATGCATAGTATGCACTATGTAAAGCGTCAATGTTTTTGCTTATCATTGAAAATCGAAAAAAGTTTTAGAGTTCTTTATTTTAGTTTTTAAGCTTGCGCTCGATTACTTATTTTCATTCAAAGAGGAGAACAAAACGTTGTTTAACTTCCTTCTTGGTTATGTTTTACTACTTACATTTGTTTGTTCCGACCATTTTAGCCCTGGCATTTTCAAGCGTTTATGGAAAAGATATTTTTCTTACAGCTATTTTTATACATGCCTTAAAATACATACATACATACACAGAACACCAGAGGCTATCAAACCATCTGATGTCACGTTTGACGAATCGGAGGTATTATAATGATGGATAGAGACTATTACAGTGACAGGGGGTCAGCCTATCGCCCGTAAAAACGCTAACAAAACCTCTGTCCCTTAACTGACTCTTACATTACAGTGTGCCCGGGAAGAGAAGCAGCTGGCACATTCTATGTTTTTCGTTCGCTCCCACTGCTTAAAATAGTATGCTAAAAAGCGTTCTATTTAGTATGCTTAATACGAGCATGCCTAGGAGAAGTTTTCATTTGCTAGTTTTTAGTATGCTCCTGAATAAACATGCTCAAAGATCCATCCAAACATCCATTCGCTCAAACATCTATTTAATCTTGCGCATTTATAATATCAGTAAGTTTCTTCAAGAATCGACATTTTCACAACAAACTACAGGAAAACCTTCAAAAATTTTAAATGAATAAAACAAATTTTCCTTATGAAAAACAATCAAAGAATGAAATTGAGACGTCTTCGTATTCCTGCTTTTAAAAATGCTGACCCCAAGTATACCTTAGATTTTCCTACAGATTACAGTTCCTTATATTACCCATCGAGCTAAGGGACTGAATACAAAGTATGTATTTCGTCTTCAGGAGGGCAGAGGGCTGAGGGTAGCAGATTTCTTACACTCGGCCCTTTCTATGAATATTTTAAAACCCTAGAATATTGAAATGAGTTTCACACGACTTGATTTTAGCTGTTAAAGCTTTTGAATGTTTTTATAGGAGAAAGATTTGAGACGGAGGTTTTTTTGTTTCAGGTAAATGGGATGATGATTGCGTTAGAAAATGGAATGCTATTTCTTCTGAAACGTGAGTACCTACTTTTGGTTATTCAAAAGCTTTTATACTTGGTTTTTTAATCTGAAAATTCTGAAAAACCTAGGTCTTACTGCACACAGTATCGGTGTACTACGTTGTATTTGACGACCACTTGGGGTAAACCTGTCTGGCTCAGACGCCAGTGGTTGCGGGCACGATTTCCGCACGGAACGAAAAAAAAAATGTTCCGGGTCTGGGCGCTTATCTATTATCTACATGATATCTCATGACACAAGATTTGCTTACTTTGAGCCCATGTAGTTGGTGTATTGTCTGGAAATTATTATTTGTTTTTGTATGTAAACTGTAAACATAATTCGTCTCAGAAAAAATTAAACCTTACAATTCCTTTAAATAAATATAAATATATAAACAGCCCTATTAAACGTTACAATTATTTAATTCGTTTACTCGAAATTTGCAATGCTATACGTAAACAATCTGATCGATTATTTAACTAGCAGTTCAAGGATGGTGCACTCATAAAGCTCTTCCGGAGGACTTAACTTTCATTATCAAAAACATTTTTTCACACTCAATAAAATAAACATTACTTAATAATAAATTATTTATTTAAACTCAACTGTTAGTACTGTGAGCAAAATAAAATTAAGGTGTAAACTGTACTGTCATAAATTAAAAAAATATGTATATATTTCTCATGTCGTAATAAACCCAAATATACAACACTGATAAACCTAATCTAAAACTACTAGGTACTACTTACTATAAACTTTTATTTTTATTTTAAACTATCTAGGAATTTTAAAATCAATGCCATCGACTGAAGAATAAAATCTGAATAAATTACCATCATAACGACCCCTAATGGAGTCAGTCATCCATTAACCAGCAAATGATGTCTAATGAGAAATATTAAATTGAAGGTACTGAAGGTAGTCGAGCAGTTAAATCCAGTTATGGACCATTTCTTTTACAACTTTTAACGTCAATATACTTCAACGGCTTAAAGATGAACTTTATTAAAAGAAGATCTAGATGTTTACAGTTTCTTGTTTGTTTTTTGTTTCATTGAACTGTGTACCTACAGCTTCAAAGAGCTCGGACCCACTCTCGTGATGTAGAGAATGAAATCTCTTCGTTAAGTACTTAATATTTTATTTTGAAATTGAGATTCAGCCATTTCTATTGGAAACTTTATTTTATTGAACGTACATATACATATGTAGGGTGTCTTTTATGTAGATCAAAATCTTTTAGGAGAAGCTTAAGACTGATGAGTGGATTCAATTTATGAAAACAAAATTTGTTTTTGTTAGGTAAATTGATATTTTTTAATTCTCATAAGTTAACTAGTTAGTTAACGACTAAATAGCAAGAAATAAAAGCGTTTTTCCAACTATTTATATTAAGAAATACGTTAAGCATCGATTTTTCAATAGTCGGAAAAACTTTATCACTTAAAATAATTGTAAAATTTAAATTTAAAAAAATATATAAAAAAATTTTTGTCATAAAGTATGGATTCACACTTCATTCTTAACCTTCTCCTAAAATATTTTGATCTTCAAAAAAATGACCCTGTATACATTTCAGAGTATCAAAATTATGCCTATTCACAAACAACTCTTGTTATTAAACCCGTTATTAGGCCATGAGTTCCTGGTACACCAAGAGGTTTGTTAGGCCGAAAACTCTAAAAAATAGTGTCAGTTGTTGTTCTTGTTTGGGAATTTTGGGGAAATGGGGCTGATTGTTGATTGTTGTCTAATTAAAAATCTTAATCAATTTGTTTTTAAACACTATGTACCAATATTACTTTTACCTGTTATAGTTGCCTCATAGAACTTAAAATTCTAAATTAAGTTACAGTAGGGAAAATTGCAACAAACAACAAAGTAAAGAAAAAATACGTTCACGTTAATCGCATTGCCATTTCTCATTAAACACCTCAAGGCTAGCGCGTCGGCTGAACTCAAGTTTTTAAACTGAAATTGAATTCAAAGAAACCTTTCATGGCAAGAGCTTAACAGAGCACGAAAATATAATAGAGTCGCTTTTGATAACACGAGTAGAATATTTTCTTTAACAATGTTGGTAAAGACCTCCTTTGTAACCTAGTAAGAAGGTGAAGTCGTATTAGGTGAAAAGTTCCGGCACGAAGAATGGTGAAAAACATTCTGTAACTTGTGAACATTCTGTAGCATTTGTTACATAATGAGATATTTGTAATAGATCTGGGTTCCTTTCTTTATATTATAATGAAAATAGAGTTCCTTTACCCGTAACTAAACCCGACTTTGACATCAATCTCACCTAAAAATATCTAATCCCGTGAAAATAAGTGACAACATACGGGTTTGCACCGCAAACAACACTGGAGCGTCGGTAGAGCTTACACTTACCTAGGCGGCACTTTCAAATTAAAAAAATCTTTATTTCGTAGGTACGCACTTAAATACACTTGAAATATGTCGATCTGTTGAGTAGAAATGGCAAGAAACTAAACTTTCACTCATTCGACTTCACACATTTGTGTTGTTTATGGTAGTCACACATATTAGTATTAATTATCATTTTATTAGTCTCAGTACTTTATCAACAGGCAGACAAGTCATGAAAGTGCCGAATTTTTTTCATGTATATTATGGCTTCCATGTTCTTTATTTCAAATTAATTAAATTCACTTAACTAATATTAAGCTATTGTTGATAATTATTTTATTGTATATTTATTATAATACATTACCTACATAAAATGTATCATTGAATCCTAATGTAAATCGGTCTTAATACACGTGCCACTGCGCAGACTTCACTGGCGGCAACCGAATATCGGTGGTTTGCTTTAAGGCAAACGCTTCACTGAGGTGTCGCCATTTTGCATCGGCATACATTCTGCTAAGTAATTTTATTTTGTTGTTTAACTTAGGATTTGTAGGGTTAATTTTTTTTGTTTGTCTAATTTTAATTTTTCTTTGGTGTTTTATGGTGTTTATTAAAGTTGTTGTATGTGTGCTTGATGTGAATAAATAATTATCTATCTATCTATTCCAAAATGAATACTAATCTCTCCGCTGTCGATAACTACGCTCATAGTTGTAGGAGGTGTCTATGTCACTAAACTTTGTCTTTGCCCTACAGTTAAGTAATCGCTATGTTTACGTCTGAAGCGTGATCGCCAGTCAGTCAGGCGTGACTCTCGGTTGTTTTTATCGCCTTTTCCGACACGATCAGGAGCGGTAGGACTCAACTATGCCGACCCTTCGCGACTACTTTCTGTTGAAAAACCTCATGTTAAAGTCACCTCTTCTATTTACTACCTCAAACTTTCTCGAGCTCTGTCTGTCTTCAGCCTACATTTGCAGTGTATTTGCAGGACAACTTGTAAATCGAAATTCCAAGTTAGGCGTTTAAACTTGTTATCAAAGTTTTCTGTGTTTCATACCTACGTTGCGCTAAGCACGTACCTATTCAAGTTACAACATGCAAGGTTATTGTCTGTCGAATAAAATTTAGCTTAGGTACAACAACGTATAAATGGCTGTAAATTTAAGATATCCATTTGTTTTGAAAGTGAATTAATCAACGTTACAAAAGTATATATGAACTACTTTCTTACATAGTAGCTCCTTTTTGCGTCACTGAACTTTTGAACACCATAAATGTAATTATATACATACATAACTTCACGTCTGTAACCCTTATGAGGTAGGCAGAACACCAGAGGCTATCAAACCATCTGATGTTAAGTTTGACAAATTTGGAGGTATTATTTTGATGGAGAGAGAGTATTGCAGTTGCCTGTCGCCCGCAAAAACGACAATATCCGTCCCATAACTGACTTTTACAGTAAATTCTATGTTTTTCTTTCGCTTTCAGACTAGCATTAATTATGAAATCAATAAAGAACGTACGTCTTTGCTATTTACACAAATACATTTTAAAATACTCACGGCTATCGAGGTATGTTTCCGTGATACATTTTTTTTTATAATGAGTAAATGACAAACATTTGGATATTTGTCTGGGTAACTTAAAATGTAGGTATCACTAGCAAGAAATCTCAATTTTGCGTCTACATATTATCAGGGTAAAATGTGATAGCGTTTAATGGTTTAGTTGCTTATTTACCTTACTTAATATTGTATTTCTTAACAGATGACAGAACAGTATCAAAAAGAAAAGTTAAGTCAAATAGAAAATCATAGGTAATAGCGATATTCTTTTAGGCGAGCAAATATTTTAACTAGTTCAAAACTCACTTTACGATGAGTATCACCTTAGGAACATATACATCCTTAATATTTCAGTTTTTTTAACTTCTTGGCTATAAAAAACTAAGATCTGTTCGCATAACGAATAAAGAGGTTCTACTCTGTACCTTTATCTCGAATTTGTCAGAGTAATGGTAGATTCAGGTCAATATGTAAAAAAAATACTATTTTGGTTGCCTGGTAGAGATCGCTTTCTAGCGATAAGGCCGCCGATTGTGTTTTCTTTTTTTTATTGTCCTTTATTTTCTATTTTGTGTTTGTACAATGAAGAGTAAATAAATAAATATCCAGAAATATTATTGTATATTTTATTATAATTATTATAAAGGACTCCTTTACGAAAATCTAATAAATATCTATGGAGGTAATGGCCAGAATATGAACCCATTCAGTCAACCAACAGCCAAAACTTCGGTTCAAATCATTTGGTTACTAAATAGTATTTGAAGTTACCAATCAATTAAGGGTTTCAATCGTCAAATTTGTTGATTGAATGAAATTCATAGCGTTTAATGGTTTAGTTGTTTATTTACCTTACTTAATATTTTAGTACTTAACAGATAACAGAACAGTATCAAAAAGAAAAGTTAAGTCAAATAGAAAATCATACGTAATTGCGATATTCCTTTAAGCGAGCAAATGTTTTAAGTAGTTCAAAATTCACTTTATGATGAGTATCACCTTAGGAACATAGACATTAATATTTCAGTTTTTTTTTAACTTCTTGGCTATAAAAAACTAAGATCTGTTCGCATAACGAATAAAGAGGTTCTACTCTGTACCTTTATCTCGAATTTGTCAGAGTAATGGTAGATTCAGGTTAATTTGTAAAAAAAAAATACTATTTCAAGTTTATTTATGTACCTACGAAATAAAGATTTTTCTGTCTTTGAGTAGACAAATTGTTATTGATGTTACTTATTACTTTTTAATCTATGCTTACTTAAATACTGTTAATTCGTAGCGTTATACACTATCATTATGAGTACCTATCTCATAACACTTCGATTGAGTTCACAAATATGTGTCAACAATACATAGTAAGTAATGGTATCTCATAATACGTAGAAACAGCAATTTCGGTACAATTACCCTACGCGGTGCTTCCCTTCAACGCAAACACTGAGTAAGTGTAAGTAAATATTTGCCTCCGTTATAGAGTACTTACACAACACCATCTTCGTAGTTAACATAATTGTATGTGAAAAACTGACATGCAATAAGAATCCGTGGTTACTGGTGTAACTGATTGAAGGTTGTGATAGTGATGATCCGTCACCACCTCAGATCATAAAAACTAAGAGATGTGCTAAGTGGGCGTGTCACGTGCGAACGAATCAGGTAAAAAACATACCTCATTGTGAGTTTTGCTAATAGTTGTGTGTCAACTCGATTTTCTCAAAATGCCGGCTTGTTCAGTAGTTTTTTGTAAAAATACTAGTGCCTAAGTTAATTATAGTAAAGATGGCATCTCATTTCACACGTATCTGACTGAAATAATGCGTATTTTTTTATTAAAACTTGTAAAACATTCACTGGAAATAACACTTTAGTTGTAAAATCGGATCACATAGTAAATTAACTACGTTTGTGAAGAGCAAACACTATTGCTTGCGTAACACAGCAAATTTATGCATGCGTTGTTTTAACTACGCAATGGATTAGTATACCAATGAAAATACTCACTTATTCGGTAACTCGTGGTGCGGCCGCTGATTGCGTTCGTGACTTAAGGATGTGTGATTGTCTACATTTTATCGATAAAATTAAGGCGTATTATCAAATGATAATTTTGTTAAATAAAATCATTTGTTGATTACTTTTAATCAATATTATTTATAGTATTGATTACATTGTTATAATTAGTTAGGTTCTTGATAAATATAACAATTATTTATTTTTTTATCTCCCTGCAAAAAAAAAAAGAATTTAAAAATATCCAATGGAAAACCGCCATGATAATTTGGAGTCCCTAAAACAATCTATACGATTGGCAGTGAAGAATTTTCCCATGGAAAGAGTGCGTGCTTCTGTTGATAACTGGCCTCAACGTTTAAAGGACTGTATTACAGCCAGTGGAGACCACTTCGAATAATCTTTTTATATTTCTAATTGTTGTATATTTATGTATTAAACTAACACACTGTAAAAGTAAAAAAAATTATTAGCAGTTAAAATATTGTTTTTTTCTTTATTACAATATTTATGGCAAGACTAGGTACAACTTAAAGGCGAAGTACTATGTTCACTTGACGTTTATTAATTGTATGTGTGCTTTACATACAACACATACATACTCATTAAATAAATTGCCTTCCTTTGAATAAGTCGGGTAAAAAAGTTAACTGCTAAAAAAATTACGTCACTTAAATTTCATCGACATTTTATAGATAACCAATTTCAATTTTCAAACCTAGCTGCATTAGTGTGTGTGCATATCATTCGTAGCTACGAGCGCGGGTGCCGCTTTTTTTTGCATGTGGACTATTAGTTGATTTGTTAGTGTTATAATGAAATTAATAGTGTGCGTGAGAAATATTCATATGTGTGCTATACTGTTTACTTTTATTGTTGTGTTAGTATAATTAGTGGGAGAAACTTGGAGACATCGGGACCGGAACAAATTAACGCGCAAGGCATATCTCTGTGTTTGTATGATCTGAGGTCACCACGGTACCACCAACGAATCCTCAACTTGTTCGTGGGTCATCGGGACTCGCCACGGTTGCATCATTGGGTGCAGTTACTCACTGGCTTATTATTTTAATGCGTTTAATACATACATACATAATTTCACCCCTGAATCCCGTATGGGGTAGGCAGAACACCAGAGGTAATAAAACCCATCTGATGTCACGTTTTTGAAGCCATTATAATAGTGGAGAGAGACTATTGCAGTGACAGGGGGTCAGCCTATGGCCCATAAAAAAGTCTCCCATAACACCTCGGTCCCTTAACTGACTTTTATAGTATGCCCGGGAAGAGAAGCAGCTGGCACATTCTATGTTTTTGTTTCGCTCCCAGTCCAGCATAGAAGCATTTAATAATTTTATAGTAATGATAGGTTAAATTAAATTGTTACTCCTAAAATATGGGTAATGGTTTTAAATAGAAGAAATATTTATCCTGTAGTTAAGTATCGTCGACTAGCCTATGCTACCCCCACTTTGTGGTCAAAGTTCGGCAAAGCCCGTGCGTATTTTATATAATAAATGTGAAAAATTACGACAATACATACATACATACATACATAACTTCACGCCTGTATCCCTTATGGGGTAGGCAGAACACCAGAGGCTATAAAACCATCTGATGTCACGTTTGACGAATTTGGACGTATTATAATGATGGATAGAGACTATTACAGTGACAGGGGGTCAGCCTATGTCAGTAAAACGCTTACAAAACTGACCTTACAGTATGCCCGGGAAGAGAAGCAGCTGGCACATTCTATGTTTTTCTTTCACTCCCAGTCCAGCATGGAAACAACTTACGGCAATATTATACATAATATCTATGAGCTACACCAGCATAGTACGCGTATTCACCTATTTTCAAATTCTGTCTCCATATCTTCACTATTCTGAATAAACTCGTAGATAACCTCATAATTTTTACATAAATGTTTGTACACTGTACGTGATATTTTCCAAAAATGTTAAAACCAGTCACGACTGTTATGAAAGTTATGAATATTTAATATTGAAGTAGTTGTGCCATAAGTTCAGTACGGCTAGCAAGGAGATATGTAGCGGTGTAAGGCTTTTGAAAATTTGAAGAGTAATGCTATTGCTGGCTGTACCTGCTACCTCACAAATTTACTTTGGTTACTAGATTGGTAGGATGACAATGATACATACATATGTAAATATGAAACAAAAAATATATAATTTACAAGTTACTAACTTAAGAAACATATTTAAGAACTTCTATTGTTTAGAAAATGTAGGTATTATTAATATATTTTATTACCAAAACAGCATCGACTTATACAGAGTGTGCAGAGTGAAGAAAAATATCCCAGATAGAGCTAGTCTTCCCCATTCGAATTAAAATAATCAACGAATGCAGAGCAGTATAAAAATCGACTTAACGTCAAAACTTTGGCTGAGTTGAGAATGTCATCAACGTAAACATTCTCCGAAATCATACATATTTTTTCAAAAGTTTGAAATTTTCAATGAAGTACCTACCCAACCGATTTCGATGAAATTTAAATGGGACCAACTATGAAGTATCCTCTATTATATGAATTTTCAAAATCAAAATCAATTCATAATAATCCGAAATATCGTGTAACAAAGACACAAAAAAAAACATACAGACGAATTGAAAACCTCCTACTTTTTTGGAAGACGGTTGAAAAATATTTTTAATTTGTAAATTTCTCATATAAAAATTCTAAACATTTCAAGGAAAGTGCGCGCGCGACCTATTGACAGCATCGACTTTTAACACCTTCGAATAATCTGGCGGAAGACTGACTTTATCTAGGATATTGTCTCTGAAGTATTTACTTTTTTGAACACTCTGTATTTACAGGTCGGATTTGGAAAACATAGTTTTATAAACTGAGCATTCTCCAATTTATTTTGCGATAAATTTATATGTTTATATATGTGAACCTTTTGAATTTTATTGGACCTACCCAGAAAAATATATTTTTTACATACGGAGCACATAGTGACACCTAAATGGGCACGAATCTTTACTGAGAAAACGATCTTGGGAAAACTTCCTGAAGTAAGTAGAAACCATCTATTATCATCTATGTCTAGATCAATCTTAACTTCCGATGCGTTAGTTGCGAGTTTATTACTTAGCTGTTTAAATTTCTGTTTGTATTTTTAAGGTTTTAGATACCTGTCGTTTAGTTGAAGATATAAGCGTTATTTAGGACCATTCAATAGTACGTTTGGCAGTTTATTAATGTTAATTTATATCTAAAAACAATCTTGTCACTTTACATTTGTAAAATATTTTTTTTTTTCTAAAAAAATTTAAACAAAATTTTAAATGGTCACCCTACACAACTAGGTACGTATCAAATACACAGCATAGCAGACGAAGCTGACAACTTTACATAGACACTCTCATAGGAGCCTCACAAAATTATGAAAATGTCTCTGAAGTGTATACTCCGATGGGCACCCTACAATGTGTAGAGCACATGTACCACTTTGGAGCCTGTCTCTCAACCACTTCACTATAGTCTCTGATTTTAATGCACACGCATGGCATACTCTTTAAACTGTTTATACTGATGGGTTTTATGTGAGAAGGAATAGTGATGTGATGTGACGTTGTATGTTATGACGTTAATAATATATGTCATGTATTTACCTACAGTATTTAAAAAAAATCATAGAGAGAAAAATTGTGTCGAAATAAATAAAGCTGTCTTTAAAAACCTTAAAATAAAAAGAAATAAAAAAGCAATAAATAAACAAACAAACGACCACTTTGGCACTTTGACATTATGGGGTTAACCTATATGCCTCAGGTGCCCGTAACAAGAAAAAAAATATTCCGGGTCTGGGCGTTTATCTATATATGTATTTCTCTATTCTAGGTTCCGCCTAGTTCGCTTCATGCTGTCTCATAACAAAAGATTTGGTTATTTTGAGGCCACGTAGTTAGTTGTCTAGGGTTTTTTTTATACATTTTCTTAAGAACAACCAGTTGTGTTTACAAAAGAAATACTCACTTCTAGCTGGATTCTATAGAAAACTAATATGAATAAAGTTTGTATTAAAGTTGGTTGTATGTTTGTTGCTTTTTCCCGCAATAACGGCTCAACGAATCGTATAGAAGTAGTTTATAGGCTAAAATAGAATATAGGTTTATTTTTATCCCAAAAAAAATGTGTCTCATGTGATGGATTTGTTTAAAAAAAATGATTTCCGCCTTTCACACTAGATGGCGAAATTACAATTCTAAATCGCGCTGTAAACATTATCCCTCTCAGAAGTTTCAATCAATTATTATCCTCATCCAAACCGAACACGAACAAAATCGCAGGTTACGACTTGTATTCAACTAAAGTTATTCATTACCCAAAATACCAAAAACCGCTATCTAACGTTTGTAGACAGTATGTTTGAATAATTAAATTTTACTATAGATTAGTATTTAAAAAAACTCCCGATGTGGTCATAACTGATTACACTAATTTTCACTTCAGTTTGGCCATTGTGTTGTTTGCTGAAAACTCGATTTTTTTAAGTTTTGAAGGTCATATGTGTCTTTATCATGGAGCAAGGAATCTACCGGCCTTTCCCCTATTCCCCTTTGCTTATTGCAAAAAATATTCCGCTATCACCTAAGCTTAGTATTTCGCATAAACTTATATTGACGATATCAAAATCAATGTCACGGAACCGAACAGTCTTATATTTCGCAAGAAATACTTTCTTTCGAGATTTTATGAGGTTTTCTTAGATATCTTATCGAATGTCGAAGGATAGAGGCACTAAACTTTACTGGCGAGTAATTTTCTATGATATAAGAAGATTGTTTGAGTATATTTTATGAGGTTCTTTGTAGGTATCAGTGTTTTATATTTTCGGAAGGTTTTGCAGTATTTGAATTAAAACTCTTATCATTCAAACTCTGTTCGAAGTTTGATGCCTTTAAGGGTGTTACCACACCAAGTGATCGACGTTGATTGACGGTGTCGATTGACGTCAACCGGTTTTTTGGCCTAGTAGATTTCTCAATGAAATCTTAGTGATTTATACACTAATGAATATTATCTTAATTAATTCGACTAAGTATACCATTATCTGACTTTTCATACATTATTATATAAAAAGATATATTTTAAGGACGTTTTGAAGAGGTTTCAAAGGCGTTTTGTGGGCGATAGGCTGACCCCCTATCACTACAATAGTCTCTCTCCATCTCCATCTTTATTATACCTCCAAAGTTGTCAAACGTGATATCAGATGGTTTTGTAACCTCTGATGTTCTGCCTACCCCATAAGGGCGCGGACCCATGTCAGCGGTGCGGCGCCGCTCGCCGCGCGGCGGTGCGGCGCCGCACCGCAACGCGACGCGGCGGCGGCGCGGTTCCGCGGTGCCGCAGACGGCGCCGCGGACAGTGCGCGGTGAGGTGAGAAATGAAACTAGCCTGAATGGATTAGGATATGTTTGTTTATTATTTGTAGAATATTTTTTTAATTCTGTGACAGATGCCTGACGAAATTTTAATTGAACATAGTAGTGAATAAATTCCGACACAAACATTTTTCAGTGCCGAGGAGCATTGGGATTGCCCTTTTTTGTGGCACACACACATCTGGTTTGGTGGCTCCCTTTTGTAAATTAGAGTCTTATAAAAGTTTCACTGTACCTAGTGTACCTAGTTTGCCATGTTTGCATTGCACATATATAGTTGTTCTCCACAGGCTGTTTCTTTAAAATTGAGTGTATATTTTTTTTATGTGATGATATTAGCTGTCTTGTGTTTGTTTCTTTTATGCACTTATTAATGTAAAAATTAGAAATTAAGTTGAAAAAGACGATTGCTGTTGAGTTTCTTACCACTTCTTCTCAACAGATCGACTTTCCGAAGTGGTGGTAGATTCACTTTAATTTGGAAACATTCTGACGCGATTTAAGCGTATGTACACATACCTATAAATAATAGTTATTTTGTTTTTTATTACTGTCACAAAGTCACTGTCACAATAAAATATATAAAACAAAAGAGTGTTTACCAGAAAGTGTTTACCATTTATTCACTACTATGTTCAATTAAAATTTCGTCAGGCATCTGTCACAGAATTAAAAAAATATTCTACAAATAATAAACAAACATATCCTAATCCATTCAGGCTAGTTTCATTTCTCACCTCACCGCGCACTGTCCGCGGCGCCGTCTGCGGCACCGCGGAACCGCGCCGCCGCCGCGTCGCGTTGCGGTGCGGCGCCGCACCGCCGCGCGGCGAGCGGCGCCGCACCGCAGACATGGGTCCGCGCCCTATGGGATACAGGCGTGACGTTATGTATGTATAATATATTTTAAAGATCCATACAAATTTCTCACTGTTTCATGCTCTTTAAACCGACACTATTTTTATGGGATCATTTCTGACTGAAGTGTGATCAAGTGACCAAATTACCTCCTTTTTTAAAACCTGTTCAAAATATTGCAAAATATCTACTAGTCTATCTAAAATACCTAAGTCAAAAAAGATGAGATTCCTTTCAAAAACAGAATAAGATTTCACACTGCAGATTGGCACTTCATCATTCCGTCATTTTTCCATCACTCATTCCGCCAATATGAGCCCTTTTCGGTAGGTGACGAGGACTTATTTGTAAAATAAATCTCTGACGACATGGAACTGGAGTGACGTGGAATAGGTTTGATTATCGCTTCGGAAATAATATTTATGAAATATCTTCAAGATTGGAAGATCCTTTGCACATTTTATGGTTTGAACTGGCCAAGCCAGATCTAAGATTCAATTCAATTAAATTTTTGTACTACTTGGCAACCAGCCGTCGATACTAGTTCTAAACTACCTTCAACAAACCTGGTAAAATTTAAGGCCACAAATACACCATCGTATCAAAAAAAAGAGCATGATTAAAAAAAAGTTAATGATGCCTACATCATACCTAAATTAGAAAAAGGTCACTACTTTAAACCTCTTTACTTTTACAAACATCCTTGTGAGAATATTATTAATTTATCTTTATATTTACTTTTGAATTGTATCCAATAGGTGCCTACCCAATAGCCAGAGCTATAGCAATTACTTTTTAAATAGTAAGAAGCACAACCACATACTTGCATCTCAACAAGGTTCACCCGGATAATGACCAATCTTTATCAATATACAGGGCGTCCCAAGGGTATGGGGCATCAAGGGAGCACCTTAAATACATAGATAGGATATTTCACTGAAAGAAGACTTTATATGATTTTTAAATTTTGGAAATTCTCCATACATACATACATAACGTCACGCCTGTATCCCTTATGGGGTAGGCAGAACACCAGAGGTTACAAGACCATCTGGTGTCACGTTTGACAAATTTGAAAGTATTATTATGACGGAGAGAGACTATTGTAGTGACAGGGGGTCAGCCTATTGCCCACAAAAACGCCTTTAAAACCTCTGTCCCTTAACTTACTTTTACAGTATGGCCGGGAAGAGAAGCAGCTGACACATTCTATTTTTTTCTTTCGCTCCCAGTCCAGCATGGGTAATTCTCCCTTTAAAGATTTCCTAAGAATTACTCGCTGGGAAAAGAAATAATGTGACTTTAATCATTTCAATGAAATTAAAATAAGCTGCTGAAATCAATAAAGCGAAAATCACGGTAAATATTTAAATGCAGAATTACTAATATAAAAAAATCATGTAATGTCTTCTTTCAGCAAAATACCCTATCTACGATATTCAAGGTACTTTCCCTTTGTTGTCCCATATCCTTGGGACGCCCTGTATACCACCGAAGTTCAACGCACTTTTAGTGTAAGGCTGTATACAGAAAGAAAGCTGGAAACTTATAAGCGCTTACCAGCGCTTATCAGCGTTGGTAACCCGCAGTGCTAGCACGGATCTTTTGTCGATCGTAAGTTTACGAATGCTCGTATAGTATAGAGACGGTTTTGCAAGCAATAATTGAAATCTATCCATTGCCGCACGGTCAGCTTAAATAAATGTCTTCCTTGTTAATTTTGAATGTTTGTTAACAGGTTCTACTCTTAAATAACTGTAAAATAAAAAATTATATTGTTACTAAAAACTTGCAACCGACTCCATACTATACGAGCATTCGTAAACTTACGATCGACAAAAGATCCGTGCTAGCACTGACGCGCGCCGATAAGCACTGAATGGTGCCGAAAAGTTCTGACAAGCTTCAACACGCGCTGGTCAGCAGGGCTGGGAAATCATCGTCCGACGAGACCGACATTTTGCTTGGCCTGCCTCAACCTGCTTCCTTTGTGTAGAACGGACCAGCGCTGTCAAGCGCCGGTAAGCGCTTATAAGTTTCCAGCTTTCTTTCTGTATACGGCATCAGACAGAGTTTAAATTTTTATGTCTGAGACATCTAACGCGTATTATCCTTAAAAAAGCTTCTTAAAAATCTCCGTAAGTACTGTAATAGAAAGAAAAATAATTTAAAACCTTTTATTCTCCCCTAAAATTCAAATCTTCATTAAATTGATGTCTGATACACATTGCAATAAAAAAGATAAGTATATTGCTTCTCAAAGGTTTTACGACATGGAGAAAAGGATGAAACCGCAATAAAAGTCCAGGATTCAAGTTCATGACAACGAAAGAGACTTCAAGACAATAACGTGTTTTATCATAATACATTATATGAATGCAGAATTTTATGTCGTTGTAACATTATACTGAAAAGGTTATACGAGTATGAGCATGAAAATATAAGATGTTCAGTGTTTTCTCAGTGAATATTTTGCTTATTTATTCAATATGGCTTTTGAAATTTTATATTTGCGTTTAGCTCCACTTTACGTCACCTTACTAGTTCTGGTACTTTTAAGCGTGGAGGAAATATTAAGCGTCGAGTGAATAGGTTTCTCTTTGATGGACGTGTATCACCATAGTGTTCATGCTTTCTTATGGCCAGATGATAAATGAAGATAAAAGTCCCATCCTCTTTCTTGAGTGAGCTTTTAATGAAATATTCAGACTAATTTTCTCAAGTTTTCATCCACGAGAAATCTTGACGCTTAAACTTGACGCTACTCGCCATGGGGTCTGAAAAGACACCGAAACGTCGAGTTAAATGAAACATATAAATTATACGCGATAACTTGACGCTTACAAGAACCAAGGTCTGGTCAGGGTCATTGGTCAGGTAATGCAGGGTTAATTTTAATTAGCTCATTACCTCTTGCAGGTAGCCCCTCAACATCAATCCCAACAATATTTGTTCTACAAATTTTCAAAATTTTTAGTTTTAAATTTTTTTTCCCATACAACATTATATTGTAGCCTCTGTTTAGAGGCGTAACTCTATTTACTTTGAGCGTAGGTATGCCACGCTCCTTGCTCAGTAAAATATCACTTCAAAATAATAATAGGTACTTCTTACAAAATGTAGAGTAAGTAGCAAGAATTTATTTGTTTTTATTTTTTGTGTTATTTATCAAGATTTTTAAAAGTCGTAGAACAAATGTTGTTGGGATTAATTTGGAGAGGCTGCCCCGCAAGAGGTGATTCGTTAATTAAAATTAACCCTGTATAGATACAGGCAGTTCATTCCAAACCTTAGCTACCTGTATTAAAAAGGAACTTACAAAACGCTTGGTTCGAGTTCTTGGAATATCCACAACATACGGTACTGTCTGCGTTTAGTAAGCCGAAATTAATTAGTCGAAATTAATATATGCCGTTTTGATGTCTTTGTACATCACGTGGTCACAAGAGAATGACCAAGTCTTTAAATTATATAATTCAGAGATTCTCGCGAGAACTGTAGCGAGAACTTCTTTGGGTCCACACTCTCAAAGTTGTCACTACAGTTCTCCCGCTCGATGACAATGGACGCTGAAGAGACTGCTGCAGCATATTGATTGTTATGCGCATTCGCATATTATACTTATGCGTATATTAAAAAGAAGCACACATAGAATATAATGCCTTGAGATCAAAATGTTTTTATCACAATTAATTTTTATTTGTTAGTAAATATACACATCAAACATATAAGAAATTAAATTGTATCCTCCTGCACCAATACTAACAATATAAAAAAAACTCTTAAAGTCTATTACGAGTTACTTCAAAACTCTCTCTCTGAGAGTTTCGCGGGCGAAATCGCAGGCAAAAGCTGACTGTCAATGCATTTAGTCATTCAACCAATCCATTCGCATTGCAACACAAGCATTTTCTCAAGGTCAGTTGGCCATATTGAAGAAATGTAGAATCTCGCGTGTACTCGCGTGTTTCTCCACAAAAAGTGGCGAGAACGCGAGAAGAATACGAGAATCGGTCCACATTCTTTTTCCTCGCGTGTTTCTCGCATTCTCGCGAGAGTGTGGAACAGCTATTAAGCTTCAATGTATATTAGGGGCACATTTTTGGAAACTTTACACACAGCAAGTAATAATAATACTTACACCAGAATAATCCTAACACAACACAAGTCCCCTGTTTACTTAAGCTAATGTGTGGGTTTGTCCCGTAATTAGGGGTTTGTATTTTATTTTAACGAACCTTAATTACAGTTGGAAATACTTGGAAAACTTTACCGTAAATAAATATAATTGTGTAAATGTTTTTCGGTAATTTACCTTTACGAACGGCTTATAATAGCTATACGGGCCTTGGATGAACTTGTGATAAATGGGTATCATTTCGAGCCCCCTTGATGGTAGTACCTTTTTTGATTCCATCTGGCTGGTTAACTCTATTTGAATTTTCTGCTTCATTAAATAATTATAGGTAAGTAAATTAATAAGGAAGTCGTCGTGGCGCAATGGTTACTGTGTGTATCATACGATATCACAGGTAAAGCAATGTACTTGGATGGGTGACCGCCGACCATTCATTTCTCACGGCGACTTCCGTGCTTCGGAGGGCACGTAAAGCAGTCGGTCCCGGGTGCTGTATACTTGTATACAGTAGTCGTTAGGGTTTGTTAGAAGCCATTACGGCGCCCTGAAAATTCTGACATCCACCACCCAGCACTGGGCCAGCTTGGTGGATTATGGCCTATACCTCTTCGTCACCCAGGGGAGAGACTCATTCCCTGCAGTGGGTGAGTTAGAAAGAGTTGTGGTGATGAAATTAATAAAATCGCTAAAATTAATAAAAAAACGACGATATCACTTAAATACTACTGACGACCGAGTCGGTCGTGACCACGGGAAAATTTATTTTTCCTAATTCCATCTTGAACTAATTTAATTTACTCAAATTTCAGTAAATTTACTTACATATTGAGCCTTGACCCTCAAATAACTTCGATTGAAGTTTTAACTTACCCGTTAATTTATTTATCTTTAAAGCTGATAAGTTCAAAACAAATTTAAGTTCAACTTGAACTTATGCTCTTTAATAGGTTTGACTTTTAATGCGACGAAGTGGTTAAATAAATTAACTGTGCAGATTGTTACAATAATTTAGTGAAGAAACTTTTCGGGGTGATATTTTCAAAGAAAAAAAATAACGAGTTTATTTTGTTTACTTGTTAATTTTTTTTCAATGATGTATAGAGTTATGGCATAGATCGGATGTTATCAAAGAGATTAAGGGTTTGATTCCCATTTCTTGACACATGTTTTTAAGATGTGTTGTATATGTTGTATCTGACGACCGGCTGGTGTAGCGGTAACATACATTGCCATCTATGCCAGAGGTCCTGGGTTCGAATCCCGGCGGCGGCGGATATTTGTGTGATGAACACAGATATTAGTCGTCAAGTCATGGATGTTTATATGTTTATTTAAGTTTATTGTAATAAAAAATATGTATTTATTCAACATGTATGTGTATATATTTCTTAAGTATATCAGTTATCTAGTATCCATAACACAAGTTCTTTAAGAAACCTAATTTGGGCTAGATAATGTTGTGTGAGTGTCAGAAATATTTATTATTATTTATTAGGGTGCGTGTTATATAATTGTATAGTATTTTGTCGATAAAATTTAACATACTATATATAAGTGGGTGCAGTATCGGAAATCCGATACCTAACACTCCGTATAAGGCTTATTTACGTTTAGGTTTTCTTTTAAAGAGGTTGCATGGCGTTTGGTTTGTATATTCATATGATAAAACAACCTAATTACTTAATATCCTTAAAAGAAAGATAATTGAAATACATAACTGATTAATAAACTACTTTCTTGTACGTGTTTTCTGCGTTTTTTTAATATTTATAATGAAATATGTATACCAAAAGTTGCGACCAGATTGGCGTTGAGATAATTCAAATTTTTCAGGGGTCAAAATTTAAAAATACTTTCTTTTGATATGATTCAAACTATCAAGAAAGGTAATTTTTTCAATAATCTATACTAATATATAAAGCTAAAGAGTTTGTTTTTTTGTTTGTTTGTTTGAACGAGCTAATCTTAGAAACTACAAGTGGGAAGCAAAATTCTTTTTGCATTTGATAGCCCAACTCTTAAGGAAGGTTATAGGCTATATTTATCCCGAAATTTTCACGGGATCAAAAGTTACGCGGGTAAAACCACGCACGGTGGCTAGTCTTTGATAAAGAATAATTAACGCAGCCGTAAATTCCAAAACGTAAACAGATTTAACCTTGAAGTTTATAATTGACGTAACTACGTGACAAGCCTATAAAATATTCCTGAATTTCAATCCAATTCCTTTTGCGGTGCTTAATATTCCGGCGACCGTTCTGATACGAAGTAAATGATTTATACTTAGTTAATAAGAAAACGGAGGTAACCTTTTTCTGTTTGTTAAAAAGCTTATATGTATAGAATTCTTTGTTTATCGAGTAAATAGGATTTTCTGATTTCTTTAAATTGAATTTTGAGGCAGGTTTTTTAGGTGAGGCTTATTACTCTCTGTAGATATTTAAATGTTAATTTAATTTTATGTGTTATACCTATTAAAGAAACTTTATGTAAGAAACATATACAGTGTGGAATTTTTGAATGTCCCCTGGAGGTAAGGTACCCTAAATAATAGAGATAGCAAATTTACTCCAAAGAAACATTCCTTTATTTTTGAAAAGAAATATAACTGCATTCAAAGATTTTCGAAAATTTGCTTGCTTCACCCGGGAAGCGAGCCGACTAAAATCTGTAAAAATGACACTCTGTAATTTTATTGCATCGTCTGTAGGGGCAATCACAAGAATGAAATCTCTTTAAAATACGAGGTTCATTTAATGAAAGAAAAACCACGAAATCTTCAATTTAGATTTTAGTCCAATACCAAGGGGCATTCAAAAATTCCACCCTGTATATAATTTGACATATACCGTGATTGATAAAAAATAATTGATATAAAAAGATGCATCGTAAAGACGCCTTATCTGCGTGAGCGGCGAGTCGCGCGGGGCTTCGCGCGTTTTCGTTACATTGCTGGCTTTACTCTAAACCAGCGGATAGTTCCGTAGTAAAGCCGGCGATGTAGTGAAACAAACGACGCCCGCGCGACGCGCCGCCTGTCATTAAACGAGCCCAAAGGTTCCATCTGACTAGTACCTAATCTTTATTTGAATTCTGCCTTCAATTTCAATCGCTCTAGTAATTATGTGTATCTGCAATACTTTAAGAGTAAATTAAATTTCTAAGGCGTCTGCTACATTGACAAAATCTACGTTAAGATTGTAATCAGGTACCAAAGATTGAGGGGTATGTAGTCACCAAAATAAAAAATAAATAAAAACGTATTAGTTTTAATTCAATATTCTTTGCTTATACTTAGTATGAGTTACTTTCCTAATTTTGTTTAATTACAATACAAAATACGTACGGCTCTATAAAAAGTCCAAATAAAACTGTTATAGGTATATTTAAATAAAAAAGATTTTAATTGAACTGAACCTGAAATAAAAAACAAATTGAAACCCTCTTCACGCTGGTGATATTTTATTCATCAGCAAAGTAAATTAAAATTTCACACCAATTTTCGTTTCAGATTGAAAACACTTTGTTGGATCATAAGAGTTTTTCATAAAAAGCTTTAACCTATAGAAAAAAGCAGAATTCATTACAAAAAGAGAGTATAGGTTTTAGTAATATCACAGAATAAGTAATAGTTGGTACAGAAGAATTACTCCGCAAGAAGATCTAAATAAATTCGAGTCTTGCTACGACGCGATACGGTGGAATTCAGCTCGCACAGCATTACGTACCTGCAAATTTATATACCTAGAAGTTTTGTCTCTTTCTATCGCATGCCTCTTATCTTTTCTTACGCTGTTAGGGTTGCTGCCTAGTGAAGAATAATTAATCTCCTTATTTGTAATTAAGTATCTACCGATGTAGGTATTACTGTTATTCTACCTTTGTAAAAAATATTGTTTAAACTTACCTACAGTAAAAAAGGAAAAAAAAGTGACGACGAATAATTAGTAATACTACATATGTTTTGTTTGCTAAATTGAACATAATCAAATCCAAACATAATCTAATTGAATATTTGTTTCTTTTTATGTCCATTTTTAAATACTATTTGCGACCTCGATCATAGAATTACTGTGAGTGCTATTAGGTAGGTAGGTATCTACAACGTCCCGATGGGCGCGCGCGTGATACACGACCCATTCGAGTTGCGCCGGCGGAGCGCTTCGCTGTAGGTAAATAACGGATGTACCGCGCGGAGTGAGCCAGGCCTGGTAATATGAAGCGGAGTATTTAACTTTATGTTATTTTAGTACTTCATATGTTATAAATCTGTTGTAAAGATTTTGGAGAGCATTTGGTTTATAATATTTTAATTTTGTTTCCTAACTTTTTGCCGCTGATTCCATTGCTACGATTATACGGTTTTGTTTATTTTTTGGAACAGGTCGCTAAAGCATGAAGCATAACTACCATATAAAGTGTTTCTCAATTCGTGTGCATGTTTTTTTGTGTCTTTGTTATATTTTAATAGTTATGAATCGATTTTAAAAATTCTTGTTTCATATGATAGAGGATACTTCCTAGATGGTGTTGCAATGCAATGCAGTGTTATATTTTTTACGAATTTTCAACCGACTTCCAAAAAAGGAGGAGGTTCTCTATTCGTCTGTATGTTTTTTTTTATGTCTTTGTTACACGATATTTCAGACATTTATGAATCGATTTTAAAAATTCTTGTTTCATATGATAGAGGATACTTCATAGTTAGTGCCTTATAAATTTCATCAAAATCGGTTGAGTACTTCTATTTCAAACGGATATTGCTACGAAATTCCATAATGGATTCATTTCAAAGCGGGCTTCTTTTAACTGATGGGTAAAGCAAAACTATTGAATAGTTATAAATTTCGAAAATAAACCGGTTAAACGTGATTTTGCTTGCTCACGTGGCCGGCGAATTTCGCTAGCGATATCTGCAGGGCTAGCATGCAACTATCGATAAATAGTCAAATCGACAAGATAAATATTATTTTGTTATATTATCCTATTATGTAAGCTAATATGCGCCATATTAGCTTACATAATAGGATACCATAATAGATAGAATTACTCGATTTGATACCATGATTAAGACCACAGAACCATATATGTCATAATCTTAATAAATTACATACACTCAATACCAGGTATCTTTATCTTATATGAAGTCGTCGTGGCGCCGTGGTTACTGTGTGTATAATACGATATCACAGGTTAAGCAACGTTCGGCGCGGTCGGTACTTGGATGGGTGACCGCCTACCATTCATTTCTCACGGCGACTTCCGTGCTTCGGAGGGCACGTTAAGCCGTCGGTCCCGGGTGCTGTATACTTGTATACAGTAGTCGTTAGGGTTTGTCAGAAGCCGTATCGGCACCCTGAAAATTCTGACATCCACCACCCAGCACTGCGCCAGCTTGGTGGATTATGGCCTAAAAACCTCCTCATCACCCAGGGCAGAGACTCATACCCTGCAGTGGGCTCATTACAAAGAGTTGTGATGATGATGATGATGATGACTCAATACCATATTCTAAGAAAATATCGATAAAAGGCCCGATTTATCGTTGTCGACGGTAGCATACTAGCCCCGCTGGGCGGGAAATATGGAAGTACGCACCGCGCTCCAATAGGCCCTTAAGGAAAGACTAACTATTCATTTCACACGTTGCCGAAGTCGCTGGCAAAAGAAGAAGATCACCCTGAACGACAAGGGATTAAAAAGAAAGGTACACCTAATTATTTTGGAAACAGCTTATCAAACAAATAATAGAATATTTTTCTTTTGTTACAGGTTATAAAAGAACGAGACGAGCAAAATGGTATGTATTTTGTTATTTATGGGAATATTCAAGCTCAATATTGAATACTTCGTTATTCCCTGAAATTACATGTTTTCATACCGTTTCTCATTAAATCTCAACAATAGCCAGTGAGTAATAATACTCCATTTCACGTTTGGCTATAGATACAACTTTTTTGTTCGCACAAATAATTAACAATTATCTTTCGCAAATAATCCTTTACTTTATTATATTTTTATCTTATCATATCTTTATTTATAATTTACTTAAGCCTATCTTATTATTAAGAGAAAAGAATCCTCCTTTTATTATTAATGCGAAAGTTTGAATGAATGAATGTTCATACAAATTGTTACTATTGTTTGTAGTTGATCAAGATTACAGTGGAATCAAAATTTATGCGGGTGAAACCTATTCTTCTGCATTTTTTATACATCGACCTTTGGAATAAGACAAAGAATTGTATCAAAAACGAATAAAATTGACGTTGCAAATAAATTCTAAGCCAAAAGCCTCATACTTTTCTTGAGTACCGTATCACAGTGGAATAAAGTCTATTTTCACGGAATTCCACAGTGATACAAAATGTAAAATGCAATGATTGCTTAGCAGAAGGATATTTTAGGCCGTTTGTTACACCGTAATGTAAATAAGCGGGAATATTTCATTACATTGCAACAATGTTTATGTTTTAATCAAATTAATGGGCCTATTTTGAAATTTATAACAAAATATTATTGTTAGTAGCTGTAGTATTATTTGAATAATATTATTCAGGGGAGGAATTTCAGGGGAGAGACTCATGCCCTGCAGTGGGCTCATTACAATGAGTTGTGATGATGATGAATCTTTGACGCATACAAGATATTTCTAAAATTCATTACATTATACAGGGTGACAGGTGAAATTCAAGGATCTGATAGTTTGAGATCATACATGAAGAGAAAAAATAAATTAAAAAACCAAATATAAATTATTTTCTGAGTAAACTTAATCGAAAGTTGAAGAATTCATCACGCAACGCATGGTTACGGTAGCGTTGGCAGCGATCCGCGAGCCAGGTCACGTGCCGCGATTGACTCAGTTGTATGTAAAGTAAATATTAACATAGTAGTATTTATTTATAGGGAATTCTAGTGAAAAATTAAGCACCTACTTTTATTATATAATTATGATCAGAACCGAGTACAGAGGGCTCTCCTTCAGTATCTAAAATTTGTCACCAGTCACTCTGTACCTATAGACCAATTTCAAAAAGAACTTGTGTTACACATAATGGAAAATATGTTTTTTGGTTAGGTATTTTAACTTAACTTTCCGGTGTGACACGCATCCTAGCAGATCAGACACCCAATGACGTCACAGGAAGCGAGGCGGCGCGCCGGAAGCAGAAGACCACATTTCCTCCACCCACCCTATTTGCTCCCGCGCAAACTTGATCAGTATTTTAAAATTGGAATCGAATCCTATTTCTTTTTTTAATAGGGTTGCCATTTTTTTCTGGAAAAAACTTTATGACAATATCGTCTTTGAATAATAATTCATTTTCGATTTATTAAATGACTTGGAACTGTTTCTTCGACTGCTCCGTTTTGAGTCTATTATTTTTAGTTCGTACATCGCTGAGAAGTAAAAGTTAATATTGTCTTTGATTTAACGATTTATTGTATTAATTAAAATACGTTTTTGAGGTAGTTTTGTCATGTTTTTTCAATAATTTTTATCTTGATTTACTTTTTAGTTTTTTGGTTACGATGTTGGTAAATTATGCGATTTTAGGATACAATTAGAAACCGTTCACGGATTATTTTTTGCACAATTTATTTTTTAGCAGAAACATGTTTGATTGCATTGGGGTTAGTTTATTATCGACGTTATGAAAATATCAATATTAGTATCAAATGTTCTTAACCTTACATAAAATTTGATTCAATTAATTTAACAAACAAGAACTAAAGTTTGTCGATTTTGATTATTCAATACATTATATTCCTAAAATTTTAGGTAATAAACCCGAACAAGCAAAGCGAAGTTAGATTTTAGTTTCGAAACACAAAGCCCAAAACTAGACATAAACCACAAACTTAGAAATGCTCGTGAAGTGTGAACTGAATAATGTATAATTTAGTCGAATACTAATACTTACACATATGTTCATACATTTTAAAAACAGAAAAGATCTCTAAAATTTATTTACTAAGGATCAATTTGCAATAACGCTGCCGTTACTGTATAAGCATGTCGTACAAGGCGGCTAATCCAACCTACTTGGTGGTACTTCTGCCGCCATCTTTCCGGCGTTGATATGTCCTGGAAATGATTTTGAAGAGCAAGCTCTTGCTTAAACGTCTTTGTTTAGCCAAGCGAGTTTGAGGTGAAACACGGGTTTAATGACCGCAAAACTAACTTGCATATCATACAAAATAAATATTGAGGTCGAAGCTGCCGACTCTTGCGTTTCATCAGCCAGCTATCCGCGAACTGCGTCTCTAAGGCATAATTGTGTCTATGAAAGAAACAAAAAGAAACTTTTCCTTTTACTGCGAAAAAATGGCTTGAAGGGGTCAACATAGGGGTAGATAAGAAGTAAAAATAAATAGTTTTCTTGGAAGTTCGTCATTTTCAAAGATAAAAACGCTTTATTTCTGTAATTTATAATACTTTTTAGCATTTCACATTTTATTTTTAATCAAAGTTTTGGTTATAGAAAATATTGGCTGGAGCGACAGAATTAATAATTGTAAAAATAATTATTAATTATTTAGCTTCCATGCTGGACTGGGAGCGAAAGAAAAGCATAGAATGTGCCAGCTGCTTCTCTACCCGGGCATACCGTAAAAGTCAGTTAAGGGACCGAGGTGTTATGGGAGGCTTTTTTGTGGGCGATAGGCTGACCTTCTGTCACTGCAATAGTCTCTCTCCACTATTATAATGCCTCCAAATATGTCAAACGTGACATCAGATGGTTTTATTACTTCTGTTGTTCAGTCTACCCCATACGAGATACAGGCGTGAAGTTATGTATGTATGTAAAAATAATGAATTTGAGCGGCATTGAATTGAATAAGTTCTCAAAACTCGTAATTAATGAAAACTTATCCACAGAACATTGTAGCCATTACTTAAAATGAAAAACAAGTTGTTTCGAAGTCATAATTTTGTTTGATCAAGAAGTACACCAAACAATATTATTAAATTTTCAGCAATGCACAGACAACAAAGACATAAACAAGAAAGTTATTACTTTCAATACTAAAAGTCCTTATACGGACTCAGCTTACTCACTTACCAACATGAAACTAAAAGCAATGTCATATTAGTTAGAATTCCTTAACAAGGACCATTGAACTCAGACCCCCAGCAAACGGATGCGCACGAGTGTTTCCGCTACAAAAATAAACTTTCCCAAAATAGACGGTGTTTCCGAACTAGCTGACAGAAATACAGCAGATGCGTCTGAAAAATTGAGTAAACAAGATAGCTAGACATGAGAGAAGGATACTAAATGCGTGTTGAATACTGAAGAAATGAGAACGCAACATATCTGAGCAGGATAGAAGATGATAGCGGTAAAATGAGTAAACGAGATAAATGATTAATAGGGTGTCGCGTGCGCGTAGTTAGACACACGATAGGGTTGCATTTTTTGTCAACAGATGGTGTTGATTACCATGTGTTAAGTTATGAAATATGAGTTAAAAGGATTTGTGTTTTTTTTCTTTATTTTGTAAAGAAACTTGGCCTTTGATCGTGCGACATGAGTAAAATTCAACCATATTATTTTTATTTTTATGTAATATCATATTCATATAAAAGCTTCAAAAGCGAGCTTTTTTGAAGTCATTTATTCTTTGATTTTAAGTTTTTTCTCACCTAAATCAAAATAATTAATGTACATCTTGGAAATTGCTATGTTTGTTAATCGTAACATTCATTATTTTACTCGAGCCAGGGATGTTAGCAGGGCTGGGCGTCATGGTGATAGATAAGTGATCGATGACTTGCCGCGCCTACACCTATATTTAATCAGTCTTACGCTATGTGTGTAAAAATATTCAATGCTTTACCTAGCCGATTTAAATTATTGTCGAAAAATAAATTGAAAACCGAATCGTCAAGGTGGTTAAAAGCAAAATGTTTTTACTCACTTAACGAATATTTTCAATGTAAATCGTAAATTTGTAATAACCTGAATTGCAAGGTTTTTTTTAATCTAAAGGAATAATTTTCTAATTTGATCAATTCAATTTATATAACTTATCATTTAAATTTATTGATTACTTTTTTCTTTTCTATACTAATATTATAAAGAGGAAACCTTTGTATTTTTGTATGTTTGTATTGAATAGGCTCAAAAACTACTATACCGATTTCAAAATTTCTTTCACCATTACTTAGAGGGATTCTTCCGAATCGGTATAGGCTACTTTTTATCCCGAAAATCCCGCGGGAATCGAAATTGCGCGGGTAAAACCGGGCGCAACAGCTAGTGTTAAAATAATATTGCATGCTGATTACTAGTTTTGTATGTGGGACACTAATTATAAATTGTACCTAAACAACAATTTTTACCATACATTGAGTAATAAATGAATTTGAATTTGAGTAAAAACCATTTATTTGTAATTTTCAATAGATCTAGATATAAATAGGGCAAGACTGTTCTCATTTTAACTTCATCACGCCAAGAAACTCAAGAACTAGATTTTTACTTTCAATTTCGAGTGACAAATAATTTCTTTGAAACGCCTACGGTAATCAACCCAGACTTATTGTCAACAGTAGCAACACACTGATTAAAAACCTCTTCATTCATTGTGGTCTTTGGAATTATAAGCTTCTCGAATGCGGCCGAACAGAGTTTGGTAGGGGATTGAACTCCTTCTGGAAGTTTTGCCTAGCTTAGCGGACTTATATTATATATTAAAATATTATAAATGTGAAAGTTTGGATGTATGGATGTTTGTTTCTCAATCAAGGGAGAGTGGCTCAACGGATTTGAATGAAATTTGGCATAATGATTATGTACATTTTGGAATAGCACATATGCTACTTTTCATCCCTAAATTCCTGCGGAATTCAAAATTGCTCGGGTAAAACCGCGCGCAACAGCTAGTAGGAAAATAATCATCACCAACTTTAATTTACGTTTATTTGTTCATGATATAGTGAAATCAACAATATTAATTTCCTTCTAGAAAAACAGTACATACTAAATAAATGAAAAAATGTGTTAAATAAAAGTCATCCGACCAGGACACGAACCTGGGACCTCTCGTATGCCGAACGAGTACTCTTCCACTGAGCTACCGGGGCCTGGGCGGTACGCCTCAAAATTACAATGCACATTTTTTTTTACGTACATTGCTAATGTAGCTCCACGTAATGGCATAGCTTTGGAGCTAAGACCAACCGAGACCAATTTCTTTTCAGACATTGTGAATCTCAGTTAAAGTGAAGCATTGCAATGATAATAATATTTTAAAGTTTTTGCATTTAAAATATTTAATTATTCTTAAATAAATGAAAAAATGTGTTAAACTAGATGGTAGTAGCTCAGTGATTTGGTGTTTATTTAACAATTTAACATTTTAAATGAAAAAACTTTAAAATATTATAAAACAGTACAAATTAATTGTACTGAAAAACCAATAATGAATTCGACGCCTACGCTACACTTGATTCAAAAGTTTGTTTGAAAGAAAGTTCCACCGTGTAAATAAACTGAAAAGAACCAAAGAGGTTGGTAACAATTCTTTTCCGGACGCAAACTTTTTGACTGTTCCCGCGACTTAAGTTTTAAGAAAAAAAAGAGTCATAGCAAACTCGGGGAAATAGCACAGGATATCCGTGGAATAGCAAAAATCCGGCGACAACCGTTCTTCTGTAATCCGCAATAGCTGTGAATATTGAATGCCTTGTTTGAGCAACAATACTTTCGGAGAAATACGGATTTAGCTTAGAGAGGATGGCATGGTAGTGTTTTGTCATTTGATTTGTTTCTATCGAGTTTTATCGGTGTTTTGGAGAGGAAACTTCTTCGTTGCTGATATATTTGAATTCGAAATATGAAAGTTAATAGGAACCATGTTTGTTTAAAAAACATAGCCATATGGTATACCCTAAAGGATTTTTAATGTTTGTTAACTAAGCAGACTTTCGTCACAGTAGAAGACAATTTCTTAGTGAGTAAATTGATTATCTTAAATATTGTACCAAAGGTTTTTTGGAAGATTAAGGTTTAGAGGTTGAGGGATGATGAGGTCAAAAATGGAACACACGTTCAAGGACAAAAATTGACTACCATCGTCATTTTATCGTTTGGGTTTTCTTAAATGATCTAAAATAAATCACTTTTAACAGTGATCGCTCGTGACCACAGGGTCCGCAAAGCCACTGAAACGTCGAGTTAAAATGAAAAATATAAATTATATGCGATAAATAGATTATGAATTGTAAAAAACTATAACAGAAATGAATTCTAATACTTTATATGATGAGTTGCTGATTAAAAAAACCTTATAGCGACACAATTGTCCAATGTTTCACATCATAAAATAACCAAATTTGGAGAGAGCTCTTTGTTTGAGCTGATTTATATCTTCAACCCTGTGTTTTTGAACCTCTAACGTTTTACTCAAAGTTTACGCGACGTGCCTTTTTGTAGTACATAAAATGAATTAATTCGTGTTCGCAAAAATATGAATACACGAAAAATTAGTGCATTCATATTTTTCTCAGAGAAAAGGAAAACTATACTAAATTGTAACCCTTATTTCACCCTCCCGCCCCTATTAACTTTATCATCCAAGCGCCAAAAAAGCCTTCTCGGACTGTACCTACAGCTATCGCCTTCTTATTTTATTTAGATCAATTTCTAATCATCATCATCATCATCACAACTCTTTGTAATGAGCCCACTGCAGGGCATGAGTACCCAGTACTCTACCCTGGGTGACGAGGAGGTATAAGCCATAATCCACCAAGCTGGCCCAGTGCTGGGTGGTGGATGCCAGAATTTTCAGGGCGCCGAAATGGCTTCTGACAAACAAGTATACATCACCCGGGACCGACTGCTTAACGTGCCCTCGGAAGCAAGGAAGTCGTCGTGAGAAATAAATGGTCGGCGGTCACCCATCCAAGTACCGACCGCGCCGAATGCTGCTTAACATGTGATATCGTATAATTATACACATTAACCATGGTGCCACGACGACTTTATTAACCATGGCGCCACGAATTGAATGTGAATTCACATACCTACCTACATAGTAAATAGTATGCTTAGTCTGTACATCATCAAGTGTAACAATGTAAATACTTTAGGGTCGGGTGAATGTGGATTTTCACTTGTGGGAATTCCTGCGGTCATAGGAGAGGTACATATTTTGCTCTGGGACAGAATATGTGAAAGCATACCCTCTTTACCTCGGAATTCGTATCAAATCGTCCCTGGTTGTTAGACCTTTGATATTTATAGGGGTTTATTATGTAAGTTACAAACAACCTACCGAAAAGTAACGATAATAAGTTAAATTTTATAACCGTTCCCTATGACATAAATTTTATATATTTATATATTTTAACGGTAATATAGAAAACTAGCTTTATCCCGCAACTTCGTATGCGCTTAACTACCCTTCTCGTGAAAATTTCAGAAACTATACAACCAGACACCCACTGAACAAACCTTTATACCGAGTATCACACCCATGCACTCAAGGAATAAGTTTTTTTTTATACAAACTAAAAATCATATATTTCCCGTGCTCGTGGGAATTTTGTGAATTTTTTTTCGTAGCACAATCAGTCACTCTTTGTAGAACCTTCATGCCAAGTATCATATCCGTACACCAAGGAATAAGATTTTTCATACAAACTAAAAAGTCCAACCCCTTCCCGTGGGAATTTCGGGAATTCCTTTCATAATTCAAACAGACACTTATTGAGGAACCTTTATATCAAGTATCACATCCGTGCACTCAAGGGATGGGATTTTTTCGTACAAACTAAAACATCATATATTTCCCGTTCTCGTGGGAATTTCGGGAATTCCTTTCTTAGTGCACCCCTACATCCCCTAAAGAATGTATGTTCCAAATTTCAGCTCTCTACGCCCAGTATACGGCTGTACAGACAACGTACGGCTGTACGTTGTCTGTCAGTCACTCAGTACCTCAGTCACTCAGTCAGTAACGGAACAGTTTTATATATATTGATAACTGGTTCGTAATGAAATATCAATGAATTATTGCTAAAATGTCGATATATTTCTAAGAGAATGAGAATAAACATAAAATGTACCAGCTGCTTCTCTTTCCAGACATACTGTAAAAGTCAGTTGATGTACAGAGGTTATATTTGTGTTTTTGTGGGCGACATTATAATAGGTACCTCCAAAGTCAAACGTGACATCAGATCGTCTTATAACATCTGTTGTTCTGCCTACCCCATAAGGGATACAGGTGAAGTTATGTATGTATGAGAATGAGAATTTACTCGAAGTAGCTGTGATTTTAAAAAGTTTAACAAGATTAATAACAAGTCTTTTTGTTTAAAAACCACTAGAGAAAACGAAAGAAAGAGTATTTCCTAACCTAATTTTAGCATTAACTTTCTTTTCAACCAAAAACAACCTCTGAAGTCGCAAACATGAAAGCCCAATTATTATAATAATTATGTCCACCTTTAAAGCTTCATAAAAAGGCTTAAAGGAAGAAACCTTTCAAAAAAACCATTTCAAAAATATCAAAAGAGAAAAAAATTTAAGCCAACATTTCTTTTTAAGCTAAGAAGTCATATAAAATTGTTGTATAAGACAGATTTAACTTTACCCTGGTTGGAAGAGACACGCTCAAGTAAAGTTGATTTTTAATGTTATTTATTCTTCAAGGCAGGGAAATTATGCGATGGAGGCGACAGTCGTGATCGAGAGTCTGTCTGGGGCATTACTATGCCGAATCAATTTCAATGCCCCTACTAAGAAAATCTGTTACAATTTTAGGCTCGCTCGTTTTTCGAAAATTAAATAAGTTTCTTTATTCTGTAACTAGGCCAGAATCTGACATCCGTCTTACTCAGTGACTCTTCATCAACCTTAAGTGAAGACGAAAACAAAGGTGATGGCACACGAATTTTTATTTATTTTTATTTTTTTCTGTTTATTGTATTACATACATAACGTCATGCTTGTATCCCTTATGGGGTAGGCAGAACACCAGGGGTTACAAGACCATCTGATGTCACGTTTGACAAATTTGGAGATATTATAAAGATAGAAAGAGACTATTGTAGTGACAGGGGGTCAGCCTATCGCCCACATAAACGCCTTTAAAACCTCTGTCCTTAACTGACTTTTACAGTATGCCCGGGAAGAGAAACAGCTGGCACATTCTACGTTTTTCTTTCGCTCCCAGTCCAGCCTTGAAGCAGTTTATTGTATTGTCTTTTTGTATGTGTTTGTTGTAGTTGTCAATAAATGTTTTCTGATTCTGATTCTGAATTAAGGAAAGCAGCTCAATCTTTTTTTAATAGGAATTGGCGGAATACGTCATCGCTTATATTTGGCAGTAGATTTTATATTGATAGTCAACTAGCCAGGTAAACTCTAAATTCTCTCTACTCCTAAGCGCGGGTCACTCGGACTAGTGAAAAGAAAAAAAAAACAAACATTTTAACAAGCCTGATTAGTCTGGCAAGGGCGTGCAGTTTAACTTGTACCTTCCTAAACCTTATCATAATAAATTTGTACATTTTTGTCAATATGTTATCCAAAGATCAGTAGCAGTGGGCCATACATGATTTTAGTTGATGTTATTTTGTCGGAATTCATTCCTGAGTAACTCAGTGCAAAAAATACTCGTAGACGAACGTTACACGAAAAGATATTGCATTTTAAATATTAGGTTATATGTTTTGTATATCTTTGTTACTTACAATTCAAGAACGCTATACACTTTATACGAATGTGTTAAAAATTTGCAGAAGAATAAGTTATTAAGATAGGTGATGATTAAAGTTTTAAACGCTCATTATTTCACGTAACTAAGGATCCGATTTTGTTCTTTACTTTAGGAATGGGAAATTTACCATGTTTTATATCTATTTTGAGTTCTCTAATTTTCGACACAGTTACAAGCGCCAAGATTACTACAACACGCTCGTTTCCAAAGGGGTTTGAAAATTTTTGTATGGAGCCTGGCACACCTACTGTCCGCCATTTTGATTTTTTTTCGATTTTGCGTCGCACTATAAAACTTGTATATTTCGATTGCTAACATACAGATGAGCAAAAAATGTTATATAACATATGGGTCTAAAACGTCACGTTTTAGAGATAATATGGAAAACAATTTTGCTAAATAATTACAATTTTTCATATAATTTAATCGTCTTCGCAAGTTATTTTTACTCTTAACTAAATGTGCAAGATAATACTACAAACATTCATGCTAATTTGATACATTCTGAGAGGTATTTCAACGATTAAATACAGGGTCCGCATATAATAGTCAATTATATTTTAGTAGCAGATTAAGAAAGATGAGTGGGTGTGAATTTCAAAAAAAAATGATTAAATATATTTTTCATAAATTAAAATTAAAAAATTCTTCTCAGTGAACGCTCGGCAAGAAAACAAAACCGCAATTTAGGGAAATCAACAAGATAAACTTCCAAGCTGTTGTTGAAGAACTTAAGCAGGTAGACTGGGATCCGGTAATGTCGAAACAAAATGTGGACATAGCTACTGAACTATTTGAGTCAGCCATATCCACAGCGGTAAGCAAGCACTCCTCTAAAAAACACATCAATCCCAGAAAGTTAATCTTTAAGCCATGGATGACTCCCGGTTTGGTTAGATGTACTAAGCATAGAGACAGGCTTCACCTTGACTTTAGAAGGCACCCTCATGATAAATTAAAGGAACTGATCTATAAAAGGTATCGTAACTACCTAATGAATCTTTTACATCGCCTTAAAAAAGAGTTCGAATCGAGGGAACTTGCCAAAAACAAAAATAATCCAAAAGGCCTCTGGAAAGTTATCAGGACAATCAGCAACACAAAAATAAAATCAAGCCCGGCTATTGAACTGACATATGCTAAGTCAAGCAACGCAAAGGACTCCATCAATTACTGCAACGCTTATTTCGCAAATATCGGCGAACAACTCGCAAATCAGTTACTGAGCCAAACAAAAATGTCACAGCATGATTTAATAAATAACCTTTGCCTAGAACACCATGCTCCTGTGTCATTCTTCATGCAACCCACCGATACATTCGAGGTAGATGGGATGATATCTCAGCTCAAAAATGATAGTTCAGCTGGAATAGATGGCATCAGCCCTGCTCTTCTCAAGGCCATCAAACCTGAGATAATCTCCCCTCTCACTCATATTTTTAACCTCAGCATCAGCACTGGTGTCTTCCCCACTCGCTGGAAGAGGGCTTTAGTAGTGCCTATTTACAAAAATGGACCTAAAAAATGTCCGGAAAACTACAGACCGATCTCACTCTTGGGTTTATTCTCTAAAATACTGGAAAAAATTGTTAATAAAAGGCTTCAAATATATTTTGAAAATAATAATCTGCTATCACCCAAGCAATTCGGATTCAGATACCGAAAGTCGACTGAAGATGCAGTCACGAGTGTAGTGGAGTTTGTCTCGGATCGACTTGATCGTGGCGATAAGTGCATCGGCGTCCTTTTGGATCTAGCCAAGGCATTCGATACTGTTCCAGTCCATCTATTACTCAAAAAAATTGAACATGCCGGTATAAGAGGTGTGCCCCTGGACTGGTTTCAAAGTTACCTTACCGGTAGACGACAATGCGTTAGGGTAGGAGAGTATGTTAGTGATGACCTTCCAATAAATTTTGGCGTCCCCCAAGGTAGTATTTTAGGTCCTACGCTGTTTTTACTTTATATGAACGACATTCATAGCGTTAAACTACGGGATGCAGAAATTTTTTGCTACGCAGACGATACAATCGCACTTTTTCATGAAAAAACTTGGGAAGGCGCCCTTCATAAAGCTGAAACCGGCTTGACTACTCTGAAAAGTTGGCTCGATGCTAATCTGCTTACATTGAATGCGCCCAAAACTAAATACTTATGCTTTCATAAGACCAAACCTTCAGCCCCCCCTTTTCCCACAAACTTACGACTGCATTCTGGATGTGAATCGAGCCACAACTCCTGCCAAACTATAAGTAGAGTACCTTGCGCAAAATATCTTGGCGTGGTTTTAGATGAGAAGTTAACTTTCACGAAGCACATTGAAACCACTTCGTCCCGCATCAGGAAGTTGATTTATGTTATGAAAACTCTCAGGCACTGCGCTGACAGCGATACTCTCCGTTTGGTATACACAAGCCTTGGGGAATGTCTGCTCAGTTATTGCATCACTATCTGGGGTGGATCCGGAATCACTACCATGTTAGGCCTTGAGAGAGCTCAACGCGGGGTTTTAAAAACAATGCTTAATAAACCTATGATATATCCCACTGACTCTCTCTATACCGCTACGGGGATACTTAATGTGCGGCAGCTTTATATCCTAAAAGCGTCTCTAAAAATGCACCGCAAGATCCTTACGTCTCCCAGTTACCCCACTTTGATTTCTAGAAGAGTATTTAAAGCCCCTATATTCTCAGTTAAAACAGCTCTCGCACAACGTATGCCTGCACACATGCTTCCATTCATTTATAATAAAATACTAAAACTCTGCGACATCAAAAAAGCCACAGTAAAACAGGCAAAACACATAATTTTTAGCCGACTGATATCTATGACCTACCTTCAAACAGAAGACCTTGTAAAGCATTTATCCTAGCCCTTCACACATGGTACCATACTTAATACAAAATACTTACCCACTCACCACAAACAACACACGCACGCACACATACACACACGCATGTACACACAGACGTACCCACCCTATATCTAGTTTATAAGTCTATAAATGCTTATATATAAATATATGTATAAAAAAAAGCTTAAGTACTTTGACTGCTGTCTTTAATGATGATTTTAATTTTAAAACTTAATGTTAATGTTTAAACTGTTCTCCTAACTTTATTCTGTTCATAAATATGGATGCCCACGATACAGGTTCTTCCTAGTGTGGGATCCACAGTCCATGCATTCTGTATTGTTACAATAAATTAGTTATGTATAAATTGGTTAAGTCTGCTATTAACAATTATGATATAATTTATGAAACAAAGTATTATTCTCATCTTTTTAGTCGTTAAGTCTAAATGTAACAATTTAAAGTTTAAATAAAGAATTTGAATTTGAATTTGAAGTGAGTAAAATTTAAGTTTAGTCTTCATTTTATGACTAAGCAATAAGATGGAAATGGTTTTATTACTTGCTGTGTAGTCATAAGGTACAGATTAAACTTAAATTTAGATCACTTAGAAGAATTTTGAAATTTTAATTTATGAAAAATGTTCAAAAAAAACTATATTTTTTTCGATATTCAGACCCACTCATCTATTATTAATCTGCTATTAAAATATTATTGACTATTATGCGGCGACCCTATATATGAAAAATTGGAATTATTTAGCAAAATTGTTTTCCATATTATCTCTAAAACGTGACGTTTTAGACCCATATGTTATATAACATTTTTTGTTCGTCTGTATGTCAACAATCGAAATATACAAGTTTTATAGTGCGACGCAAAATCGAAAAAAAATCAAAATGGCGGACAGAAGGTGCACCAAAAATTTTCAAACCCCTTTATTTAAATGGTGCAGCGGTAAAGACGCTACCTCTGCGCTAATGAGGTCGCGGGTTCGGAACACAAAAAAGTGTCTGGTGTTTACCTATATAGGGTATTTTTTACGATGATCAAAATATTTTAGGAAAAGGTTAAGGACGACCTGTGGATTCATTTTATGAAAAAAAAAATCTTTTTTTAGGTAAATTGATATTTTATAATTCTCCTAAGTTAACAACATTTTAGTTTAATCTGTTATTTACGACTAAAAAGCAAGATATAGAGGCGTTTTTCCAACAATTTCTATTAAAAAATACGTTAAACCCTGATTTTTCAATTGTCACAAAAATGTCAATGAGAGGATTTTTAAAATTTCAATTAAAAAAATGTATTTTTTTTTGTCATAAATTGAATCTTCACATCATTCTTAACCTTCTCCTAAAATATTTTGATCTGTCTGGGTGTTTATCTATTTATGTACTTATTTATATTCTAGGTTCCCCCCTAGTTCGCGACAAGGTATCCCATATCAGAAGCTATGCTTACTTTGAGGCAATGTAGTTGGTGTGATTGTCTGAGGATTTTATTTATGTATACATACATACGTTTAATAATACTCAATTATGTCATTATTATTTTGTTATTTTTGTTTTGATATTGAATACATTTTTTAATATCTTAGTAGGGTACAAAGCAGGGTATTTCCTCAACCGCGACTTAACAAATCATTTCCTACAAGCGTACACTCGTATTAAGCTGGTTCTCCAATTTTCCAAAATAAACATACGTCCCGCGATCTATCACTGGACGGAGATTGATCTGTAGGTTGATCCGCAGATTGAATTTTTATTAGGAATTAAAATATATGCATATTTGGCAAATAATCTTGGGTTTTTGATGGAATTTGGAGTTAACGGTATTTGTATATTTTTCCTAGTTATAGAAACCTTTGAAGTATGAAATTTGAAACACCAGAATCGATTTATACCAATTGGGAAGATTATTGTAACGACAAATTGAGAACATCCTCCATTTCGAAGTGGGTTGAAATCCCACATCTAAAGTTAAAGACATACATACATACGTAACTTCACAGTTGTATCCCTTATGGAACAGGCAGAACATCAGGAGCTATAAATCCATCTGATGTCACGTTTGACAAATTTTGAGGTATGATCATGATGTACAGAGACTACTGCAGTGACAGGGGGTCAGCTTATCGCCCACATAAAACCTCTGTCCCTTACCTAACTTTTATAGCATACCCGGGAAGAGAAGCAGCTGGAACATTATATGTTTTTCTTTTGCTCCCAGTCCAGCATAGAAGACTGTTAAACAAAGCTACCAACCTAACACACATTTTCAGTTGGGTTTTGAATTTTTGAGGAAAAAATCGCGGAGAACAGCTATTGATTTAAAAAAAAAAACAGATTTACATAAGCTTGCCAGGTGTTGTAGCGGCATAAAACACGGTCCTCTGTGCCAGAGGTCCAGGGTTCAAGTTGTGATGTTTATTTGAGGTCATGTATTCAAAAAATTATCACTATGTTATACATAATAAAAAAAAATTAAGAGCTATAATTTATGCCAGAAAATGTTCCATATTTGTGTAAAATAACTATGTTTATATTTACTTGAACTTCTTAAAGAACTGCCACTTTCCACAAAGATTGTGAAATAGTGCAACAAAATCTGCGTGAATAACATACGTCGGTCATTACGTTAAGTGTTGCCACATTTTAGAACAATTTATTAGGTCACATTCACTTGTAGCACTGGCTATACTTTTAATACTTTTAAGGGCTTTTACTTATAATAAGCAAATGTATATACGAATGAAAAATCTGTCGCCTGAAAAAGCTTTGAGATTTCAAATCAATCTCAGTTTCAGCTTTTGAATTTAATAAGTAAGAATTTGAATATAAATATAAGCACTTTTTAATCGCGTATAATTTATATTTTACATTTTAACTCGACATTTCGGTGTCTTTGCAGACCTCGTGGTGACGACCGTAAAATATGAAATATAAATTATACGCGATAAATCCGGTTAAAAAGTTTGTTTTATTTAAATTATGGATCGTGAAAACTTAAAATTATATAAGAATTTTAATAGTAAGAATGTTTAATGCTTAAAGTGATTATACAGCCAAATATCTTCATGAAAACTTTGTTATCTCGATTTTTTGATCACGCAGTCTGTAAAGAGATCAACGACAAGAAGCATTTAAAAAAGACGTGTGGCACTCGGAGACTGCCGCGGTAAAGCTATTGCATAGCATTTTTTATCAACTTATGCAATTATAATAATTTATTTATTTTATTAATGCAGTAATGTTTGATCTAATATGAAGTTCCACAAGTTCCTAGTAGATGGCGCTGATTGTTTATTAAAGCCCGCATGTAAAGTTATGAAATCAAAGTATCACCGCTGTGCCGGTCGGAGTGGGGGGTGTTAGGTTTTTTTTCGTTACGGAATTTCTGGATTCAGTCCCCACGCTCAAGGCCCGCGATAGAAGCTATGTAATAGCTTAAAAACCTTAAACTCTGTGACATATGCAATAAAAATGAAATATCATTTATTGTAATAAATCTTTAAAAACCATAAGACAAATATAAGCCAATATTCAGCAAATTTTTCGTGATTAACAGACAATGAGGATAAATTTATACGAAACACCAATTATGGAAAAGGCATTTCAAGTTAGAACATCCACGTGCCTCGGAAAGCTCATTTCAAATAAGGAGAGTTTTACCTTAGAAATAAAAAATGATGAAAGAATATTCTTGATGAGGTGTGAGAGACGTAATGTAATGTAATTTTATAACCAAATCAAACGTCGTCGCGTAGAAATATTGTAACAAATTGATAATTTAGGATTCAAATTCGACATTGTAAATAAATATAGCATTTTATTGAGGTGTTCTTTTGTTTCTAGTTTTATTTTTTCAATAATATTTAATACTTACTGGCCTAAGTGTCACTTTCTTTCATATTATAGGACCTATGGTTTACATGTCTCTAGGCTCGGGTGAAAAGCTTGGTCAAGTACATGTCGAACCTAGGGCACGTAGGTTCCCGTATGAGGCACCATAATGCACTTCATATAACACTATTTAACCCGTACCTACGTTTGTCCATAAGCTTTTTCTGACGACATTTTGAGATGTGATTACTGTATTAATTAAATATTACAACAAAATAATTTTTTGGCAACACAGATAGACGATTTAATAAGGAAAAAACAATTTTATGTAGTTTTTTTTAGATGTTCATGTATTTTCATGATAAAAGAAAATTTTGTACATCTTGGCGATACATAAAAGCATAACCACAATCGCGATTTAATATATACACTGTGCCATCTTGTGTGTGCGGTAGGAAACTTCCAGTGACCGTTCTGTTTCCCTTTTTCAGTATTTGTTATTATAGTGGCAACAGAAATACATAATCTGTGAACATTTGAACCTTTTTACTATACAATACAACACAAATACACTGTATTGCCAGAATCAAACAGATACAAACACTTAACATCTACACAGAGAGGAAAACTGGATTCATGACAATATAGGCGGCCTTATCACTCATGAGATATTTCTTTCCATTACCGTTTATGAGATGCAGCTTGGCGACAGATGGACAGACAGATAGCGGAGTTTCGGTAATAGGGTCCTTTGTGTACGGGACCCTAAAAATTATTAATTTAAAGCCTATCCCCAAACTAAGTCTTCAAACTTTAAAACGAAATCTCTTCCATCTGCATAATATAGATCCTTCGAGCTTAATTCTTAAGAGAGTCTCGTGAAATACCCTTTTGAAATGACAATACAAACTTTATTATAGGTTAACAAGTACAATTAATATCAGGCTGCGAAGGAAGAATTATAACTTTCTTCATTATCTTCATGAACTTCAGCAGAGTATTATAAGGGTTTTAATCATAAAATATACTTTATTTATATGTTGTGTATAGTCATGAATACTTTAGCAAAATTGCGCCTTATGTTTTAACAATTCATTAGTCTAATTAATTCATGCATGCAACGAAACATGGATTTAATATTGAAAATCAAATTAAAGGCGAGAAAATTCGTTTGAGTTTAAAACGGTTTTATTAAACAACTAGCTGTGCCCGCGGCTCCGCTCGCTATAATTTCGGGATAAAAAGTATCCTATGTTACTTCTAGTAGGTACCTCTCATGATTCGTCGAGTAAGTAGTTTTTGCGTGAAAGCTGAACAAATATCCACGCTTTCATATTTATAATATTAGTAAGGATAAGGATTGACATTTTATAATATTTGACAATTAATTGTTTAGATCACTTTCACATGAGGCTTGAGTATCTATGGAACGAAAATACTTCAGCGCAAAGCTTCCGAGTAAACTATATTGAAAGTTGACCCGTCCGGCACGTGAACATGAAGATTTCTAGAACTGCTAACCCGGGAAAGAGCGACGTATAACTGACCATGCGAGAAACAACTGACACCTAGATCTACTCCAGCAACACGAAGAGTCTGCCCTTGAGCCTTATTAATTGTCATTGCAAAACACACCGATACTGGGAATTGCGTTCTTTTAAATTGGAATGGAAAATTATTTGGTATTATGGGAATTCTAGGAATAAAGACGGTTTCTCCTGCAGCGCAACCTGTTAAAATTTGAGATGTCCAAATAGAATTATATCCAGAAATATGTACAACTTACAACACAAAAATAAATTAAAGTAAAGCTGAAACACCTGTGCAATGCTATCTACCTATACCTACTTCATTTAAAAATAAATACCTATAACTACAATAATTAATAAAAGTACCTACGCTTTTACCTAAAAAATACAAAAACTGAACATAAATTAGCCAAAATTAGGAATTTGACCGAATATTTAAACACTACCAAAACAACTAATACCTATTTTATAAAATAACAACGAAAGAAATTCAAATAAACTGTTTAAAGACTAAAAGTCGCGCTGATAAGCACGGTTTACAATATCAATTATTGTCTGTCAATAAAGACGAACGCTCTGAACGCATCAACAGTAGCGATGCGCGATCCAGATCTTCGATCCGATTTTAAGGATCGGATCGGATCGTAATACGTCGATCCGATCCGCTGATTGGATCGCATGCTGACGATCCGATATCAAAAAAATCGGATGCAAAAAAGCAAGACACCATTACATTTTTACTAATTTATTATTTAAAAATAAACTAAGCATGCACTTTATAATAATCGAATAAATCATGATAATTATCAAAGAAAAAAACCATTGATAATTATCGGATTACTTATCACGGATTATTAACCAATCCTATCAGTTTTTATTAACAAATGAAATGAAATGAAATGAAATGAAATGAAATGAAATGAAATGAAATGAAATTATATTTATTTGAAAGATTTTTCACAATATAAGGTCTTACAAAAGGGTTGTGTCTAGAAAAATCTGCCCTTAAGGCGTTCAAATATTACATTTAAATATCTTAATAGTAGGTAGGCACAGTTAATCTGGTCACTAGAAATAGTTAAATTAAACATTAAATTATATACAATTGTTTACCTGTTTAATTCATTCTTCGTATTATATCATAAAATTAAAAAAAAAACATCATTATACCATTTTCATTTGTCAATAAAATTGTGAATTGTTGTAAATACATTAATAATTAGTCATATAAGATACATTATGGGGTTATTTCAATTATGTTATGATTCCTTAAATTAATTATAAAAGTTTGTATTACTCACACTCTTTATATTGAAAATATTCCCTTATTGTGTAGAAGCATTTATCCACAAGCCACATATGGATTCTGTGCTTAAATTTATTTACAGGCAGGTCTTTCAAGTCGTTAGGTAGTAAATTAAAGATTTTTACAGCCATTACATGTACATTTTTTGTAGTGAGTGTGAGATTACATTTTGGTAAAAATAGCTTTTCATCAATTTTTCTCCTAAGCTGTCTTTCTCTTTGATCCTTGTGTTTAGGAAACATTTCGGGGTGCTGTTTAACAAATACGCATATATGTTTTATGTAAAGTCCCGTCAAAGTAAGTATTTTCAGGTCTTTAAACAATGGCCTACACGAATCAGTCACTTGTACGTTTGCAAGAGCTCTGATGCAACGTTTTTGAACTTTAAAGACAGTGTTTATATCTACTGAGTTTCCCCATAATATAAGTCCGTATTGTAAAACCGAAGCGACATATGCGTGGTATGCTTTTTTTGCCGTTTCAAGTGAGACTACTTCTCGTAGACGACGAAGAGCAAACACAAAACGGTTTAGTCTGGAACATATAGACTCTATATGAAGTTTCCATTTGATTTTGGAATCTAGTGTGATGCCAAGAAATTTGTAAGAGTCAACCTCTTTTATTTCTTGGTTTTCATGTTTGATATTTAGTTTTAACGGCACAGATTTATCAGTGTGAAATTGCATAATTTTAGTTTTGTCTACGTTTACTTTTAAGTTATTTTTATCCAGCCAAATAATTACGTCGTTTACTATATTATTAATTTTATTTTCGAAAGAATTTATGTCATCACATTTTATTAAAATTGTAGTGTCGTCAGCAAATAAGATTATGTCTTCATTAGTTACCTTAGGCAGGTCGTTAATATACGTCAGAAATAAAAATGGGGCGGCTATTCCACCTTGGGGGACACCGAAATTGTTTGCTCTATATTCGGATGAGTAGGTATTTTTATAATTAAGCTGCTGATTTTTATAATTTTCTTTTGAACAAATTTTTGTAACTTCAGTTCTTTGGTATCTGTTTGAGAGGTAGCTCTGAAGTAATTTATGCGTGGTACCTCTAAAACCATACTTATCCAGTTTATCTAGCAATATATCATGGTGCACAAGATCGAAGGCTTTACTCATGTCAAAAAATAGAGCTACTATAGGTGTCTTACAGTCTAAAGATGAGGTTATAGATCGGATTAGATTAAAACAGGCCAAGCTTGTAGATTTACTTTTCTGAAAACCATTTTGTTCTGGGGCTATAATTTTGTTTTTTGTCGAAAAACTCTCTAACCTAACTAAGAGAGCTTTTTCAATAACTTTTGATAGAATAGGAATTAAGCTTATTGGTCTGTAATTATTTATATTAAATTTTTCCCCTTTTTTATATATCGGCTTAACTATAACATATTTCAACCTCTGTGGAAAAACTCCCTCAGAAAATATTAAATTTATTATATGTGACAGTGGTTGCGCCAGAGTTTGACAACATAATTTTAATAGTTTAGTCGGTATTTCGTCATAACCAACCGCTTTAGAGCTATTTAGACCGTTAATAATACTTTTTATCTCATTTGGCGTCGTTGGGTGTAAAAATATTGTGTTGGGTATAGTTTTTATTTTGTTATTAATGTCAGTTTTTTTGTACATATTAGAATTCGTAGATTTTATAAAATTGTCATTAAATGCATTTGCGATGTCGATCGGATTATTTAATAATTTGTTGTCATATTTTATTGATTCAATATTTTTATTTAAGTTAGGATTACTATTATGAGATTTTATTATATTCCATACTGCTTTACATGTATTTGATGAACGCTGTATATAATTTTTATTACAATTTTTTTGTAAGTCCATTATACAGCGGCGAAGTAGTTTTGAGTACTGTTTGTAATTTTCTCTTAATTTAATTTTATTTCTAGAGGATCTTATGTACTGAAAGTAGAGTCTCCTTTTTTTTGAGCAACTTTTGCGTACACCCTGCGAAATCCATCTAATTTTACCCGCTCTTGTCGAAATTTTAACAATAATCTTAGGAAAACACAGATTATGAAATAAAACAAGTGTTTCATGAAATGAAGAAAAAGCATGTTCTGGATCGTTTTCCGATAAAACTTCTGAGAAAGATAATGCCTGCATGCAGTTAATGAATTTATTGACATTTTCACGACTGTATTCTCTTTTCTCTTCAAACCATTGATTTTTAGTGTAATTAAGTTGTGCTGTAAATTCAAGCACTTGCCCTGTCTCATGGTCAGATAGACCAAGATTGATTGTTTTTCCTAGTGATTCTGGCATATTGCTAATTATGAGGTCCAGACAACTATTTTTACGGGTAGGTACAACAATATGGGGTATTAAGTTGTAATTTTTTAATAAACTTTTAAGTGAATCTGAATGTTTGTTTTTTTTCAAAAGGTCAATGTTAAAGTCGCCCGTAATTATAATTTTGTTTTTTGTTTTTCTGGTTAATTTCATTAAAAGAAAATCTAGTTTAGTAAGAAATGTCACCACGTCTGAGCTTGGTGTACGATATATGCAGATTATTATAAGATTGCTAGACTTTATTTCAATCCCACAAGTTTCAAACACTTTCGGAGTAGACATTTGCTTTGTAATTTTTAACTCTTTGTGATCTATATCGTTTTTTACTAATATGCAGACACCCCCTCTGCGTTTTTTTTCTCTACCAAAGGATGATCCTACAGTAAATTTTTTAAAATTAATGTTGAATTCCTCGCCCGCTGGAACAAATGTCTCTGTAAAACATAAAAAATGTACTGCCTGATTGTCGTTTTGAAGTTGTTGTAGGGTTATTTCAATTATATCCTGTTTGTTGAGGAGACCTGCTATGTTTTGATGTAGGAGAAAAGTTTTATTAAATGATTGTGTGTTTGGCGGAGACCTTACATTTGTTACATTAGGTACGAAAAAATGTTGTATTTGTGTTTTTATTTTTATTTGCATTCATTTTTATCTTGCTGAAGTAATGTGTAATTTTTTTTTGTATTATTATACTATTTATTTTACGTGCCTGTTTACCTTTTCTAAAGTTTAAATATTTGAGTTTGTAGTCAACGGTATCTATATCGAGGTTTATTAGTTTACTATAAATAAATAGGTTATTATAATGGTTTGAGTAATATTTTTTTATTTCAATGAATGTTACATTTGTGAAAGCGTTACATAGAAGTTTTATATTTTCATTAAGTTTTATGTTATTAAGTGAGTTATTGTTAGTTTCTATGACAAATATTTTACACGGAGAACACAAGTCTAGTGCTACACTGAGATTAGCTAAAATATTATATGGGTTTTGATCGTTTGAGCCCATTCTTATAACAATTTTGTCATTCGATCTCAGTGTTTTACTTATAGTTTTTATATATTTGACCACTTCCAGCGACGGAGCGTCAGATAACACAAAACCAGTAGTATTATAGTTGTTATTCCACTTATTGTCTCTCTGTTTCGTTAATATACTTGTAAGACCTTTTACCTGCTGATCGCCTATAACTAAGATCCTAGGCGTCTCCTCCGGGCTGCTGGTGTTTGCGTCGTTCACCACGGCGGGTGCCTTCTGTGGGGATTGGAGTGAGTTTCGTTGTCCTACCTGAGAACAGGTGCCAGTGCGGATGTTCTCAAGTGAGCTTGAAATTGTAGCAGTCAGTGGCAAGCTCTTTTGATTTTTAGTGGTTTTATTATATAATACGGATTTATCATAATGTATGGGTGATATGCGGTTCACGATGGTATATATATTTTTATATTGTGGTGTTCTAGGCAATCGGTTCGGTGTTAAAGTTTTAGATGTAGTTGAGTTACTCCTTGTGTCTTCGCATGTTATTTTTTTAAGTATGTCAATTTTTTTTTTGCTGATCCTGGATTGTCGTCTCTAGTTGACAAGTTTTTGTACATAAATTGTCAATTTCTTCGTTGGCACTTTGCAGTTTAATTTTAAGATTTTGGACTTCTGTACGCAATGTTTCGAAATCTTCAGAACTGTTAGAGAAGTCAGGCATACTACGGGTCGTACAATCCAGTATCGTAGAGTTTAATTCATGAAAACTTTCAATCGAGCTGTTTTCTATATCATCATTATAAGTCCTCCGTTTTCGTTGCGTTACGTTGTCTAGGCTATTATTCATTATAATTATATAGTTTTCCTTTTAATTATATTGCTGACTTCTTTTAGTTTTAAAATAATGTTCTTATCTTTTTATAGTGCCCTCTATGTTTATTTTTGTGAACTACTGGTAGTTTGATCGGTCATAACTTTATTGTGTTGAGTTAGTTCAATAGATTTTCAATAGATGTCGCTACTATCCAAGTCAAACTTTTTTTCAAAAACAAACAATAGTAGATTGATTTAATAATTTTATTATTGAGCACTCACAGTAATTCTCGAAGCACAATCTTTTTGTAGTTTTCCATATGTCAAATTTGTGATAGTGCAAGTTTCACTTTCCTTTTGTTCATTTAGTCCGTTAAACGCCGGCGTATATAATCACTTTGTCACAGACTTATATCACTTGGGTTCGTCGGTATAACATTTGTACACAGTATTTAGACCAGTTTCGATGTTTTGCACTTGTTTTGATTACAATTTGTGTTGTTTTACTATTTTAACAATCGAAAATATGTGGAGCTACTGTTTACATGACAATACTACCCTCAATACTACCCTCAAAACGTCCGCACATCTGAGATTATCGGAGACAATGAAATAGAAGCTAATCAACTCGTACTTATGTTTTCTTACTTACCTACCTACACAGTCAGATTATAATAAAATGTAATAAGATGCTCGTATATCTACCCGCAAAAGACGCCACCGCCGCCGCCGAATTTGGAACGAAACGTAAACAAAAGATTAAGTTCGGTCCTAACAAAATCGTGAGTGGTATATGTAGGTAGGTATAAACCGCCTTTCAATTCATACATGATCCAAGCGATTCGATTTACGAACTTTTGTATCGATACGCCAAAAAATCGCATGGTCTCGATCCGATCCAAAAATCGTTAGATCGTATGGCTTCGATCCAATTTTCCAAAAGATCGGATCGGATCGGCGCATCCCTATGTTGATTCAACAGTTGATTCAACTGTTGATTCAACAGCCAAATACCTATTGAATGAATTATAAAGCTTGCGCTCGCCTCCCGCTTTTTTATACCCTACCGCCGCGCCGGCGCCACCGCGAGCCGCGTCGGGCGCGGCAACCGTTACGCAAAAATAATCCTTATATCATTCAGTATTCACGCGCGATGGGTTATTAGCGTATTTCCTTTTGGTATATTAATCTTTCTCTATGGCGTATTTCATGTATAAGTTTGGTGTTTCTTTACCGATTTCTATGAATCTTTTTATATTGAATAGGTAATAATGTTAATTTTTTTTAATTAGGGATGAGTGAGAGTATTATCAGGCCTGGCTCACTCCGCGCGGTACATCCGTTATTTACCTACAGCCAAGCGCTCCGCCGGAGTATTTCGAATGGGTCGTGTGTCACACGCGCGCCCGTCGGGACGTTGTAGATACCTACCTACCTAATAGCACTCACAGTAATTCTATGATCGAGGTCGCAAATAGTATTAAAAATGGACATAAAAAGAAACAAATATTCAATTAAGTAGATTTGATTATGTTCAATTTAGCAAACAAAACATAGGTAGTATTACTAATTATTCGTCGTAACTTTTTTTTCATTTTGTACTTTAGGTAAGTTGAAACAATATTTTTTACAAAGGTAGAATAACAGTAATACCTACATCGGTAGCTACTTAATTACAAATAAGGAGATTAATTATTCTTCACTAGGCAGCAACCCTAACAGCGTAAGAAAAGATAAGAGGCATGCGATAGAAAGAGACAAAACTTCTAGGTATATAAATTTGCAGGTACGTAATGCTGTGCGAGCTGAATTGCACCGTATCGCGTCGTAGAAAGACTCGAATTTATTTAGATCTTCTTGCGGAGTAATTCTTCTGTACCAACGGTACTATTACTTATTCTGTGGTATTATAAACGTAAGAGTAAACAAATATAATCAGAAACCTCCGAACTGCTAAGCTATCGGGATTTACACGTGTTATTGTGAGCCAACCATATAATATAGACATATACTGTTGTGGAATATTTTTTATATAATTTTATGAAGTATATTTCTGTTATACATGATTTCTATGTAGCTTTAACCATTAAGGCTGCACACGCGACGGAAGCTTAAAAAATGAAGTAATTTCTCCCGTTTTCCCAACATTTCCCTTCACTGCTCTGCTCCTATTGATTGTAGCGTGATAATAAGTATACTATAACCTGCCCAGGAGTATAAAAAATAATTTTACCAAGTTTCGTTAAAATCCGTTGAGTAGTTTTTGTTTCTATAAGGAACATACAGACAGACAGACAGACAAAAATTTTACTGATTTCATTTTTGGCATCAGTATTTTTTTTTTTTTTTTTTTTTTTTTTTTTTTATAAAATATGGATGTGACGTTTGTCTTCCAAGACACCTGATGTTAAGTGAACATGAAGACTAAGGTGGTACACGTCCATCCACGAGAAACCTATTCACTCGACGCTTAAAAGTACTAGGACTATACTGGTCAGGGAAAATAGACGCAGGCAGTTCATTCCAAACCTTGGCGACCCGTATCAAAAAGGAACTGTCAAAGCGCTTAGTTCGACTTTTCGGAATATCAACCACATACGGATGGAAGTTCTGTCTGCGTCTAGTAGTCCGATGGTAAAAGGGTGAGGGTTCAATTTGCTCAAACAGAGCACTCGCGCACTCACCAAAATGTATCCTGTAGTACACGGTTAAACAAGCAACCTTACGACGATGCTCTAGGGTCTGTAGTTTTTTGGTCGTAAGGTCAACGTTGTTAATTAATTTACGGGCTCTTCGGTCAACGGAGTCCAGCGCTTCTAGTTGATATTTGGCTGAACCATCCCAAAGATGACTGCAGTACTCCATGCATGATCGCACTTGAGCTGTATATAAGTTAAGAAGCTGTGCAGGGCTGAAGTACCGCCGTACCTTCGAGATGATTCCCAACTTTTTCGAAGCTACTTGAGCCATGGACACAATTTGTTGACCGAAGTTTAAACTGGATGTTATAGTTACGCCTAAAAGCCCTAGATGGTCAGTGATGGGGACAGATACATTTTGGAAAGTGGGCGTTAATGTGAAGGTGCTCTTTTTTGCGGAGAAAAGACACGCCTGAGTTTTGGACGCGTTGAATTTGACCAAATTCGACTCACCCCAATCGGATACTTTCCGTAAGGTCAAATCAACGCGCTCAATCATTGACTTTCTTAAACTCTGGATTTCACGGGGGCTCGCTCGCGCATTGGATACGTATCTCTCTACAACAGTGCTGTCATCAGCATAACTAATAATGCCCGGTGTTAAAATGTCATTAATGTGCAGCAAGAATAATGTTGCAGAGAGAACAGATCCCTGAGGTACCCCGGCATTAATTGCCATTTGGTCGGAGGAGAAGCCATCTAAGACTACTCGAATTGACCGTTCCCTCAGAAAATCAGATATCCAGTCGCAGAGCCCAATCGGTATGCCATAAGCTGGAAGCTTACTTAAGAGACCATCATGCCAGACCCTGTCAAAGGCCTTGGAAATGTCTAAGGATACAGCTATTGCTTCACCATGACCCTCCAAGGCCTCGCTCCATAAGTGAGTGGCATACACGAGAAGATCGCCGGTCGAGCGCCCGTTGCGGAAACCATATTGGCTATCGCTTAGGAGCTCGTTGGTCTCGAGGTATGCCAGGAGTCGATTGTTCAATACACGTTCCATGACTTTGCAAAGTATGGAGGTGATTGAAATAGGTCGATAGTTGACAGGATCGGCACGGCTTCCCTTCTTTGGTACTGGCTGTACGTTAGCAAGCTTCCAGGACTTGGGGACCTTACCGGATTCCAACGAAAGGCGATAAAGACGTGTCAAAACAGGAGACAACTCAGCTGCGCAGCGTTTTAAGACCACTGCAGGAATACCGTCTGGACCACTAGCTTTGTTCTCGTCTAGGTGCAGCAAGCATTTAAGAACCTCCTTTTGGCGAATGTGAACGGTACCCATTGTAGGTCCGAACTGAGGTAATTGGGGTGGGATTTTTCCTTGGCAATCTAGACGAGAATTTTCTGCGAAGATACTAGCAAATAAATCTGCTTTCTCCTTAGCAGTGTGGGCCAGAGAACCATCGGGTTTCCTCAGTGGTGGCAGCGACGGGCGACAAAAGTTCGTTTCGACCGACTTGGCAAGGGACCAGAAAGCTTTACTTCCCGAAGGGTATGCTGCTATTCTGTCTCCGATACGGCCTATGTGGGCAAAACGAGCTCTTTTGATTGCCTTTTTGCAGGACTTGGCGGCAGCATTGTATCTTTTCTTAAGTTCATGCGAATCCAGGGCTTTGCTTCTGCGAGCATTTGCCCAGGCTTTGTATGCTTCCCGCTTTCGCTTTTCAGCGGCAAGGCAAGCAGTATTAAACCATGGGCGAGCTTTGGTTTCAAGGGATAGATCAGCGTGGGGAATGAAGTACTCCATTGCTTGGACTATCACACTAGAGACAGCATCAGCGCAGCACGATGGATCGGTTGATGTAAAACAAGTTTGCCGCCATGGATAAGATGCGAAGAAATGTCGCATTTCATCCCAATCTGCTGACTTGTAACGCCATACTCGCCTGGAGCCTTTTGGGCGGGTGTCAGGTGGCGAGTACAGCGATACAGATTTCACCATACAGTGATCGGATGTCCCTAAAGGTGCAGTGACGGACACCGAGTATCTGTCAGGATCGGTTGTCAGCAGAAGGTCCAAGCAATACGCAGTGTGGCCAGCAACGTCGGGGATGCGCGTAGGCTCGTTAACAAGCTGTGAGAGACCATAAGTCAGCGAAAACTTAAAGGCCTCTCTGCCAGCATAGTCAGTGTCCTGATACGGGTATAACCACTGCCCGTGGTGAGCATTAAAATCCCCCAGAAACACCAACTGCGCCGTGGGAAAACGTTGCTGAATCTTATCTGCTGTATTGCCAAGGTATTCCATAAGCCTCGCTGTCTCCTGATCTCCGCTATGTGAACGATAGATACAGGCGTAAACCACTTGGTCTAGGCCAGTATCTATGTGAACCCACATGACTGAAAGGTCCGGCACTTCCAAGTAACGGAGACGCTGACAACAGATCGCGTCACTGGCATACATGCACACCCCGGCGTGCGGGCGGAAAGAGTATCGATCACTAATCACCCCCTGATAGTTATTTTGAAAAAATATTTCACGTACAGAATTGACCTCTCTACAGATTTATTATAAGTATATAATATATAATATAATATATAATATATATATATATAGAAGATAGAAGATAGATATAGATATAGATTGTCATACGTTTTTTTATTTTAAATCTTTGATAAATAAGAGACGAGAGCGCGTATGCTGAAATAAAGGATTCTTTATTAATTATTTCTAGTTTAATATCATATGCTAAAGAAATTGAATATTTTACCCATACACAGTGAATTTAAATATGTCACGTAAACATATTACACCTAAGCGATGAAAATTTTCAATATTTCTACATTTCATGATTCAATTAAATTAAAATGTAGTTAAGCTGTTTCTACAGTTTTCATGGATTTTATAGAACTTGCGGACTTTTGGCCAAAAAAATTATAAAGCCACTATTTAACATGAGATATTTAAAAAAAATAACAATTTGACTTGACACTTACATAATGTCTACACACGACTTCAAAAGAGATGAGACTATGAAAACACTCGGCCTTGGTTGGAATCCAAAATCCGATACATTTACTTTTAACTGGAATCTGAAAAATACAAAAACACCGTCAACTAAAAGAACTTTACTATCTGAAATCTCACAACTCTATGATCCCCTGGGATGGTTCTCACCAGTAACCATAACGTCTAAACTTTTATTTCAAAAAATATGGAATGAAAAACTACTGTGGGATGAAAGCTTACCGGATGAAATTAAAAATAGCTGGATTAAATTAAAAACAGAATTACCTACATTGAAAAATATAAAAATAAACAGATGGATCGGAAGCACAAACAATAACTTCGAACTGTTTGAATTTTGCGACGCAAGCGGAATAGTATATTTCATTACGAGTGCGGAAAGCCTGTCATTGCAAAGAGTTCCGACAAATGTCTACACGAGCCGAGGCGCAGCCGAAGGCGAGGGTTGACAGTCGGAACGAGTTGCAATGACGGTTCCGCACGTGTACTGAACGACTATTTTTAATACAGTTGCGAAAAAATTAAGCAATTTTATAAAATATACAAAATGGCGCCAGCCGTAAAAGATTATAAACAGAGATTTTTTTTGTTTGTTTACCCATTCTGGGTAGGCAAAGGGAACTATGCCCATACAGCCAAGTCGATTTTTTGTATTGACATGAAATAAAAATGAATTTAATGAGATAAAATGAAATGAAACCTAACCTAACTCATTGCATCAAATCATTATATCTGATATTGAAACAAATTAGTAGCTTCTTTTCAGAAATATTTGCATGAATCGTGAAAACTTCTATGATTTTTTTTTAGTAAAAACTTCGTGGTTGATTTTTTCTTTTTAATAGACATTATTTTGACATTTGGGAAAGAGAACGCACGAGTGCGGAAAAGGTAAAGAAAAAGCACGCGTGTGTAATAGCCCACATCCCGAACGCTAAACATCCCTGCAATACGCCACTTTTTGAGCAACTGTATTAAAAAAGCCTTTTCTTGCGTTATATACTTACGCGTTTACTTTTTGGATAAAATATATAAAAGTTTAGGTTTTATAGGCCTAAAAACATTGAATTATTTCTGATTAATTTTTTTCGCATTAAGTTAAGGTAAAAAAAAAATCCTCAGACAATCACACCAACTACATGGCCCCAAAGTAAGCATAGCTTGTGTTATGGGATACCATATAGCGAACTAGGGGGGAACCTAGAATATAAATAAATAAATAGATAAACACCCAGACACGGAACATTTTTTTTTTCTTGTTCCGTGCGGGGATCGAACCCGCAACCACTGGCGTCTGAGGCAGATAGGTTTACCCCATCGCAAAAAAGTTCTGGGAGTTTTGTTCGCCATTTTCAACAATAAGTGTCATATTTTGTAGTAATACCTGAAGTGAAAACTAAATAAACTTTTTAATATCTAGGACTGCACAGTTAACTTCTGTATTCAACATAAAAATATCTATCTACACCTGCCGAGATTCTAGTCCAGGACCTACTTTTAGTTACTCCAATCGTGTCCTAAAACGCAGCTACGCCATAACTAATATAAAAACCTGGCCTTCGAAGTAAATCAAATCCCCTAAACATTTATCTCCATTAATGCTCTGATATCTAATTAATAATGAAAACGTAATAATCACTATATCTTATGACATTAGAGTGAACATTAAAATTATCTTTATGAGTTCCGTCCCTTTGTTCATGAACTTCCGTTTCCTGTATTTAATATTGTTTAGATTTCAGTCATTTAAGTGTGGGTTACCGTTTTCAGATTTGTAATAATAATACTGCAGTCATGTGGTTTGTAAATCTATTATTTTAGTTTTAAAATATTCAATATTTGAGTTTTATAAAATTAACAATCGGGCCGTGTTACAACGGTATTATTTATTATATTTTTATATGATAGCCTTTAAGTTTTAATATCTGTAAATTAATTTCTGTCTGGGGTGGATCAAGTGCTACTTTGCGAATTTCATAAAATAACCTAGAAACAAAAACAACAATTATTTTACAGTTACTAAACATTATTTACCTATTAAAAACAGTCAGCGTTACATCAGGTATAATCACTGAGTTCCTCGCTTTTCCATCGAAGTGATATAAATAAATAAAACATAATTATAATTGAACCAAAGTTTTCGCGATACTATTAATTAAAAAGTCTCCAAAGACACCAAAACGTCGAGTTAAAATTTTTAATGTAATTAGACGTGAAAAACTCCGGTTAAATAAGTGTTTTATTTAAAAATAATATTGGATATATTATATTTTCACATCACCGTCTAGCCCCAAAATAATAGGTAGGTACTATACAACGGACAAACATATTAATACTATTTTTTTTTAAATACCTATATACATATCATACATAATACACGCTGACCAATGCAAACAAACATGTTACATGCACACGAATGTTTGTATTGTACGGGAATCGAACCCGCGACCACTGGCGTCTCAGGCTGACAGTGTTACGCCATATTGGTCAATATGAGTTTAATTTTGTAACTTTGTAAAAATATCTCATAAAGTAATTATCAATATAGCGTTGTTTAGCTTCTTCTATCTTCTCGAAAGTGAACCTTAGAAGCGACTACGTAACAAAGTTCATCCTACAACCTTGGCCACTGTTGACCTATGGTTCATGCCAAAAACGACATCAACACCGGTCATTCACACTAAGCGCTTTAACAGTTCCTTTTAGACACGGATCGCCAAGGTTTATAATTGCCTGCATCTATTTTCCCTGACCAGTATAGTCCCGCTACTTTTAAGTGTTGAGTGAATAGCTTTCTCGCGGAACCATCTTAGTCTTTATGTTAACTTACCATAAGGTGTCATGGAAGACAAATATCCCATTCTTAGTGTAGAACAAAAAATACTCCATCGTGATGTAGATGTCTTGTTATAATGTGTTTATTTTTATTTTTTATACAAAACTTTGATTTTATGTATTTTTAGGTGATTAATTTAATATTAATTCAATATAATATTAGATGATATTTAGACAGGTTTGTTAAATATAATATTTGAGCCAAGTTGTTAAGATCCCTCCAGCTCATGTCTGAAGAGCTGTCAAAAATAGTCTGAAACATTAACAAGCAAAGTTAAACAATCTCTTCCAGAAGTTTCGCAAGTTCTGACACTATTTGCCAACGATCAACAGTTTGGCGGTACTTAGATTTATAAAAGGCGAACTTTCTGGAAGTCTGTCAAAACTTAATGATGTATATTGTATTTAGATGTTTGCAATTTGTGTCTGATATGTCTATTGGTTCTGTTTATCACTTATTTATTTATTTTTATTTACTTATATTTTATTTTCTTAAATGATTGAGATAGACAGTTATTTAAGTATTTCATAATGAACACGGTATTTATTACGTTACTCGAAGTTTTTTATTATCGTTTCACTAGTTTTCATTTATTAGAACACAAACACGTCTCTATGTGCTATCAGGAACAGTGCAAGCAGCATAATGGAAATCAAGAAGACCAGAAACTTATTAAAACAATATATAAGTATCTAAAAGAGGATCTGTGCTATATGGCATATGAAACAACTATCTTATGCCCTATTTTTCATTTCCAGACTGTTCGTCGCAAACTTTCTAGCATCACTTTCATTTATTTTCACAATTAGTTCAATGTTTCTTGTTATTTTTTTTTGTGACGCTTATAGAACGGTACGTACATAATTTTCTTCATATCTAAGTTTGTTACTAACTAAGGTTATTACTGGGAACATTACGCTTTTAACTTCAATCATTCATGAGTATCACGGTGTCTCTATCCTCACCAAGTCACCGAGTCAAAATTTTCAATTAAACGCGTTAAAACCTCATTTAGCAAGGAAATTGTGGCGTAAAAAAAAAATTCCATTATTAGAAATGAAGGAATATTCGAAACAGATTTTCTTCCCGTACATACATTTATTTGCATCGTTTTTACGGCCACGTCGTAAGATTTAACTCGTAAGGACTCAGGCGCAGTAAAAGCTTTGGCAGTAGGTTAAAATACATCAATATTTCTAACAAGAAAAGTACATTTTCTAGCCCAAATTAAGTTTATATTAACGAACTTGTGCTATAGATACTAGATAATGATAAAAAAATTAAGAAACATATAAACATGCATATTGAATCTAAATGACTTGACGGCTAATATCTGTGTCCATCTAAATTTATTTCTAGAAATGATTAGGTATATTTAACAGAGAAATTCTCTCGGTATCAGGAGATACAAGGCTGAAAATTGTTAGTTTCAATAAAGGCAATGTTTTTTTTTTTTAAATAATCACATTTCTTACGATAGAATATCTTCATCACACTGATACTTTACCTTTTAATGCCAAAAAAATTAAGATTAAAAACTAAAACCCAACTACTAAAAACACGCTCTAAAAAGTACGAAACAAGAACACGGTTATCCTATAAATATATCTCTATCAGCATGACGTATAAAAACTAATCAGCTTTTCTTGTTTCATACGTGTTAGAGTATGTTTGAAGTAGTCGAGTTTTAGTTTTTAAATTTTATTTTTATTTTAAATTATTTTGAAGTTATAGTTAAACTTGAACTTTGCTAATAAAGCTCTGTCATTTGATACCCCACACGAAACGATGAAGAGTTGTTTTTAGTTCTCACTTTAAGTCTCTTGGAAGGTGCTGTAATCAATTTCACGTGATGTCATGTAGCCTATAACCAGCAGACAATTATGAGGCTCCCAAAGACATTTCATTTGTCCAACAACGATTACTAGTTTAGGAGTTATAAGGGAACATCCATACCCACATACATACAGTTCAAAATCATAACCTTCCTTTTTAATTCGCCGTAGTCGCGGAAAAAACCTTGAGAAGGTTGAAATAATTTTAAAATAAGGGTCGATATTAAATTTTGTGAAAAGTCTTGAAATTGTAGAAGATAAAACTTTGAATACCTATGTAAACTTAATAAAATATAAACTTCATAAAAAATCAGTAACATAGGGGTTGTAGGTTGACTGCGGCTGTGGGCTTTCCTACATTGGTCAAACCAAAAGAAACGTATCAACCCGCGTAAAAGAACACATAGCTTATATTAAAAATCGAAGAGCTTCAAAGTCTGCAGTTTGTGAGCATTCCATGGACAAGCCCAACCACTACTTATGGTTTGACTCTGTGAAAATTTTATCTAGAGAGAAGTATTACATTCCTAGAATAATCAGAGAAGCGATTGAAATTAAAAACACCCTAATTTCAATAGAGAAGATGGTTGGAAAATATCACCGACATGGGACCCTATCCTGAAAAACATTAAATCTAACATCCAGCAAGCTGCACGACCTGAAACTCAAGATACTGTCAGCTCGTTTTGTGTCAATCCAGAACGCTACGCTCGAAGACTGAGGAACAGAATAGAATAGAATGAATCTCGAAAACTTAAGACAATATTAGGATAATTTATGTCTATAAAAAATATCCAATCTTGACCGCAAATTTGTAAAAACGCCTAAACTTCAAGTTAGAATGTAAAATATACCTAATTACGCCGGATACAATTCGGTTAAAAAGTTTTATAAAAAGACTATAAATATGGTAGACTTACTGGTCTCTGCTTTTATTGTCTCCAAGATGTTAAGTGACTCATTATTATTCAGGAAGGGCCGGAGTCATTTATCTCAATACTTTACGGTTTATTCACATTCGCTTTTATATCCAGTTTCCTATTCAACTTGGCACAATACTTCTGGAGCAATTCTAGGTGATAATATATTTGATTAAATTTATTTTATGCGGAAATGTCACACGGAAATAAAAACGGGTAAAAACTTTTAGATTCCCGGATATTATTAAGTGCGGAGCGGCGGGTCGATTTTGTTCTGGTTGTTATAATGTGTATTTTTGTCTTTAAGAATACAATTAACTTTCTTAAAAAACTGAAAATAAAATTGTTAAAAAATTACTTCGTCATTACAATAGAGGTTACTAAAAGAAATACCTACTGACCACCACTGGATAATTGTGTTTTAAAAATCGAAGTATCGAAAGCGTAAAAATATCGTAGATAAACTATGTCATTTACTGATATATATCTATCTTCTTCGTTGTAATCTTAATAATTTTCACAAACAAAAATTTTTTTGTTTTTTTTTTCTCAAACTTAGAAAAATTACTTTCCTTAAAACCTTACTTTCCTTTTACTACGCAGTCTGTTTTAAAATAAGACTTTACATTGACTAAAACCTGTCTTTTTGCCACATTTCAATAGAAATTACCCGCACATGTTTCACATGTTATAGTCTCTTTTAAATGTTGCGATAAAGTTTCATTTATTATCTATATTTACGGTGTTTCAAGGGCTGCTCAAGATTTGAACAAAGCATTTTATTTTATATTTAAATAATATATTTCACCCATTCATAAAATGATAACCTCCGTTGATAGGTGCTGCAAGAACAGTATAAAAAATATGATTGACGATTTAGCTTTAATAGATCCTATAACTCTATGGCGCATAACCTCAACAAATAACACATAATAACGACAGCAGCAGCCACTACAAACAAGCGCAAATAAAGTCTCAGCGGTGGTTGTAAACAAAAATCACTTAGGGTGGCTTGCGCATCGTCGTTAAATACAGTTTAAGAGCGACGTAAACGCATTTAGTCTGCTAACTATAATTAGCGTCTTGCACAACAAAAATTTAGGCACTAATCACGTTTAACGAACTGTCAAACCTTTTTTATTGTATTTAGGCTAAACATATTTAGCAAGATAAACTCATTTAACTAAATTCTGTTTAGACCAAATGTTACGCAAGCCGCCCTTAGATTTAAAGCCTTGTTTAAACAGTTTATCTGGGCTAAAAAAGAAAATAAAAATTACATACATACAGATGTCACTTAGCAGAAGTCAATACAAAGGCGTGCTCTGAAAGTCAGCGATAAAATAATTGAACTAATTCTGAACTAATTGTACTACAGGATACATTTTGGTGAGTGCGCGAGTGCTCAGATTGAACAAATTGAACGCTCACCCTTTTACCATCGGACTACTAGACGGAGACAGAACTTCCATCCGTATGTGGTTGATATTCCGAAAAGTCGAACTAAGCGCTTTGACAGTTCCTTTTTGATACGGGCCGCCAAGGTTTGGAATGAACTGCCTGCGTCTATTTTCCCTGACCAGTATAGTCCTAGTACTTTTAAGCGTCGAGTGAATAGGTTTCTCGTGGATGGACGTGTACCACCTTAGTCTTCATGTTCACTTAACATCAGATGTCATGGAAGACAAACGTTCCATCCATATTTTATAAAAAAAAAAAGTCTTTCCGATTTTTTTTCAATCAACCCTATTTTTTGTGTAAATACTCGTAATAAGATGTGTTTGCGTCTGATAAGCGATTACATTATTATTTTATACCATCTTGATACAGAATAAGTATCATTAAATTCAAATCGTATAGTCTAAGCAACCTTTACCTCACGACTTACCATTCTGTCATTTGTTACTTTTTAGATTTCTGTTTATGATTCTACATCCACTACTCGAAATGCAGTTTCGAAAATGTCGATTTCTAAAGCAAAAAGGACTTGCTTGCTTCCTTCGTTCAATGTAAAAAAGACATATGAAGTTTAACATTTTGAACCAAATTTCGACCAAATGATTGATTATACCATGGCAACAAATTCTATTAGGTATTATTTTCAATTAAATTCTTAAAACATTATTTAAGGGTTTCTTACTTTGTATATGTATATATTTATTTTAAATCAATTTTTTTTTTGTCGTAAAAATCAACAATTTTGAGTAATTTATCTAAAAGGCTGAAGATAATTTTCAGAATGAGATTCTTATGGCCGTATTTGTAACTGCCCTCAACTCTAAGAAGGAACTTAAGAGCGATTTCAGAGCTGAGATTGTATTATTAATATTTTTTTTTACTAACACTCACACAACATTATCTAGTCCAAATTAAGTTTCTTAAAGAACTTGTGTTATGGATACTAGATAACTGATATACTTAAGAAATATATACACATACATATTGAATAAATACATATTTTTATTAGAATAAACTTATATAAACATCCATGACTTGACGACTAATATCTGTGTTCATCAGACAAATATCCGCCGCCGCCGGGATTCGAACCCAGGACCTCTGGCATAGAAGGCAATGTATGTTACCGCTACACCAGCCGGTCGTCATTAGATATTGTCAAAGATATAACAGAAGTTTAAAAGTCATCGTTATAGTGGAAGTCATTGTTGCGCAACAGTTCCTGTCTTTACATAATATGTCTACTAAAATACATAATGTATATTGCATCCTAATATAACAAGGCTGGAGACTTAGTTCGTTTGAAAAATTATTTTGCTTTTCATAACAAATTTTTCTAAGAAAGTAAAAGGCTATATTTAAAAAAGAGCCTTTTTTTATCGGTTACTAAAACCGTGTTTGACCACAATCTGATGTTACTGAAGATGAGGTCGAAGATGACAGCATACGGGTTTAGGAAGAACTGGCTCTTTAAAAGCCGGAGCGGCGATATTTGGCGGCAGATTTTATATGAAGGGTGGTCGCTAGCCAGGCGGACCCTGAAGGGGTCCTATCACTAGGCGGAAGCCAATCGGGTTAGTCGCCTTTTGCGACACGCTTATTCAGTGGTGAGAGGGCTATTCTAAGCCGACCCTACACAGACAATATTAGTTCATATAATATTACTTAAGGGACTAAAAAAAATCATAAACACTTAAAACATTTCAGTGCATCATCATCATCATCATCATCACAACTCTTTGTAATGAGCCCACTGCAGGGCATGAGTCTCTCCCCTGGGTGAAGAGGAGGTATAGGCCATAATCCACCAAGCTGGCCCAGTGCTGGGTGGTGGATGCCAGAATTTTTAGGGCGCCTAGATGGCATCTGACAAACCCTAACGACTACTGTATACAAGTATACAGCACCCGGGACCGACTGCTTAACGTGCCCTCCGAAGCACGGAAGTCGTCGTGAGAAATGAATGGTCGGCGGTCACCCATCCAAGTACCGACCGCGCCGAACGTTGCTTAACCTGTGATATCGTATGATGCACACAGTAACCACGGCGCCACGACGACTTCTGTCTTCTTCTTTCAGTGCATATCATACCAATATTTATAAAAGTACAGGAGTGCAGTCAGATTGTGGAATTCGTTGCCTCATGTAATTCGTGAGTCTAAATTCGTGAGTCCCTTTTAAAAAAGAAAGTCAAAGATCACTTCTATTCGCTACAGTAAGCTATGTTACCCACATAACTATCTAAATGATATTAAGATATATAAAATGTATAAAGTATATATATAGGGTTGATTTGTAGTTAACAGCCAAATTTAATTGTTAGTTTCTTTGATACGTAAAAAAGAAAAGCAAAAAAGAAATCCTTAAGCAGTGGTTATAAAACTAACGTTAGGCAAAAATATTTTCTAATTGAATAATGCCATTTATGAATATTAAACTAACTTATTAGTGCTAACAATTTTTTTGTGTTTTCATAAGACATGTTTAGTAACGCCTCTTGAACAATTTTTTTCGTTTCATTCAAACACAGAGAGTACAAATTTAGTTTTGCATTAACTCTATTGTAAATAAGAGGGCCAAGAAATAAGAAAAATCTGGTACATAAAGCATGTTTGATATCTGTATCAGTCCGATAAGCTATATTTTTCCTTCTTTTGTTATTAATTTCGGGGTTGAAAGGAAGTGCGGTGTGCTGCTTTAGGACTGTGCGCATTATAAATAATTGTCTAACTGTTAGTACATACAAGCTTTGTAAAGCAGGTGCGTTGGAAATAGAAAAGGACGGAAGGTTGAGACTTTTAATACCGCTCGTTGTGCTCTCTCCTATGCTTAATAACCTACTGTATGGTTAGTATTGACTGACAAAGTGCAAAGTATGTTTGTTTAATGAGAACGGAATCAGCTACAGTGCGTAGCTCTTTAAAAACAAATATTAATTTTCGTAGTCTGCTGCTTAACGTGTCAATATGGTTCTTAAATGTAAGAGTCTCATCAATTGTGACCCCTAAGTATTTTATTTTATCAGTGTGGCGTATGGCGGGGCAGTCGCATCTGTTACTAAAAGTCTCTTTACATTGATGGGCATAGAGTTTAGGCATGGGTGAAGCAAAGGTACATCTACGTATAGAGAAGTGCATGCTGTTAGTTTTCCCAGCGTTTAGTGATAAGCGATGATGCTGTAGCCAGTTAATTACAACATTGAGGCCATGTTGAGCATTTTTATAAACCTCCTCTTCGTTTGATGCGGAAAATAATAGCACTGTGTCGTCAGCGTATGAGATTATTTTTCCACAGTTCAGTGTTAGCTCACATAGGTCGTTTATGTAAACTAGAAATAGGGTAGAAGATAATACTTCCCTGGGGCAAACCATAGGGTGAGGTATTTAATGCATCGCTGAGATAATACTTACTGTGTAAAAAAAATTTGGCCGGTGACTACAAATGAACCCTATATAATATTATGTGGTATATTTATTCACATGTATGTATATTTAGTATACACCATTATTGCTTTTTAAATGAAACTCTCCAGTCATGGGTCTGCTGTAAGAAATTTCGTAAGAGATAAGCTGTACCTTTGTACTTATTTTTATTCTTTATCTCTTTTAATTGTATCTCAACTGTTTGTACATTAATTGGTAAATCAATAAATAAAAGTACACAAACTTGGCAAACCTCTAAATGAAATTACATATCTCCTGAATAACCCACAAAAACACTGCAAATTGGTTAAGATACCTGAAACGAAACGTCTCATACGAGACCACTTTTGGATGACTTCCAAACCTCTTCATACACAAGTTATGTCTTTTCACTTAGTTTGCATATTGCTGCAAAATGAAGGCTGCATAGTTGACACTGTTAGCGTCTTGAAGCAATATTATACATGTAAGAATTTTGATCACCCTGTATTATTAATGATGTTTTTGATTATGATAACAGAGATAATTTTTGTATGTGATTTTATTTTTCTACCGGCAGTCGTTTGCGTAATAATTTCTTGTAAAACAAAGATTTTGGACTTCTTTAAGCTTTCCATACAGATTGACTGCGAACTTTTCAAATCTGACCCATAGTTTCTAGGATTAATAGCTCTATAATAGTAGAACTAGCTGTTACATACGACTTGCGCAACTTTTGACCCTTCAGAATACATATGAGAAATATCTGTGTAATTATTTCAAAATAGATGAGATGAGAGCGTTGAGTAGCATGTGTGGAGTGAAATTGAGTGATAGGGTGCGCAATAGTGAAATAAGAAAGAGATGCGGATTGAAAGAAGATGTAGTGACTAAGATTGAAAAGGGTATGCTACGGTGGTTTGGACATTTGGAAAGGATGAGTGAAAGTAGATTTACGAAAGAGGTGTACAGAGCAAGAATGGATGGTGCTGTCGGAAGGGGCCGCCCTAGGCGAACGTACGCCGATCAAATTGGCGACGTTCTTAAAAAGGGCCTAGTTAAAAGTACCCGTAACCGGCGATCATGTATGAAAAGATTAATGAACGTGGAGGAAGCGAAAGAGGTATGTATGTATCGAAGCAATTGGTGTTCCCTTGTCTCTGCCTACCCCAAAGGGAGACAGGCGTGAGGTAATGTATGTATTTCAAAATGTAAAAAAATAATGTAAATGGGAATGGAAGTAAGGTTGGAGGTTTGCTTTGTTAGAAAATGCTTCAAAGGAGTGTATACCGTTATTCCAAAGGGATAGGAATATAAGCGTGCGAAATTGCGTAAAACAGCCATTGTTTTGTTTTGTAAAATAATTAAATATCAGTATTTTTAAATCCGATTACGACCATCTGAAATTCTCAGTTGAAGCCTTTGAAAACATACAGAACAAAACGTGTAAAACAATACTCAATTTAATATAAAAGTACATAGAACCCTTAATTCAATGCACTCTTTTGTATTTAACAACCTTTGTTGCTAAATACAATGAAAACAGAAGGTTACCTTAAACAGTGTTGTATTGTTTACTGCTGCTCATACTTGAATTTACTAAGTATTTTCCACTCCGTGATAAAGTTACAATAATTATTTCTCAAGTTCAGTAACAACTTTGGATTGAGTCACAAATTGAAAAGCTTAATATAACCAGGCCTGGCTCACTCCGCGCGGTACATCCGTTATTTACCTACAGCGAAGCGCACCGCCGGCGCTACTCGAATGGGTCGTGTATCACGCGCGCGCCCATCGGGACGTTGTAGATACCTACCTACCTAATAGCACTCACAGTAATTCTATGATCGAGGTCGCAAATAGTATTTAAAAATGGACATAAAAAGAAACAAATATTCAATTAGATTATGTTTGGATTTGATTATGTTCAATTTAGCAAACAAAACATATGTAGTATTACTAATTATTCGTCGTCCCTTTTTTTTCATTTTGTACTGTAGGTAATTTTAAACAATATTTTTTACAAAGGTAGAATAACAGTAATACCTACATCGGTAGATACTTAATTACAAATAAGGAGATTAATTATTCTTCACTAGGCAGCAACCCTAACAGCGTAAGAAAAGATAAGAGGCATGCGATAGAAAGAGACAAAACTTCTAGGTATATAAATTTGCAGGTACGTAATGCTGTGCGAGCTGAATTCCACCGTATCGCGTCGTAGCAAGACTCGAATTTATTTAGATCTTCTTGCGGAGTAATTCTTCTGTACCAACTATTACTTATTCTGTGATATAACTTATGTGTACACATATTTTTGAAAACGTCACAGTTGTAACGGGATGTAAAAGTTGTTGTTACTGGAAGGAGTTTTCATCCGCCTTTGTAACAATTTGTTCTTGTTAAATGAGTTCTATTTTTTGATGTGTGCAAGTTTGTAAAAACGCCTAAACTTCAAGTTACAATGTAAAATATACCTAATTACGCCGGATACATTCGGTTAAAGTTTAAAAAAGTTTAGTTTTAAAAGTTTTATAAAAAGACTATAAATATGGTAGACTTACTGGTCTCTCGCTTTTATTGTCTCCAAGATGTTAAGTGACTCATTATTATTCAGGAAGGGCCGGAGTCATTTATCTCAATATTTTACGGTTTATTCACATTCGCTTTTATATCCAGTTTCCTATTCAACTTGGCACAATACTTCTGGAGCAATTCTAGGCGATAATATATTTGATTAAATTTATTTTACGCGGAAATGTCACTCGGAAATACATTGGGTAAAAACTTTTAGATTTTCGGATATTATTAAGTGCGGAGCGGCGGGTCGATTTTGTTATGGTTGTTATAATGTGTATTTTTGTCTTTAAGAATACAATTAACTTTCTTAAAAAAATGACAATAAAAAAAAAAAAAATTACTTCGTCATTACAATAAAGGTTACTGAAAGAAATACCTACTGACCACCGCTGGATAATTATGTTGTAAAAATCGACGTATCGAAGGCGTAAAAATATCGTAGGTAAACTATGTCATTTACTGATATATCTATTTTCTCTTAATGATTTTCATAAAACAAAATTTTTGTTTTCGGTTTTTTTCTCAAACTTTGAAAAATTACTTTCCTTTCACTACGCAGTCTGTTTCAAAATAAGACTTTACATTGACTAAAACCTGTCTTTTTGCCACATTTCAATAGAAATTACCCGCACATGTTTCACATGTACAGTTTCTTTTAAATGTTGCGATAAAGTTTCATTTAATATCTATATTTACGGTGTTTCAAGGGCTGCTCAAAATTTAAACAAAATGTAGAAGCATCAATATATTCAAATAAAATATTTCACCCATTCAAATAATGATAACCTCCGTTTGATAGGTTTCACTATGCTACAAGAAAAGTATAAAAAAATATGATTGACGATTTAGCTTTAATAGATCCTATAACTCTATAGCGCATAACCTCAACAAATAACACATAATAACGACAGTAGCAGCCACTTCAAACAAGCGCAAATAAATAAAACTACTTTTTGACCGGATTAATCGCGTATAATTTATATTTTACATTTTAACTCGACGTTTCGGTGTCTTTGCAGACCCCGTGGTCACGAGCGACTGTCGAAATTAATCCGGTCAAAAAGTAGTTTTATTTAAATTATGAATCGTGAAAACTTAAGACAATATTAAGCGCAAATAAAGTCTCAGCGGTGGTTGTAAACAAAAGTCACTTAGATTTAAAGCCTTGTTTAATCTGTATATCTGGGCTAAAAAAGAAAATAAAAATTACATACATACAGATGTCACTTAGCAGAAGTCAATACAAAGGCGTGCTCTGAAAATCAGCGATAAAATAATTGAACTAATTCTGAACTAATTGTACTACAGAATACATTTTGGTGAGTGCGCGAGTGCTCAGATTGAACAAATTGAACGCTCACCCTTTTACCATCGGACTACTAGACGGAGACAGAACTTCCATCCGTATGTGGTAGATATTCCGAAAAGTCAAAGCGCTTTGACAGTTCCTTTTTGATACCTGTCGCCAAGGTTTGGAATGAACTGCCTGCGTCTATTTTCCCTGACCAGTATAGGCCTAGTACTTTTAAGCGTCGAGTGAATAGGTTTCTCGTGGATGGACGTGTACCACCTTAGTCTTCATGTTCACTTAACATCAGATGTCATGGAAGACAAACGTTCCATCCATATTTTATAAAAAAAGTCTTTCCGTTTTTTTTCAATCAACCCTATTTTTTGTGTAAATAATAAGATGTGTTTGCGTCTGATAAGCGATTACATTATTATTTTATACCATCTAGGTATAGAAAAAGTATCACTAAATTCAAATCGTATAGTCTAAGCAACCTTTACCTCACGACTTACCATTCTGTCATTTGTTACTTTTTAGATTTCTGTTTGAGATTCTACATCCACTACTCGAAATGCAGTTTCGAAAATGTCGATTTCTAAAGCAAAAAGGACCTGCTTGCTTCCTTCGTTCAATGTAAAAAAGACATATGAAGTTTAACATTTTGAACCAAATTTCGACCAAATGATTGATTATACCATGGCAACAAATTCTATTAGGTATTATTTTCAATTAAATTCTTAAAACATTATTAAGGGGTTTCTTACTTTGTATATTTTGTTCTTTTTTTAAATCAAATTTTTTTTGTCGTAAAAATCAACAATTTTGATTAATTTATCTAAAAGGCTGAAGATAACTTTCAGAATGAGATTCTTATGGCCGTATTTGTAACTGCCTTCAACTCTAAGAAGGAACTTAAGATCGATTTCAGAGCTGAGATTGTATTATTAATATATATTTTTTTACTGACACTCACACAACATTATCTAGTCCAAATTAAGTTTCTTAAAGAACTTGTATTATAGATACTGGATAACTGATATACTTAAGAAATATATAAACATACATATTGAATAAATACATATTTTTATTAGAATAAACTTATATAAACATCCATGACTTGACGACTAATATCTGTGTTCATCAGACAAATATCCGCCGCCGCCGGGATTCGAACCCAGGACCTCTGGCATAGAAGGCAATGTATGTTACCGCTACACCAGCCGGTCGTCATTAGATATTGTCAAAGATATAACAGAAGTTTAAAAGTCATCGTTATAAAGGAAGTCATTGTTGCGCAACAGTTCCTGTCTTTACATAATATGTCTAAAATACATAATGTATATTGCATACTAATATAACAAGGCTGGAGACTTTGTTCGTTTGAAAACTTATTTTTTAATACAGTTGCTCAAAAAGTGGCGTATTGCAGGGACGTTTAGCGTTCGGGATGTGGGCTATTACACACTTGTGCTTTTTCTTTACCTTTTCCGCACTCGTGCGTTCTCTTTCCCAAATGTCAAAATAATGTCCATTAAAAAGAAAAAATCAACCACGAAGTTTTTACTAAAAAAAAATTCATAGAAGTTTTTACGATTCATGCAAATATTTCTGAAAAGAAGCTACTAATTTGTTTCAATATCAGGTAAAATGATTTGATGCAATGAGTTAGGTTCGGTTTCATTTCATTTTATCTCATTAAATTCATTTTCATTATATGTCAATGCAAAAAATCTAGTAATGACTTGGCTGTATGGGCATAGTTCCCTTTGCCTACCCAGAATTGGCGCCGCCATTTTGTATATTTTATAAAATTGCTTAATTTTTTCGCAACTGTATTAAAAATAGTCGTTCAGTACACGTGCGGAACCGTCATTGCAACTTGTTCCGACTGTCAACCCTCGCCTTCGGCTGCGCCTCGGCTCGTGTAGACATTTGTCGGAACTCTTTGCAATGACAGGCTTTCCGCACTCGTAATGAAATATACTATTGCTTTTCATAACAAATTTTTCTAAGGAAGTAAAAAGGTTTTTTATTAAAAAAAAGGCTTTTTTATCGGTTACTAAACCCGTATTTGACCTCAATCATCTGATGTTACTGAATATGAGGTCGAAGATGACAGCATACGGGTTTAGGAAGAACTGGCTCTTTAAAAGCCGGAGAGGTGATATTTGGCGGCAGATTTTATATGAAGGGTGGTCGCTAGCCAGGCGGACCCTGAAGGGGTCCTATCACTAGGAGGAAGCCACTCGGGTTAGTCGCCTTTTGTGACACGCTTATTCAGTGGTGAGAGGGCTATTTTAAGCCGACCCTACACAGACAATACTAGTTAATATAATATTACTTAACGGACTAAAACAAATCGTAAACACTTAAAACATTTCAGTGCATATCATACCAATATTTATAAAAGTACAGAAGTGCAATCAGATGGTGGAATTCGTTACCTCATGTAATTCGTGAGTCCCTTTTTAAAAAGAAAGTCAAAGATCACTTCTATTCGCTACTGTAAGCTATGTTACCCACATTACTATCTAGATGATATTAAGATATATAAAATGTATAAAGTATATACAGGGTTGATTTGTAGTCACCAGCCAAATTTAATTGTTAGTTTCTTTGATACGATGTAAACGAACGTGCATATTTATTTTATTGTCGCTCAGTCCAAAAAAGTAGAAATATGGAACCACAAACTTTAAAAAAAATTGTCGCTGTTGATGAACATACCTACTACAAAGCGGCATTGCATTGATAATACTACTACGTAGTACTACATGCTGTTTTGTAGTAGCGCGTAGTTGCCTGTATATATATTTAGTATACACCATTATTGCTTTTTGAATGAAATTCTCCAGTCGTGATGGGTCTGCTGTAAGAAATTTCGTAAGAGATAAGCTGTTCCTTTGTACTTATTTTTATTCATTGTCCCTTTTAATTGTATCTCAACTATCTGTACATTAATTGTTAAATAAATAAATGAAATTACATATCTCCTGAATAACCCACAAAAATACTGCAAATTGGTTAAGATACCTGAAACGAAACGTCTCATACGAGACCACTTTTGGATGACTTCCAAACCTCTTCATACACAAGTTATGTCTTTTCACTTAGTTTGCATATTGCTGCAAAGTGAAGGCTGCATAGTTGACACTGTTAGCGCCTGAAGCAATATTATAGGTACATGTAAGAATTTTGATCACCCTGTATTATTATTAATGATGTTTTTGATTATGATAACAGAGATAATTTTTTGTATGTGATTTTATTTTTCTACCGGCAGTCGTTTGCGTAATAATTTCTTGTAAAACAAAGATTTTAGACTTCTATAAGCTTTCCATACATTGACTGCGAACTTTTCAAATCTGACCCATAGTTTCTAGGATTAATAGCTCTATAATAGTAGAACTAGCTGTTACATACGACTTGCGCAACTTTTGACCCTTCAGAATACATATCGCACCCTTAATAAAAAAGAGAAATAAGTCAAAAATTTGGTAAATCCAGATTTTCTAATAAAACGCATTAACAACTCAAGAAGAATGGGTAGAATTTGACAGCCGCTCGATTTAGAGGATTTTGAGCAAGACAGAAGGTCGGTCGCCTCTTTCTTTCCAAACAGGTCATCCGTGTTGTCTGTCAAAAAGTAAAGCATTCAGTAATGTTTCAACCTTTGTGATGAAAACACTTTCGATTTTGCCGCTTAAAGTGAAATATTGCTTTTTATCATAAAAACTTAAGTATTTTTATGCCATTTAATTTATTAATAAAGTGAAATGTTTTGTTTTCGGTCTCTTTAATATTCAAAATGTATCAATGTTTTGGGAACATTTCGGTTTATTTCGGTTTATTTCTTAAATCTTATATTTGTTGAATGCAATATCTCGAGTTATTGCGGTTTATGATTAAGAAGCTATTGATATTTTTTAAACATTCAATGTTACTACTTTTTATTATCAAAAAGTGACAACCGATCGAAAAATCTTTAGTATTTATTTCAGTTTATTATTAATAGCCAAGAATATTTAGTTGATTTTTTGAGACTTATTGCTATTTTTGATTATTTAAGCACTGCAAAGGCACGAAAATGTTTTCAAGAGAACGAAAGATGTTACGCCTACCTAACACACCAGCGCCTCAAAATGAATCTGAAAGTGCAGAATCCATGTTTGGTATCGATCCGGGGTTATTGGTAATTTACTCATTTAGATAAATTATCTTATACCTAATTTATAACTTTTACAAAGTTATGCGTAAATACTAATTAATCACTTTTGTTATAGGATTCACAAGATCCAAAATACGCCTTTATAATTAATGTAGAAGATGTTAACTCCCCTACTTTTGATTTAATAACTTTCATTGATGTAAGTAATGTTAAGGTATTTAAACTTTATTAAAGGCATAATTTAAAATAGAGAGTATTCCATAAGTTAGATTGTATCGAATTAAATTTTTCAAAACCTCCTAAACCAACACTATAATTACATACATCACGCCTGTATCCCTTATGGGGTAGGCAGAATACCAGAGGTTACAAGACCATCTGATGTCACGTTTGACAAATTTGGAGGTATTATAAATTATAATTATTATAAAGATGGAGAGAGATTATTGTAGTGACAGAGGGTCAGCCTATCTCCCACAAAAACTCCTTTAAAACCTCTCACATCTCACATTTGAGTACGTAACTCTTTCAAAGACATAAGAAATAAAGTCGCCGAGTCGTCATCTAAAGTTACAATGTGAAGACACGAGTCACTTCAATGTTCACAAAAAATTAACACTGAGGATCGATTCATTATTTTCCGGTGGGAATTAGCTGATTTAAGTAAGCAATTATCAATTCATGCAATAAGAGTCTGCTTGACATTTTTCAAAAGCAGTCTCGATGTGTCAGTCTCGATGTGATTGATACTATCAGCACAAAATAAATAGTACTGGAATGGTAGAAAAAGATCGTCGGGAAAGCATGGGAACCACAAGCATATAAGCTTGAATCTCATTAACTCAGGGCCACAATTTCTAGGCATGGTAATAAAACAATTAGGATTTGTACGGCGATTTTACGAACAAAAAATATAAAACAATAGAGAAACTGAAAAAAAACAATAGAGAAAATGGCTTTTCACAAAATATTTAGTACACAATATAATATAAGCTTTTTTCAGCCACGCAAAGATGAGTGTGATCTATGTACTTCTTTTTCTAACTTAGATGCATTGAGTTATTATTACACATAGTAACTCAATGATTAGATGGTGATAAAAGAAAAGATATAAAAGAGATTTATGAAAATAGACTTACAGACTAGAGACTTATTTCGGCCCTGCACAGCTCCTTAACTTATACACAGCTCAAGTGCGATCATGCATGGAGTACTGCTGTCTTCATTGGGATGGTTCAGCCAAATATCATTTCAAAGCGCTGGACTCCGTTGACCGAAGAGCCCGTAAACTAATAAACAACGTCGACCTTAGCAAAAAAACTGCAGCCCCTAGTCGTAAGGTTGATGTTTAACCGTTTTGTTGAGTGCGCGAATGCTCTGTTTAAACAAACTGAACCCTCACTTTTTTACTACTAGACGCAGACAGAACTGCCATCAGTATGTGGTTAATATTCCGAAAAGTAGAACTAAGTGCTTTGACTTTTTGATACGGGTCGCCAAGGTTTGCAATGAACTGCCTGGGTTCATTTTCCCTGAGCTGTACAGTTCTAGTACTTTTAAGCGTCGACTGAATAGGTTTCTCGTGGATGGACGTGTCTTCATGTTCATTTAACCTCAGGTGTCATGGAAGACAAATGTCCCATCCATCCTTTATAAAAATAAAAGTAAATGTCTGGGTCCACCTTTTTATAAGGATGTCTACTTTTCTACATAGAGTGCTTAGGACAGGATAACCTTAAGTTTAATAGTTTTTTATTTTATTTTTCGAAGTTGGTTTTTATCATTAATCTCTAAGTTTTACAAAATGAAGGCTGAATATAGTTATAGAAAAGAATATGAGTTATTAGATTTTTTGGAGACTTTTATTGCTTGATAATTAAATCTAGTTAGTAGCTAAGATTGAAATGCTTTTCTATGTTACTTAATGAGTATTAAGTAAACGAATCTGTTTGATTTTATGCCTGAAAATATTCCAATTTTTATATTCTTATGTGCTATTAATTATTGCAAAGAGTTCATTATTACAAAGTGTTTATTGCTATTCTACATAAAAAATAAACAATGTTTTTTTTCTTCTTTATATTACTCAAAAAGTTTTTCCTTATCATCTTTTAAAACTTATTTAAAAGTAGGAGCAATAAAATCTGTAACCTTTGGATATACAACTAGCTGTTGCGCGCGGTTTTTCCCGCGCAATTTCAATTCCCGCGGGATTTTCGGTATAAAAAGTAGCCTATACGGATTCGGAAGAATCCCTCTAAGTAATGGTAAAAGAAATTTTGAAATCGGTCCAGTAGTTTTGAGCCTATTCAATACAAACATACAAAAATACAAAGGTTTCCTCTTTATAATATTAGTATAGATTTCAAAAATCTTTAAATTATCAAAACTATAAAGAAATAAGTACTATTTATACCGTTTTATTTTCTAAATAGTTTACACGAAACAGATCTATTTTGTTTTGCGCCGCAACAAATTTGTATTTGACATCTTTTGTTTTTTGATAAACCGTAATAAGTCGGAGAATTTTCAATCCCTTTAAGTTTTAGCATAGTTTCCATTGTCCTAAAAAAAATATTTATACACCAAATTAAAGCCTCGAGTCTCTTCTTCAATATTCAGTAATAATATTTCAGGAAATACTATATTTCTGTTATCTGCGCCATTTTAAAAACCGGGTTCAACTTTCCAAAAACTTTAAACGCGTTTTCCCAACATTCGTCATTTTTGAGTTATTTCTCTTTATTATTAAGCGTGCGATATGAGAAATATCTGTGTAATTATTTCAAAATAGATTTGATGAGAGCGTTGAGAAGCATGTGTGGAGTGAAATTGAGTGATAGGGTGCGCAATAGTGAAATAAGAAAGAGATGCGGATTGAAAGAAGATGTAGTGACTAAGATTGAAAAGGGTATGCTACGGTGGTTTGGACATTTGGAAAGGATGAATGAAAGTAGATTTACGAAAGAGGTGTACAGGGCAAGAATGGATGGTGCTGTCGGAAGGGGCCGCCCTAGGCGAACGTACGCCGATCAAATTGGCGACGTTCTTAAAAAGGGCCTAGTTAAAAGTACCCGTAACCGGCGATCATGTATGAAAAGATTAATGAACGTGGAGGAAGCGAAAGAGGTATGTATGGATCGAAGCAATTGGTGTTCCCTTGTCTCTGCCTACCCCAAAGGGAGACAGGCGTGAGGTTATGTACGTATTTCAAAATGTAAAAAAATAATGTAAATGGGAATGGAAGTAAGGTTGGAGGTTTGCTTTGTTAGAAAATGCTTCAAAGGAGTGTATACCGTTATTCCAAAGGGATAGGAATATAAGCGTGCGAAATTGCGTAAAACAGCCATTGTTTTGTTTTGCAAAATAATTAAATATCAGTATTTTTAAATCCGATTACGACCATCTGAAATTCTCAGTTGAAGCCTTTGAATACATACAGAACAAAACGTGTAAAACAATACTCAATTTAATATTAAAGTACATAGAACCCTTAATTCAATGCACTCTTTTGTATTTAACAAGCTTTGTTGCTAAATACAATGAAAACAGAAGGTTAACTTAAACAGAGTTGTATTGTTTACTGCTGCTCATACTTGAATTTACTAAGTATTTTCCAGTCCGTGATAAAGTTACAATAATTATTTCTCAAGTTCAGTAACAACTTTGGATTGAGTCACAAATTGAAAAGCTTAATATAACTTATATGTACACATATTTTGGAGAACGTCACAGTTGTAACGGGATGTAAAAGTTGTTGTTCCTGGAAGAAGTTTTCACCCCTCTTTGTAACAATTAGTCTTCGTTAAATGAGTTCTAGTTTTTTATACATACATACATAACTTTACTCCTGTATCCCATATGGGGTAGGCAGAACACCAGAGGTCATAAAACCATCTGATGTCACGTTTGACAAATTTGGAGGCATTATAATAGTGGAGAGAGACTATTGCAGTGACAGGGGGTCAGCCTATCGCCCACAAAAAAGCTTCCTATAACACCTCAGACCCTCTATTGACTTTTACAGTTCTATTTTTTTATGTGTTCTAGGTATACCAAATTCCTTTTATATCTTACTAATAATAGTTGAAGATAGATCGATGGGTTTTCAATTTTCAGATTAAAATAACTCGGTGGATTGAACTAAAATTTCTTACCAAATAATCTTACCTTATTAGTGTTGTAAATTTGAGCCTTGAGCCTTAACCTTGAAACTTTCAAGGCTCAAACTATAAAGGTTTAAACGTTTAAGGATGTAAAAACTTACAGCCTAAAGACTTGCAGCTTTAAAGGCTCGGAGCTTTTAAAGCTCACATTTTTATGCTATTGAAGCATTGTGCTGAAGAAGGGTTTAGTGGACAGGATTAATCACTACTCTTTAAAATAAAGTCGTAACTACTGTTTAGAACTAAACTCAATCTACGTAGGACCCTTCCAATGATTTAACCCTAACATCTCCGGTACCAGTCACTACCATACGGTCAGAAGTACTTCAGAATCAACCCCGCGAAATTTATCGTCAAAACTTATTGTAATTTATGTTCGACAATAAGTCAGATGGGGCGTTATTCTGAAACTTTTTGGTTCTCACTTCATTATTTGGTTTGCTTGCTTTTAAATTATAGAAGTTCCAAATTTAAATGCTGGCCCGTGTGATATACCTGCAAAGGGGTATAGGCGAAATGCTTAAAAAGTTGTGTGATTTTTGAAAACTTTCCTGAAAGTATGCTATCATGGAGCATATTATTTTGGGAACTTGCATTGTGGAAAGGTCAAAGATAAATAAATGGTAGAGATATGATTTGAAAGACATACAGGGTTAATTTTAATTAGCACATCACCTCTTGCAGGCTGCCTCTCCAACTTCAATCCCAACAACATTTTTTCTACGACTTTTTAAAATTAAAAGTTTTTAAAATTTGAGTTTTCCCATAAAAATAAAATTATAGCTTCGGTTTAGAGGAGTAACTCTATTTACTCTGACCGTATGTATACCATGCACCTTGCGTACTAAAATATCGCTGCATAATAATAATAGGTGCTTCTTACAAAATGTAGAGTAAGGAGCCAACATTTTTTTGTTTTTACATTTTGTGTTATTTATCAAGATTTGTAAAAAGTCGTTTTTTTTTTCCGCCACAGAAAGTTTTGGCACCCCCTAAAACAAGCTTTAACCCGTAAAGCAAGCTTTAGCGGGAGGAGGATGAATCCTATAATGGGCATTCTATAAGCTGTTAACCCCAGTGGCTAACGGAAAATAGAATGCCCAGACAGTGTGGAGACTCACTCAGTGAAGCCGAGCATACCCACTAAACATCCCCCTTTACGACCTACCTTGATTCAGGTTCTTGATCATTTATCGGAGCGACAGCCATTTGGAGAGAGAGGCTGCGCAGTGAGCGGCATCCGGACGGCTGCTACCAAAAGGAACTGAAAGCGAGAAATTCAGAAGCTAAGACTAGCAGAAATGACAAAGCTGAAACTAAAAGATTATCTAGAGTGATCAGACTCACTCTGAGATAGGAATGCTGGAAAGAAGGACTACGTTTAGAAACGTTGAGCTTGCTGGAGTTTCCTGATAAGGGGAGCGAACTTGGTTAGGACCGGAAGAGCACCGTTGAAACCCTCTGGGCTGGCGTCGAGAGCGTCGCCGAAAGCCAGGATCTCGTCGATGGGAGCGAGCTGGATCCAGAACGCCATGCGGTCTTGAGACCCTTTTGCGTTCTGGCACTGGGAAGCCGATTTGGCGGCCGGTTGCGATTGAGTCGCGACCCGGCTGCGCTGACCTGAAACGATAGAAGTAGAGGCCTTGGGGGCCTTTGAACTGACTGGAGGAGCGTCCGAGCTAGGCTGCGGTCGCTCTCTCCAGTTCTCGATGGGCTTCACGGTAGCCCTGGCAGCACGCAGTGCCTTGGGGCAACATACTACTGCCGGCTTGCTCAGAGGGATCTGGCGAAGCCGGGGAGTCAGTCGGGAAGCTCGGAGGAATCGAAGCTGAAACGAAAGATGCATTGGCGTATTTTTCCGCCAGGATATGAACAATAGTACCTACTTGTTCGAAACGTTGATACATTTGCTCGAAACGTTCCAGCGAAGCGCTTTGAGCGATACAAACCGATGAGATTTGTTCTTGGAGGTGTTCGAGAGCCTTATTGAGATCCATCGAACCAGGAATAGAGTGTGCTGTAAAAAGAATAAGAGCTGTCCAAAACTAGGACCTACGTGCCGTTAGACGGCGACACGACTGCACAAACGGCGCTGAAAAAGAAAAACAACCTAGTACGGACCTATTGCCGGTGAACGGCGGACGATCAGGCTTAGTTGTCACGGTTACGTATCCACCTGACCAGCGATGGTTCGGCCGGCAGCAGTCGGGTCCGCCCTGAAAAGGGCAGATGAATCAGCCTCGACACCACACAGCCTCCACAAGAGAAAACTTTCCGAAAGAGCTTAACTTGGGACCTTACCCGCACGAGTGCGGGGGAGGGAACAAGGGCAGCGCAATACGAACACTCGGGAGCGGCCGCAGACGCGACCGTTCGGGAGCGAACGCAAACGGGAAGTGTAAAAAAAGTCGTACAACAAATGTTGTTGAGATTGATGTGGGGAGGCTGTCTGCAAGAGGTGATGCGCTAATTAAAATCAACCCTGTATACAACAGTCAATTATATTTTTTATTGCAGATTAAGATTGATCAGTGGATCTGAATTTCGAAAAAAAAAAATTTTTAAATAATTTTTCATAAATCAAAATTTCAAAATTATTCTTTTTGAGTAAAATTTAAGTTTTATCTACATTTTATGGCTACAAAATAATTATATGGGTACGTTTTTATTACTTGCTGTGTAGTCATAAACAACAGATTAAACTTAAATTTTGATTAGGTACTTAGAAAAAATTGAAATTTTAATTAACGAAAATATTTAAAAAACATCTTTCGTAATTTAAAATCACTCATCATTCTTAATCTGCTCTTAAAATATTATTGACTATTATAGACGGACCCTGTATATTACTGGCGATAGTTTTTATTTGTATTGTTATTGGTTTAAAGGGTTGTTTTGGGTTCAAGGTAAGCTAAATATTAAAATTTGAAAGCAGGACGTTTTATTCTTGCATAATTTATTGCAAATTTTTTATTTATTTATTGTGTCATTAAATATTTTTAAATACACATACACACAACTTCACGCCTGTATCCCGTATGGGGTAGGCAGAACACCAGAGATAATAAAACCATCTGATGTCACGTTTGACAAATTAGGAGGCATTATAATAGTGAAGAGAGACTATTGCAGTGACATCGCCCACAAAAAAGCCTCCCATAACACCTCGGTCCCTTAACTGACTTTTACAGTATGCCCGGGAAGAGAAGCAGCTGGCACATTCTATGTTTTTCTTTCGCTCCCAGTCCAGCATAGAAGCATTTTTAAATAGTTATCAGCTAACTTGTATGGTACTAAAAATGTTTGACAAAATCATGTCTTTGGAAAAGCTTTGCTGTTACTTAACAACACTAATTTAAGTTAGCATACCTTGCTCTGTCAGACAATGTGGTCAGTACTAGCATAGGAATAGTCAGTGGGTTTGATAATGAATAACTAATTTCCTTCTCCCAGTCGGCATTGTTTGCGGCGACAGGCATAATTGTCCAAAGGCTTTGACCAGACCTATAGTAGGGCAGACCTAGGAGTAGCGAGTTATTACTAATTAAGCTAACAAATAGTGTCACATTCAAAATATTGACAACGAAAACCATACTGTTTTTAACAGTATTATACTGCTTTTCACCACATTATACTGTTTACTGTTGAACAAAAATAAAGGATACAAAATACTGTTTTCAGCATAAAATGCTGCTAGCATTGGACCTCTCACTTTATGTGCTAGACTTCGATTAGTAATTTGTGCGAGAAACTCTAAAAATATGTGTTTAAAACATTAAATAAATTGAAAACTGTTTATTTTTCCAAAATACTGTTTGATATTCTTTTCAGACTAAAATATACTTTATTTATAGAAAAAAAAGTTGGCAACCCTAAGTGTGTTATTTAAGTTCGTATAATAAAAGCTTATTTAAAATTTAACTCTTAAGTAGAGTTTTAAGTATAGATTAGAGTCTTAAGTGTAGACTTTTGACAGTTCTCTCAGGAGTAAGTTTGCTATAGTGTCTTTCGGTAAGGACGGGTCGATTTCAAAATGGTATAAAACAGGCTTTGTGCGAGATATAAACGAAATTATTCTTTACTTTGAAATACTTATTGATGCTATTTTGTTTTGATTATAACATCGTTCAACTGCCCGCCGCGTCTTCGAATAGTGGCACAAAAGTCTAATTTTAAGCAGACAACAATGAAGAGGGAGATCCATTTTAATCATTTTTTTAGTCTAAATTGAAAGATATGGTTGTGGATGACATGTGTTTCCAGCAAGATGGCACAATACAAGGACGTTCCACATGAATGATTTAAAGGTAAGGTTATTTTATGCAGACGTGAGTTGTGTGTGAGTTGGTTTCCAAGGTTGGGCGATTTGATTCTGCTGAAAATTGGACCTCTCAGATTTATGCGACTTTTCACAAATGCGGCAGGCAGTTGAATGATAAAAACAAAATGGCATGAATAGGTATTTCAAATAAAAGAATAGTTTGGTTAATACACCGTACGCAGCCTCTTTTATTCAATTTTGAAATCGACCCGTCCTTATTGAAAGACCCTATATCTACGTAATGATAGCTATTCTTGTTCCATGATCAACGAAAAAGGTTTCAAAATAATGGAACTTTAGTCAGTATTGCTAGAACACTCTCACTACTGAGATCAATCTAAGTTCCGCCAATACCACCAATGCCCCCAAATGTATGAACATCACCAACTTAAGATCGCCCTAGAAGGTTGGAACATTTTATAAATATGGTCCTTAGTGTATATGAAATGCATTTCTTTATAAAAAAAAAATATGTTTGAAAAGACTAAAGTCGAGTTAAAAAGTAAAATTATACGACGTAAATCCAGTAGATTTCATTATTTTTAAATTTTAGAATTCTGATAAATTCCAGAAAATTTTTTTACTAAATCAAGGTCGTCAATTTTCTATGAAATCAAAGCTTTAATGTGGCTGTAGCCTTATCAAGCCCGCAATACGATATTGCAGTCCCTCTGTTTCTTCATTGTTAGCCGTCCTGTTTCATAGATTTCTGCTTTGATCTGCAATATTTTGTTTCTGGAAAGGAAAAGTCTTTGATCGTCAAAAAGATCTCCTTTGATTAGCCAACAAGTCTGTTTTTTTTTTAAATCGAATCGTGTAATGATACCTAATGAAGTAGTGAAATAAAATAATGCAGCTTCGCGCGATTTTTTGTACGAAACTTTTGATCCCATGGGAATTCTGAATAAGTAAAAATATCAATAAAATATTTTTTATTTTTAACTCAATCAAGTTTTCAAGTTTTCGGTGTCTTTACAATCGAATAAAAATTATGATTAGCATAAATTTTGATGACATTTTTAAATGGTGCATTTGAACTATTTTATTCCTAAATATTCTTGAAAGTTTAAGGGTAAGTTCGACGTTTGATCGGTTTTTTTGGCCAAGTAAAAACTATAGATCGACGTCGACTGTTCCATTCTGCCATCAATCGACGCCGTCGATCAACGGTCGATCAATTGGTGTGTAAAACTATTTCGAATCGATACAATAGGCTTTTGGAGATATGAAAAGATAGTATTCCACTCGATTCCAATAATGGTGCCCTCATTATTGAATGAGAGCCCATATTGATACTAACTAACTAACTACACTAACTGTATTATTTTTTATTATTTTTTTTACATAAAAAAGAAACATTCTGTTCTGTACCTTATTTATTCTAAATGTATTGAAGAAACTAAATTAAGTATTGTATCGTAAATGAATTCATGTAGAAGTATGCTGATGCTTATGCACAGGTTTCGACCTTAATAAGCATTAGTCACATATTAGTATTGAATGTGTTATATATTTTTGTATAAAGATTATTATTATTATATTATTATCTCCAATGTAACGCGCCCTGGTTCGAAACTCAAAAAAACCGCTTCAAAATATGCCTTTTTCGATCCGATAAATGACAATAGTAAAACTTTTACCAACTACCCACATTCTCCCGATTTTGATCACGGTCGACTTCAAGCTCACAAAAGTCAATACTACGTCTAATTTAATTTCTGCACATCAAGAATTGTGATCGGAAACGGAAATTAAACGTCCATGCCCCTAAGGCTATCGTACTATCATAACGAGTGTGCGAAGAAAAAATGCTGCGTCAAATCATATAGAGAAGTTAGGTGTAGATAGTAAACTATTTTTATATCGAAACAATTAAGTTATACAAAATTGACGCTGGTGTAGGGGTAACGTACATTGCCTTCTATGCCAGAGGTCCTGGGTTCGAATCCCGACGGCGACGGATATTTGTGTGGTGATGATATTAGTCAAGTAATGGACGTTTATATGTTTATTTAAGTTTATTTTCTAATAAAAAATTGGTATGTGTTTATTTAATATGTATGTTTATATATTTCTTAAGTATATCAGTTAACTTGTATCCATAACACAAGTTCTTTAAGAAATTTAATTTGTAATTTGGGCTAGATAATGTTGTGTGAGTGTCAGAAATATTTATTTATTTATTATTCCATTGGCATAAAGTAAAAAGTACAGTAGTCGTTAGGGATTGTTAGAAACAATTTTAGGCTTCCTGAAAATTCTGACATCCACCAAACCTCCTCGTCACCCCAGGAGAGACTCACAGTCCAGCAATGGGCTCATTAGAATACGTTGTGATGATGAAACAACAATGAAGTTCTTAGTCAACAACTCATCACTACATCTTTAATCTAAAAATAAGTAGATAACTTACTAAATAACTTCTACAAATATAATTAATTGAATATTAAAGCATATTGTCATGTTCGTATTGTGCATCCATAGCTGACATTGGCTCTCATAATTAGCTGTCTTGTGTTTGTATTTTTTTTTCATGTCACGGACAATTTGTACTGTACCTTTTAATATTACCCAATTTTTACTAATTTGATAATTCTGACTGAAAAATAGTGCCTAGAGTTTTTTTCCGCCGGCTTTTTTTGTCTCTTGGTCTATTGTAATATCTTAATTAACAACTATCAACAACTAGTTGAAGCCGATGTATGTCATGACTGACTTATCAAGTGTTTTGTGAAATTCCTAAGATGAATAAAACTTTTTGAATTTATTTACAATAAATCTAGTGTAATATTTTAAGTTCTGTTTAAAAATAAATATTTTAAGTTATTTCAATGATATTATTTTTAATGCTTTTTTTATTAAATTTATGTACCACAGTCCTAAAACTAGGCTCTTTTCTATATACCCAACGTATTCCGTGTTGGTAAACCCGTATATTATGGATGTAGTCTTCAGGAAATGAAATCGCCTCTGGCCGTACCGCGTCCGTCAATAACACCTTATTCTTTTTACGAGATAAATTGCATGTTCGCACTTGATCCGCTGTTTGATATTTTTCTGAGATAAATAAAATACAGACTTAAGTTTTTCTTCGGTATTGATTTGGATACACACATTTTTAAAAATAAGCTCACAAAAATGAAACAAAATATTCCCGGCACGGCGTGCCTTTCTGAAAGCGATATTACTTTTATACATCTCCATTATGTTATTGCTTTGGCTTAGCTTTGGCTGAAGTATGTAATTACAATTCACAATACAAGGTACAATTGACGGCATTTATACAATTTTTTTTCGAAAGTTTAAAATTTTTCATACATCTTCACGCCTGTGTCCCTAATGGGTAGGCAGAACACCAGAGACTATAAACCCATCTGATGTCACGTTTGACAAATTTGAAGGTATTATAATGTTGGAGAGAAACTTGCAGTGATAGGGGGTCAGCCTATCGCCCGCAAAAACGCCAAAAAATCCTCCGTCCCTTAACTGACCTTTACAGTAAACCCGGGAAGAGAAGCAGCTGGCACATTCTATGTTTTTCTTTCGCTCCCAGTCCAGCGTGGAAATTTTTTCAAAATGTACTTATTCGATTTCGATGAAATATATACGGGCCCACATCTGATGTATTCTCTATCATATGCACAAATAGTCATCATCCATCATCATCCAAATATTCGCAGTGTTGCGTAGTTGAATATTCACCGCAGTCAAGTGGTGAAGTAATTATCGAGCGGATAAAAAATGGCAGTTAATTGTATCTATCATCGAGATTTTTTCGCGCGCCATTTACTTTTCAAATACAGCTTATGAACATTCAATGTAAGTACTTTATCATCATTGATAAATTATTCTATGCTGTAATTGTTAAAATTAAAAGTTTTGCGAATTTTATGTCGCAGGGATTGAAAGTTTATATAAAACAAAATGGTTGAAACGAGACGGTCGGGTAAAACCGGACACAATTTTGTCGGGTACCCTCGGACACTTTTTGAATGGAGAGAAAAACGTTATTTTAATATTTTATCTCGGGTTTTCTGTATTATATCGATTTTTCAAGATAAGAACAATAATTATAGCCTCTTTTTTGCAGACACTCTGAAAAATTACAAAATTTAAGCAAAAACTGACTAAACGGGGGAATTGGGATTCAGACAGAATAAAACAGGCTATGCAAAGTGTTACAGAAAAGGAGTTAGAATAGAGTGCATCATTTGCGGAGAAATATTCGAAAAAGATTGGATACAATGCCATTAATGTAAAAACTGCGCGCATGAAGCATGCGTAGATATTGATCCTTAACAGTTTTACTATTTTTGTGATGTCTGCAAAGACAAAAAACAACTTGATCATCGCTAAAATATATGTCCGGGGATACGCGTCAAAAAATAAATGTCAAAAATTGAAGACTGCTTTTTTAGACTTCATTATAGCTAAGATAAAGAAATGATCTGATTGTAACATGTACTAAAATACTCTAAATATATTTTATTTAACGTTTTGATACAAAATAAATGTATAGTTATGTCCATTTGTAAAAAATAATAGTTTTTCTTTATGTGGCCGTGGCTACCCGACTCTCCCCTACACACGAATTGAGAACCTCCACCTTTTGGAAATCCGTATAAAATGTATGCGCCTAAACCACGAGAAGTGTAACTACTAATAATTTATTAATTTTCTTAGGTAGGTATACGGCTTTATACATCAAACTGACACACTTATAAGACGACAGTAATAGATTCTTCGTACCTAATAAGTATGATCAAAGGTTTCGGAAAATCCCTTTCCAAAAGACTTAATTTTAAACTACCAACGGCTAAAATGCCCGTGAAACATCACCATCCAATCAGGCTCAACGGCCTTCCAATTTGGGAAGGTAACTCGCTATAAAATTAGCTTCACTAAACAATGTAGGGACAACAAAACAGTGTCCTATCTCTAATCGATAGGCTTTCATGGCTTCCTGTTCAGAAGCGATGGGCGATAAGGTTGAATTTTGTTGTTGCTGCAAAATCTGAAGCACCTACGTGAGAGGAGATATTAAATTAAAAATAGATTTTTAAATTTATACTAAGTAAAGTATAACGAACCTGAAAATCCTTGTTGAAACGTACTTATCTCCAAAAACTCTGCATAGGTAGCCGTGCCGGTTTAGCTAAGAACCAATTATCTACGCCGTATGAGTGTGAATTAAAAGACGCCCAATCCCAGTGCCAATTGGTCACGGTACAGGCATCTACAGTAATTCAACTCGGCCGCATCTTTGAAATAAATGCCTACAGCAGCGCCGCGGTCCGTTCACATGGGATAGGTCCTTTCAAATACTTCAACATTTTAATTACATTTGCCTACTTTGCGTTTACTTCCATTTAGTTTTGTGACTGCAATATACTTTTTTTATATAAACAAATAAAATTCTGTGTGAATTGAATAGGAAGTGTCCAAAAACCATGTTTACGTTTGAATAACAAATCGGTCTTATAAATTAGCAACCGAAAAATACTTGAGCCTCGACTGAGAAGTACGAAATGATGTTTTATTATTTTTTTAAGTTTGAACAATCCGCATATTAACGTAAAGCTCAATCAACAATTGTTTCGGTATGCAGACACTCGCTACTCGCCGCATGCCGAGATCGAGCCGCGTAGGTATAGCTCCCGTTTTGTCCGTTTGTATGAAGTTGAATTACTGCATATAGAATTAGCGTGACTTGGTGGTGGGATCATTCAGGGTTCAGGGTCCGCCTGGCTAGCGACCGCCCTTCATATAAAATCCCTAAAATATCAAACCCACCACTGCTCTAGCAGTGGTGGGTTCCGGTTACAATACTTATATGAAGAGCCAGGTCCCACATTCATATGATCGTCCTTTGAGTAATCATTTAGTGAGATTAAGGTCAATTTTAAATCAATAAAAAATAACTTCACAATTTTAAACTTTTATGAAATCTTTATGATATCGTGTCAAAATATTCTCCATTTTAATATACTGCTGCAAACCCTGAAACTTTGAACATCTACTTAACTTAACCGATAAACTTTTATTCTGCTTTACTTAAGAACCTACTCGTATTTTCTGTTTCAAAATAAAGTTTTAACTACGGTCATCCTCAATCAACTTAAATAGGGCACTTTGTATTCCAATGAAAAAGGTCTTACATAATTAAAGTCTATTTTATAATCCTGATTGTCACTGGAGTCTAACAGAAGCAGGAATTTCAGAAGGGTCTCATTCCTTACTTATTTTATGTAACGCCATCTATATTGTTGAACTTAAACTATTTCAAGCCTGACTTGTGCTTGTTTGTGATAGAACGCACCTGATTTTAGTTTTAGAGTTGAAACATAGATGGCGATAGCATTAAATTCGAAGAAAATGTTTACATATTTTGTGCTTTTTCTTCAAAGTATGAATAGACTACGTATTTTAAATTATTGTAATAAAAAACTAACATAGAAATATAAGAATTTGGTGGTTGGGACTTAGGAAATAAATTGCATTTAAAAAAGTTATATGAAGTAAAAAATCGAGAAAAGTTCGGAAATTGGCTATCTTTATGTCCTTAGAGAAAACCAAATTGACCATATTTTATTAATAATGGCGACTTCCGTAGCGCAATAACCGGATGATACACATGCAAAAGGTTGAGGTTTTTAGATTTTAATCGCCGCATGATAATTTTATTTGATATCGACTAAATTTCTCATTGGTCTTGGTATTATTCTATGTATTATAAATACGCATATAAAAACAAAAAAAAATAATTCAATACTATATCCGTTACCGGAAGACTGCGCTCTGCGATCTTATTTTAACATTCCCCTTTCTTCTTGTTTCAGATAACACTCATCGCCCGCACTGAATTAACATCGAACGAATAATTCCAAATGCTTAGTCAAAACTAAAGTTCCTAAATTCCTAGTACTAAATCTTAGTAAAAATGTATAATTCCAACGAATTCCTGCATAGTGCTGGCGTAAGCAGGCATATGCAGGCGACTGGAGAAGCTCCATCGCAAAAAACAAGCATGAAGCGAAGATCATGCGAAGTACCTTTAGGAGACATATCATCGAACAACTTCAAAGTCTCCTTGACAGATCTGTCAAACAATGACACAAACTACGACTGCAGATCACTACGGTCGATTCGATCCGAAGATTCCCGTTCCGTGCGCTATTACCGACCAATAGATAGTCGGAGCGTTAAGAATTTTAGGTCGTCTCTAGCGGATTTGTCTTTTGGGTCATTGTCTAGGCCTCCTAGTTATGATCAGCTGTCTAGAAGGTCACTGGTGGAAGGTGCTGATGCTCAGTTTACATCGAGTATTGAAGGAGTGCTGTGGTCGGATGAAGAGGAGAACGAGTATTTTCTACATGAAAGTGTTAATGCGGCTTGGAATGAAGGTGAGTGTTTTATTATATATATAAATTTGAGGATGTGAAATAGTTTTTAAATATAACAGACGGTCTGTATAACTCGTATTACATATTGATCCGTTCTTTGAGCTTTGTGCCATGCCTTTTACCACTTTAAATTTGCAATAATCATCCATCAATGACGCCTAGGCTGATTGATGACTTTGGTCCACTAGTAATCTTCAATTTTGAGCAATTAATTACGAGCATTGGCCCTCTCTATTATCCATTGGGTAACTTTAGGCTTCTTTACAAAACTCACAACTAGCGATACCTTATAATGAGAACTTTTAATACAGAATCCTATACAAGAAAATCTGTATACCATCAATGTAACGTCAACATTAATTTATCATTTGATACAACCGATTGCCACACGTTTCTCCACCTGTATCAAACTAACTATTGGTTAAGACATCTTACAAGCAACGAGACTAAGTAAAAAATGAAGTTCAACGACCTTACATCAATGGGCATCAATATTGAATGCTTTTATGCGCTTACGCATATTACATAATTAACTTAGGTACAGTCATCGTGAAAATTGTACAAAAAGAACAAATTTAGTTTCAACCTTAACATTCTGCGTTCCAGATATTCGGGAGTTAGTGAAAAACCCAAATGGTAATGTTATTTATTTTATATTTGTTCATTCTAAATTAAATGATAAATAGTTGATATTAAACAAATCCACGAAATATGTCAAGGCTCTAAAAGGTTAACAACTGTCACTTTCAGTCGGCCCTTTTATCATATTTTGTCAGTCATATTTTGGCACATGCTTCTCCAAAGTTCCAAACACCCTGTATTTAAAAGCCTATTTATTATATTTATAAAATACCTACTTATACCTTTTTAATACATACAACATAATACTTGACTTGAGTTTTTTTATAAATAAGTGGGAGTTTACAGTTCCTTCTTATCAATGATGCTTTGACGGTTTTTATAATACACTTTGCTAACCGAGTGTACTGCAACGAATCTGTATGATACGATCATTACACCAACGAACCTATTATTAATTACGTGGTACCTTCATGTGTAGAAATTAATACAAACGTAATTAAATTTTCATTATTTCGCATTACATAATGCCAACATAAAGCACTGCATACCACAACGTCATCTTATTACATATTATCATCTTATTAATATTACATTTCTATATGCTTATCCAAATGTAGATCTTCTTAAGAGCGAGTAACAAACATGAAAAAAGACACATGCTCATTTCAAGCACGAAAGCATGCTTCAATTTAGCACTCGTTACGTAGCAGCATGTCTGTCGGAATGTTGCTCAAAATTAGTCTCTCTCCATCTCTCTCTCTCCATCATTATAAAAAGTCTCTCTCCATCATTATAAAGTCTTCAAATTTGTCAAACGTGACATCAGATGGTTTTATAACCACTCGTGTTCTGGGGTAGGCAGATATAAGAAATACAGCCGTGAAGTTATTTATGTATGTATGTAATCTAAATTAGTTTTTAAATTCGTGGATACTTAAACAGATGACGGGTTCTTTCCTGATCCTGTATTTTTTCATCTACAACTTCATATTCGTATTCATATAAAGTTATCTCGAATCCTAAACTATTTCAGTAAAGCTATCGCTCATGCTGGTAGTAAAAAAAAAACAAACAATAAAGTTAAGATAAATCTCTAGACCTCATTTTATAATCATCATAAGCACCGCAGTTAACTTAAAGCATTGATTACGTGTTATCATCAAGGCGCTTTCGTTTAATTCAAGTTGAGATAAGTTGGGGAGTAAGGTGCAAGTGACAAGGCAAGTGGGTTGACGCCAGTCACCGTCTAGACGGATAGCTGTCTTGATTGAGGAACGAGGCATAAGCGAGTGGGAAGGAGATGGTGATTTTATGGATATATTTTTTAAATATTGTAGCAGCATTAAGAAATTTGCAAGATAGCCACTAAAATTACTGGCACGAAGGCTTCATATTAAATTAGGTTCAGTTATGCACCAATAGTGGATACCTAGAACCAAGGGTGGGTCTAGTTATCCATACGACCACTTTGGCGATGGGGTAAGACTACCTACCTCAGACGCCAGTGGTCGCGGGTTCGATTCCCGCACGGAACAAGAAAAAAAATGTTCCGGTCTGTTTATCTATTTACGTATTTATATTCTAGATTCCCACCTAGTTCGCTACATGGTATCTCATAACACAAGCTATGCTTAGTTTGGGGCCATGTAGTTGGTGTGATTGTCTGGGAATTATATTTGATTTGTTTATTATCTGACACGTTTGACAAATTTGGTGGCATTATAATGGTAGAGAGAGACTAAAGCAGTGACAGGGGGTCAGCTTATCGCCCACAAAAAATCTCCAATCAAACCTCTCTCCAATCAAACTGACTTTTACAGTGTGCCCAGGAAGAGAAGCAGCTGGCACATTCTATGTTTTTCCTTTGCTCCCAGTCCAGCATGGAAGAATGTAATATAATATTTTGTTGGAAATTCACAAAGCGCTCTAAAGTAACCCCTTGTTCTAGTGTTATAGGTTGAATATTCTAGTCCAGACAGTGTTTCTGTATTACCACAGCGGTCGACAAATTGGCAACTTACCATTAATCCTATTATTTTAAGCCATGGGTTTGGATCTCATGTTTTATCACGTGATCATTTTACATTTTTTATCAGTGCTGGCTTTTTTAATCCGTCATCAAGCACTAGGCTAGCTTTGTGTTTCGCGGAACTAAACTTCTCGTCAAAGTCAAAAGAATCTTTATTTCGTAAGTATTTAAATAAAATAAGTTAAAATAAGTTATTAAAAATCCGTCGAGGGCTGCCATCAATATTTTAAATTTCAATATAAAACTACAAAACGAATTCATTCAATGGCAGCCCCAGACGGATTTTCTTGCTCTTCTTATAAAGTTCATAGGGAGTTGAATACCTATGTTATTGCGACATCTACATCTTCGAGAACCGAATAGGTAAGCGTAGGGAAGTGCTATGAAAACGAATAGTATGTTTTTCATAATATGACCGACTTTGTGTGAGATTAAGTGAACTTTTAAAAAAGCTTTTCACGTTAATTATCTCTCGTCACATAAATCATTTCAGTCGGGGAATTTTGAATTATTTTATTCTTTTTCAATTACTTTTTAACCGTCGCGTCGTGGGTTTTTCAAAATTTTTATTTTGTTTTTTATTTCAAACTTTTTAAAGAGCATAATATAGGTACCATACATTACATTACACAATATCTCGTTCCTCATCAGCCCTCTAATGTCCCCACCACCGCTGGAAAACCCATGTTGTTTATTTAAATACATAGTGAAGTATTATAATAAGTATTTACAACTCAACTTTGCTGGTGGCTCAACTTTGCTGGGGCTTTGTTGTAATGTAACTCGATATCATATTACGTAGAATGGTTTGTGCAAACCAATGTTACCATTCTTCAAAACCACTGGTCCGATTTTAATGCGGTTTTCAGTGATGGCTTTATGTTTACTGCAGCGCCCCCTGATGCGTTGTTACCCGCATTAAAATCGGACCAGCGGTTTTAAAGATTAATGGTAACATGCAGCGCCCCCTGGCGAGTTGTTACAGTAACACCTATCTAAAAACATGCACCAATCAAACCCAAAGCGATCACTGAAAGCCACATTTAAATCGGACCAATGGTTTTACAGAATTAATGGTTGTTATTACAAACAAATGTTTACTGCAGCGCCCCCTGATGAGTTGTTACCGTTAAACCTATTTAAGAACATTATACCAATCAAATCCAAAGCGATAATTGAAAACGGCATTCAAATCGGACCAATGGCTTGCAAACAAATATTTACTGCAGCGCCCCCTGATGCGTTGTTACCCGCATTAAAATCGGACCAGCGGTTTTAAAGATTAATGGTAACATGCAGCGCCCCCTGGCGAGTTGTTACAGTAACACCTATCTAAAAACATGCACCAATCAAACCCAAAGCGATCACTGAAAGCCACATTTAAATCGGACCAATGGTTTTGCAGAATTAATGTTTGTTATTACAAACAAATGTTTACTGCAGCGCCCCCTGATGAGTTGTTACCGTTAAACCTATTTAAGAACATTATACCAATCAAATCCAAAGCGATAATTGAAAACGGCATTCAAATCGGACCAATGGCTTGCAAACAAATATTTACTGCAGCGCCCCCTGGTGAGTTGTTACCGTAACACCTATCTCAGAACATGCGCTAATCAAATCCAAATCGATCACTGAAAACAGCATTTAAATCGGACCAATGGTTTTACAGATAAACGGTAACATTGGCTTTTACAAATAAATGTTTACTGCAGCGCCCCCTGGTGAGTTGTTGCCGCGACACCTATCTAAAAACATGCACCAATCAAATCCAAAGCGATTACTGAAAACCGCATTAAAATCGGCCCAGTGGTTCTGGAGATAAATGGTAACATTGGCTTTTACAAACAAATGTTTACTGCAGCGCCCCCTGGTGAGTTGTTACCGTTACACCTATCTAAGAACATGCACCAAGCAAATCCAAAGCGATTACTGAAAACCGCATTAAAATCGGACCAGTGGTTCTGGAGATAAATGGTAAATTGGTTTGCACAAACACCCTCTCACCCCAAACGCATATACCGTCTCCGTTCCGTCGTGGGTAAAAATACACAATAACAATTAATAACCAGGGAATCCCATCTTCTTGCATCCGGATATCTTATAGTAAGGTTTTTATATAAATTATCCTTAAATCTATCGAAGGGTTAATCTTAAATATTTTGGAATTTTATTTTAAAAGCGTACACATTGACCCAGGAACGAGTTGGTGATCTTCTGGAGTCACCCAGGGGAGAGACTTATAGTACTGCTGCAGTGCGCTCATTGCAAAGAGTTGTGATGATGATGATGATTAAGATCCTTTTAATAAGTATTAAGTACTAAAGTGACGACCACTTTGGCGGTGAGGTAACACTGTCTGCATCAGACGCCAGTGGTCGCGGGTTTGATACCTGCACGGAACAAGAAAAAAAAAATTCCGTGTCTCGGTGGTTATCTATTTATGTATATCGACGATCGGCTGTTGTAGTGGTAACATACATTGCCTTCTGTGCCAGAGGTCCTGGGTTCGAATCCCGGCGGTGGCGGATATCGGTGTGATGAACACAGATGTTACACGTCAAGTCATGGATGTTTATATGCTTATTTAAGTTTATTCTAATAAAAAATATGTATTTATTCAATAAGTATATCAATTATCTAGAATCCATAACACAAGTTCTTCAAGAAACTTAATTTGGGCTAGATAATGTTGTGTGAGTGTCAGAAATATTTATTTATATTCTAGGTTCCCCCCTAGTCCGCTTCATGGTATCCCATAACACAAACTATGCTTACTTTGGGGCTATGTCTGGGGATTTTCTTTATTATTTATTTATTTAAAGTTTTTTTTTCAGTTTTTTCTCATCTGTAATATACAGGGTGACTAGTATATGACTGCCATAGGAGCAGAACGTTTCTAGCTCATTTGCTCTTCAATGGTGATGATATGACGACTCACGCTGATAATTTAACCAAAAGTCGTTTCCGCTTATAACTGAGACCTCACCAATTTATCATAAACACGCTGCACTCTATATGCAAATATGGAGAAAATGATAACTCTAATTGCGCTGTTAACCATTGATTAAGTGACTGGACATTAGCCACTGGTTAAACTGGGCCTAAGAATAGACACTTTATGAAGGCTCCTGTGCGAAATCAAATCAATCAGTTTGTCATGTAAATCTATCATGGCATGATTAACTGTAGAGAAGATTGTTTTTAGAGAAATCACTTATGTGTTATAAATAAAATAAAAAGAAAAAAAGACGTGTGGCACTCGGAGACTGCCGCGGTAAAGCTATTGCATAGCATTTTTTATCAACTTATGCAATTATAATTATTGATTTATTTTATTAATGCAGTAATGTTTGATCTAATATGAAGTTCCACAAGTTCCTAGTAGATGGCGCTGATTGCTTATTAAAGCCCGCATGTAAAGTTATGAAATCAAAGTATCACCGCTGTGCCGGTCGGAGTGGGTGGTGTTAGGTTTTTTTCGTTACGGAATTTCTGGATTCGGTCCCCACGCTCAAGTCCCGCGATAGAAGCTATGCAATAGCTTAAAAAAACTAAATTCCGCACAAGGAGGTTAACCTTTTTCATACTGAATATTTTACTAAATATGTTTTTGTCTCAGATTTGTATGAGTTAGCAACGAATGCGAAGCTTACCAAAGACGTTATATTATTACGTTATCTTATTTGCCTTTGTTGACTTATTTCAAAAAGCGCATACGTTTATAGTCGCCAGCTCTGAAGCATCAACAAACAAGATAAATGTAAAGTGACGAAACAGTCGCGTAACATACAAAAAAGCTTTCCTTTTGGAAAACGGTTAGAGAAGAATTTTATGTCTATAAAACATAGCAAATTAATAAAACATTATTTGACAATGTGTTAGAAATACAAAATCTAGAATGGACTCACTTAAAACTGTTTTTCTCAATTTCCGACGTAATAACTATACAGGGTGGACAATTTAAATCGGTTAATACGGGACAGTCAGAAACCAAAAGTCATACGAAAATTAGGAACCATATCTATGATTTTGCTTTTCGATAAACTGCATTCACACCTCAAAAAATCTTGTACTCAGCTCGGTAATCAAAACCTGCACTTTTAAGTCTAACTTTACATAGAAGTTAAGTAGTCAATATTGGTCGTTATTTAGGTACAAAATGGTGAATAGCGATTTGTTGAAAAACAATGTGTTCATCTACTTTTGATGCTGACCGTACATACGTTCACTAAACCAAAAAGCAGGATGATGTGGTAATTTTTCTTAAAATAAACTTTAATTCTTTAGTTTTACGTTCCAATAAATTAAAAACATTTAGTAGATACGCAATAAAGGTTTTTTATGTCAATAATAATATGTATGTAAGACTTTTTATTTATTTTTTAATATGAAGCCCTGCAAGTAGTTCAATAATACGCTCCTTTCGAAAATCAATAAACAAGTTTAATACCTAGTGATTTTTATTGCTTGAAAATTACAATTTTAATCTCTGATTACGTAAACATTAATCTGCAACACTTAGCTTACATTGAAGTACGTACGTACTTAGCTTGTATTCATAGTTTCAATATATGCAAATTGCCTAGTCTTATAAAATCACATTTCTAATCATATAAATGATTTTATAAATCCAACGTTTAATTTGATCATTGTCACAACCCCTTTTAGTGAGCCCCCTGTAGAGCCTTAAGTCTCTCCTCTGGGTGACGGGGTTAAGGCTATTTATTGAAATAATAATGGCAGAAGACAACTATTCCATGTTCTTTTATCCAAATAATCATTTATTTTTGACATAATCATCTAGAATGTCTTGCAAGTATTGATTTCATAAGGGAGGTTTGTTACTTGAAGCTTGAAATAAAGATTTTGAAGCAGAAGTATTCAAAGGTGTGCAACACTGGCCAGGCGAAACATCAAAGGTTTGTTAGGCTGCGTTTTCACGCGTACTACGAACTCCAAGCTTCACTAAGCTCTGCACATGCGAACTCAGCTGCGCTATGTTCCCACTTATGTCGATTTTGAGATTTTGATACTGATTTGGATTGGCCAATTCACGGCCCGCTCCACTCTACCCAGCACAGTGCCATTGTAAACGCACCCTTATAGCACATGGAGCACTTGTTGCCTCTTAGAGCTTTTCCATGCATTAATAATATAAAGGTTTTTTTCACTAATCGAGCTTTATTTCTTTACTAACAAATGAAAAAATCCCCCAAAGTTCAAATTACAGACCACTGTGCAACAGGCTTAAGTTTGTGCGAAATTTCAAGATGAATTATCTTATACCGTTAACATTGAGCTATCATTCAAATCTGTTAACATATCTCCATATCACTATCAATCAATTCTATTGTACAAAGGCATACAAAACTAGCCAGAGATTAAAATCTACGAAAAGCTGTCTCTATCTTTGACAGTAGGCATCTTGTTCTAACCGGTAGCTCTCACCACTTTCCAAGGTGTTCCGCGATAAATAATATCGTTCATACGATGTATTTAAATAAATACATATCAACTTTCTACACGCTGATACCGTGTGACAGGGGGTGCTGCCAACTTGACCGTGAAGAAGATATTATTGGCTTCATTTTGTTTTAATCCTAGTCAGTAATCACACGCACAGGTTATTGTCGAAGGTGCCGGACTAGTGTTGGGCTCTTATGGAGTAGTTCCTCATGATTTAGTGCAATCGCGCTGCGCCTGCGTCTGTTATACATTTTGATCTGATTAATACAGGTTGAAATGAGAAGTTATAGAAGTCGTTGTGGCACCGTGGTTACTGTGTATATTATACGATATCGCCAGCAAGATCTTATGATATACACAGCCAAAATCGGCACGGTCGGTACTTGGATGGATGACCGCCGGCCATTCATTTCTCACGACAACTTCCGTGATTTGGAGGGTACGTGTAGCACTTGGTCCCGGGTGCTGTATACTTGTTTACAGTAGTCGTAAGGACTTGCAAGAAGCCATGTCAGCGCCCTGAAATTCTGACATCCACCACCCAGCACTGTGCCAGCTTGGTGGATCATGGCCTATACCTCATGCCCTGATGTAGGCTCATTACGAAGAGCTGTGATGATGATGATTATGAGTAGTTGTCATGGCGTTAAAAGCCTACGAGCTGAGATATAACGGTTTTTTTTCAATAACGACTTTTTTCAATATCTTTATTAAAATATCATTTTGAAAAGACTTGAACCCGAGTGAAGCTAGTCTCACAAATATAGTAAGAACATGATTTTCTCGTTAACAATTAATGGGATTGAAAAAGCTTTTGCAATTAAATGAAAGACCACGAAACGTCGAGGTTAAAATGTAAATAATATGTTAAAATGTAAAACATCTTTTATTTCCATAAATATACGAGTACGCGGGACGAATTGTTCACAGGGCGAAAGAGGAATAAAATTCACACACTATGTAGCTGGGTTTACAGAAGAATGTCCTTCGTCCACTTTCCCACGACTAATTGCCTAGTTTGTATTAGAAATAACACTTAATTGAACAATTTGCTACTAACAGACGCAGATTTTTTGTTGTTTCCAATTATGGTGAAAGTTTTCATTTTCCCGACTCGTTATTTTTATTTCCTGATTGAGCCGGTGCCTTTTTAAGGTTTGAAAACTTAAGGGCTAATGAGACCCTTTTGTAAAACCTAAATCTATCCTAGTTTATTTTTGAACAGTGTTATTTGATTAACGATGTCGAATAGTTAAAATTTGGAGGATTTCACCTATCATTAATTAAACAAGATTCGGTGCTTTAGAGAGTAGGTGCGTAAATTAATTATCTACAATAAGAAAGTCATCACTACCATTAGACTAGACACCAGAATTACTAGAAGTCGTAAAGAATTGTCAGAAGTCAGTACAGCGCCCTGAAAGTAATTAAATGTAACAAATACCGCGGAGCCAGTTTAATGGTAAATGAGTTGAGCTTAAGGTTTCTGAACTGAATTTCTAAATTTATGAACCTCGTGAATCTCGTGAACCCTCAAGAACCTATCGTCACTACTAAGTCGAGTTAAAATTTGAAATGTAATTTACGTGATAAATCCGGGCATACTTCCCGGGCATACTGTAAAAGTTTTATTGGCGTTTTTGTGGGCGATAAGCTGACCCCCTGTTACTGCAATAGTGTCTATCCCTCATTATAACACTTTCAAAGTCGAACGTGACATCGGATGGTCTTATAACCTCTGATGTTCTGCCTTCCCCATAAGGGATACAGGCGTGAAGTTATGTACGTATTATTTAATAGTATGAATTGCGAAAACTTAAGACATTATTATAGAATGTTATCTTAGCTGCTGTATGGATTTAAAAAAAATCCTGTTATGAAGACAACTATTTGACTTTCAGATTTTCTATGTAATTTTCATATTCCTAGGCTTAAAAGATTTTGGATGCTCCAGTACACTTAATATTCGTTAACAACACATAAGAATTAAGTTAAACTGGAAGAGAGCGTTATTTTTTTTAATTTGCGAAACTATGGCAAGGTTATCTGATAATCATCGCAATTCAATTAATATCCTTCGGTATTTTTATTGACAATCCTTTTACCTTTTTCGTAACAAGTAATCGCTGCCGCATTCATTATACAAAAATCTGAATTTTACTCAAAATTGTTTATTCAAATGTAATAAAAACGATATCAGTTACTTAAAAAGCTCCATTCTTCATTGCTTGGTTCTATTTAGAGTTGGATCAAGGAAGTTGTGTAAAGGAATATAAATATTTAGTTTTTGCTTCCTCAGTTTGAATGCATCTGTATTTTTCTAACAGATGCAAGCGTGCGTTTGCGCAGGTACCTAATATGACTATGAATAGTATATTTTTTGTTTCATCTTTTTACTCATGATTTTAAAAACAAGAGTGCTATAAAAATTATTTTAATGTCTCTATGTTCTGAGTAATTTATTTAAATGTGGTAGGTAGAGTTAAACCCTGTTATCTGTGGTTAAATAAATAATATGGGAAGGTTATGATTCTCTCATTTCTAAGATTTCTATTTTAAATCCTTTACCTCGTAAACAGGCACCAGAACCTGCCAGATTCTTCCTCATATTATACCTAAATAAAACATTTAACTTATAACTTAGTAGAGCTTTTATGTTACTGATAATGTAATAAAGCGCTACATAGCCTCTTTGAAGATTTTTCAAGAGTTTGTAACAAGTAAAATCTGTATAGGTAAATCTTATATCATAAGATTGCCAAACATTTAGTTTAGACAGTAGTTAGGTATATTATATTTTGTTGCTATTAGTTTTCCATAAAATAAATAAATAAAACAGGAATAGAATTCTTCCAGGAATAGATTGCTTCCATGCTGGACTGGGAGCGAAAGAAAAACATAGAATGTGCCAGCTGCTTCTCTTCCCGGGCATACTGTAAAAGTCAGTTAAGGGACAGAGGTTTTAAAGGCGTTTTTGTGGGCGACAGTCTGACCCCCTGTCACTACAATAGTCTCTCTCCATCTTTACAATACCTCCAAATTTGTCAAACGTGACATCAGATGGTCTTGTAACCTCTGGTGTTCTGCCTACCCCATAAGGGATACAGGCGTGACGTTATGTATGTATGTATGAATAGAATTCTGTACTTATAGCTTGCGAAGCACTAAATCAGAATCAACTTTACTTCTCTTCGACAAGTTTTACAAAAAACACTTATCTTGGCGGCAAAGCCTGAATAGTTTTTTTTTTTACTTCTTTTTATCTTTTTGCAGAATAATAATAGGAACAGGTTGCTGCACGAATATGGCAAAACAATTTACTTACTTATTGGGCGATTTGGATCGTTTGAGTGGTAAAATGCTGCTAGCTAGATTACGGTACTAAATTATATCCTAGTAGGAGGTACCATAGCGGCCATTGCCGCCTGATCACTTAAAAAAAATGTCGCATTAATATTGCTGTGGCGCCCCGAACTGTTTTACTATGTATTCTATTTTTGAGTGCAAGCAAAAATGAACTTAATGGTGGTCAAGGGGAAATGTCTTTGTAAGACCAAAATCATTTACTACTGCACGATTAAGTCCTTTTGAACTAAGTAGTAGATTTTGATGTGTTACTAGTTTTTTAGAAGTTACATAGTTGTGCGTTAATTTAAACATCTGCATGTATCGCTTAAAGATGTTTATAAAATAAAGAAAGAATAGTCAATGGAATTTACTAGATGGATAGTAAAATGTTCAATAAATGGATAATAAGTTAATGCTGGACTGGGAGCTAAAGAAAAACATAGAATGTACCTAACAGTTGCTTCTCTACATACTGTAAAAGTCAGTTAAGGAATAGAGGTTATATATTATACCCCCATTCACTGCAATAGTCTCCATCCATCATTATAATACCTCCAAAGTCAAACGTGACATCAGACGGTCTGATAACCTCTGGGGTTCTGCCTACCCCATAAGGGGTAATACAGGCGTGAAGTTATGTATTACGTATGTAATATTACGTATGTAATACATAACGTATGTAATACGCTAATGAATAATTATCATAAAATATCTGAATAAGTGGGGATACCTTATTGGTTGAAGCTAAAATAGTGAATTCTGAAAGTAAAATGCTATAGAATTAAAAGGATGTAGGCATAATAAAAAAGGCGTCGTGGCGCCGTGGTTACTGTGTGTATCATAATATCACAGGTTAAGCAACGTTTGGCGCGGTCGGCACTTGGATGGGTTACCGCCGACCATTCATTTCTCATGACGACCTCCATGCTTTGAAAGACACGTTAATAAGTCGGTCCCGGGTGCTGTATACTTGTATACAGTAGTCGTAAAGGTTTGTCAAGCCATTTTGGCGCCCTGAAAATTCTGTCATCCACCACCCAGCACTGGGCCAGCTTGGTGGATTATGGCCTGTACCTCCTCGTCACCCAAAGACTCATGCCCTGCAGTGGGCTCATTACAAAGAGTTGTGATGATGAGGCATAATAAAAATAGCTAGTTTCAGATTTTACCAATTTTTGACCTAAAGTTTTTTAAGCCTGTTTTTCGCCATATAAAGTAAATAAATAAAGCAACATTTTAGCGCTGATTCAGACGCGTGTTTGTGATGGACGGATGACTCATGTCATGCGTCCGACATTTCCAGTTCTTTGGCGTTATTTTGTTAAATATACTAAAACATCGAGAGAATTTACGGTATGGGTGTTTTCAAATACTTGGAGCAAAATTTTTGGTAACTTCTGTATGTATGATTTTTTTAGTTAAATCCACATACCTCAACAAATCTTAATAACTTATTCTTCTACGAATTTTCAACACATTGGTTTAAAGTGTGTGGCGTTTTTAAAATAAATAAAATTCGTCCAAAATTTGAAGTGTAAATGCCAAAGACATACAAAACATACAATATTCAAAATGCAATATCTTTTCGTTTAGGTAACGTTAGTCTACGAGATTTTTTTGCACTCAGGAATAATTCCGAATACTTAGTTTAATTGTTTTTGTTTGATAAACGCCATAAAATAACATCAACTAAGATCGTGTATGACCCGCTGCCACTGTTCTTTAGCTATGAAGTTGTTTTTTTAAGAACAAAAATCCTTATAACATTATATTCAGACATCAATATTTTTTCTATCCTATTGTTTCTCTAAACAATTAAAGTTTTAGTTTACTTTGTAGCTCCAGTTTATTTTCAGCCCCATCCTTACAGATTCTACCTTAATTAAAAAATCAAGTCTAAAAAAGCAAAGCACTAAATAAACTTTAACCGCAAACCGTAAAAAAAAAAACTAAAAATATTTTAATCAATTTACTCATTCCTTTGCTTGCAAGTATAAAAAATAAACACTTTCTAAAATAATAATAAAAAACTTATGGGAAAGGACTCTGAAGACTGAACGCCAAAAAATGTGTGGAGCGTTCTTTGCTTAGCACGAGCTTGGAATTTTAAGGAAGATCTGATTCACAAACATGTCGATTTTGGTATCGGTTTGAAACCTACAGTTTGCGTTCTGGCAAAATCGGTGTAGCATCAGTAGTTGTATAATGTTCGGTTGAAATGGCGAAATAAACCTTCTTGAAGTTAGTCGCGAAACAAATAATAGGTATGCTATTCAAGATTACCTGTAGCTGATGTGTTAGTCTGGGCATTTACTTATTTGATAAAAGAATTGATTAAAATTCTGACTTTCTCTAAATTTTAGAAGATAGCCATCGTGGCTCCGTGTTTACTGTATGTACCATACGATATCACAGGTTAAGCAACGTTCGGCGCGTTCGGCACTTTGATGGGTGATCGCTGACCAAAAATTTCTCACGATGACTTGCGTGCTTCGTCATTAAGATTTGTCAGAAGCCATTTCGGCGCCCTAAAAATTCTGACATCCACCAACCAGCACTGGGCCAGCTTGGTGGATAATGGCCTAAACCTCCTCGTCACCCAGGGGAGAGACTCATGCCATGCAGTGGGCTCATTGCAAGTAGTTGAGATGATGATGAGAATACCTATGATTTTATGGATAGGTACCTAAGCATCTATTCATAAAATTTAGACAAAACAAAATTAGTTATTCAATTCAGAAATACTGTGTACATCATTATTATTATTTCCTGTGATCATAATTGAAATATTTCTATATACATATAAATAGATATTTTAATTCATATAACAGATATATTTAGCACTCGCATGTTCTTAATAATTTCTTAAGTAAATATATATCTTCAATAAAATTATTTAAATATGAAAGTATTTTTTTTTGTCGAAATTCAATGACTCATTTATTTCAATAGGTATGTACCTGGGAGATTAATTAATATTAGAAAACTTATAATAATAACCTAATAAAAACAGAACCAATTTTGAATAGATATCTTAAATATTAAACTTTAAAGTCGTTATATGGCAGCGCCAAAGCAAATTAATTTCCATAGTTTTGTGAATCAAACCACTCGACGGAATCCCGGACGTCTGGCGTTCCTCAGCCTGCGTCACAAGGATTTGGGGCATGTCGCGAGACCCGGGATGAATCACGTCCTTGTGATGTTTCCGAAAATTTTAAATATACTAATTGCTATATCTATACGTATTCTAAAATGAAGTCGTGCTTGTCTGAAGACGAAGAAAAAAATATTAGAAATTGCGTTTCTATAAATACGGGATTTAAAACGGCAGATGAGGTTGAAGTTAACAGCATTTAAGAAAAGGAAGGGACTGGCTCTTCATGTAAAAATACCAGAATACATTATTATATTATGGCAGTAGTACATAAAACCAATATTGACCAAATGAACCGAAAAAAAAAATACCCTAAACCAAAATTAATTTTCATAGCTTTGTGAATCAAACCACTCGACGAAATTACCATTCCCGGACGTCTGGCGTTCCTCAGACGGCGGTTCTAAAGATTTGGGGAATGCCGCGAGACCCAGGATGAATCACGTCCTTGTGATGCTGTCTCCAAAACTTTTAAGTATATGTATGATGATAACAGCGTTCAATTTTCACGAACCTATACTGATAAGTCCCGATTTAAAGATTTCATTGCTTTATAACATCAGTTCCAATGGCAGTGGGCATGACAAGACTAGTCTAATGTAAACGCAAATTATACAGGGTGATTGGTAATTAGTGGTGGAGCCGTAAAGGAGTTATAGTATAGGCTAATTCCATTCGAAATTATTATGGGACCTACTGTCCTAAATTTTTTTATTTTTTTTTCCCGCCACAGAAACTTTTGGCACCCCCTAAAACAAGCTTTAACCAGTAAAGCAAGCTTTAGCGAGAGGAGGATGAATCCTATTACGGACGAATGGGCATTCTATAAGCTGTTAACCCCAGTGGCTAACGGAGAATAGAATGCCCAGACAGTGTGGAGACTCACTCAGTGAAGCCGAGCATACCCACTAAACATCCCCCTTTACGACCTACCTTAATTCAGATTCTTGATCATTTATCGGAGCGACAGCCAATTGGAGAGAGAGGCTGCGCAGTGAGCGGCATCCGGACGGCTGCCACCAAAAGGAACTGAAAGCGAGAAATTCAGAAGCTAAGACTAGCAGAAATGACAAAGCTGAAACTAAGAGATTATCTAGGGTGATCAGACTCACTCTGAGATAGGAATGCTGGAAAGAAGGACTACGTTTAGAAACGTTGAGCTTGCTGGAGTTTCCTAATAAGGGGAGCGAACTTGGTTAGGACCGGAAGAGCACCGTTGAAACCCTCTGGGCTGGCGTCGAGAGCGGCGCCGAAAGCCAGGATCTCGTCGATGGGAGCGAGCTGGATCCAGAACGCCATGCGGTCTTGAGAACCATTTGCGTTCTGGCACTGGGAAGCCGATTTGGCAGCCGGTTGCGATTGAGTCGCGACCCGGCTGCGCTGACCTGGAACGATAGAAGTAAAGGCCTTAGGGGCCTTTGAACTGACTGGAGGGGCGTCCGAGCTAGGCTGCGGTCGCTCTCTCCAGTTCTCGATGGGCTTCACGGTAGCCCTGGCAGCACGCGGTGCCTTGGGGCAGCCGCGAAAGTTTGCTGTGTGGCCTGACTGGCCGCACAAGACGCAGGACGGAGCGGTGGGCGATTCGGGAGTGCGAGAGCACTCCTTAGTCCCATGCGGATCTAGGCACTTGACGCACCTAGGGGAAGCAAAACAATTTGCCGCCGCGTGACCATACAGTTGGCAGCGGTGGCACTGACCTGGGAAACCGCGCTTGTGTGGAACTTCGACGCGGATGTTGGAGAGACCGCACACGGTGGGCTTGCCTCTGAAAATGGACTGCCCTTGCAGGCTCTTCGCTAGGATTACTAGCGCAAGTGGGAACTGCTTGCCTCGGCGGCTGTGCATTTTGTGCACAGATTCGACGGGGAAGCCTTGAGAAGACAAGTCCTCTTGGATTTGCTCGTTCGAGAACTCGAACGGCACGTTCCTGAGGACGGCACGAATCTTACGCTCCTCAGGGAGGGCGTAAGTGTGGTACTCGAGCTTCTTGTCAGCAAGAAGCCGAGTGAAATTCCTGAAATCAGAAATTGAGCAGACTACGACCTTAATAGAGTCACCCACATTGGATGCCTTACTATACTGGATCTTCGGGGAGTGCGTTCCGCAGAGAGCTGAGACCTCGGTCCAGCGGCTCTTATCCCGTAGAAAGACGGGGGGCGGAGACTTGACTTTCGGCGGAGCCGAATCTGATTGCGACGCAGGCTGTGATGCCGGGATCGCTGAAACAGAAGGCGCAGGTGCAGACGCCGGTGCGACATTTTGCGGAGCAGGAACAGCGGCTGGAGCAGCTGAAACGGATAAAGTCGAAGAAGCATCTTTCTTCTTCTTCTTTGATTTTGATTTTGATTTTTTCCGAACCTCGGTGAACGGAGCAGGAGATTCTGGAATTAAAGGAGTGGAGTCGGAATCGCTACCCGGCGGGGTAGTTTTCCGTTTCCATGCGGTGGAGTCTACCGACATACAATCTGAAATAGGAACGACGTACTCAGAGGGATCTGGAGACGCCGGAGAATCTGTTGGGAAACTGAGCGAAGGCGGAGTGGCCGGGAGAGACGCGGTGGAGGCCTGAGTGGCCGGGAGGGTCGCTCCGAGTGAAATGAGTTGTTGATTTAGGAATGCGAACATCTGTTGCATTTTGGTTTGGAATTGATGGAATTGATCCTGACTTACCGGACCCCGGAGTTCTTGAACTTCTCCGGGCCTAGCCCTGGATTCGATGGGGGCCTCCATCGAACCCGGGGGAACTTGAACTACTCTGAAAGGAAGCCTATTCCTAACAAGGAACCTACTTGCCGGTGAACGGCGAAGGACTACACAAACTGCGCTGAAAGAAAGATCAACCTAACACGGACCTATTACCGATGAACGGCGGACGATCAGGCTTAGTTGTCACGGTTACGTATCCACCTGACCAGCGATGCTTCGGCCGGCAGCAGTTGGGTCCGCCCTGAAAAGGGCAGATGAATTAGCCCCGACATCACACAGCCTCCACAAGAGAAAACTTTCCGAAAGAGCTTAACTTGGCACCTGACCCGCACGAGTGCGGGGGAGGGAACAAGGGCAGCGCAATACGAACACTCGGGAGCGGCCGCAGACACGACCGTTCGGGAGCGAACGCAAACGGGAAGTGACTGTCCTAAAGTTAATCCTTTCCAAGATATAGGAAATCGGAATGTCGGAATCGGAGTGATTCCTCTCTTTTATTTAACATCAGGTATTCTTGGACATTTCATAATCATGATTCTCTAAAACAGCTTTTTGTGTGGGCGTCTTTAAGGTGAGTCGGTTTTTCTATTGTTGATAATGCATGTGATGATGAACCGATTGATCTTCGGTGCATGGCAGTTTCTACGATTTCACTGCCGTGACACTTCATAGTTGATACTTCTCTTGAAGATCATCTTCCCTTGAAGAATTATTTAGAGACCTCTTATTTTCGTTTCTATCTTCTATATTGTTATCATTCTCTCCGCCGGTGACAATCTCGTGACGTAGACTCTGTCAAGCACCAAGAAGGTGCTGGCATCCGAAGTCATTCCAAATAAACTATAACGCTATAGCTAGACGCCGCTGACATATATATCTACTTAAAGATTTTTACAAAAAAATCCCACTTAAAATCTTGAAATGTTAATAAATCTTAAAGATTGGTATTTCTCATCAATTTTGCTTTTGTTTGGTACCACCACTAATTACCAATCACCCTGTAGGTATTATCAACAATATTAAGTGTACACTTACTCGTATTATAAAGTAAAGTCACCGTCGCGGTTGTCTGGAGGCAATTGACTAAAAACTAGTAAATTAGATCTTTAAACGGATCTAACTTAGAACTAACTTAATAATTCATGAGGATAGATTAGTTTTGCTAACTCATTTGTTCATGCAGATTCAGATCATCACATCACATACAACTCTTTGTAATGAGCCCACTGCAGGGCTATGAGTCTCTCCTCTGGGTCACGAGGTTGGTGGATGTCAGAATTTTCAGGGCTCCGAAATGGTCGCCGTGAGAAATGTATGGTCGGCGGTCACCCATCCAAGTACCGACCACGCCGAACGTTGCTTAACGTGCGATATCGTATGAAACACACAGTTCCCAATTATAATATTTCTCTATGACACACAGTAACCATGGCGCCAAGACGACTTCGTCATCATGCAGATTGTATTAATTTTGAGAAAATTGACAGCAATAAGGCAACCATTTGACTAGCGAATATCAAGGAAGACAAAATGTTTATAGGTAATTTGAAAATCTTGCACTTTACTATTATAATTTTTTGTATATATTAAATCAGTCAACTTTTTTTAATACAATGCCTCTATTTAAGTTTCTTTGAATAACTTGAAAAGAAAGCGATAGTGCGAATAAACTATACAAAGTTACGTATGAATAATCTTATCAAACATTAAAATATACTATAGCGAGATGTCACGAGATGGTTTTTTAAATCAAAGGTCCAAAATACATAATCAAAAAGTCTTTGAAAAATAACACCCTTTATTATCTCATAAAATAAAATATTTATTTTATCTACGAATCATTTATTACAAAGCATGAGTAGGACACATGACGCGTTTGGACACAGGTAGTCAACGAATTGAACAAAGAAATATAATAAAAGATCATGCGGGCAAAAGTTAGAATTCCAAGCGGGCAAAACTATAAAATTTAAAATTAATAGTTTCATTATAACATAAGGCAAGTTCATCATCATTAATCATACTATCTTTCATCAATTTATTTCTTCAATGAGCACAATCGCTATAATACTTTCTAGTAGGGAGAGCAACTAATTATTGGCCAACTTTGTCTTATTATGACATTAGATGGTCCGCGTGGTTTTGCCCGCGCGATTTTGAATCCCGCGGGAATATCAGAATAATAAGTATTCTATGTGCTATTCCAGATTGTATTACTATTTCATCAAAATTTAATAAGCCGTTCTGCCGAGATTGAGGAACATACATCCATCCATCCAAACTTTCACATTTATGATATAAGAAAGATTTGATTCGGTTATCGTGGCGCATTGGTTGAGTGTTCACAGCGTCGTCACGGTAATATTATCTATACAGTATTTCAACTGCAAACAAATGGACGAAACGAGAGCTATACATACGCGGCTCGATCTAGGCATGCGCTCGGCATGCGAGCAGTCGCAACTGTCTGAATTTGTTAAATATGAAAAAAAAAACGCAATAAGTTCCGGCCGTCTTTCATTTGTATTGAAAACTATATTAAAATTTATTTCTTTGTGAAATTTTGTCTTATAAACATACATGTTATGCATTTATGTACAAATCAATTAAAAGTAAGACTGAAATATAGGTATACAATAGGGCTGCCAATTTTTTTTTTCTAGAAATAAAGTATATTTGAGTCTGAAAAGAATATCAAACAGTATTTAGGAAAAATAAACAGTATTCAATTTATTCAATGTTTGAAACACATATTTTTAGAGCTTCTTGCACAAATTATTAATTAAAGTCTAGCATATACAGTATTTAGCTTCTTATGCTATGCTTTTTTTAACTAAAGGTGGAATTGTACTCACTTCTTATATCAAACTGTAATCTATGAATTATGCTATGGAAGGTCGAGGTCTCCTGGCACAGGCTCTTCGAGCTTAAAAGGAGGCTCTTGACCCATATGTTCAAATGTAATTTTTGGTGATGAAATAAATGATTATTGTTATGCTAAAAACAGTATTTTGTATAGGTACTTTATTTTTGTTCAACAGTAAACAGTATAATGTAGTGAAAAACAGTATAATACTGTGAAAAACCCTAGTATACAATGTAGCTTAGAGACTTTCTGTATAAAGGTAGAGCTTATTTCGAAAATTAGACTATAGAACTAATTTAGTACGTTTGTAAAAACTTACTTTAGTAACTTTTGTCTAGATTTATTTAATACTCTACATCGTGGGTAAACTCGTTGTTCGATGTAAAAAAGTTACGAAACCTTTCCCCTGGGGCAAAAACTTATTTATTGAAATATCAAGAAAAATACAAGTTATCGTAATTCATAATTTGTGTTTCAACATTGAAACTCTACAATTATCTGATTATATACATTTAAAGGCGTAATTATATGGTGTGAAGTGAAAAAAATCACACTCCGCATACTTTTTGGGTTAAATGATACAGAATGTCTATATTTCTGTAAAAGGCTTTCCAAGAAGGTATAAACATTTAAATGTATTTGTTCATTATAAACTTAAAGACGTCATTATACACTTATTTGAGACCTGGTATTGCACGTGTAAATATTCTTCCCGTACTCATTTCTTCGATTGAAATTCCATATCAAATAACTTTTTTTCTGACTGACTAACAATATTATATTCTGTAAAGTCATGTTGTAAATTGGTCTTGGTTTGGTTCTTGACCTCAATATTATTATGTGACAATGAGGTTGAAAATGGAGCAAACAAGTTTATCTCACCCTTGAATGATGCCGTCTGAATAATCAATTCTTATGACCAAAATCCTAATACTGACTTAAGATTTCACGACTCACACATAATATTATGCCGGATCCAGACTCTCGCGAGGCGCTTTCTAGAGACGCTCGGCACGAGCCTTGACGAGTGGAGGCTGCACGTGTGCTAGCCATCCACAATCTCCATTTTATTTAGAAGTGACAGCGTTAGCTTCTTTATGTGCCTAACAATATTTTAATGTCTTGCGTATTCATCACCTTACTAAAAAAAAGAAAGCCTAATCGGAGAAGGTGGCGGACGCTTTTAACTTTCTCAGGAGGCCTCTATAAATCGCCATAAATCGACATCAATGATATTTTTTTAGCTTACAACTCCTGTATATATTAGATATGTTTAATAATTTGCTTATGCGGTCCCACGCGTCATTCATTTTATTTTCATCTTTATGAAACGGATTTTTGGGACCCAATTATTGGTTCCATTTGGTATAATTCCATGAAAGTGTTACACAGCTTGTTATTCCACTCCGTCATGCATGATATAAAACAAACGTCCTCGCTCTGCAGCAGTTAACAACAAAATGAGCGAGTGCGAGTGTGGTTGATTGCCTCGCCTAACCCCCGCATGTCCTTTGACTCGCGCCCGAAAAACCGACACAAAGCGGAGCGACAGCGAGACGAGGCGAGGTGAGGTCCACACTTACGCACTCGCGTTCCTCGTGGAGAGTCTGGATCGGGCATTAAATAAAAGATAGTAGTGTCTGGTCGCAGGCTCTATAAAGTTTTCTTTTTTTGTAAAAAGAATCTTATATTTTACTCAGTAAAAAATCATTCACTAATCAGCATCACGGTACTAATTATTGTTTTAATGAAGCATTATAATCAAATCAATAAATACTAATATATAGTATAAAAAAATAAGGAAGAAAATTGACAAGGAAAATCTCGTTTTCAGATAGTAAAACACGTGTTTTAATAAAATATAACGTATGTCTCTATTTCGCCATAACAAAATTATGCAAAAAAAAAAACAAAACATAAATTTGATGTATAATTTTGTATAAATAAATTTAAAATTATGTAAATCACAGGTAATGATGACAGAGCAGTCAGATTTTAGATTGTAGACTAATTTTAATGTTTAGTTTTTTTTTAAGTTAATTAAGTTGTTATACCGTATCGAAACTTGTATTTTCAAGTTTATTTTATACTACTAAGTAGGTGCTAACATATATTTTAATATGCATGTTATTTTTTATCTTTACTGGAAAAAAAGTATCCTTCAATTTTTAAGCTACAAACATTTTTTAAATGCTCCAGCCAACTTAAAAACTTTTGCGTATCTGTGCACTGAACTAATTTTGTATGAAATTAACTAAAAATATAAGTTATCCCGGAATTTTCTGTTATTAAAATTTTACCTATTATTGCATTTTCTTTATAAGCTGTATGTAATTTTAATAACTGTATTATTTAGATGATTTAATATACTTTCATGATTTATATGGTTATCAAGCTCGTAAGGTCTTAAAGTTACGATAGAGTTTCTCAAGCTATGAATATCTGTCGTGGTTTTATATAACTCTGCTCGCACTCATCAACTTCGTTATTCTTTCAAATGTAAAAAGCGTTTTGTTGTGTAGTTTTGTGTAGATACTAATTTATTCGAAGAAACACCAGAAAATTTTAGGCTAATGTCAAAGTTGAGAAATAATGAATAATGAAAAGTTGTTCATTATTCATTATTTCTAGCTTCTCTGCATCCAAAAAACTTAGTAAAAGTAACAGCCCGTTCACACATGATCCGTTTTACTGGATACGTTTTATCGGATACGTTTTTTTTTCATCGATGGCGAATGCAGTTGTATGAGCGACTTCACATATGGCACAGTATTCCGTATACGTATTTACGGTACAAAAAGGGTATCCAGTAAAACGGACCATGTGTGAACGGGCTGTAATTTAGATTTACCTTTAACGACAGCAATCATAATGTTTTTTTATTTCGTAACCTACATCGTGTATTACAAAACGATTTTACTAACCTGAACTTCGTTTCCATTAATTGGTTCAAATCGATTACAGACTGTAATATACTTTTATGCATGTAATTAAAAAAAATAAAGTTTTTTTTTTTATTTGGAGGATGCAATCTGAGATAATTGCATCTCAGATTGCATCCTACACGGTGAATGAATATTTAAATGATAAATTTTAATAAGAAAGTATTAACCATTAATAATTACATTTAAAATAAAATTAATATAAAATAATTTAAGACTTAAATCAAATGTTCACTGACGAATCCTCTCTTGCATTGCAGTACCTATACTAGGTCCATAATTTTACGTATTATTTAATAACTACAACAATGTATACCTACCACCTGTAAAATTTGGAAAGCAATAAAGAATTGATTGATTGATTGATTGATAATTTTCGGCCAGCATATTTTGAAATAAGAATCGAGTTTATTTAGGTACAACATCCCGGCAGCAAAATCAAACTATTTTTTTTCTTAATTACGTGTAAAAATACAGAAAACAAGTATTGCATCAAAACTATGATCAAGGTTGAAGTAATTTAAAGGCTGTGTCACATATTATGACCATGGACACTCTTGTTAATAACCATTGTCCCATTAACGTTAAAAAAACTAGTTAAACAAGAACCCCAATACTGTTTTTGCAGGGTAAAACACTTATTCTTCGCAAGTCTAAATAAAGGCAATCCAAATTAAATGAATGTATGCATAAGACTTAAAATTTCAATGGCATATTATCGTATTGCGGTTGCGGTATCGATAAATTAAATTAACACTTTCCTTTTCGAGATAGACAGTATTGTCATTCCGAAATCACATCAAAAACTTAATGGTCTCGAAAATTATAGCGTGCTCAAGTTCTAAATTGGCTCCCCAATCACAGGGTACCTTTGCCTCCTGATCATAAAAGCATAAAAACAGGAGAGCATGTGGGAACCTTCCTGTTAAAACCTTTTTTTTTTGTTTTTATTGTGTTTTCGAATTTTGAACGTCGTCCATCTTGGACACGTTCTCGATCAGTTTTGTTTGCTTGCCAGTTCTAGAGCAAGGAGGTTAGAAAAAAAGTTTGGTTTAGATAGGATCGTCAGTAGTTTAAGCTTTTTTATTAGTGACATTTTAAATAAATAAACTAAACAATATATTTTAAAATGCAATGAGTATTGGATTGGAAAGTTTCTGAAATTAATTTTATGTTTATTTTATTTAGTTTCTTAGTATTAAATATTAGTAATTTATAAACTGAATTATTTTAACTACCGTGATTAAAATATATTTTGCTCTTCTGAGAACATCTTTCTAGGATTCAAAAACAAAAATACACAAAATTTAATTTCAACAACTATAAAATTAACGCAGTCCAAACTCTTCTCGGAGTTGTTCCGATCTGATCCCAAAAAGAAATCCCACCGGGGATCAGTTTTAATTTTAATTTATTTTTTATTCTTAACTGATCCCAGGAATGTGAGATCAGACGGGAATTGACATTTTTAATAAATTTATTGTTCCTAACCGATCCCAGGTGAATTTTAGGTAGTAATTTGGTACAGACAGTCTCAAAATGGTAATAATTATTCAAGAATTATCATTTTATGTTTTAATTTTTTCTCTGACCTAAGAAGCATAATAGTTAGCCGATGGTCGTAATCGTAAGTACTTAGCAAATCCGCTAAGTTTGAACAATATTCTAAGAATTTGTTACTGAATATTTTGTTTTTGAATTTTGAATAAATAAGTTATTTATTTTAGAGAAATAATAAGTCCAGCTCCAGAATATATTTTTTGGCTACGTGATCAAGCTTCTATTTTCATAACTTAGCCACGAATAACTTCTATTTGCGAAAAATGTGTCTTGAAGCAATTTATGCCATAATTATGCTATAATAATTTATACTAAGTAATATATTCATTAACATTGCGATGAAAAATATTATGCGACAAGAAGGGCTTCCGTTCCGGAAGACGTAGTCGGTACGGTTAGGTGCGACGACGAGCGCAGCGAGGAGGAGCAGTTAGGTTGCATATAGTAATATACGTGCGCGAGCCGAGCGAGCGAAGCGAGCGGTGCCGCGGCAGCGGTCGGCGAAGCGCCATAAACCATAGAGCTTTTTTAAATAACCCCGACGTGGTTTGTGGCACGGATTGTGGCTGACATAGTAATTTAGAAGGCAACTAAGATTTTTAGAGGGGAATAATGCTATTTAAAAGAAGTTTGTTTAATTAGCACCCTTTATTTTATATTATTCGCTCTTTTTGGCCCTAGATATAATATTTTTATTTTTCATTCTATTAGCCTGTTGGTTTAGCCGGTAGTGCGTCTGCCTCCTACACACGGGTCCCGGGTTCGATCCCCGGGGGTTACAAATATTTATATGACGAACATAAATGTTTGTTCTGTGTCTAATATAATATTAAAAAATAATAATTAAAGACTGATTTTTACTAAAAAGTGTATAATATTTAATTTCCCTAACCGATTGCGCTATACCTACTTACATTCAATTTATCAATGCCTCTTTTCACTTATAAGTTTTTAATTCCATTGCATTGCATGAATTCTACCTAAAATAATTTATTACAAACTTGTTCCTTTTTTGCCTGACTGTACCGTCAATCTAACGTTGTAGGTAAACGGGGATCGGTTAGGAATAACAAAACGCATAGGGGATCCGTTAAGAAATTAAATTCGATGTGGGATTTGTTGGTGGGATTAGATCAGAATAACTCAATTCTCGTACCAATTCAAATTGTTTAAAATAATAGGGTGACTTCTATTGTTAAAATTTTGGCGCATGTGTGCAGATGGGAACAATTGGTAAATCCATTCTTTGAACTGGGGTTTGAATCCCGTTGTATGTAATAATAATTACTTCTTGTTGGATAAGTGAGCGTTGTTAAAATTAGCCCTTCTGTATTGATTTGTTTAAAATGTTGGAATGAAAACGAGTATACTTATTGATTGGTAATTCTTTTATTTCAATATAGATAGTTTTTTCCTTTTAAATAACTTTATAGAAAACTTATAATACTTATTTATGGAATAAACAAAAGCTTCTTTACAAAAGTTAAACAGGTCACACATATCCGCCGGTTGTTTGTAATTCTTATCATAATACTGGTACATATAACCATTCGTAATCGCTATCGATTACTTCTCATTCATAACAACACACACTAGAAAACGGAGCAGAGCAAACCTAGCAAGGCGCAGTAATCAGATTAGCGCCATGCAGGTCATTTCTACCGACCGAACTTAGCTGCAAGGCGTAGGGGACCAGCTATCAACGATAAACTACAAAGAACCAACTTCATTCGCGTCTGTGACACACCGAGACTCACACGTAACAGCGCGCGCGCCGATACCGTTACCAAATTCGAAAAAAAAACAAACGAACATCGAATTTTAAAAACAAATTGTTTTCTGCCCGTGTTTTGGTATAATAAAACCTTTTTAATTGTGAAGATAGTGGTGTTTTAAAAGAAATAACAGCATGTGCGGTGCATGTAGAGACAAGTGCTTGTGACCTTTTGGTGTTAAATACAACTTGTGGTACAATAACTGGATGAAATATGAATTCAAAGAAGCTGGAGTGTTTTACCGATGATGACTCGGTGGATGAAAAACTTAGTCTTAGCTTTTTAGGTAAGATATTCAATATTCTATTTATGATCAAACAAAAACATAAATATACTAAATATAGTATAGAGAATATTCTTATTTGATAATTATGGGATAAAACGTGAAGCTATTAAATTCAAGTGTTGTAAATAAACGATTTCAAGATCATTATTAAAAACGTGATGAAATAGTTTATGCCATATTGATTATGGTAGGTATGTAGAGTCGAACAAAAAATAAAGCCTTGAATGTATAAGGTAATTGATTTGATTTGTAGCATTTAAACTACCAATATGCCGTCCAACGTCTGTAGTTGATATAGTTTGTGATGATAAATTAATGTTAGTGCAATAATACAGATATTTTTAAATTATCTTATCTAGACTAGAGACGACTGCTATCGAACTTCGTAAAAACAATACTTAGGTATGTGTTTTATATTTAACTTGGATAAGCTATTGGGGAACTTATATTCATCGGAACTATTTACACCTATGATTTAGAATTTACACTTAAATAAATGTGTTATTATTAACTGAATGCATTTCTCAATATTTTTACAAGAAAAACGGAACAATATATTTTGAATCAAATTTCATCTTAACAATCCTACTTTGAAAACAGTTGACCGTTCATCCTGACGTCTGAATGAACGGTCAACTTTACATTTGCTGATTCTCCTAAAATTTAGTAGCACCAATTGTATCTTTAGCGGCACTTAACGGCACCAAATGTGCACCATTTTTTAAATACATTTCTAACGTCCTTGGAGACTAGTGACTTGCCATACTGGCGGTAAACACATATTAGATATTCGCAATAAAACTAAAAGCCACGTATGTAGGTACACAATTTCCAATGTAAACTGAGCTCTTTTGCTTTTCTACGCTAGATTCAATTTCATTTGTATACATCACAGACTAGACTAGCTTAGAATAAAGAACAAAAGTTCTAACTTACCAGAACAAAACAAATTCATTTTTCAAATACAAAATACAATGATGTCATAGAACAATTATTAATTTAAAAAGGACTTTGTTGGCTTTATAAAAAAGGCTCAAATCGAGGACATCTGAGGGTAGACTGCATTACTCATTAGAAAGATTGCCTAAAGCCTTGTAAAACCTAAATGAGTCAGATTATGAAACATTGCATACACCTCCACATATTTGTCACTCACTGATCTTTCTCACGAATGTGAATTTTCTCAAAAAGGGAAGCACTTGAGTTCTCAATGTCAAAAACTCAAGTGTCTGTAAATGTCTGCATATTGAAAGCTTGTTTGAATTAATTTTCTGGAATGCTACTCGAACGAGTTATTGGCGTGAGCTGAGTTTCGTTTTCGTCGATATTCTGCAGTCATTTCAAATTGGTTTACTTGAACACTGTACTTTTTGATAATTGTTTATACTGTTTCCAAGTACGGAGCATCTATCCAGATTGCAAGCTTTGTTAAACTGTTAAACCTTTCTTTATTCGAACATAGTACCTACCTTTATGAATAAATAGTATAGGTCTGGACTTAATCGAGTTAAAACACTTCTTGACGACCACTTTGGCGATGACTAAACTTGTCTTCCGCAGACGTCAGTGGTTGCGAGTTCGATTCCCGCACAGAACAAGAAAAAATAAAATGTTCCGTGTCTGGTTGTTTATACCTATTCTAGGTTCCCATATCCCATAACACAAGCTATGCTTACATCGGAGCCATGTAGTTATTAATTATTATTTTTATTTCTATATATTTATGCTCGAAATTTTGACCAAGCTGAAATGGTCGTGGTCACTAAAGTACATCAATATCCTGCAAAATGAAACTGAAATTGTGCAGATAAAATTATTTTCTTCCATGCTGGACTGGAAGCGAAAGAAAAACATAGAATGTGCCAGCTGCTTCTCTTCCCGGGCAAACTGTAAAAGTCAGTTAAGGGACGGAGGATTTATTGGCGATTTTGCGGGCGACAGGCTGACCCCCTGTCACTGCTATAGTCTCTCTCCATCATAATAATACCTCCAAATTTGTCAAACGTGACATCAGATGGTTTTTATAGCCTCTGCCTACCCCATTAGGGATACAGGCGTGAAGTTTTGTCTTGTTTGTAATTAAACGATAAAAACTATAACAGTTAACATTATTTTTAGTTATGAGAAGGAAATGACAGTATATTTGCATAAATCTAGTGTACCGTGATAACCTCATCAGGGTCAATAAAATAAACCTGTTTTTTATGATTAGAAGACTCTTTTATCTCGTTTATCGTATATTAAGACTAAGTGCATTGTAAAATGAACTTTAACGCCTTGCAGCAAACTTTGTTTGACTAAAATTTTACTCTATATATGAATATGCGTTTTACGTAATATTTTCAAGGGATACGAATAATAAAGGCAGGGCAAGGCAGTGAACTATAAAACTAAAAAGAACTAAAAAAATAACAATGTATACAAATAGAGGTTCAATGTAAAAAATGCTAATTATACATACATACATAACTTCACGCCTGTATCCAATATGGGGTAGGCAGAACACCAGAGGTAATAAAACCATCTGATATCACGTTTGACAAATTTGGAGGCATTATAATAGTGAAGAGAGACTATTGCAGTGACAGGGGGTCAGCCTATTGCCCACAAAAAAGCCTCCCATAACACCTCGGTCCCGTAACTGACTTTTACAGTATGCCCGGGAAAAGAAGCAGCTGGCACATTCTATGTTTTTCTTTCGCTCCCAGGTCCAGCATAGAAGCCAATTATAATATTGTAATAATGACTAGATTAATGTAAAGTTATGTAACAAATATGGAGTTTCCAATCAACTTCCTTACCATTTCGAAAGTAATATAAAATCCATAGAACCACAATATTACCAGAGATAATAAAAAAGATAATGCAACAAACCCATCTGAAATCTAAGAAAATTGCATCTGTCAACCACATAATCTTTACTTAAGGATGCGTTTCCGAAAAGGCTAGGTATCGAATTCTACTACTACATGTATAAGATTCTAGCACACAAGCGTGCCGTGAAAAAGACGAAAGGTTTTGAACAGTTTTGATACTTTAGTTTTAAATATTTGCAAATTCTTTTATTAAAACGATTTAATTGGGTAAGATTAATTAAAGTGCTCGGAAAGTTTGAGCTCGTTTTATTCGTAACGATAAAACCTCAGCATCGAACCTGATGAGCTGGTGGTACACTCGAGGGCTTCTACTGGAATTCCTATTCCTAGGCATGTCAAGTTCGAGTTCATAAGACGAGACATTACCATCAGTCCTGGTAGTGGGAGCTGAAGGTATGCCTTGAGGTACTACTGGAACTCCTAGACGAGTAGAGCTAGGCATGTCGAGTTTGGGTTCATTTTGATTCTTAGGACGAGACCTTACCACCCGTTCTGGTAGTGGAAGCTGAAGGTATACCTCGAGGTGCTACTGGTACATACACCTAGACGGATAGAGCTAGGCATGTCGAGTTTGGGTTCATTTTGATTCTTAGGACGAGACCTTACCACGAGTTCTGATAGTGGGAGCTGAAGGTATACCTCGAGGTGCTACTGGTACTCCTAGACGGGTAAAGCTAGGTATATCGAGTTTGGGTTCATTTTGATTCGTAGGACGAGACCTTACCACCAGTTCTGGTAGTGGGAGCTGAAGGTATACCTCGAGGTGCCACTGGTACTCCTAGACGGGTAAAGCTAGGTATATCGAGTTTGGGTTTATTTTGATGCGTAGGACGAGACCTTACTACCAGTTCTGGTAGTGGGAGCTGAAGGTACCATATTTTAAAAGAACTGAACAGGACACAAGGAACTGAAATCTATAGGCGGTCAGATTTGGTGGAATCGGGTTTTCATATTTTAAAAGAAATAATAAAATTTATGGACAAAGGATAATGCAAGTGATTGGGCTCCAAAAAAAAAGTCATTGTGCAGGGATGAGATGAAAGTCAGATTATAGATTAGACACATGTCATTCATATTTGTTAGGACGCTAAAAAAATTAGCCCTGGGAAAAAAAAGATATGACCAAAAATACATTTTGCATTTAATAGAATAAAAATCGTTTTCTTTTATGATACAGAAACTGAACGCCCGTAGATTTCTACGAGTGTATTCGTATAACCTTTACAGCCATTGACTACGAAACTAGTGAATATTGTAAATAAATACGATTATTGGTAAAAAAAAGTGCTTGTGTGATCCTTATAAGTACCTAATGGGTTGGCTACACAGTTGTAAACCGCGATTAGTTCGTCTCTTTTCTTAGTATAGTGACTTCCATTCTTATTATCGTCGACACACAAAAGAGATGTTATTATTAATCTGTCTCTTTTCTTACTATAGCGAACTTTTTGCGGCACTGGTTCGGCGACATTGGAAGCACGGTTTACAACTGTGTAGCCACCCCTTTTGATTTGATTTGTCTTTTTTCTTACTTTAGCGATGTCTCTTATACGGCACTGGTTCGACGACATTGGAAAAGCAGTTTACAAATGTGTGACCACCCCTTATGAAATAATGGTATGTATGGTTCATCTAATACTGCCGTTTAGAATAAGCTAGTATGTTGCTATAAGTGGTTAATAAAGTCGAATAGTGGTTATATAATTATTACAACTAGATTTCATTAACGCTCTCTATCTCTTTCTCGGAGCACATTATTAGCGCGCATTGTCCATTTTATTCGAAACATTTCGGGGTTCGAGTCGAAAGTCGAACTTCTTTTATGATTATGATATTTAATTGTATTGTAATATGAATAATGTGTTTAAAAGTACTATTCCTTTTATAATTTATGATGTCTGTTTAATTGTACTGAAATAATGAATAACGTCTTCAAAAATAGTACTTATTTTATGTTTAAGAACTCTTACCAATGGTAATGAATTAAATAATAAATCATGTGTTTAAAAGTCTTACTTTTTTCATTAACGATAACCAGTTATACCAACACATTAGCTTATTCTAAATGGCAGTATTAGATAAACCATACATACCATTATTTCATAAGGGGTGGTTACACATTTGTAAACTGCTTTTCCAATGTCGCCGAACCAGTGCCGTATAAGAGATATCGCTAAAGTAAGAAAAAAGACAAATCAAATCAAAAGGGGTGGCTACACAGTTGTAAACCGTGCTTCCAATGTCGCCGAACCAGTGCCGCAAAAAGTTCGCTATAGTAAGAAAAGAGACTGATTAATAACATCTCTTTTGTGACAGCGCACTGCTGTCTCGCTCGACGATAATAAGAAGGGAAGTCGCTATACTAAGAAAAGAGACGAACTAATCGCGGTTTACTACTGTGTAGCCAACCCATTAGGTACTTATAAGGATCACACAAGTACTTTTTTTTACCAATAATCGTATTTATTTACAATATTCACTCGTTTCGTAGTCAATGGCTGTAAAGGTTATACGAATACACTCGTAGAAATCTACGGGCGTTCAGTTTCTGTATCATAAAAGAAAACGATTTTTATTCTATTAAACGCAAAATGTATTTTTGGTCATATCTTTTTTTTCCCAGGGCTAATTTTTTTGGCGTCCTAAGAAATATAAATGGCATGTGTCTAATCTATAATCTGACTCTCATCTCATCTCTGCACAATGACTTTTTTTTTGGAGCCCAATCACTTGCATTATCCTTTGTCCATAAATTTTATTATTTCTTATGAAAACCCGATTCCACCAAATCTGACCGCCTATAGATTTCAGTTCCTTGTGTCCTGTTCAGTTCTTTTAAAATATGGTACCTTCAGCTCCCACTACCAGAACTGGTGGTAAGGTCTCGTCCTACGCATCAAAATGAACCCAAACTCGATATAACTAGCTTTACCCGTCTAGGAGTACCAATGGCACCTCGAGGTATACCTTCAGCTCCCACTACTAGAACTGGTGGTAAGGTCTCGTCCTACGCATCAAAATGAACCCAAACTCGATATAACTAGCTTTACCCGTCTAGGAGTACCAATGGCACCTCGAGGTATACCTTCAGCTCCCACTACCAGAACTGGTGGTAAGGTCTCGTCCTACGAATCAAAATGAACCCAAACTCGATATATCTAGCTTTACCCGTCTAGGAGTACCAGTAGCATCTCGAGGTATACCTTCAGCTCCCACTACCAGAATTGGTGGTAAGGTCTCGTCCTGCGAATCAAAATGAACCCAAACTCGACATGCCTAGCTCTATCGGTCTACGAGTACCAGTAGCACCTTGAGGTATACCTTCAGCTCCTACTACCAAAACTGGTGGTAAGGTCTCTTCCTTCGAATCAAAATGAGCCCAAACTCGATATACCTAGCTTTACCCGTCTAGGAGTACCAGTAGCACCTCGAGGTATACCTTCAGCTCCCACTACCAGAACTGGTGGTAAGGTCTCGTCCTACGCATCAAAATGAACCCAAACTTGACATGCCTAGCTCTATCGGTCTACGAGTACCAGTAGCACCTTGAGGTATACCTTCAGCTCCTACTACCAAAACTGGTGGTAAGGTCTCTTCCTTCGAATCAAAATGAGCCCAAACTCGATATACCTAGCTTTACCCGTCTAGGAGTACCAGTAGCACCTCGAGGTATACCTTCAGACCCCACTACCAGAACTGGAGATAAGGTTTAGTCCTAACAAACATAATGATTCCAAGTTTCCAAATTCAATCCTAATCATAAAAGGTTCTGTAATTTTTTTTTTTTCAATAAAATTATATTATTACCTTTTCAACTCAGTTCAGAGAGCGTCAAGTATCGAGACTTGTTTGATGTAATACATTGTGTATGTACAGCGATGTTTCTTAGCACGAAAAATAACTCAAAAGCGATACAGGTCCACTCTCGACAGCGGCTGAGCGCAGACTGAAGATATCTAGTTTTTGTTTGGAATGATATTGACATTATTTGCTAAAGTATAATAAACCTTACCACAGTGTGTTAAGATTTACGCATTTATACAAACATGAAGAAAATTACGTGTTTGGTTTTATTTTTTTTTAAAGGGTTTTTAGTAGTAATTTCAAAGAAAAAAATGCGTATTATCAAAAATGAACATGTCAACCATCGAAAAGTATTTTTTTTATTCATAAATACTTGTGTTTTCATACCAAAAGTGGTACCGTAAATTGGCTTAAAATCGTCATTTTCGTGCGACGAGGCATCGCAAAATTAGTTTTTAAGCCACAAAAACAAAGTTATTTATATTATTTTTATATAATAAATGGAGATGAAAGTCTTATCTATCTATTAGTACTTGTAGTTATACTAAACTTTGCGCCATTTTATCACAATATGTACCAGAAAATACCCTATTTTGAAGATTTGCGGAAACGCGTCCTTAAATGACACAAAATGTGCTTTCACTGCTTTCAAACACAGCTTAGGTCGACATCGAATCTGAATTATCGTTTGAAAAGTCTGCCTTCTATGATATAGCTAATGGCTTTAGATTAAGCTACTTGAAATTGTTAAGTAGATTTTAACTCGTTATATAAATTTATAGTTTGAATTGGTCCCTGTTAAGTCTGTAGGTACAAGGTATTTTAATAGATTTATTCGTGTGAACTTTATAAATGGTAAACTTTGATTTGAAATTGCGTTTTCAATTTTGATTAAAATAAGTTATTAACATTTTATTTGACTCCTTTTTGTTGACACAAAACATTTCAGTGTAAAATAATTCGATTCAAACGAAAGAAAAAAATGCTTTTGCTAAATTATCCTAAATATTTTCCAGACAGCCTCTCTACATCAATGCCGACAACATTTGTTCTACGACTTTTTACAAATCTTGATAAAAAACACAAAAAACAAAAAAATGTTTGCTCTTTACATTTTGGTACAAGTACCTATCATTAGTATGAAGCGATATTTTACTCCGCAAGGTTCATGGCATACCTACGATCAGAGTAAATAGTAACTCCTATAAATATTATAAGAGCTATAAATATTTATTATTTATTGAGTCTTTAAATATATACATACATACATAACTTCACGCCTGTATGCCTTATGGGGTAGGCAGAACATCAGAGGTTATAAGACCAACTGATGTCACGTTTGACTAATGAGGTATTATAATGATTGCGAGAGGCTATTGCAGTGACAGGGGGTCAGCCTATCGCCCACAAAAATGCCAATAAAACCTCTGTCCCTTAACCGACTTTTACAGTATGCCCGGGAAGAGAAGCAGCTGGCACATTCTATGTTTTTCTTTCACTCCCAGTCCAGCATGGAAGTATCTTTTAAATAAAATATATTAAATATATTTATGGGAAAATTAACATTAAAAAAACTATTAATTTTAAAAAGTCGTTGTTGTTGGGATTGATGTGGAGAGGCTGCCTGCAAGAGGTATTTCGCTAATTAAAATTAACCCTGTATAAGGTCAAACAAATATAATTAAAAACACATGAAATATGAATGGCTGATATTGTTATGTGTATACTATTTCAAAAACTCTCTTCTTTACTTAATTGGGTCATAATGGTCATTATAATTGATAATTGCCGAAAAAATCTGGGTCAGGCTCAAAATTGCTTTATCTTAAAATTTACTGTTCAGCCTTCACAGTTCGATTTGCAATTAGGCACGGTGCTGACCAACGATTGACTTTTTTTTCGTGATTCATCCAATAAACAAGCTTTTATTTCAAACATTTAATCGTATTTAGATTTACCTTTAAGTTTTCCAATTTAAGGATTTTGGAAATCAACTTGTGTTATATACTTGTATTTAAAATGCTCTCAAGCCAATTGAAAATTGAAACACTTGTATTTTTATTAACTTCAGCTATTGGATGTACAGAAGGCAGCAGATCAAGCGTTACATTACCTGTCAAATTTCTCCAACCAATTTCAACTTAATGTCGAGGGCGAGTTCAGATTCAAGTAATTTACGTAAATACGTAACGCTTGGTGTGCTTCCTTCTGTACCATGGAAGCTACATATATTAAACCACATCACTAGAACCATTTTTATGGTCGATTAACGAGGCTGATATGGATGACTTAACTTTCCTACTGACTTATAGGATGTCTTTTTATTTTTAAATCCACTCGACCATTCCTATAACCACATTTAAGTAGTGTGGGAAATGAAAAATAAAAGAAAAAAAGCCAAAAGCCTATTGCACAACTTTTTTGGAAGTTTAACTAAGTTTTACTTTCCCATACGTGTCTTCTTAATTTGTACTCTGCTAAGTACATGTACTTACATTTGGTATCTGAAACAATGCATTCTAGTAAGAAGTTCAAACAAAACCAGAAACATGTCATTTTTGAGTCAATCAACATTTAAAACCCTAAATAATTTGAAACCTTATTTTCTTCACCATACATGTTAAATTCAAATGCAAGATCAAGGTTTTTGGGCTTATAAAAAGTACGATGCACTTCTTAGGTGATGTACTAATACTCAAACTAAATATTGAATCAGCTTTTACCTGTTCGTACAGTTCCCTAAACAAGATGTTATTGAACGTGATACTACTTGAAGTAATGTTTTGTTATTACATTTCGATTGTTTTACTGCAAACAAGACAAGTCGGATTAAATTCAGAGACACGTCTCGTCTATTTACCATTATAATTTGAGCCGAGCATTATGATCCAAGCTCAAATATTCTTCTGAAGAATTATTGAATTCTTTATTTATCGATAGCTTATGAAAGCGGTAACTATAGTAATTTAATCTTTAAAATACCATTGAAAGCTTGATTTCTGTAAATATTGATTGATCTTCGTATTAATCTTCCCTTTCTATAGGATTAAGTGGTTAACCCGCTTTCTCAAAATGTTTTATACTATCTCTGTACTTATTGATATCGACAGCAAAAGGGCGTTCTTTGAAGACATGAGTAAGTCTAGAAATTAAATAGGTAGTTTGTGTGCTGACTGAGGTATTTCCAACTTTTTTTTTTAAAATAAAGTTCATAAGGCTGTTAATACTGTAATTTTATTTTATGTTGCGATCGTAATTACAATTTTCTTAGTTATTATCGCCTAATAAGACTTGTTTAAAAAGGTCTTTACCTACCTTTATAGGCACAGGTGCATGTAAAAAAGACTTTTAATGGATCAGTGAACATACGCAAGTAAGAAAAATTAATTTGAACTTTACAACAGCAAATATTTACGACATTTTCTATTTAAAAAAATAGAACATCAAATTAAAACCATTTCTCAAATCTAAATGAGTTCTCCCGGAATAACCATATCAACGAACATGACAACTAAAGAAATTGGATTTTGAGTTTGAAAACAAATGAGTTCTATTACAAAATCGATATATTTTTAATAATCCGGCTGAGAAGTAATGTTGGACAGTTTATAACATTGTTAATTGAAACGAGATTATCTAAAGAACCACAGGAGGTAACGACAGGGTCCTGTGGGCGTTTGAAATTGATTTTACTTCTTGCTCACGCGCATGTTATTAAAAAGAGATAGAAATATTTGATTGTGTAGTTTCTACTGATACAGTAAGCGGTGAAGTTGAAGACAGACTTGGTGTTTATATAGAGTGATAAACGTTTTTGGGGCAACTTAGGTAGGGCTTGCCTTATTTAACTTTGAATGTTATCTTTTTTACAGACCAAGAATATCCGTTTGGAAAGTTTTACTTAACATATCAATTTTACTGTCATGATATGCCTATAATATTAAGAAATATTACTTATACAGTATGAAATATCTTATAATTTCAAAACGTTAATCGATAAACGTCAGTGTAACAACTATATTATCAAGAAAGTCTTGAAAAATGTTACGTTAGAAGTAAAAATCTCGTCAGTATTTAGTAAATGCTTTATAGTTTCAAGAATTTGATCTTTTGACTATAATGCAAACTTTATAACCGTTTGAATATTTATTATTTGTCTCCTTTTTCGGAATTCTTAAAATTGTTTATCATCACAGTCAAAATATTTTCTATTAAATAATGGTATCCACAAGGTTTAACATTTTTTATTTATCATGGCTTCTTTTACCTGTTAACGTAGAAAAAAGCTTATGGGTGAAACCAATACGGGTATCTAGATGTAGAAGAAATAAACTCACATCTGTTATGGTTTTACATTTCAAAATGAGGTTAGCTAATATATGGATTCTTTAATATTTTAAATTTAGCAGCAAAGAAAGAAACAATAAATTAATTCATAAGTAACTGCAAGTTTTGGAGACAAAATATTACACTGAAAGTGTAATATTATTGATATATTTTTTCCTTATAATCCGTAAGCAGAATATAACAAACGAGTAGTACCATTGTTTACCATAGACAAAACTTAAGTGTTAGCAAAATAATTACTTAAATAAAATAAAATATTAGTAACAAACTAAATTATCCTTAAAAGGACCATGATCTATTAGACACTTGTTACGTTAAAAGGGTTGCTGACCATTGACCACAGTAGATTGAGATAGTAATTGCCACTTAAATCAACGGATTAACACCTTTCATTTATATTAAATTCTACAAAACAAAATTCACCTAAACACTCAGATCATAGAGCTTAAAATGGTAAATGTACGTAACTAACTTATTGCCACGTCTTAATTCGCAAAAGATTTATTGAGAAAACTATTACATAGTACATAGTAAGTTACTTGTTCTTTTACCAATAGTCTATAATGGTATGTTAACTAATAACTTATAGTGACGATTCTCTTCCTATTCTATTTGAAAATGAATTTCTACAAGTCTTTCTAAGGTTTATCGATCTTAGCTGGATATTAATTGTGACATAACAGAGAGGAATATGACATGCATTCTTTTTCAGGTCAAATTTTGTATTGAACTACGTTTTAGATTATTTCACCCCATCGAGCTAATTCGGTATCAATCAATCATAGTATCCTTTGCAAGTCAATAGTTTAAATAGTTTCAGAACTGAAATCAATTTTAATTTCTATAGGGTCTATCCTTTTGAACCATTACCATCAATAATCATCAGAAATATATCTTTAGAATACTTTGCTAATAGATACTTGATTTCGTAGGTTGCAATATTGAACTTGTGTATTATCACTTAAGTAGGTAACACAATTTGATTAAATACCTCAGACCCTAGGTATGTCGCAACATGTCATGTCATGTAACCACCGACTACCTGAAAATTACTTACGATTACTTCCAAACTGTAACAACGTATATGAAGAAATATAATTTTCGAAACTATCAATGATATAATTACTTGCTTACATAATGACTTTTGACATTCAAGTACGCGAAAGTGACCGTGCTCTAAAGGCTCTTTAAAGGGCAAATACGTTTTTTTTAAGGCGCTTTCTATAAATAATGAAAATTCTACTTGGAATATGAGAATTTTAGAAAGAAAAAATCAAGTATCTGTTCAATGCCATTACTTGAGTAATAATGATCATTAAAGTGACTGATTGAAATGGTCCTACGATACTAATATTTCATAGCAATGGCAAGCTATGCCTACTTGACATTGGCATGCTTATAGCAAAGCCTGCAATTCAAAAAGAGGTCGACCACGTCTCTGTAATAAATGTGGCTTTGCGAACATTTGTATGTAATCTGCCTGATTTTATCTTAAGGGAAGACATACTCTTAGTTGTTCGTAATATTTTATTGTTTGTGAGTTTTAGAATTATTATATATTCATTATGAAGTAAAAGGTGTTTAAGATGTGTTTTTGGAAAATTATTTTTGTTTTTAATGAAGTTAAATAATTTTATAACATTCTGTACATTACGGTTTTCTGTTTAAATTTAGGTTGTGAGGAATAAACACTGTATTTCTTGACCATAACTTATTTTAAGATAAAAAATAGTTAAGCGAATCACAGAAATTTAATTATTGAAACTCGATAACCTATCTGACATTTCAAAATCATTCATTTAGTTATTTTGGTTAGTTCTTAAACCATAACAAATACTTCGACCGTTAAATAGGAAATCTCTGTTAAGTTATTACTACAGATTTTTGTATCAGTTACTCCTTACTAGAAATCAAATTAACTGTTAAAGCATTACGAACCTTGTTCTTTAATATCCCATACAGTTACTATGCCTCAGGGTTCCAAACTGGCAAATGCGTACATTTGAACATTACTTCACAATACAGATACACTCCGTTGTTTATAATAAATTTGTATGCAACGAGTGTTTTCAAAGTTTATTATTACACTCCAGCATGCTGAAATGTAGAGATGTGAGTAACTTTGCAACTTTTTTTACTTGCCACAGTAGACTTGTCATGTTGATTTTGAGTTTTCGTCTGTGTTCTGAGTTTGAGTCTTAAACAGATCACTTTGGGAAGCTTACTTTCCTAGATTAACTAGCACATTGGTATCTAAGTTATCCCCTATTTGGGCTCTGTATTCACCATAATATCAATGAATATAACACAATATTATAGAAGCCTAACTTAAGTGCTAATAGGTTGTGTGTAAGTTAGGCAACTAATGGCTGTAAGTCCAATTTTGCTTCTTTTTTCCTTCAGAATTTAAGTTGTTCAAGTTCGATTTAAACCTTTCATCGGGCGATTCATTGCTGGATGCCATATTATTTATGAATAAGCTGAACTATGAAATTAAAATAAATTGTTTCCCTAGACCTTTGCAGAGAAACTTTGTTATAAGTACCAAAGTAGGGCCTTCAATTTTACTATGCTTTCACTGAATTATTGCATAAAGGTTTATCTAAATGTATATCTCTATCTGTTAGAGAGTACTGTTATGATTGTTGGCAGCTATTAAACTTGGATCTGTCCCACGCACTTTTGATTGTTAGGAATGAGTATGCTCTCTTTGAGATCTTTTGTGAACCTGTCCTTACTAAGTAAGTTTCTTGTACATAACCTTTTTGTTCGCTTTTTTTATCAAAATGCATTTCATTATTGACAGTACCTTTAACTGCAAAGCTCTTAAGACTGATTCAAATGGTTTTTTTAACCAATCAATTCTATAAATCCTATTCAATCACAGCCAAACATCTGGTTACCACTTGAAACAGTTCGATCGACCGTTTAACTCTTATCATTTTCTTTTTTTAGTCAGCAGCATTGATGGTCGTTATAATACTTGGTATTAGTTTTAATGCATGTAGTTTCGTAATTTTGATCTCCGATCTTCGAGTTTCCGGATACCTTATATGCTTTTGTAGTGTTGTTTTGATCTTACCCATATCCTAATGTTTTTGACTATTTTGTCTATACTAAAGAATAAAGTTGTGTGTCTTTTTCAAATAATCAATCATAAAAAGGACAGTAAGGTATGCTTAGCAAAATGAAATCGATTATTACTGGAAAGCCATGAGCACTAAATACATGTCAAAATTAATTCAATCAACTTTAAATCAACATCATTCTACATTTGTATACAGAAACATAAATTATAATGATATTATAAAATCTAGCAAATAACGAAATGTCCTAGAAATAATTACCGCCGCTTTCATCAAAGTGAAATTTGCCGATTCAATCTTACCTTTGAAACCTCTAGATTCTTATCGCGCCGATTGAAGCTTTCCGATATTAAATCAACGCCATCTAGATTTAATTGTGAGCAACTTAATTAAATTCTACATTGAACACGGAGGAGAGTCTAGATAGAAACGTGGGAATGGTCTTGGTGTTGACATATTTGAGAATTATAGTCCCGAGTTAAGACCTAAACGTTGAACTGAAACGTGAGTCCCCCTACCTTTATATAAATCACTGAATTAACACCACATTGTAAGAACAATCGTGACACCTAAGTATATGGTAGTACGTAAGTAAATTTATTAATACGGTTCGCAGAACTACTGCGTGAAGTAAACAATGTAGAATGTTAAGCATTTGGCAAACTTGTAACATACAAACTAAATAATCGACTCCTTTTTAAGATGGTATCAATGATAGCTTTGAAAAGGTACGAGTTAAATTATTATATCCCAAGATACGTACACAGTTAGCAAACCCAGGCATTATAAGCGATGGGATACAAAACTAAATTACAGACTGGGATAATTCATGAGCCATTCAATTCCGTATAGGGCAAGTGATCCCGAAAATGCTGTCCGCCAGGGCTGCCAAAAACGGGCAGTCTGATCCAATCCAGTTTCTGACCGCAGGAGTACTGGAAAAAGTTAGTTACCAATAAAAAGTAAACGATACGGGGCCGTTTGTTCACGGTTACCTACACTTTGGAATGTTACGAACGTATAAAGTAAATATATTTAATGATTAGAAGACGAAGTTTATGTGCTGCTTTTTTGTAAACTATGGTTTTTTTTTATTTTAGCTTGTTTAGAATTTGGAGATCAACAATGTTCAGAATGTTACATTATACCTCAAAGATCAGGGAATGCATTTAAATTATATCATTGTTTTTAATTTATCGTCTGCAACTGAAAGAGAAAAAATTAAATATTTGATTCTCAAACTAATGTGAGCAGAATCGCAAACGCCAATTTACTTGTATATAATTATAATTAGACTGAAACTAAATTAACTAATTACGTAATATAAAAATCTAAATTTAACTACCCTATAAAAGTTGATAATTTATTGTATTGTAGCTGTATAAAAATGTTCTCAAGTAATAAACGAAATCAACCTAGTGCGTAGCTTTAGTTATAAAAAGACGATTGCTCTTAAATACAAAAGTTATTACAAGCTGTTATGATCCGCACTTAAATCAAGATTTTGAATCTAAACTAGTCAATAAATCATTTGATTAAACAGGAAATTATTATCTTCATATTTCTTCGCTAACAGCGTCATCGTTATTATACCTAGTTGTCATCATTAATGTTTTATCTCAATTAGTAGAGATATGAAAAATACTTGTGTCTTGCATTGTATATCGATCTATCTTTTCATTTGTCATCTACAGAATGTTATTAATAACTTTTGTCGTTATCATTTAGCAATTAAATGAAGAAACTTCACGTAAATGTTCTATTTTCAGAAAATCTCTTTGAGTTTCAGTTTGGTCTGTGATTGTGATCTTTACATACAAAACAATTTTTAAGATATAAGCTTTTATTATTTATATAATACGTTAGTGTCCACATAAAACTTGAATCAGTTTATAAATATTAATATTATAACAAACGGTGATTACTGGCCACCTGGCGTTTGCCTCACTAATAATCCTACCATAATTGATGCGGCCCATAAGATTTATGAAGGTATTTTATTAACATGTTTTAAATTGTGCACTAAGTAAACTTTTTCTCATGAAATAATGTTTCTTAATAATAAATATTTGAGTAAGATAAGTATACAAACTTCTAGAGATTAAGTAATTTTAGTAGATTGTAAACTCCGAAAGATGAATTATTCATGAGTACCTTATAGAGAATCAGATCAGATGAAAAACAACAATTTAACTTTGAAAGTTTGTCGCCAACGAAATAGATACCTCTCCCTTCCCACATTTAGCTAAAATTCCCTATTGTATGGAAATTATTCTCGTAGCTTATCTTTGAGATAATTCAATTTCACTTGTGGCCTCGAAGACTTAATACTGTCTCTGAGGTCTATACGGAGTTGATTATCTATGGAAAACTTATAATCAAAATCAATTCGGAATGGTTAAGATTGTGAATATACTTTAATACACTCATTTATTGCAAAGTTTTTAACGTGAGACATAAAGTTTTTTATACTTCTGACATCATCACTGAATATTTACAAAGCAATCATGTTAGAACACTCTATGATTTTGCTTTGAATGTCATTATTTACATAAAGACCACCAACTATACATTTGCGGTATATAGGTCTACATAATATTTTAATATCGGATGTGACGTAACTATGTTTTGTAATAAAAAGCACTAATTTTGTTTTAGAACTAAATTGTCTGAATATAGAAGTGACTTATTAGGCTTATCTTATTTGTAATAAAGCAACTAGCAATTAAAGAACACTATACATGTAGTAAAATTAAACGTATCGCATAATATATGAATGAAGCCTTATCTTTTATCGGAAATTGGGTCAGTGACAAATGTTTTTAAAACTGACCCCACTGCCGGTTTAAGTCGTACAAAGTTATCTCAAAAGATATTTCTTCGGTTTCCCTCAGATTTCTCATGGTTTTAATTACTTTTACAAGCCATTTAGATCTTATGGTATCGCCATGTATCGTGTTTATTATATTACAGATCACTTTTGGATTTATAGCAATATTTCCCGGAGAAAATATAACTGTAGCGTTTCAAAGGTCAGGCAGCATGCAAGTAATCATAGCAGTACGATGAACAGCTTTGGCATACATTTCAGTTGCATCAAAAACCATGAATAAATGAGCAGTATCGTTGTAAATTGTATATTGTACTTTAGATATTTCTATAGGCTTTCGATTCAACAATGGAGAGAGGCATATCAAAGGCATCCGTTACAGTTATTTTATATTGACAGGCGTTTCAAATAGCCATCATACGTCGAAATATAAGCAGGTTTTGACTATCATGATAACTTATTCAATAGCAAATGGTTGCTGAAATAGAAGTGTCTATCAATTTTGAATGCAGTTGACCTGTAGGTCTTGGAAAAATTGCTGAGAAATTTTGGGCTGCTGTTGTAATATCTCATGAGAAGCGTATGATTCAAAACTCAATTATCAAACTTACTAAGCCTTGCTTTAAGTTTATAGATCTATGTAAAGTCAAGAGTTGTTTTGCAAAAGTAGTTTCAAATAACAACCGTAATAAATTTTAACACAGCAAGTCTATTTGAAATAAGTTTCGTGTTCTTGCAAATTGCAAAGCAAATAAAATAAAGAATTTCTACTCATATAAATTCTCACAATTTTTTTGTAACATTTTGCTTCTCTACTCTCAGATACCAAAGATAGAAGCAGGTGGTAGGAAGGTTTTAAATGCTCACTAATCCGTGAAAATCAAGGTCGCAAGGGTCAGCCTTATTTGACAGCAATGGTGCATTTTAATTAAAATTTTAATTGGCAAATGAAAGATGTAAATCCAGCTTTGCACACTGAGACGCTGTATATTTTGCTCTCATGTAAAATTTACATATACTAAGTTACGACATGGAAAACAAACTTCTATACAAGGGAATGTCATGTTTATTTAGATTATGGGGAAAGAGAAATTTTAGTTTCTGTGAGTGGAACTGAATTGATGTCACTTGGTAAAGGCAAATAAAAACCAATGAACTATTGCCAAATTGCTACTGTAATAAATTTGAAAAAAGGATTTTCTAAAATTGATATGTAATCTGTACTTTTTTTAACTAGATATGCTCATAATATATTTTTCAACACACTTGCTCGTAAAGTGAGCGTTATTCTATTGAGTTTAGAACTATAAACTGGGCTATAAGTCACGCGTGCATTAATATATTATACCCTAGTGCATAATATAATGAATCCTACAAAGTTGAATTGTACCTTTGTGCAAATAACATGCGAGAAAACAGAGCATATTTTATTGGTCCGGGTTATACACTAAATATTTTCAGAAACAACAAAGAGATTTTATACCACTTCAAATCCATATACATTTTTAAATGTTTGCGCCTTATATTAGTAAAATAAATTTGTATATTAAACAAATTATTCACAATTTACAATCATTTGTCATAAAATATTAAAATATTTGCATTTACCACTCCAAATTAAACATTTTCACTTAAATTGGCTGTATATGGTATACAGACATTGACACATTTGACGGAAAAAAAAACCTACGCGCATGCGCGAGGTTCGGCGCCATTTTTCAATCACAATTCACAGCTTTGTTATCAAGTGTGTTTGTTATTTTATGATCACGTATGTCTGTCTTTTACTCACAAGTGTGTTGAAAAACGTCGTATGTAACTCGTGAGCGTTGCTAATTACAGTCTCGGCTCATTATTAAGCCCTCGCCTGCGGCTCGGGCTCAAATCACAGCCTCGACTGTAATTAGCAATTTCGCTCACTTGTTACATAATATACTATTAGAAGCCGTCTTTTGACAGAATCAGGTGACAGAATATGACACACTTTTAACTCTGACCACGCATGTTAAAGAACATCAATAGTATATTTCATTACGAGTGCGGAAAGCCTGTCATTGCAAAGAGTTCCGACAAATGTCTACACGAGCCGAGGCGCAGCCGAAGGCGAGGGTTGACAGTCGGAACAAGTTGCAATGACGGTTCCGCACGTGTACTGAACGACTATTTTTAATACAGTTGCGAAAAAATGAAGCAATTTAATAAAATAATAAAAACACAACAAACTCAACAATAAACAAAATGGTGCCAACCGTAAAAGAATATAAGCAAAGATTTTTTTGTTTTCTTCACACATCCTGTCTGGGTAGGCAAGGGAACTATGCCCATACAGCCAAGTCTTTAGTAGATTTTTTTTATTAATATGTAATGAAAATTAAATGTAATGAGATGAAACCTAACCTAACACATTGAATCAAATCATTAAATCTGATATTGAAACAAATTAGTAGCTTCTTTTCAGAAATATTTGCATGAATCTTTAAAACTTCTATGAATTTTTTTTAGTAAAAACTTCGTGGTTGGTTTTTTCTTTTTAATAGACATTATTTTGACACTTGGGAAAGAAAAAGCACGAGTGCGTAAAAGCCCACTTTCCGAACGCTATACGTCCCTGCAATACGTCACTTTTTGAGCAACTGTATTAAAATAGTATATTTCATTACAAGTGCGGAAAGCCTGTCATTGCAAAGAGTTCCGACAATTAATGTCTACACGAGCCGAGGCGCAGCCGAAGGCGAGGGTTGACAGTCGGAACAAGTTGCAATGACGGTTCCGCACGTGTACTGAACGACTATTTTTAATACAGTTGCGAAAAAATTAAGCAATTTTATAAAATATACAAAATGGCGCCAGCCATGAAAGATTATATAAACAGAGATTTTTTTTTTGTTTTGTTAACCCATTCTGGGTAGGCAAAGGGAACTATGCCCATACAGCCAAGTCTTTAGTAGATTTTTTGTATTGACATGAAATGAAAATAAATTTAATGAGATAAAATGAAATGAACCTAACCTAGCTCATTGCATCAAATCATTATATCTGATATTGAAACAAATAAGTAGCTTCTTTTCAGAAATATTTGCATGAATCGTAAAAACTTCTATGATTTTTTTTTAGTAAAAACTTCGTGGTTGATTTTTTCTTTTTAATAGACATTATTTTGACATTTGGGAAAGAGAACGCACGAGTGCGGAAAAGGTAAAGAAAAAGCACGAGTGTGAAATAACCCACATCCCGAACGCTAAACGTCCCTGCAATACGCCACTTTTTGAGCAACTGTATTAAAAAATTCATTACCATACGTAGGCGACTGTAGAAAAATGATTAACAATTTCCTGTTTCCCGTAAATTTTACCGTAAAACTCGGATTTGTATTAATTAACGCTTGTAATTCACTGTTAATTTATAATACATTGCGAGTTTACTAACCGTTATATGCGTGGGTTAGACCTTACACAATTCATGAATGGGTTAAAGTGACCAAGGCAAGTCCGCCTACGCTGGTAGCGATGCAGTCAATATCGATATTAAAACGAGTATTGCTGATATGGTGCCTACCTATCAGATGGTAGGATATCGTAACTGTGACAGGAAATATTTGAGCTAACGAACTTCGACACTCCATCAGGATAGAGCTGTTATATCAAAACTTAAATATTTATACTTTGAGCTATATTCGTTTGTAGAGAACAGATAAGTTGTCCACGGTTTCATTGGTAATGAAATTCCTGTTGGTTCAGGTGTCCTAAAATTAAAATACTGAGATCAGTTGACTTTTACGTCATGCATATCCAATAATGGTGGAGCTGCAATATACTTACCCTTCTCAAAATGAACCCACTTTTGAATTGTATTAATTACTTCAACTTTCTTTCAATCTAAATATACAGTTACTTTATTAATGCTTATGCTAAAGCATACATGATTAAAAAGCTTCCTATAAGGAGCGATCGTTGTGCAATAAATATTGCACAAAGCTATTCCACTAATACAAATAAGAGCCTTGTAAATACTCTAGAGAAACAGTCGCTGTCTAGCATAACATTACGAAACCCATTGAGACCTCTGCGCTTGAGTGACCCATATTCTACGGATTTGTCTTCGATGCCAAAATGTCTGCCGTGTAGGCCGCTGTCCAGTCATTATAGATCATTGAATATGAATGAGGCAAATTATACTTTTATTATTATAAATCCTTACTTAATATGCTGTGAGTGCTATTTTCCTCAATTTGAGAACATTCTTGTGTAGGTTTTATCTTTTTTATAGTGTTTTACTTTCAGCTTTCTTTTGTTTTCTTTCTTTCTTAAAAAAGCTTTGGGCAAGTAAAACTGCAAAACGATTTATTACAGTTATTGGTATATCAAATCCACTATTTGATGCTTTTCGTGTACCGTTAGTTACTGTTCATCGTGAATAGAAAGTAAAATATAGAAAATTGCTATTGTCTAATTCCCTGGATACGTCTGCCCTGCCGTATCAATAGTGTAAATATATTGCAATAATACGGTAAGGAAAGCAGTCGTGAATACTATAGCACAAATAGAAAATTGGCTGCTTATTATTATCACAGGAACTTAGTTTAAACATTTTAAAAAAATTGTTTGCGAATTAAATCATTATAATAATCAATAACTTTCAAATTTATGTTTATTGAGCTACAATCAATAATCGTCAGCTTTTAAATTTCACCCCCAAAGACCTTTTATATCTTAGAAACTTCACAATAAGTTTACGATAAACAAGTATGCGGAAATCGCTAAATAAATGTTCTATTGTACAGCTATTTCCTACCGGCTTCAACGTTGTACTGAAACAATATGACCTAAAACGGATTTCACAAAGGCATTTGCTAAGTTCACACGTCTGGTGCGGCAATTTTTAGGACACTGACCTCAAAAAACTGTTTTTAAATAAGCTGATGACATGCGCAAATGTCATGGTTATAATTATAATAAAACACGTATAAGCAAAGAGTCTAGTATAGTGTAGTTTGCAATTTAGATTTTTGGGTAACATAAAATTTAGGTTTTTTTTGGCGTTATGCAGGGTTACAACTTAGGCTAGGTTCCTCGAGTGCCAATATTTAACTATTGATTTGAGCGTATGAATTGTTTCCCTGTTATAAATTACAGTTGAATGACATGACAAAAAATACTTAAGAACAAAAAAATGAATGAACAAAAAAATATACAAAAGCGCCCTCTTACTAACACGTGACACTACCGGAAGGATGTGTTTAAAAAAATAGTCGCAGCGCCACATATGTTGCCTCTTGCTAGTTTTTTCAATATAGTTTATTTATTTCAAGTGAAGTAGACATACAAATTCTTTAAGTCTAGTTAAGTCGTAAATTACATTACTAAGAATAAGTAAATTACAAGTCGTTCTAAATTACAAGGCAACTAAAAGCTGAAGTATTTTTTTGCAGCAGTGAGAAAGTTTACAAAGGACTTTCATTTTATAGGTTACAACTGCGATAAAGCCTCTTTCTCAATATAAACATGATTATTGGAATAACATGTTTATTACCAAGAAAACATTTATCATAAACAGAGATAGAACGCATAATGCATGGTAATTGACAATGATTGTGAGGTGCTGACAAACTCGACATACATTGTTGTCTAGATGCGTGCGAATCAAAACACGAGAATAGTTGTAAGGTTAGTAAAGAAGGACTTGATTTTTTTATATATTAACAGTAAAACTAAGCAGTTTTTGAATAAATTCACTTGCACTTCTGTCATTTAAATTTAACGCTTTCTTCATACACTAAGCTAATCAAATAAGGTTTATTTTACAATGAACAACTTTCTCATTTGTCTTTCAACAAATGAAACTCAAAAGGACAATGGAGTGGTTATTAATAAACCGTTACTGCACAATTGGTAAAAGTTCAAAGGTTATCATCGGCAAAGTATTAAGTTGCAAATCTGAATTGGAATACAATTCAGAGTATTTAATGCTGCTCGGAGATACTGAAGAAATTATTATATTGCTTTGACAAAGGAAAGTGCTACACTTGACTTACTTAATGCAAATTCATATGATGCTCATGTAAATCCATTTATTTAATAACTTTATTATTTATTTATTAATAAGTTTACAAAAAATCTTATGTCTGATTACAAGATTATTTAGACGCAGCGGAGCAAATGCCTAAGAGATGTATAATATTATGCTTGAAAATATTAATTAGTACGAACAATAAGTAACTGAGTAGATAGTTTAATGTTCCTGAAGCGTACTTAATAATTTTATATTATGCGTGTTATATTATTTCATGATTATATTTTGACACATGTATTGTTCCCTTTCATGGGGTTACACGCCAAAAGCTCAAAAGCTTTTCTATATTATAAACAAAATGAATTGTGAAACAAAAACTATGCTAGTACCTAATGGTTATTAATTGTTTATCATAAATACAGAAGTCAGTATTTTAATGTATCGACAATATTTCATTTAAATATAATAATACCAGAACAAATTATGATAAATGGTGTTTATTAGAGTGCATTGAAGCACATTATTTAGTTCATGAACTTCAATGTTATTTTATGTCTCGCAATGTAAAATAAAGTATTGTTTTTATTAGCAGGTAATTCAGCTTACATAAAGTGTTTTTTATTACACATTCTTTTTTTTCTATTCCTCTATTTTTGTGAGAATTCGCAAGTCTTTACTGAATCAATAAATTAACTGCGCATTTTTGAGGATCTATCTTTTTCTTTTTATATAATTCACTATGGATTACCTTTTTTAATTAGACTAAGAATGAAAACCAAAATAAGTAAGGGCCAAGAATAGGAAGCACAAAGGTAGCCTTTTTGTGTTAAGTTCGCCTTTGTGGCTACAACAAGTTGTGATATAAATAGGTTATTTTGCAACATAATTGAAGAATAAAATAATAATAATTTCGTACAGGGCAACACCACATTCATTACGAAACATTTCCTGCAGTCTTGCACGTTAGTCTGCGCTCACGCATGTACCAAGTAAACATGGAACAATAAACGATTATGTTTTATTGAGCTCATGTAATACAACTTTTGTTTCCATATACATTATATCCTAACATGACATATATTTTCCATGAAATGTGTGTGTTGATTGAACCCTTTGAACTCATAGGCGATATCTTATCTAATGATAAGATGAGGAATGTTGCAGTAAATTTCATAACTCCTTGGTTGCATGAGTAAAAGTTCTGGCTACTAACTGTTGGAGATAAAATTTGTGAAAATTTAGGACGGGTACGAGACATAACAGGTTTTTGATTAATAATATTCCAATTTTATAGTCAAATGTGCTATTATTGTGCAAAGGATTAATTTATAACCAAAGCCTTCTTTTGTTTTTTTTTTATATGTAACTATTAATTAAAACGAAAAAAAAAACAAATATTGTCATAGTCATCTTAGTATTTTCAAACGACTTCCAAAAAAGGAGGAGGTTCTCAAATCGATTTAAAAAATTCTTAATTCATATGATAGAGGATACTTCATAGTTGGTCCCATATAAAATTTCATCTAAATCGGTTCGGTACTTCATTGAAAATTTCAAATTTTTGAAACAATATGTATGATTTCGGAAAATGTTTACGTGGATGACATTATTAGTCGGCCAAGGTGTTGACGTGAAGTCGGTTGTTTTAATGCTCTGCATTCGTTGATTATTCACTCAATACGAACAGGTTAAAGAAGCAAAATCTAATGAAACATGCAAACACACGCAATTATGCACAATCAGAGTATCCGGCAGCAAAGTTTCTGAAAAACAAAAAGAGAACACTTTTATAACCAATAATTGAGTTTAAAAAATAATACTACAATCATAATGACGTAACTATAAAACTCTTACTAAATTATCTTTCAAACCTCTCATTTTTTCATCGATTTCCAAATTCTTAATGCAAACTAAATTTTAAGCAAAACCTCCTTATACAATCAATAATCTTTACGGTCACTGTCCTTTATTTAAAAAAAAAACGGGACCGTACATTAACTCCCTAATTATGCAAATTGTCTTCGAAGGTTTATTGAAAAATAACCTCTGCTCCATTGCAATTAATTCCAGTTTACGTGCAGGTATTTAATTTGAAGCCTTCAACAGTATAAATAACAGATGGTCTTGAATTTGCAACTGCTGATGTAACTTCGCTGATACGGGCTCCGTATTTATCACTACTTATTTCTTATATTTATGACTAATAATATTAAAACTTAAGTATGTAGTAATAAGCTTTCTATTTGAAATATATAAGTAAAGTCTAAACCAGCTGTAAATAGTTCAGTCGCTTTGAGTCATAAAAAAGAAAGCGTCTTACGCTGTATTTTAACACTATTTAGTGCTAAGTAAGACCCGTCTAATACTAACTAATAGTATTGATCATAAAACTAATACTAGTTTCAATACTTGTAGTGATGAACACGACAATGCATTTTCGTATGCTTTTGTGATTCGTAAACTCAATACCGCTATTATTATGATAGATTTTGCAAACCGTCAATTACCGATAATAAGCAAAAAATTGCAGATTGACAGTCACTGTCCAAAATGGCAGACAGAAGGCTCAATGTAACGGATGAGACTAGTTAATATGATACACTGAATTTAACTTTCTCCAGTAATACTGTACCTATCAAATAAGCTATTTCAGTGAAGCTTATTTATTCTGATGAAATTGACAATCATACTAATAATAAAAACTAGAAAGATTGTAATTTGAATATATGACTTAAAATTGAATCAATAATATTATATATATACAATATAGCGGCATAAGATGAGGATATTTTGCACACGGATAGTACTTATTAAACATTAGCTGAACTTTTTATCCTGATATCCTTACTGGATCGGGATTTAAAGATTGACTTCATAAACATTACTTATTAAATAATACTTCAGTTTTTCTAGGAATTTATGATAATGGCAAATCTCAAAACACTGTCTACACAGTCCTTTCAAAATGTAGGACACTTTTATTTTTAGTAAATAGTTTGCAAAAATTCAAGGCGTCTTATCTATAATCAACATTTACTCTCGCGAAGGAATTTAATGTGATATCATAAGATGACGTAAGACAAACATTAAGATCTCTGTGTGATCAGCATTTAAATTGTCGTGTATTAACATAAATATTGTATAAAACAATACCTTTGTCATTGGTAACTGTGTGAGCTTTATAAAATATGTACCGTTTATTTAAAATAACAATGATAAAATAACAAAACTAGTGTCGACATAAATTCACAGTAAAGTCGGCATCTATAAAGAAAAAATGTTATCAATTTGTTATTGATCTACGAGTATAATGGTAAAGATAACATTTTATCAATTCCAGCAGAATATGTTTATAATCTAATTCTAGTTACAGTGCTAGATACAATTTTGTGAAAATACCTTGAACTAAATGCTTAGCACTGTGTAATAAGTCATCATTAATTATCCCATTTTGGCTATCCAAATTGCATTCGTCGAATATAATAAGCTATTTTTGGATTTTTCAATAATCTAGCATTCAACAGGTCCTTTAATTCAATATGCCTTATTTTTCTTACCGTGTAAAAATGGCCGTTTTAATTTGTGAGGAACAGAGCAATGTTTGTAAATTTGTATAGGTCCTTCTCGCCTGTCCTCCCCTTGGGAAAACCTAGTTATAGTCAAATATGTCTGAAACTTGACGACTACTTGACTTTCTTCAAATTAGTATTTTGTCTCAAGCTCGTTGGCTGCATCCAAGTTTGGATTCCTGTACGACAAAGTTTCAAAAACCCTAATGTGTGCATAATGTGACCAAGTCTGCGCCAGAGGCAAATTATCCAATGGTTCTTAAGGAATATTTTTAAATAAGATGTTAATCTGTATCTAAGCTGCACAAACATACGAAATCATCCGTGTATCAGCGAATGTATCCCAAAAGCATATGCAGAGTTCTGCAAATGGTTACCTCAGAATAAAGCTCCATCTACAACCAGTACTTTTACAATCACTTTCTTAAATTAGATCTTTATATTTTGCTCAGCATTACAGGGGCTCTCTAAGTAACCAGTTTGACTACCACTTAATGCGAGTCAGTCGATAGTGCTAAGATAGTTTTGTAGTTTCGCGATTTAATCCCTAAGTAACATTATACTCCTAGCATTCTTATCTACGCTTCGCAGTTATATTCATCGAGTAACTTCTATAAAGTTATTTTCTGCATAAATTACCATTGATTGAACACTTTTTAGCAATTTCGAAAATAAAGATTATGATTTTTTAAACCTTAACATTCTATATCGACTATTTGTAGGTTTCTGGATTCCAAAAGGTTCTCAAAGTTGTCCATACTCGATTATTAAATTGAATTATATTATTATGACACCCTGTAGTCGTTAGAAGATTGTTTTAATATATACACTTACAGTTATGTTAGATGATTATTCTTGATAAAGCTGATAAAATCTTTCGTTCTTAACCCTTGAGAAGGCGCGACCTAAAAAGTTACACGAGTAGGCGCATGTGAGCAAAATACTCACCGTCTTTTAAGGGCCTTTTATTAGAAACAAAAAGAAATTATAATATTTTTTGCCATTATAATAAATAAAAAGTCTCGTTTTAATAAAATAAATTGTTTTATTAATATTTATTAAAAAAATCTAAAGTTATGAACCAACTAAGAATCACTTAAACTTTTGCTCTTACTTTTCGGTACTCGTTAAATAATAAAGAAAAAATAATAATAAAAAGGACAAAAATCGAAAGCTTTATTCGTCTATGTAATCTTGGGATGTGTATCTATGAATCTCACATGCTCGGTGCGGAGTAATTTCTTGCTCAAAGAACATGCTTTATTGGAACGCCTATTTTTCCTCCTGGAACAAAGTTCTTACCTATCTTTTCCGACATAAAAAGAAAACCAACCTTTTAATTCGTGTAAATTGTTATGTTCTATAGCATCCGAAGACTGTCGGTTTCGTAGGTGTTGTGAATGACGGAACAGTTTTGGACTGAATCTTTAGGATCAAAAGATTCTCCTTCTCCGGAATCAAGACCAAGCAAAAATCGGTCGTAAATTTTTTGAATTTTCATGCTGAAAATAACGTACATAATATTAAAATAACAAATCCAGTGAAATGGTTATGAAATAGTTAATATTTACATACGCAAAGGGAAAGTAATCAATAAAAAAGATGTGTTTACAAAAATAAAATACTTATGCGAGTAGTCGCATAGTGAGCAAAGTGCCGCGCTAAACCATGCACTTCAAACAAACACCTCACTACGTGGATGCAGAGGCACCGACCAGCGCGCGAGTGTTGTCATGGGGGATGGGGTGAATTATTAGGAAGGTACTGTGAAGATTGTACTCCTAGCGTGTCGATAAATTAAAATAAGCCGCAAAAAAAATTGCGTGAGCAAAATGCTCATAGCGCGACTTCTCACGGGTTAAGAAGTTGACATGTTTATTACTACCCACGCTCAATAAAAACCTTAGAAAAACTGTTATCGTAATCTTTATACAATCAAATTTGACTTAATGAACTTTGTAAGTCACGGTTATACCTGTAGCCATGATAATTCTATGAATGATTATTAATAACAAACATGGCGGCAGAAATTATGCTAAAACGCATTATTTTATAAATAAACACGACTTGAGAAGAGACATATTAATTAAAATTATTATCGTAGTTGATGCAGCGAGTGTGTTTATAATTAAAATAGTAATAATGTGAACAGTAACTGCAAAATCTTTAGGTTTAATTAAAATTCGATAAGTAAAGTCTGCTGTAGGTGAAAAAATCTCTGGTTTATTTTTCTTAAGTGATGATTAAACTGTGTTTCTCCGCTCTTGGATAAAAATGACGGTTGAAAATTGTAAGACTGAACACTTTTAATAGAATAGGAATTTTATAGGGCACTCCCGGAACTAATATTTGTTAGAAATGTGATGTGAATGAATATCATACTTGAGTAAAATGTTGCCTGGTGAAAATCGCTTGAACCAAATTGTTTGGGTTATTTTTTTTATTTTCTAGAGGTCTAGAGAATAATTCTTGGATGATAAAATTACTCTTAGTAATATATTTACACAAAGCATGTTTTAAATTTATATGATTGTTGTATCTTATTTGTAAAGCGAACAAAAAAAATCTTGTTTTGGACTTTACTTAATAGCTTTGCATAATAATATTGAAGTGTAGCGACCATGAAACGAACAAAAAAGCTGTAGGTACTAGCATTCTTTATTAAAAAATACTTTTATGAGTCCAACCTGTCACAATAAAAGTCAAATCACAGTTTCAGGCCGCGTTCAGTAAAAAAACAAGCATTTTGTTTCATACACTACCCGTATAGTGATATTATTATAGAAATGGCAAATAAACTAGAAACATTAATTATGCTCAGTTTGAAATACGACTACATTTAAAACGGTTTTTTATATCTTTGAAACTTTTATAAAAAATATTGTGATGTTTCTCTTCCAAATTGCCTAATCTAAGTCCATTAAGTATATATTTACACAATTATTTACTTTCATTATAAGTTACCTAATTTAAAGTGACATATCTTTGCAAACTTTATTACAGTAAGAATAAACCCAGGTACAGTAAGATTTAATTCCGTGATTTAAAATTGATAATACCAACTTAATGATACATCCTCAAGCAATACACAACAACTTTCAACACGAAAGTGATAACAGAACCAGCAAAAGACTACATCTTGATAATGACAACGGCTCTAATACAATTGAAAATAATCCTTACAACAATAAGAATAAAGGTGTCGAAATTTATGATTTAAGAAAAACAGTAGACGCCAAGCAATTACAATTTGTTTTCCTGCTTATCAATAATACGATTGAGTTTAATATTACACAGATTAATTAAATGATAGAAGAGACATTAACTTATTGAGCTAAGTCGAAGCTACTTAAGAAATATTTTACAACTTGGATGTTGTTACAGTAAGAAAGCTGCATTTAAGCAAATCTGCCAATTTACGAAATTTTTTTTTTTTTTTTTTATTTATTTATGCAATGCAAGCAATTGTTTTCTTGAAACGTACCACTTTTACTTGCAGTTTTAATTTACGAGCTCGTTATTTCTCTGAAGCAATTGTTTTACTGTACCAGTTATTATTATATCGTTTATTTTTATTTCTTTGAAATGTGACTAAATAAAATTACGCCATTTGCTTCATTTTCGATATTTCGTTCTCGGAATATAATACGATCTTATCAATATACGTTGCTATCGACACTAAATCGATAAGTATAGTATTATCGGAAACAATGATGGTCAATGGTCTAGATGGCGCCAGTCTACTCGGTAAACTAGTGATTGTTTGATAACACCATATTTATTGCACACACAATTTAGTTCATATCGGTATATAAATATATCGTTTTACCATGAGATTAGTCATTGATGATCATATGACCTAATTTTATAACAATAGCATGTTTAGACATATTCCAGCTTTAGTACTGATCTACCAAATGCTAGCAAGGTACCTATTTAACGTTTTTTGTATAGTAATAAATAAAATCCCCAGACAATCCTACACCAACTACATGGCCTCAAAGTAATCAAAGCTTGTGATATGATTTACCTTGTAGCGAACTAGGGGGAAACCTAGAATATGCCAATAAATACATATTTAGATAAACGCACTGACGCGGAACATTTTTTTTCTTGTTCCGTGCGGGAATTGTACCCGCAATCACTGGCGTCTGAGGCAGAAAAGTTTACCCCATCACCAACGTGGTCGCATAGTAAGGATAGGTTGTTTGTCTTCCATGCCTTCTAATGGAAATAGGCATGAAGACTAAGGTGGTCCAAATCCATCCACGATAAACCTATTAACTCGACACTTAAAAACAGGCAGGCAGTTCGTTTTACACCTTGGCAACCGAAATGGAACTATCGAAAGGTTTTTTTCGACTTTTTGGTAAATCGACTATAAAGGAAAGGAAACTTTGTCTGCGTCTGGTAGTCCGGATCGGAAGGCTTTCTGGACCGGGACCGCGGTCCGGAAAGCCCCTTTGAATAAAAATATCAATTTCGAACGTCATTCGGGACCACAAGAAAAAAAAATAAGGTAGAGTACAGATCGCAAAAAAGGTTATATATACCTTATAAATATAAAGGTATAATATGCCCATGAATACACCATATTCATTATTGTACCGAAAAAAATGGCGTGCAAGAGCCGCTGTCACCACTTTGTCATGAGAATAAGTACGTAATCTAAACCAGAATATTTTTTTTCAACTGTTTTAACAATTATTTTCAAAAGGTCAAATAAACTTAGCCCTCAATTTTCTCATCATTATATTTTACTTAAACACACAGATTAAACCAGAAAAGTATTACATGTCACCTTGTAAAGTTCAAATGGACGTCGTTTTTTAAAGGTAATCGTAATTTTAAGACAACACATTCCAGTCCATAAATAGTATAAGATATAATGTATCTGGCGCCTCACGTCTGTGCATTTGGTCTGCTTAATCACATATGATTTACGTTCTTAATCTAAGTACAAATAAGGTACAAAGATGCATTAAACTTACTTCTTTTCTGAAGCAAGGTGACCTAAAAATTTAAATAAGTATTGTGTATTTTGTTGAAAGCTTGAAGTTAATCTCGTATAATGCAAAAAACTGGCAGAAATAACTGTTATTTGATATACTTTGAAACTTGCGGAGTTAAGTATTTGTGAATTGCGTGATTTTTTTATGTTTCAAAACATGAAAGTATTTGTAAAGACTCTGGATGAATGTATCGTATGAGGAAAAGCAACCTTAATTTGTTCCTTTAAAAACCCTTTGTATTAGGTGAATCTCCTATGTATTAATGTCAAACTAATTTAGATACATAAATATACATTTAAAATATATCCATATTTTTCCAAATACAAATGACTCTTTTACCCATTGAGAAGGAACGGAAAGGGAGGGAACCAAACCCAACAGCAATCCTCTTATCAAATAGTATATTTGTGTTTTTTATAATGTGATTTTTCTTATGTTTTGTCGTTTATTAACTTAAAATTTGATAAGTAATTTAAAATAATTTGAAATCTTTACAGTACCTAGTTAGGTTGAAACATGTTTCTTCTTCAAACATACTACAGTAGGTCTCTTTGAACAATATATTAATTATTAGGAAAAAAAACTACATAGATACGAGTACATCTTAAAAATTTATACTAATCGTGTATTTCTTCTGTTACAGGTAATTATTGGTTGTCCTTATTTTCATCTGAAATCACGTAAGCTACTTCTTGTTAATTTTGTTTCAGCACATTTTTTCATGTACTACATAATTTATTGTTGTTGTTTTTTTATACCTATAATAAGTATAAGTACAAGTTGCACATTCATGAAATTTCTAAAAGTAATAACACATGGTGCTGAGAATTTTATATAAGGGTATCTTTTAAAACATACATGCATAAAGAAAGACGTGTAGACAAAAAATACAAATGAAATTGACTAATAAAACGATAAATAATCACTAAATACATACATAACTTCACGCCTGTATCCCTAATGGGGTAGGCAGAACACTAGAGGCTATAAAAACCATCTGATGTCACGTTTGACAAATTTAAAGGTATTATTATGATGGAGAGAGACTATATGCAGTGACAGGGGGTCAGCCTGTCGCCCGCAAAATCACCAATAAATCCTCCGTTCCTTAACTGGATTTTACAGTATGCCCGGGAAGAGTAGCAGCTGGCACATTCTATCTTTTTCTTTCGCTCCCAGTCCAGCATGGAATAATCATGGAATTATCATGGAATAATCATGGAATAATCATGGAATAATCATGGAATAATCATGGAATAATCATGGAATAATCATGAAATAATCATGGAATAATCATTTTAACAATATTTTATTCCGATATTACTACTAGTTCAAACCTTCCAAAATGATTTGCGGAGAAAGCTTTTAAACTTCATAAGCATACCAATACGTCCGAAAGTGCGAAAAGGCACAAACATAAATCGTCCAAGGAAAACAGTTTAGCGATAATCGTGACGGTATGGACGTTTGAAAAGCTTTTGCTGCATAATTTATTATTCTCGTATAGTTTGTAATTGTTGATGCTCGGACTAATGCAGGTAAAGTGATTTTACTGTTCCAGATTATTAATCTATCATCGTTGGCTGGAAACCCAAACGAACTTGTTGGTTTCAATGATTTTCTATTAACGTAGGTAAATTCAATTGTATTTCAAATTTATATTTATGAATCGTCTTCCATGCTGCAATGGGAGCGGAGAAAAAAAATAGAATTTGCGAGCTCCTTCTCTTCCCGGGCATACTGTAAGAGTAAGTAAAGGGAAAGAGGTTTTATTGGAGGTTTTTTGTAGGCGATAGGCTGACCCCCTGTCACTGCAAGTCTCCCCATCATTAAATGCCTCCAAATTTGTCAAACGTGACATCAGTAGATTTTATAGCCTCTGTTGTTCTGCCTATCCCATAAGGGATACAGGCGTGAAGTTATGTATTTATGTATGTATTTACTTATGAATCGGTAAACATTCTCACAAGATCTAGAGGTTTACGTAGCATATATTGTGTAATTTTTGTTTCATAGAATGGTAAAAAAGTAAGATCTAAAAGTTTCAAACCTCACTCACTCTTGAACTGTTCTGAAAGTATTAGGTTATTAGGTAAGTCACTTCGAAGAAGATAGTGAACGTAACTTCATTAAACATTTGAACCTTCATAAATCACCACTTGAATACATCATCAACAGAATTTATTTGGTTACTCTTGTTTTATGTAGAGTTTTTGTTACCAAGTGGACTTTTAATTTCCTTCCTAAACCCGTGTGCTTTCATCTTCGACCTCATCGTCACTTACCATCAGGTGAGATTGAGGTCAAATGCGGGTTTAGTCACTTATAAAAAAAAGGCATTCTTATAACAGACTTAGATGATTCGGCTAAAATCAACTTTTTTGATATACTGATAGACATATTAAACTATCTGTAGCTTAAAAATCACTCTCATATCTAATTATCATTTAAATAGCTAATTAACATGTCTTAAACGCAACCTCATTGCCAAAAACCTTTTTCCTTACACCAAAAATAACGATAAAAAATAACCTCAAAAGAAAGCAACACGACCAGAAGAATGCCTAAACTAATAGCAGAACATATTAAAGACATGCCGCATTATATTAATTCTTCTCTAATATGATACCATGTACAGCATGAATGAATACTCTCGCAAAAAAAACTCGGTCAGCATTATTACAACGTAATTTAGATCATTACTATCGCAAATCGCAATGAATTGGCATCTAGAAAGTGTCTAAGTACATCTCCGTAACTGAATAATAGATTTTTTATACTTACCCATCATGCTTTATGGCTATCTGGATTTAAATCAATTTGTTCTATACATTTGATGATACAAGTTTGAAATTGCTATGTGCATTTATCTATTATGAAGATTACTTTTTCTTTTTCTTATCTGAAACCTTGTGTTTTGATTATTTGATCGTTTTGATTATTTATTTAAAACTAGGGATGCAACGATATGGCTATTACGATACCAATACAAATGACGAATACATCGTAATGGCCAAATACGATACCGAATTACGATACGAATGCATAACGATATTTGTTTAATACCATTTTGATGAATTTATTGGAAGCTTTGTTGTAATTGTATGTAATACTAAGTAAAGTAAAAGTATATGAAAAAAAGTTATGCATTTTTATTTCATCAATCATTAACTTATATTTTATTTTAAATTGTTACATTTACTTACTATTAATTAATTTTAATTGTAATCATAATTTATTACTGGCAAATTCTTATACAGAAAACACAACATTTTTAAATTTTTTCCTTAAACTTAAATTAACCTTTTACATATTTGTGCGCCATTCATTAATCTTATTGTAATTTTTCGATATTTTTGTCGATACCAGCATAATTTTAGCTACGTTGTGGTCTAGTGTTTATTAAATATTCCAATTTGGACACATAAACTTTAAAAAATTTGAAATAAATGTATCGTAAAAATATCGTATCGTAATATTTACGATAACGAATGATCGTAAAGGTTTACGATAATCGCCGATATACGATTATCGTATCGGTATCGTTGCATCCCTATTTAAAACCAGTGTCAGCTGTTGTAAATATTTACACCTCATTATCTAGCCCAAATAAGGTTTTTTAAAGAACGGAAAAATAAACATGCATAATTTAAAGACCAATATCTGTCTTCATCGCACACATATCCACCACTCTCCGGATTCGGATTCAGGATCTCTGGCCTAAAAGGCAATGTTTGATACGACTACATAGGCGATCGTATCAAAAATCAAGTAATATGGAAACTTTGTGAAGAACCCGCAAAAAGCTACTGTTATTTCAACCGACTGCCAAAAAGGAGGAGGTTCTCAATTCTTCGGTATGTTTTTTTTATTACTTTGTTACACGATATTTCAGACAATTATAATTCGATTTTCAAAATTCTATGATAGAAAATACTTCAGAGTTAGTCCCATATAAATTTCATTGAAATAGGTCTAGTACTTCATTGAAATATCAAATTTTTGAAAAAATATGTATGATTTTGGAGAATGTTTAAGTTGATGACACTATGAGACTCAGCCAAAGTTTTGACGTGAAGTCGGTTTTTTTTATGCTCTGCATTCGTTGATTATTATCTTATACATATGTATAGGTAATATCATAACAAAACCTACGGTTATTAAAATTTATTAAACATTAAACATATTTGTTTTTTAATTTGAATTATGAAACTATGAGAATTATTAATACTGCACAAATTGATAAGTCTTTGAAAGAATTCAATTGTATGTTTGTTTTTTCGTGTTTATGGGCTGATTGTTATTTAAAATTAACTGCATGGAGATAAAAAAGTTTTATGTAATATAGTTTTAAGGTTAAATACGTCTGAAACGATAAAATTTTATTCTCGTTTAGGTGTAGCAAGCTATTTTCAAACATACGGGTTGTGATCGTCATTTCCTTAATACAAGAGATATCAAAAAACTTTATATTGATATCCAAAGTACGTATAGATCTGTCCAGTCACGAAGGCGCGCCCTTCTACTCTTATGTCAAACACATAGGGTGTATTATCGCTCAAATCTCGGGACTTCTTTCAAGGCAAGGACTATAACTTAATAAGTAAAATGTCACCAATATCATTTAAAAATAAAACATCATACATCCAAAATTTGGAACCCATAGTATTCTTATTATATTTTATGATAAGAACTTTAGCTTCTAAATTTCTATATACAAGACTCGTGAGATTCTTTAAAAAAAAAACTTTTCGTGCTTCCGGAAGTAATCGAAAAACGTGACTTATCCAATCCAAGCTAATCCCCTAAATAGATATCTAAATTTTACAATGAACAGTTCTACAGTCCGTTCGTTCTCCGATTTCACTGCACCAACCACGCCTTCGATGTTGCTGATGACATTTACTCTCACAGATTATTGTTCCGTCCATTTTCACTTTGACAACCCTCGATCAGATATAGGGAATTCGACGGAATTGTATTTATGCGAAATCATGTTTTGTACGTTGTTATTTTGTTTATCGATATCAGCTTAGCGAAAGGTTGTTGCTGAAGGGGTGGAGTTAGGTTTTGGTAATATAATCGAGGCTTACACTAAGTTTATTGTTTTTATAGTCAGTAAGACTTATTTACGTTTTAAAAGTAAATTGGACGAGGAGGAAGCGAAAGAAGTTGGTATGTCTGGGTTGCAGCAATTGGCGTTAACTGGTCTCTCTCTGCCTACCCCAAAGGGTGTGTGTGTATGTTTATGTATGTGAGACTTACTAAAGATAAAAGTTACTAAAGATTGTTACAATTTACACTTAAATATAACTGTCTTCAATGTTCAATAGCGACCTCACTATGAGTAGCAGTATTAGTAGGTATAATATCAGACGATAAGTCTTACTCTGTGGTAAATGTTAAATAGATTAACGTCACCAGTTCAAATTAAACACGAGATCAGCAAATGAACTAGTTCATGGATTAGTTAGTAGATTGTGATGAGCAATGACGTCAGAAGTATCTTAATAAGGGGAACCAGACACAAATGTTTAAATGAACTTTCAGTAAAGCATACAACTTTGCTGTCTTCAAGATTCGAAGACAACCCTTTTTTTTAATTTATTTTCATAACTTATAGAACACAAAATGTCGCTAAACTACAAAGTAGTTTATTGGCGAACAAGCACTCAATTTCAAATTATTTCACTTGTATGTAACATACATCATAATATCAAAGATATCAATTTTACACAGTCTGATAACTATTCTTATTTTAATAGGTTTTACCAAACAAAGTTTTAAGACAATCAATGCTTTTAAACATTTTATAAACTTGATAATACTTTTATATAATACGAGCGTTTGCCCGCGACTTCGTACACGCATAAACTAAAAAGTCCTATTTTCCGTTCCCGTGAGAATTCCGGGAATTACTTCCATTATGCAAACAGACACTTATTGAGGAACCTTTATACCAATATCACATCCGTGCACACAAAGAATAAGATTTTATCATACAAACTAATTAAACTAAAACATCATATATTTCCCGTTCCCGTGGGAATTTCGGGAATTCCTTTCATAACACAACCAGTCTTTTTTTGAAAAACTTTTATGCTAGGTATCATTTCCGTGCACTCAAGGAATAAGATTTTTCATACAAACTAAAAAGTCCAATAATTCCCGTTCCCGTGGGAATTTCGGGAATTCCTTCCTTAGTGCACCCTTACATCCCCTAAAGAATGTATGTTCCAAATTTCAGCTCTCTACGCCGAGTAGTTACTCAGTCACTCAGTCAGTAGCGGAACAGTTTTATATATATTGATGATAATAGCTTAAATGTATATTTATTTTTATAGTGCTTAACAATATATATTTTTGGAAGGCTTAGTTTTTTTTTATTTATTTATTTTAGGTCGCTCAAACATCATGGTCATTAGCGACCGTTTTTACTCAATCAACATTCTAATTTGTTTTTATTAAACACTGATTGCCTGATTTCATATAAAGCACTAGAATTATTTTTTGTCCAAAAGCTGCTCCATAGTTCTTTAATGGATGATTTAAATATTTTTTTAAAAGGCTTAGTTTATTATGATAATTTTTGCAAAAAATATTTCTTTAGGTCATTTTTTATTACAGTCATTTTGATTTCATGAATGGTGTCACAATTATATTTCATGGCTTGATAAGTGCGTAAATATTAGAACATACAGTGCAAGTACTGAAATAAGACTATGTCTTATCCTCTACACAATGAAGAAACAAAGCATTTTTTTCCCAAAACATAGGGCTATAAACTATGCAAGATTGATTTCAAAGTCGACAATTTTCTGTACATGTATTTTAGATACAACTATTCCAATCTTGCGCAAAACCGTACTTTAAAGTGCCTTTACCTAATTCAACAGTTGTAACGTACAACCAGGTCCAAACTATCCATCACATAAATTTGTACAGTCATGACCGGAATAAATTAAAATTACAAATGGATCGCTCGTATATGAGAGCACAGCTCAGGTACAGTCACGAAAGTGAGAGTTTGAGAGATTTATGATCTGTTCTGGTGTTATGACAGATGTGCTGTGTCCAGCGATGGTAAGGTAGGTGGCCGGTTGTGAGATCTAGGTTGACGGAACACGAAAATATTTGTTTAAATAACATGTTTTGGTAGATCATTAGTATATGACATGAATATGACACGAATATTAATAAAAAAATTATGCAGTAATAAATTGTAAGTAATTGCTACTTTTTAATATTTTGCTTCAAATTGGTAAATGATTTTGTAATTGTAGACAGTAGAATTCATCTCTTAAAAGTAACTTAATTTCTTCCAATTTTTCTTTCGAATGACACAAATTACCGACTTTTCAAATAAATATGAACATTGAAGTGCTAAACAAGAGTCAGATCATAAATATTCCCACGAAAGCAAAAACCAACGCCTTTACGTACTCCTACGCATGAAAAGCAAATATGAAGTAGTATGTAAAATGATGCAAGAGAACTACGACTAAAAGAAACCTTATTTCAATTTAAATATGCACTTTGCACTCGAAAAATCTCCTCTTTCCAACACAATTTGTCATCCAACACTATGCTTTATATTTTTAGACGTCCGTGTGCACATAGCTTTATACGCATGACTCGATCATGTCTGTTTAGCTTACCTACAAGCTCGTATTAGAGCAGGTTGCTTGCCTGTCAGCTGATTTCGGCCATAAATTATGTTGAACAACAGCTACAATCGCAACTAGGAATGGCAGTAACACTGTGGTGGTCAGGATCTGTGAATGGATGGTATTTTGACTGTATGCACTTGTGTGTTTGAATGTACGTCGAGAGGTTAAGTAGTTCTTATGTTTGGCTGGAGTTAATTGTTTTGGGATGAATAGACAATAATAGGAAAAGGATTTGATTTATTTCGATATTTTTCTCGATATCTGACAGTCCCACAAGAACAAGACAGTCGTCAATTCGCTCGTACTTTAGAATTGTCTTAAATTATAAGACCACTTTTCAAAATGTTAACCAAAATGAGGAGTTTTCTGACAGCTCATAAAGATCAGTTCAAAAAACCTCTATAGATGGCACTTTTAAAAAGCCGAAGGCGTTAAGTCTGTATACTATAATGTAGGTGACAGGTATCTACCATCTATGGTTATTTATAAGTTCAATTTCTGATAAAGACGTCAATTAATTTATTTTACTTTTAAAAACGCAGTGTGGAATAAAAAGACTTCGCCTTTTGTAAAGCGCCATCTATCGAAGCCTTTTGTACCATTTTTGTACCGTTTTGTTTTTTTAATGAACTGTCAGAAAACCTCTCATTATCCTCGAAAACTCTGTTTTATTTTTGAGATAACTAATTGATGTTCAATTAAATACTAACAATTAAACTTTTAATTTAGTGTAGTTTATATAAAAAAAATGTATAATATACTAAAAAATTACTATTGTCTACCTATCTAAACCTTTGTTTATAAATGGAAGGTAACCAACGTATTTTCATTATTTATACTAAACATAAACAAATAACTCTAATCATAACTGGTATAAAACCAGCAACTTGTTGGCTTAGCTTCCAGATGTTTCCATAAACGGTAGCAAAGAACATTCCTCAGTAATTTACAGTCGCAGTCCCGCAGTAGGAAATATAGAGCTGTAATGATTTCTAACATGACTTGTTAGTGCGCTAAGTATGCTTTATTTTTGTTTTCGTTCTTAGTTTATTGATCTTCGTACAACAACTAGATAAAGACACAAATGGCGATTTACATAAATACACCGACAATTTTAAACAGATTAAGCTGCTACCCACATTTTTGAGACACGAATGTTTATGTCTGTAAATGTTTACGTTGAACAATGTGTTGTGAAAAAAAAACGTTTTTTATAAATATTTATGAAAAAAAAATAGGTCAATTTCAATAATAATGCAAGTGTCTTCTAATTTTTAAAGTAAACGCATTTGCCTACTTTACATGTTATAGTTACGATTATTCAAATAGATTACGACTTAGATCTTAGAAAATTGATAAATTGTGCATTTTACGATAGCAAAACTACAAATTAAACAATATCAGTTACTATAAGGTTTTAAAAAAATGACCTGAGTCACAAGTTTTAAAATACATAAATACCTTATTGAAGAAGCCATAGAAAGAAAGCTCGAAGTGCAGACTGACCGACGACGACAGTCGCACTTCCGGCACTCTGTGATTCATTTCCCACTAATTGTCACTGAGGAAACATATTTTATAGGTTAACACTATAGAACTTCGTGTTATGAAAAAAAATATGCATATACAAACAGTACTGACAAAACTTAACATGGCATTTCAATGTGTTCTAAATAAAGTTATGTGTACATGCATTCAATTTGTTTTGAGACTGAAAACTGCTAAAATTGTGTAATTATTTTTCACAAACTATGCCGTATGTATACCATATTTGTTTTCTTATTATAGAGGAGTAAAAGTAATTCTTTGTAACTCTATCTGAGTGACTTTATTAAACAATTGCATGGTCCATTTCATTAAACTTTCTTATTTTATTAACAAGATTAAATTACAGGATAAAATTAAAACCATACCTGTTTGGCATCAAAATTAAATCCATTTCACTTTAGACTTAAATGGTGATGGCGCTAAATGAAATGAAATATGAATTGCAGCAACTGATTCCAGTTTTCTAAGTTCTTAAATATAATAAATAAATAAATATTTCTGACACTCACACAACATTATCTAGCCCAAATTAAGTTTCTTAAAGAACTTGTGTTATGGATACTAGATAACTGATATACTTAAGAAATATATAAACATACATATTGAATAAATACATATTTTTTATTAGAATAAACTTAAATAAACATATAAACATCCATGACTTGACGACTAATATCTGTGTTCATCACACAAATATCCGCCGCCACCGAGATTCGAACCCAGGACCTCTGGTATAGAAGGCAATGTATGTTACCACTACACCAGCCGGTCGTCTAAATTTCTTAAATAACAATAACGCTGAATAGATAGAACTTTGTACAAATTCCAGTAATTAGGCCAAATTAGTCTAAGGATTTACAAAGTTATTGTGCTCGAAGAAGTCGATAAACTCTTAGTTTTTGAAAGCATTTTTAACAGATAATTGTTTTGCATTCAGATCTTATGGAACATATGTAAAGATGGTATGTAACTAATTCAGTTTGTTACTTAAAAAGTTCACAAACTCAAACATTATACTTAGCTGTGGCTAAATATAAATAGAGACGATTTGCCATTTTAGGATCATAAACCAAAGCTTAATTATCGGTTCTGTAAACAACCATTTTTCAATAGAGCGTCAAAGAAAAATAAATGACAACAAAATAAATACAATAAAAAATATTGACAAGTAAAGATTGATCCTTTTGCTAAAAAGTTTCACTCTGAATGAGTATATTTACGCCATTTTTTGGTAGTGTAAACAGAGATGTAAACTTCTCCATAAAGGTTGTATGCTTTCAATGGATGACTCATACACGTTGTTAATTAACTCCACATTGGAAACTACCGTTATGGAACGTATGATCAGCAAAAGAGTCTTGGGGTCTGTAGTTCATTTAAGTCACAAAACATTACTCAATCGCACTTTATTTTCTGTGTTTATAGAAGGAAAATGTGACAAGAGTTTTTTTTAATTTTGGAGTCGACAAATTAAGATTCTGACTGAAAAGTTGATCAAGTTAAGCAAGCTTTTAATTAACTGTTAATGTTAGTACAATAGAAAACAAAAATGCTTTCCTCACATTCACATTTTTTCACTCAGCATTTAAAATCTAATTACTACATAGTAGTTTTTTGAAAGAAATGCCGTCAAAATGATGTCCAGCAAAATAGACGCAACTATATCTGTATATATTATTTTGTTTACAACTTGGTATAAGTTCTTCGCTTTCATAAAGATATTTAGAAAACCTTAGCAGATAAACCTCACATGAGAAAAATGTAGCTGTACTAGCAAGAGGAAGACCAACAGAACAAAGCCATCTACGGCGATATCTTGATATTTCATCAAATACGATACAGTCTTAGAGTCTTAATTGGCAACATCGATACTTGTGAGTTTTAGTTTACTAATAGGCTTTTTGTAGACGTGTGCGCATGTTTTGATGTCAGAAAATATGTTTTTAAACAAGATAAGGAAGGTACAAACAAACTTACTTGTGTGTGTTTTTTTCGATTGCATTCGTAATTACTATTAAGATCTCTACATTCTTTATGTTATGTTTAACACAAAAAATATAGTAATAAAAAATATATCGAAATATTTGAATGAAAATTCGAATGTTCTCACAAACCAAAATGCAACTTATAATCAACGTATTGGAATCACTGATAGAGGTATTTTTATTCTATTCGCATCATGATTGACAGATGTCATATTCACAGACAGCGTTGTCTGTGGGCGGGTAAAACTATATTTTATTTTTGATGTTTCAAATCCTATATTTGAAATCTTTCTCTTGTCGTCCATTAGTTTTTCGCATCATTTTACCTACATGTCAAGATTTGCCCTAACTGCAGTGTTAGTACTTTGCTGTAACTGTTAGCAGTCTAATATGGCAGTGGATGGTAACCTGAACCGGTGTATGTAGTACATCAGGATATCGACGCTTCAGATACAGATTAAATATGCGATTTTATGCTTGTTTTTATTGTAATATTACACTGCAATATTAATAATATTAACGAAAATATTAAAGGCACCAAATTGATACATTTTTCACAATTCTTATTACAAATTTTTATCACTTTAAACGCTACGCTTATTTTATACAATACGACAGTTGTTTATTTGCTATCAAGATAAACACCGTGAGTACCCCTTATTGTACAAAAGGGGTCGGTTTTTGGGAAGTGTCCCACGATCGGCTACGCACGAGTAGTTTTCGTGAAATTGCAGGTGTCAATGGGTGGTCGCTATACATATAATAATATCAGCCAGAGCATTATTGCGTAAGTTCAAATTGGAATACCCAGCATGAGCGTGTCTTAGTAACCCCTAATGGCCCCCATTCTTCTAGCACCCACCCTTCATATTTTTTTTGACGACCACTTTGGCGATGCTGTAAACCAGTCTGCCTCAGTCGCCAGTGGTTGCGGGTTCGATTCCCGCTCGGAACAAGTAAAAACAATGTTCCGTGTCTGGGTGTTTATCTATATATATATTTATATTCTAGGTTTATCTATATATGTATTTTATTTATTTATTATTATTATATAAAATTTTCCGGCAAATATCCCTTTTGTGACGTATGCTATCTTCAACTTAATTGTCACAAAGATATATCCAGCGTTATACTAAAAAGAAATCAATTGTAAGTGGAAACTACAAACATAAATACATCACCCCACCAGTAATCGAAGTGTTCCTATTAGGACTCAAGTGCTAATTTTACAATGTACAGGCAGAACAACGCAGGAACACAGTCAAAGTAAACTAATACCATAAACGGTTTGTTTGGATCAAGGTGCGCCCGCGCAGACAACAAAGGTCATTTGCGTATGTAAACACGAATTGGATTCTTTGTTACATATTTTAAGACTATATTTTGTCTGACACGATGTAGAGTTCTTTGTGAATCTATGGCTCGTTTTTTTTTGTTTTTTTTTTATGTAATAAACATGTGGACGTTTGTCTTTCACGTCACGTGGAAAATGATGCTATATAGTTCTAAGAGTGATACTGAATTTACTGAGTAACGTTAAGTATTTTTATTTTACCTATTGTGCATTAAGAAATTTTATTTGAGCAAGATATTTTTTTTTGTCTTTCCATGAATAAAATAATAGGATTAAATTTTATTTATTCTTGTACTTTCTAGAAAGAAATAAATCACATAAAAAAACAATAGCTGTCAAACTAAAACATCAAAAGAACTTATTGTGTAGACGAAAGCTGAAATGTAGTAAACACCATTACATATTACTTTTACAAAGTAAATATCTAATTGTTGAAAGGTACAAGTATCTACAACAAAACAGTTGCCTAAGGTAGACGCTAAACTTTCTCGCACTTTGATAAACCTTGGATAAGGTTAACAGGCTCGTACAAACACACACATTTTACACAGAGCAATAATTTGTACTACTAGTATAGAGACCCCTTTCATTCATCTTTGATAGCAGACAACAGCCAGCAGGGCTAGCATGCAACCATCGATAAATACTCGAATCAACAAGGTAAATATTATTTTGTTATTTTATTATATTATGTAAGCTAATATGCGCACCATAATAGATAGAGTTACTCGATTTGATACCATGATTAAGACCAAAAAACCAAATATGTCATAATCTTAATAAATTACATACACTAAATACCATATTCTAAGAAAATATCGATATCGTTATCGACGGTAGCATGCTAGCCCCGCAGTCCGCTTGTTAAGCGCAGTGATAATAGCAATGGACAAAAGATCACTTTCAGATATTTACATTGCGAATCTCTTCTGCAGCAGTAGTATAATTTTAGCAATAGATATATTATTGTCACACAAACATGTCATCGAGGCATGCTTACTGAATAGTCGATAAAAAAATAAATATCTAGTTATTAATTTTGGGCCACTTTCGAGTGTATTTCCTCTTTTATTATTAGCTGTGACCCCGGTTTTCCATACCTATTTATGTATTTATATTCTAGGTTCCCCCCTAGTTTGCTACATGGTATCCCATAACACAAGCTATGCTTACTTTGGGGCCATGTAGTTAGTGTGATTGTCTAGGGATATTATTTTATTATTTATTTATTATACCTTGAAAAATATGAATAATAATTATTTTTAACGATCTGACTTTTTTATACCTATACTTTTAGACCTATAGTTAGACCTGTAGTTTTCGAACAAAATTTAAAAACGTTCGGTAGTTTTAACCTGAAGAATTAACAAGTAATTCAAATTCATATTTTTGTCACATAAGCAATATTCACATCAAATAATACCTCTATTCCAAAAGACTTTCTTCTCACGTGCTCTATGTTAGAAGGAGACTTACGAACAGAACTATCTAATTCTAAATGATGTTGCCATTAGCTCGACATAAATCGACATAAAATAACCGAGCCGAGAATTAAGCTTTTATAAAAAAGACATTTAGATAACTTTCGTTAATATCTGTTTATCTATTAATAAAATTACTGACAGGAAGAGAATGGATGCGTTCACATAAATTTACCAACGTTAGATATCTTATTTGATTTAAACTTATAATGGGGATGAATTTATGTTTTTCGTGATAAGGATAATAAACTGTTTATAGATGGAGTTGCCTAATTATTATTATCGGTTATTAAAAGTTTATTTTTAATGGTTTTCTATGACAAAGCAATATTGTTTATTAAAATAATTAATTGTTTATTGTCATATGGTTATGTTTTTATTTGTGTTTTATGGTTGTCTAGAGATTGTATTTCTTTATATTTTTTATGATATGGACGCTTAGTATTATTAAAGTGGTGACACACATAAGTATCTTTTATGTATTTTTATACATACATGAAAATTTTGATTCATTATAAAATCCACTATTGTATTACAGACACTGCTTAAGAACTAGTATTTTATGACATACTATCGCTCAAATTGCATAGAAGAAACTGCAATTTTTGTCACACATTCAAAGTATATTAATACATAACAAAGATTTAAACACAACTCGTAAAAGCTTAACATTCCTTAAACAATGGTTATTTCCAACCTCTTTAGATAACGTTATCTGAACCACAGACTAATCGCCTTTTAAAGATTAGGTGCCTAACTTACACATTCAGTTTAATATAGATCGCACTAGGTATCGCATTAGGTGTGGCACAGACTACACACACACTATTTGTGCAATCGAGTCTGTGGTCAAGCAGTCCAAATGGCGTGAAAAAAGTACTTCATGGATTTTTCACAGACTCAACGCACACGTTTAATGGGCAGTCGGTACTGAAGCGACGTACACGCAATGCAGAGATTTATATTGATAGTTTAAATAGGTACAGAAATGTAAAATGAAATAAAATTTTGTGTACAAAAAACGAAATAGAATTTTGGGTACAGATTACACTGGTTCAATGGTCGAATAGCTTGTTGGTTAAAGACAGGTTACAGGTTTGAAGCCCGATGCATGACCTGTAGATATTTCTCATGTGCCTTTTTATTGTTCCATGTTTAAAACGAATTTAAGTATTCACTACCATCTCTGGTTTCCATAGTATAAGCATTGCTTAGTTTCGGCCCAAATAGCCCTGCGTGAAAATAATTTATGTATGGTAATAAATATCAAAAAAAGATTCAAATTAATAGATTGCAGATGGTTTTGAAACAATTTTAGTATTTTTTCCCTTATCTTTTATTAATCATTTGACATGACCACAGACTTGATATTTTTGTCATCTAACCATCGGTATGCTTGCTTAGTTTGTTTCAAAAAACGTCCTTTCATTCCTACGGCACTGTCCACAGATCTTTATCCAAAGCTTGAGTGATGTTTATTGATAGCTGGCAAGCTCTCACTCGTTCACTAATAGCAACACAATATTGCATAATTTCCTTGTGGTTACAACAACTGTTCCTTATGTTTTTCTCTATAAATGGTATCTAATGGTCCATTATAGCGACGTAAAATAAAATGTCCCTGTTGTAACTTTAAACATTGCCTGTAACAGTGGAATTGAAAAGTAATAAGCTGTTGGCATGAATAAATAAGTATGGATAACTAGAGTTGTATGATTTACTAGCAGCTTTGGATTGACTCGCACAAGTTTTGATCTTTAAGGAATTTCTAGATAAAATATACCCTATTATAACCTTTCTGAAGTGCCAGTATAAGCATAAGTAGCATTTATATTCAATTGGTAGTTTCTTGATACATATTTTCATTGTCATCACCATCACCAACCTGGAGATACCCACTGCTGGACATAGGCCTCCCTCAAAATTCTCCACGTCTCTCGGTATACCTGTCGATTTCATGGTATTAAGAAGGTACGCCATCTACCCCAGAAACCAATTGTTGGAAGTTCTATCGTTGCAAAATGCTTATTAATTGGATTTCATTGATACATAAAGGCAAAAATAAACACTATGTGACAGTGGTTACATACCTACAATCAAATCATATAAAAGCGTCAACACACACATGATATTTGCATAAAGCACACCTACTTTAAATTCATACTTTCTACGCAATAAATCAAACAAATTTAGTTGAAAGCAATAAAATTACATATTCCAACATGCAGTAGCCAATTCCGATTTAAAATTTAAATATGATAGCTGTCAATATGTATATGGTTATTAAGCGGAGGCAACATCGATTAACCTTTTGAAGGTGTGAGGTGTAATTTCTTTATCGAAAGGTCGGGAAATAAGAGTTACTGTCATAGAGAAATGAAATATGTATCTTTTTTTTATTAAATATAGATAGGATGTTTGTGTTCCATGACACCTGATGTTAAGTGAACATGAAGACTAGGGTGGTACACGTCCATCCACGAGAAACCAATTCACTCGACGCTTAAAAGTACTAGGACTATACTGGTTAGGGAAGATAGACGCAGGCAGTTCATTCCAAACCTTGGCGACCCGTATCAAAAAGGAACTGTCAAAGCGCTTAGTTCGACTTTTCGGAATATCTACCACATACGGATGGAAGTTCTGTCTGCGTCTAGTAGTCCGATGGTAAAAGGGTGAGGGTTCAATTTGTTCAAACAATTTGTTTGTTGTAAGGTCGACGTTGTTAATTAGTTCACGGGCTCTTTGTATGAAACGACATTTTTTTTTTCATTTTTGTAGCTAGCTAGACGGCTTTTTTGTGTCTAGCTAGCTCGGACACTATCTAGGACTTCTTTGCCAGAGGTCTTAGGTACGAATCCTACAATGGTTGTTGTTATGTTTATTTATAGATTATCTTGGCTAATGTAGCAGTGAACATATATTGCCTTCCATGGCGGAGGTACTGGGTTCACATCTCGGTAGGAGCTGATACTATTTTATGGATGGGTTTTAATTGTGAATATTAAAACAGTTTTGATGTCGTACTTGACTAGAATTTTGAGAGCTATTTTGGAAAGAAGTTAATTTACTTTTTTCTTAAAGGGCGCTGATATTGGCGCCATTTTGGAACCAATTTTAAATTAAGTGTGTTGTTTATTGAGGTAAAAACTCAATCCCTTTCTATTGTATAAAACAAGAGCAAATTTTTGCAGTAGGTATATGAGGTCAATAATTTAGATAAATGTACTTTTTTGTGTTAATGAAACAATAGAAATTAAGGTGTTTTTAATACTTGTTGAAAATCTCATTTTCTCTATATGTGATTAACTCTTGGAATAGAAAAAGATTAATAATAGAAAATTAAGTATTGGAGTGAGTGACAGTTTGACTGAAGCAGTACCTATACACAATATTTGTCACATCTGCGATAATACTAAAAAGAATCAGAGTATTTTAAAAATACTTTACCCTACTTTTTTAAAACTGGGTTTTTATTTTGATGTCTTACCATTTAATTCATGTCAATTTTCAATATCAACGGCGCTTTTGAATTGACTTAAAGACTTGCAAAAATATGTAAATAAAGACGCAAAATGAGATCATTAGCCGTTAAAATTTCAAATTGAATGGTATAAAATACTTTCGCCCATGTCGAGAGAAAGGAGGTATCCAATTACTAGAATCCAACGGGCGTGCATTTCTATAGTGCAAAGTAATTTATTATTGATTTTCAAGTTAATATTTTATGTTAGCAACGAATAAATTTTAATGTTAAGCCTTTATATCAATTCCACAGTTTATAATAATATGAGGTGAATAATATACCATCTATTGGTTAAGCATTTGATTTACTTATTCATGTTAAAGTCAGTGCTTAACTTAAGTTCTTTTAACATGGTTTATGGAGCCATTGTAAGGATAACTTTAGTGTTAATACTTGAGACTATTAAGCTATTTTATTGCGCACTATTTCTGAGCTTAAATGTAATCAGCTATCAGTAATATTCGTAATAAAATTATGTGTATAACAGTACTTTTGTAGAAAATTACTTAGAAAATTTGAATACTGACCCGGATACGTTTAAAAAGCTAGCTTATTTTCATATATATATTATTATTATTATATTAATATATTGATGACGTTAAAATGAACTATAAAAACAAAGCAACTGGTGGTAACTAATTTATAAAGGGTGCTCATCTGCGTAGATACTACCATCCTGTTTATATGCATAGCTGTACAGTTTGGCTTTATCGAGATGGAAGGGCAGGATAGGCAGCGGTAAGTAGGTGGCACTGGGACTCCACTAATCGCCCAGGCTTGGAAACACCAAGGGCAATGGCTAGCAGTAATAACTTAATATCAGGTTACTCAGGTGCTCATTTAGTCTCTAAAATTATATTCAACTTCTCGCTATAACTCTCAGTTGCTTCGAAGCCAATACTCAGAGGAACACACTGTTTAAACGACTTTTAACTCGAAATAAACGAATATGAAAATTTGAAGCCACATAATAGGCTTTTAAAAACTCTACACAAAGCCAAATGTAACTTAAAACATCAGGTAATACAGCCAGACTTTCCACGCAGATTAGCAAGGACAATACGTACATGCGCATGGGCATGCGTGCAAACAGGATCTATCAAAAGATAGATCTACACGATAACTGTCATGGCGGCTACATGGCATGGTGTTTATGAATATGGATGGTGGATGTGACCCATTTTTTTGTAAAAAGGATGTGTGCGGAATTTATAATTGGACTCAAAAGGAAGTGTCTATTGTATGATAAAAAATGGCAGTGTAGTTGGTATGGTAGATTTGTGAGAGGCGTTTTTAATCCTTAATTTATTATATTTTACTATTAAATGATATGCTCAAAAAAAACACATAAGTATTGATTATTATTCTGTTAAGAAATATTGTACTCACGGCTAAAACTTTGCGACAAGTTGATTCCAACCAAAAAGCATTAGTCAACATTATTTAAAAGCAAATTGTATTTAAATTTTTTTTTGAATCCTTTTTATTAATCTACGCATTTATCATAAACTACTTGTGTACAAGTTGTTTTCAAGTCCAAATCACAAAGTTAGTAGTCAATTTCATTTCTTTATCCAAACAAATGCTGTAATGGACCACGAAATATAGGAGAGTCTTTATTCAATCCATAGTTCAATAATTCATCAGTCTGTTTGATTGCTTTATACCAGATCTATTCATTCACGTCCTATACATTTCTTCATTCAAATGTAATAAAATAACACTTCACATATAACTAGAAGCTAAATAACATAACCACAATAACTTAAGAAAGTTTGCAATCTAATATCAAAATAATAATGTGCAACTTAAGCTTAATTAGAAATAAGCGCTATTTCTAAAGCTATAATAAGCATGAGCTATGAGTCTTAGAACCTCTTACTTAATGAAACATTAAGTGAAAGTTCTATAAACTTAATATAATTTATGACAATTATCTTCTTGATGATGTAAGTGACTGGACAATTTTATTAACACTTAGTAATTATTCTCGCAGACGGTTGTTTGTTACAGCTTCTAAAAAAAACAGACCAGCTGTGTTGTCTTTGACAGTGACAGGAGTCAGTAGGTCATTTTAATGGCGATGCCACCACAGATCAGAAAGTATTATGTACAAGTACAGATAGGACACATCAATATTATAGGGAGTTTAGAATGCAAGCTTTTTTGCCGCTTGGCGGCGCTTATGTGCTTGAGGTTTTTTGGGTGGAGTATGCACTATAGTGGTATTTTTATTATTATTGTTGAAAAATATTGTTTTTCATATGTGAAAGAAAGTGGGCTAATTTTACAGTACAACGGCAACGAACTAACGAACCACAAACTAAAATAATTAAAAACCAACATTTGTTGGCATGTTTGATAGTTATAAAGTTATTCGTCGAAATATGTGAATCATGAAGTCTATCAAGCTTCACAACAATTCAGTCACATAAATGATAAACTTAAGTTCACTTGACGCTACTTCTGAGTTTGCAGGTAATTATATAAAAACAGCAGATATGTGCAGTTTACAACAGATATATTCATAGGACTTTCACAAGCTGGCAGCGTATTTTGATCAAATGGCGAATGATTGTCTATCACTCGCTCAATTCTCTCATATTAAGTTGTTATTGCCAGTAATAAGTGGCGCCACCAAAGGTTAAAATGGTGCTATGGCCAAACTCTTGAAATTGAATAAAATGCTTTGATTGTCAATGCCGTGGATGCCACTATATTGAAATTGACGACCGGCTGGTGTAGTGGTAAGAACATGCCTTCTATGCCAGAGGTCCCGGTTGGATATTTGTGCGATGAACACAATATATGTATATGGCGCAAAGTTATGGGTATTGTATATAAGTTTATAACTGATATTTATATTATAAATAAATAAAATCCCCAGACAATCACACCAACTACATGGCCCCAAAATAAGCAGAGCTTGTGTTGTGGGATACCATGTAGCGAACTAGTGGGGATCCTAGAAATAAATACATAAATAAATAAACATCATAAATAAACAATATTTATGTTTATTTCTTAAGTTTATATATCTGTTAGGTATCCAAAGGTATGTCTGGATTTAAGCAATTGGTGATCCCTAGTCTCTGCCTGCCCTAAAGGGAGACAGGCATGAGGTTATGTTGTAAGTATCTACAAGTTCCTTAAGAAAAATAATTTGGGCTATAATGTGGTGTGAATATTAGAAATATTTAATGCTTGCTGAATATCTAGACAGCTTTATTCGTGTAATAATTTCAATTAACTGTTAAATGTATTTTCAAGCAATTGAAAATGTCATATCTAAATGTCATCTGAATGCAACTTGTTGGAAATGTAAATTGGTTTTAAGGTGTCACGTCGTAGAAATCGAAGTTTATTAGGCTAAACAGTTGATTTTTATTTCAATAATGTACTAATAAGATAATCACAAAGCTGAAATCTTTCTTGTTAATAGTTTTTTTATAAAGTAAGGATGGCACGTTTGTCTTCCATAACACCTGATGTTAAGTGAACATGAAGACTTAATTCGTACACGTCCATCCAAGAGAAACCTTTTTACTCGACGCTTAAGTACCAGGACTGGTCAGGAAAAATTGACGCGGACAGTTCATTCCAAATCTTGGCGACCCGTGTCAAAAAGGAACTGACAAAAGGGCTTCGTTCGAATTTTGGAATACCCGCCACTCTCCGTCCTTTGCTGAAAAACGTATGTAATGTTATATTGTGTAGTTTTTCAGTTAGTCACTTTGTTTTATATACAACATGTAACGATTTTGCGGCCGTTAACTTGTTATTTTTTTCATCTAAAACACGAAAAAACTTTAATGAATTAGTTGCACCACTTGATCAAAATCAGAATACAATCGGGATATTCCACTTATAGTTTTTTTTTTTCGTAATCAAGATTCCCTTTTCGGCCCAGGCGAGCTAGTTCGATCGTTTTTTTTATGATCAAAACGAGTTTGTTTGGAATTGGTTTTCTAAAATCAATATAGCCTTGATTTACGGATTATAGCTTCTTTTAACGCGCTAACAAATTGTACTGTCGCTGTGATAGTTTTAATAAAATACACGGTATCAAATTATTTTATTCTTTTAGAAAATAACTTTTCTTTCGTTTTAGAATCAGAACTTAAAACGACTAAGCCACTTTTAAGTCCGTGAAGGTTGTTCTTAATAATTTAAGAACTTAGATCCTTTCTATCATGTCGCTAGTCACAAACAAATTAAATAAAAGTAGTAACAGCTCCCTGAAAATTTTGACATCCACCAATCAGCACTGAGCAAGCCTGGATTATGGCCTAAACTTCCACGTCTTCCAGGGGAGGTGCTCATAGTCCTACAGTGGGCACAGACAGACAGACAGAGTGTAATGAGCCCACTGTAGGACTATCAGAATAACATTATAAACTTTTAGGACTGACTGTATTTTAACATGAGTGGGTATACTTACCCATGGATAAGGAAATTTTAATTAACTGTAGCCCCGTTAGAATGTAACGTATGCATATATTAAAATTAACTATACCCTGTGGTGATACACATTAAAAAGCTACAAATAGTATTAAAATATCTGAGACTTTTTACTTACTTGGAACATAATAATTCCTACTAAAATACGCTTTAAATCGCGTTTTACCCGTGACGATACATAACGTACTTTATGATAAAATGCATTATAAAATCCAATAAATACTTAAGACAATTAGTAAAACTAACGCTTGGCTTGCCAACTTCATACATATTTTTAAAGAACATCGTCATCAGCCGAGAAACGCCCACAGCTGGACAAGGATCTCCTCCAGGGTTCTCCACGTCACTCGGTCCTGATCTGCCCACATCCCAAACATATCTTACAACAATCGCATATAAAACGTACTGATGAATGAATTTATTACTATTGTAGGCGTGTAGTTTTAAGCGGTCGGCGCGTGCGCAACTATTAGTTCGTAAATGCAAATTTTTACAATCAACACGTCCAATTCGATGAATGAAGTGACGTCACAGTATTTCTCAACTTGGCAGCTGCCATTTAAGGCCCAGCTTGTTGGTAATATGGCAATGTGTGGTAATAGTGTACGTAATACGAACACATTATGCCGTTTTGCACATTATGCCATTTTGCACATTGCGCCGCCTGTGATTGGGCCTATTTGTAAGCTTTTAAATAACTTTTGTGGGCTGTATAAGTGAATTCATTCATGAATTTTATTTGAAATTGGAATTTTAGGTGCTAATGAGTTTTATGAGCGTTTTTTTTATTTAGAAAGGCAGCTTGAATGTTTTTATAAATTTACTTCTCTTTTCTATGTTTACTACTGATTGTATTTATGTTAAAGTAAATTTTTAATCGCAGAATATCTCGGTTTAACATTGACTTATTTTTCTTTTTCCAATTGACTGTTTCACCCACGGTTTAAATAAGACATACCTAGTAATACGTCGAGATGTTGTACATTTTCAAAACCTTCTACTAAAGTCGTGACCTCAAACAAGAAATCAATCCAATATTGACAACGCTTAGAACCATAGATAACAAATACTCCATTTATATTTTTTTAACGTTTTATATTCCATTTTAAATTTCGAACTCTTAAATTGCATCCCGTCTTCACAGCTACTGAACCAAAAAACCCTAATTACCAGCGGTACACCTGTAAAACATAATGCATTTTAAATTATTCATCGTATTGAAAGTCGGCTACTTGTGAAATATGAGATGAGACCACTTTCAATTTTTGGTAAAATTGCATAATGTGCGTTCAAAAAAGTGGATTAACCATCTTTGTTTTAACTCCATGGGAATTTGTTAATTTTGAACCTTATACGTTTGAAATAGGGGCCAAAACCAATCAATTTAGGAACTATACTATGTCAAAGTAAGGGTTAACAGTGACAAGCAGTGTTTACACTACACTCTGGCAATACAAATATTAGAAAATTGTACAATATTGTATCCCCTATATCTCCAGTTTTCCGTTGTTCCACTATTTACGGAACACCCTGTATATGTATTTACATTCTAGATTCCCTCCTAGTTTGCTACATGGTAACTCATAACACAAGCTATGCTTACTTTGAGGCCATATAGTTGGTGTGATGGTCTGCGTTTTTTTTTTATTTATATACGACCTTAAATTTTTATGTTTACGCTCTCTTGTGACAAATTTTGGGACTTGAAACTCAAAAGTTGCTGATTTTTCTGAATCTTAAGTTTGACATTGGAATGAGTATTCAAATAAGATGTTGCAATATTGAATTTATCCTTTTATGTACCAAAAAAACACCAAAACCTCGAAAATAGGTCGGCAAAATAACGAACCTGAATTTATTAAAATTACGGAAACAATATCAGAGCCAGTTTTTTCGATATGTTCGATTTATGATTATTAATTTCACTGAGCTTCGAGCCTTGGCACAAATGGCGCTAAGCCAAACCAGATTTTTACAAAAAGACAACTCGACTCAAGATGTTGTATACAAAGTTCGTATAGAGCCACTACTGAGAAAAGTCAACAGCACAGCAGGTATCCATTATCAGCCGTGTCTAGAGATAACGTCTTATTAACCTTAACCGATGGGTTAGGTGTCGGATTGGCTGGGAACAGACGGTCCTGTGTAGTTAAATTCAACAAGGCGTTTTTGATCAGCGCTACCTACCGTCACATTGTAAAACTATTTTTTTTAGTATTGTCATAACAACGATTCATTTATTGGCATATAATTCTATGACTTTTGATTTAGTTCTATATTTTAGCAAAATGTTTTGTTCACTCTCTGGTAAAAACGTGCTCCTTTTATTCTCATTTTATGCTATTTCAACCCTAGGACTGCATACCGGTATGAATTTCTGTACCTACATTTTTTTTCGGTATGACGTCATACCGTTAAATTAGGTGTATGTATTCATACTTGTGTACCTTTTTTATTACTGTAGCATAACTGTTTTTTTTTTCAGTTAACTGAAATTTTCCGGTTTTAAAATTAATATTGATATTAAAATTCTATTTTTAAATAACTGTATAATAGGTAAAAAGCGTAGGTACATATGCTGACCTATACATTTCAGTACAAAAATTAAATAGGTTAAAATATTTCTGTACTAAAAACATCTACAGAAATTAATCCGGTATACATTATTTGGGTACTGATTTAATTAATTTAGATTTTCAATATCTTGTACAGTTATTGTGTTTGATGAAGCAGTACAATAATAAGGGTACTGCAATTTTACTAGTACTATTTAAAAAAAATATACCGATATGCTGTCCTTGTCTCAAACATTTAAAATCGGGCTATTGTATGAAACAGTAGATGTAACAATAGAATGTAAAGCAAGATAGACTACTAAGGTGTAATGCCAATAAAAATCGTGCAGACAAAATAATGTCATGAATAACACAAGTTTTGACCAAAACCCCCTTTTTTAATGATGCAATTTATAATTCGTAGAACGATATGAACACAAAGTACCTATACTTCGAATCTCAGATAGCAAGTAATGAGATTGAACTAGATCTTTAGTTAGATCTATCTTACGATGACGATGAGATCATCCAAGTACATAGTTACATCGAATTACAACCTTATTATCGTAGGTATTCTCTGCGTAGGTTGTTTTGGCCCTTTAATCTAAATAGACAGAGAGAGATTGTAATTGATTTTAGACTCTATGGGTCACTAAACTTATGACAATTTCAGTAAAGTCTGAAGATTTTTGTCACGGGTCATGGCATTGTTATATATAAGTAGGTATTTGTTTGAGTTAGCTATGAGCTAGGTATTTATTTAAATATATACCTATATATACCTATATTTATAGGGTGCTAATTAAACAGTCTTCTTTTAAATAGCATTATTTCCCTCTAAAAATCTAAGTTGCCTTCTAAATTACTCTGTCAGCCACAATCCGTGCCACAAACCACGTCGGGGTTATTATAAAACCGTACCGACTACGTTTTCTTGTGGCATAATATTTTTTATCGCAATGTTAATGAATATATTACTTAGTATAAATTAATATGGTAAAATTATAGTATAAATTGCTTCAAGACCCTTTTTTCGCAATTAGAAGTTATTGTCTCGTTGCTATGTTATGAAAAAAGAAGCTTGATCATATGACCAAAAAAAAAAAATCCGTAGCTGAACTTATTATTTCTCGTATTTATACAAAGATTTTTGGTGGCAATATCTTCATCAGGTTTTTGGATTTTTTTTCAAATAATAAATATAGACTTAAGGACTATACTGTCCATGCCGTAATGAAATATTTCAAAATAACTTTCTGTATTTTCTTTAAAACTATCTTTGTAGAGGTCATTTTTAAGGTATTAGATGCATGATTTTCGTTTCTTAAACTTAATTAAAAAAACTCAAAGTCAATTTAACATTTATATGCCAAATACAATTACTTACGTATAATTTGAAAACAGGTCGTGGAACTAAAAATATTCAAAAAACGAATAACTTCTGCTCAAGGATTTACAAATCCCCTGGCAATCCTGGCGTGTATAAAATTACATGGACAGGGTTTGGTGGTCCGCCGCGGGCTGCACCGCGATCGGATACAGATTTGCTTGTAGATACTTTGGATTTTTTTGTTTCGAAAGATTTAAGACCATACTTTGTTATACTTACATAAAAAATATGTAGACCATGGTAAAAATATGTAGCCAAGTACGAAGTTCTTGCTTACTTACGAGTACATTGCTGAACAACTTTGATGTGTTTTTGGATAGAAAGGTAAAATAGTCACTTTGAAAGTAAATATTGATGATTAATTAACGCCAACCTTATGCTTGTATGCCCGTTAAAATAACAATAACGTCGCAAGTTTTTAATATACTCAATGATTACAATCATGGGTCATTTTGATACGAAATATATCTTAATGAAACCCAAAAAATAAATTCGTTTTCAACAAATCTTCAAACCTTGAATTTCTCTTAATCACATTCACGAACTCATCATAACAAAACAAAGTTGTAAAAAACGAACCAGACATTTCACAAAAAACATTAATTTTCACACGTGATGCAGCATACACACCTTGCGGCCACAGTATATTTATGTTCAGTTAGTTTTGTTGTAAGTTGTGAATAAGACAAGTATTGAAGTTTGAAATTGTAATTAACAAATCAAAGCCTGTAAAAGCAGTTGCCTAATCTATACATATAATAAAATGGTAGGAAAGTCAAAACTGTACATTGAATATTTTTTTAAAAGAATACTTGGGGTATGATCTACAATCGAAACAGAAGCAAAAAATATAGTTTTTAGAATTTTTGTCTGTTTGTCTGTTTGTCTGTTTGTCTTTCCGGGATAAACTCAAAAAGTACTGCATGGATTTACTTCAAATTTGGCATGAAGATAGTTAAGAAGTCGGGTCAACATATACGCTACATATTATCACGCTAGCAGTGTTATAATCGTAGGTGCGTTTGGTGCTGTATAGCGTTCACGCAGACGACGTCGCGGGCAGCAGCTAGTAAACTATAAAATGGAAAAATCTGAATATTGCAAAAAAAATATACTTTCAAAGCTTTTGATATAAGATAATTTAAGAATCGTAAATCAGTATTAACGCCAGTTTTTTCTTGATGAGAGGCATTTTAACTACCTACTTTGCAACCATAACACTGAATTGCAATTAAAATTTGAAAACTCTCCAGCTTTTCGTAATTTTACTAGCAGCACTGCACTTTCTTTCACTAATCGTTCATTCCCTTATTTAGCTTTCAATAAAACACCCTTTAGTGAGCGATAGGAATAAAGATCTCACCAAATGTTGAAACTTATCTGTTAGAAAATAGATAAGTTTCAAAAAAGAACCAATCAATTTATCAAATACGCCATTCTTGATTAAGGGTTAATTATCTTATCTTACTAATATTATAAATGTGAAAGTTCGGATGAATGTATGGATGAATTTATGGTTGTTTGATCCTCAATCATGGCAAAACGGCTCAACGGATTTGGATGATATTTGACGTTGTGATAGTCTACAGTCTGGACTAGCAAATATAACCCTGATATTCCCGCGGGATTAGAAATGACGCGGGTAAAACCGAGAAAAACAGCTAGTACTTTATGTTTCAACTTAACTTTTCGGTGCCTTATAGTCACCATAGTCACTCGTAACTGGATCAACCCACGCCCACGATCAACCTACTGTTACCTCTACTCTGCCTACAAAACTCCGTTTTCTGCGCGTGAGTGCAGACTGGATGTAGAGCGGTCATTTTATTTGACCTGCAACCTAGTTTGGATACTCGGATGGATTACTTTATGCACGAAATGTATAGTTTGAGTGTAATGATCTCAATGCCATGGTTTAGACAGGCAGAGACGATATAATCGTCAGCCATCTTCAAATCGTAACTCCTAAAGGTACATTACTCGTGCCTTGTCAGACTATTTTATGATTTATATCTAGTAAAGATTATTACGTTATTTTGTGTTTTCTCAGCTTTTAAAGTCGCGAAAAATCTGAACCCGTGGGAATATGTGAAACTTCAAACGTCATAGACAAAACACAAAGGCATTTTAATAGTTAAAGATCTTATGTTACTTACCTACCTTAATTTCAACTTAATACGTAAATACTTTTGAACATTACAATAAAAGCGTAATATGATAAGTTAGCTCTAAACTGACTTTAAATGAAAAAAAAAATTGATTTGATTTTCGAAGTATTCCGATTTCACTAGTATTAGTAGCAGTTGCATAAATCGGACGCACACAGAAAGAACAATAGAAATTTAAACCTGGTATTCCTGCCTGGTAACCTGCTCTATATTTATCTAAAATATTATAATATGCTATTAGCAAAGGCAACACTAAGATCGACCTACAAAGTATAGTGCATTTTTAGTGACTCAGAACTCGACTACCTCAAGATCGTGAGTCACGTGAAAAATAATCATCTTGACTGTGTAATAAATTGTTATACCTACACAGTCAAGCTTTTTTTATTAAACAAATGAATAACGCCCACTTTCATGGCCTCTTGATTTTGTTTTACAAGCAACAAAATCACGCAAACGTGCTTAATACATCGCTGCGGTTACGGTTACCAAAGCATTATTCTGGACGAATCCAGACAGTAATCGATTCCTGTAGAGTTTCTTGCTCGCCCTCTTCATTTACTTCCCGAAGCAAGCTTGTTTCAAACCGAATTACCTATGGTCATAGCCCATACCGCATTGGGTATAATTAAGCTAAGCAATTGTACGAAGAATTAGTCTTAGACTAATGCGTTGCATATGCGCAATGCCATCAAGCTTTCTGAAGTTAAAATTTTATGAGGGCTAGGATTGCCAGCTTTTTTTCTAGAAATAAAGTATGTTTGAGTGTGAAAAGAATATCAAACAGTATTTTGGAAAAATAAACAGTATTCAATTTATTTTATGTTTTAAACATATATTTTGAGAGCTTTCGCACAAATTAATTTGGAAACTGAAAACAGTATTTTGTATACTTTATTTTTGTTGATCAGTAAAAAGTATAATGAGTTAAAAACAGTATAATATATGACTACCGGCATCTTCAGGGTGCAACGACCACCCTGATACTTCTTGTTGAAGCGAAACACGTGTCGGTGGTAGCTTGTGGTGTGGGTTACAGTTTTCCAAGTGTGTGTTCATTGCATTTCTTGCTTCTTGTTTGAGGGAGGGAGGGCGGTGAACTAACGCACGAAAATCCTGCATCACTAGTGCAAGTACAAGAAGTTAGCAAGGTAACTTTGTTAAAGTAGTGGTCATGGATTTCCGCAAAGTAACGCCTGATTCAATCAATTATAGTTTAATAGGTACTGTTTTTAACAATATGGTTGGCATCTCTAATGAAGGCACTTTCGTTATGAAAAATGGTTTAAGTCCTATATGTTGGTGACGTCGTCATGGCGGGCTTAGCAGCTCCTGTCGAAACGATACAGATGGTTAAGCAACCAGGAAGGATAGATGGCCACTGAACATTTATTTGTTTCTTATGAAGGAGCACTGATATATATGAAAGCTGTTTTGCATTTCTCCCTCTTCTACGTTACGGCGTCGCTATACTATTGGACGTGTCCACCATATTTTACTACACAAAAAATTCTAATTGCCTAAATAATATATATATATTTTTAACCTAATCAATGACCTTTATGAAACATTTTTGTTGTGCCCATGTAGTAATCTACCAATGTTTCTCACCGTGCGATAACTTCTTCAAGACGTGCGCTCTTCACGATACAATACGAACAACATAATTACTCTAACATTAAACAAAATGTAAGAAAAGGGCATAAAATTGAATTGTTATGTAAAACTGTTCAAAACAAAAGACAACTTATGCGGTAAATATCAATAAACTATGCTGGTGGCCAGTATTGGTGGGAGAGAGGGAAATGACCAATAATGTCAAATGTATTCATCCAAGTGTAATTACCTGACTTCGAAGAATCCTATTATAAATGTGAAAGTTGGAGGATGTTTATTATTATCATTACCCAAAGTAACCCAAGAACTTTGCAGCTTTAAACTAAGCTTTTATAAGCTGATAAATTCCGTTCGGAAACTGGGCCGTTTAGGACTTATAACTAGGGCTTCTCAAACGGGTGCAGTAATAATAATAATAATAAAAAAATTTACACTCACACAACATTATCTAGCCCAAATTAAGTTTCTTAAAGAACTTGTGTTATGGATACTAGATAACTGATATACTTAAGAAATATATAAAAATACATATTGAATAAATACATATATTTTATTAGAATAAACTTAAATAAACATTATAAACATCCATGACGTGACGACTTATATTTGTGTTCATCACACAAATATCCGCCGCCGCCGAGATTCGAACCCAGGACCTCTGGCATAGAAGGCAATGTATGTTACCGCTACACCAGCCGGTCGTCAAAAGCGTATGTTACCGCTACACCAGCAGTCGACACACCAAAGAGATCTATTTCATGAATAGACCTCTTTGGTTTGGGCGATGGGGTGAATTTATCTGTCGCTATTTAACACTCATTATATGTCAGTGAGTGTGGGGTGGATGCCCGTTTAATTCGGACTTTCCTGGATATATTTATCTATCTAATCTATCTAATATATAAAATTCTCGTGTCACAGTTTTCGTTGCCATACTCCTCCGAAACGGCTTGACCGATTTTGATGAATTTTTTTGTGCTTATCCGGTATCTATGAGAATCGGCCAACATCTATTATTATTATTTTTTTTTTATTGCAAAACAACGTTTGCCGGGTCAGCTAGTACTAATATATAAAGCTGAAGAGTTGCGTTTTTGTTTGTTCGAACGCGCTAATCTCAGAAACTACAAGTGGGATTTGAAAAATTCTTTTTGCATTTATCCCAAAATACCCGAATCAAAAGTTACGCGGGTAAAACCGCGCCCAGTGTCTAGTTAGATAATAAGTTCGAGTGATAGTCATTTTATGCAGCATACAGTTAAAGCTTTTTGTACAAGGACGAATTTGTTTTACCAAAATATAGTCGATCGGACTTACCGACTTACTTAAAGGAAAAAGATGGTGCTCCATACATTCCTGGGCCAGGCCAAAAATTCCTGTTAACAACATGAAATTGTGTTTTTTTGTAAGAAGTATACAACAATATTCAGCAGAGAAACTTTAAAGATATTTGTACATCTGTAACCTGAGATTTTCTCAGTAGTAGTTCTAAGTAGTTAATCAGTCCGTTAATAAGGGTTTTTGCATTTTGCTTATTTTACAAGATTTTTTATTATTAGAGGCATGGTTATTATATGTATATTAGGTAGATACATATCTATATTATATTTTATGTATTTACCTATAAATGATATATGTGGCCTTATTTTTGAATACTTACACATCACTACCAGTGTATCTGAAATATATTAAGCAAAATAACAGGTTATGAACAAGTTGATTAATGTCTAAATAAAACAATGACATAAATATTTTAAAATTCTTTATTCATCTTCAATTATTATTAATGTGCTATCCATTGACTGATAATAATAAATAATTGATTAATATTTGTCGGAGAGATTACTTACTGTTTCAGTCATGCGCCATTGACGAATCACTTGTAACGTTTCTGCATTTAAAGTTCGTCTACGTACGGTTCCTAAGCGACCAAACGCAATGCCACAGTTAGCACAGAGATCCATATCGTAATGCAAAATCGGGTACCAATGAAGAAAGCCAAAACTCGTCGTGTATAGCGGGTTTTCGTAATCCGGTAGGCAAGCAGAAATTGTCAAGTGAAACGAAATCGTAATCAGTCCGTAAAACAAGCGTAAGTCGTAGTAAAAAGAAAAACCAAAAAAAGAACTCAAGCGCATGAAAGAAATCCAAACAACCGAGTGACGGACGAAATGAAATGGCGGCGGCGGGCACGAGTGAATGAGTGAATGATAATCTCATTTATAGGGATATCATTCGTTGTTTACGGTCGCGAAATGACTGAGTGTAAAGAATATTGCCAACGTTATAACTGAATTCCGCACTCAAAAATCGCAATAAGGTTACATATTTTGACTTATTTGCTAATTACTTCATTGCCAGCCGTGGAATTTTTGTAGGTTTTTTTATATAAGATAAGCTAAATATAAGTTATTATTTGACACCAACTTCAACCTGTTAACCCTTCGGCCCGCGACTTTCTTTTTCCTTTATTATTTTGATATCTGCCGTAAAGCTTGGTAGCCTTAAAAAATGATACCTGATAACAATGTTAGCGCATGCGAAAGCAGTTCTTTCTTTTACTTTTTACACTTACATGCAATTTTGCTTTTACTACACGTACTAAATATTTAAACTACAATAAAGTAACTTATTTATTTTAAGCTCAGCCTTGAAGAGAGTAAGTGGGTGTAACATATTAACACTCGTGCGCTTTTATGCTTTACACAAAGTATAACTTAAGGGATACATGCTTTCTTATTCTGTTGCTTGTTGTAAGAAGCCTTAAAAGGTGAAAATAATCACTGTCTTAATCAAATCACGTTTGATTTTGTGATTTCATCTCATTTCGTAAAATAAAATGTTTATTTCAGTTTTTTGATTACTTTTTTTAATTTTCTTTGACTGTTGGAGTTAAATAGGATACAAGTTCCTTGAAGACATATTCTCAATTTTATTGATATTTACTGCCTTACTTGGATTGAAAACTTAATTATAAAGGTTTCAATAAATGAAACAAAACACTTTTTTTTTCAATTCGTCTGTATGTTTTTTTTTGTGTCTTTGTTACACGATATTTCAAACAATTATGAATTGATTTTGAAAATTGTTGTTTCATTTGACAGAATATACTTCAGAGTTGGTCCCATATAAGTTTCATCGAAATCGTTTTAGAAGTTCATGGTTAAGTTTATTTTTTTGAAAAAAATATATATGAATTCGGAAAATATTTACATTACCTGCCTACATACCATTGTTTTTTATATAGGGTGACTGGTGATAAATTTTAAATACTGAAGTACGGTTAAATTTACTCAGTAATTAGTTTATATTTATGTTTTATCTTATTTTTTTCTCTTCATTTATGATCTCAAATTATCACGTCCTCGAATTTCGAAAATGACCCACCAGTCATCCTGTATATTTTCCATGTGTTTTTTTTTAATACAATGCTATAAACTATTATTATTATTTTGATATCGGGTATTGTCTAACGAGTTATTGTATTCACTTTAACTTCAATCTATAAATAATAAATACTTGCAAAATTACATTGAAAGCTTTGCAGAATTTATAGGAATTTACTTAAATATTCAAAACGAGCTTTTAGAGTGGAAGAGGTAAATGACCGAAATATAGAGATACGCTAATAAATACAAAAAAACATGCTATATACATATATACATTCCGTTTTAAAAATTCATAGAAATATTTATGACCTTGAAAGTTGGAAAACATGCAATCAAAGAAAATCAAAACATTGTCAAAATTAACTAGTTTGACAAGTTTTTGAATAATGCTATCTAATTCTTAATTTATATTCACGGAAGTTGAATTAAATCAATGACTTTAAATATTGATCAGCTATATATCTCCATATCAGATAGCTTCTGTTGATAAGAAACTAAATAATTCAATATTTAATTAGAATATTTATTAACATAAACTGCGAAATACGATATCCTAAGAATTATGTGTATTTTATAAGCATGTTTATTAATAAACTGCGTTTAATGAGGCAGAGGCATTAAAATAAAATATTATGTAGTTTTAAACAAAGTATTAATATAAACAGCATTTGAAACTATTTTTCTCTTCTGGATTGGACGCTGAATAAATTTTGTGTTTCGTACCTTAGTTTTAAATTTTAATATAAGAATTTTCTATTCTCTTTGTGTATTTTCAGGTAAAAAAGTTTAAGTTCAAAATCTTGTAGTAGGTATAAGTTTTTTTCACTGATATAAAATTCGGGCGAGATGACTACTATAAAATATTTGAAGGGACAATTCGTCCGCGAACAAATGGCATTCGGACGAATTGCCTATAAAAAATAATATATTTTTTAAATTGGACAATCCGTCCGATTCAGACGAGTAAAATTCAGGCGAATCGTCCACTAACTCGAAAAACGTGGACTTGGTATTTAATAAAAAAAATATTATTAATTAATTGACTAGACAATCTTACATTTTAGTTCAAACCCTAAAACTCAAAAAAATCAATCGTTTAAATAGAACTAAACTTTACTAAGTAGATTTACGATTCTTCTAATTTTCAGCAAATAAATTGACAATATTTAACCATACAAGGTTTTGTTAACATGTATCATTCAATATTTTTTATGTAACCTACTACCTACTTATAAATAAAAACCAACGAATGCAGACCATTAAAAAACCGACATCACATCAAAATTTTGGCTGAGTTGAGAATGTCATCAACGTAAACCTTCCCCGAAATCATACATATTTTTTCAAAAGTTTGAAATTTTCAATGAAGTACTCTACCGATTTCGATGAAATTTAAATGGGACCGACTATGAAGTATCCTCATCCTCTATCATACATATGAAACAATAATTTTCAATATCAATTCATAATTGTCCGAAATATCGTGTAGCAAAGAACCAAAAAAAAAAAAATATACAGACAAACTGAGAACCTCCTTCTTTTTTGGAAATCGCTTGAAAATAAAAATAAAATCGATCAATTTCAGACGTTAGTCGATATTTTGTTAATTAAATTACGAAAACCTTATAACACTGCTTTAAACCTCCTTAAGCCTTAAACCCTTATTTGCGAGCTCCTGAATATTATGAAATATTATTATTATTAAGTATTATTGTAAAGCTTTCAGGATCATTTATTGATACCGTGTCTTTTTTTGCTTACCATACATTGTTTCTTAAGAAGCTTAAAACTATTTGAAACAAAAAACTGCCTTCAACCAAATTATGTTGATTCAGGTGCCTCTCCCATATGTATCCCGAACGGTTCTTCCACTCTTACTGTTTGCTCAAAACCTTAACAGAGGACCAAACTGGTCTTTTGTTTTAGTATGTTCGTGTCAATTTAAGATGATTTAGGCAGTGTCTTGTTATGCAACTTGGAACATCGAAAATCGTTAAGTAAAGTTCGTGTATAAGTACAGTACTTATACAAGAAAGTTTACTTAGTTTTGCAAGAAGCCAATGCTTAAAAATATAAAGATCAGGAACTTAAAAGTATATAGAAGCCATATTTAATCAGCCTTCTATGCTGGACTGGGAGCAAAAAAAAAACATCGTATGTGCCAGCTGGTTCTCTTTCCGTGCATACTGTAAAAGTCAGTTAAGGGACGGAGGTTTTATTGACGTTTTTGTGGGCGATAAGCTGACCCCCTATCACTGCAAGTCTCTCTCCAACATTATAATACCTTCAAAATTGTCAAATGTGGCATCAGATGGTATATAGCTTCTGGTTTTCTGCCTACGCTATAAGGGATACAGGCGTGACGTTATGCATGCATGTATGTATGTATTAAATCAGTTTTTTTAAATGTAATCTAATAAATTTTAAGATCAGGAACTTTAAAGTATATAGAAGCCATATTTAACCAGTTTTATTTTATTTCATCTACTAAATAATAAATTTTGCTAATATCTACTTGATTTACAAAAAAGTTAAGAAATCAAGTAGATATTGGCAAAACAATGTGACAATTTTTATTTTATTCCCAAATATATGTCTGTGCTCTTCCAGTACGTACTTTAGCTATGTTTCTCCATAATTTTAAAAATACCGAAACGTAATCGTTTCCGACAAGAACGACTTTTCCTACGAGAGGAAACCTTTGTACCTCTTGTAATTAGAAGAGCGTGAGATTCATATACCTACTTAATTCTTTTCATATATCTGGAGAGGAAATGCGGAAAGATATGTTTTCTGTATATGGCACAAATATTTCGAATAAATTTTAATGAATTACGACAGTCCCCTGGCTAACGATTAATATTGCCCATATCACCTTTATTTTCATTTTATTTAATGTAAACTTTTTTGTTACAGGTAAATAAACAATACCAGCATCAAATATGCAACAATAGGTAAACAAAGAAATTTCATAAAAATCAACAACTTTTTTTTAATTGCCCATTTTTTTATACCTATAAAACTAAAGTAAATAATTTCAATGTAATAAAAATAATAGAGAAAGCTTCTTAATCGATGAATAATACTTAGAGAAGTGTGCATTTGGCAGTTTAACAAATTAGTTTAACTGTGTCAATCACCGTGGTAACTTGTAATAAATTTGGATTCCGTATATTTTTTTGTTGTAAAAAGTTTCATCTACGACAAGAAACCGTTCGCGGTTTAACACTCGGTAATTTGATAATCCCTATAGGATTTCGCCTTTAACCTTTTCAAAGAGATTGCAATCAAATACAAAAATTCATTTTGAAATGAAGTATTCGGGAATCCATGGAAATTATACACATTAATGTTTTTCGCTCTATAGGTATAAATTTAAATCATGCGAAATCTCTCGTCTGTTGAAATCGAAGTCTGTGCTCTTCCAGTACGTACTTCAACTATGTTCCTCCATAATTTTAAAAATAAGCTTAGATCGAAGTACTGAAACGTAATCGTATCCGACAAGAACGACTTTTCCTTACCTACTGGCCCGAGTTCACCTAACTTATTAGTTTGTGTTATAAATAGTATTATAAATCTACAGAACCATTTCAAATTCCAAATATAATCCAGAACAACCATTATAGAAACGCCAATGCTTTCAATATCTCCATAATTGACTCTCTGACACGCTGTTTCTTTAATTGAGTGCATTTAAATACCACCAATAACACCATAAAACCATGTTTTCTCACATTTAGCAACTTTCTATCGAAACTGATGTGTTTTATTTGATAATTTATGTTTGTTAATGCGTTTGGGTAGTTATGTTTACGAAGTTAGGAAGTTCGCCGCCCTTTTTGCTTCAAGCCGTCAGCTTTTCGATTTATGCTTTTCCTGTTATTAAGTCAAGGTTTATATTCCAATGTATATTAAAAAAAGTCATATATATCAGTGAAGTAGGTACTCAATCGCGTACACACACGCACTGACATATACGCCACGCGCATTTATAAAATAGAAAAATTGGTCATAATTAAATATTATTAGATTTTAAATCTTAATGTTTCTTTTAATATGTATAATTCTTGATTCATCATGTTCATTTTATTTTTTATATTTTTCTAATCATGTATCATTTTATAATTTTAATTTCATTATTGCAATCAATTTTAATCACGTATAATCTTTTTTTTTTGGGCTGTCAAACTCTTATGTTATTATAAGTCAAGCACTGGAAGGAACTGGCTTCTGTACCACGGATTTCTCCTATTTTAGAAGTCAGGGATATTGTTAATATGTGTTACTTGATTTTTACAATAAACCTTTTTTCATTTTCATTTTGGTTACAGCAATGATGAACTTACTTTTCTAATAACAGTAACTTTAATTGAATGTAATTTGTAGAAGGTTCTACTAAGAATAGTCTAATTGTTCCGAACAGTTCCCTGGTTCGGTTGTCAATGGTAAGATGAAATATCTGGAACTATACAGGGTGGGTCATTTTCGAAATTCCATGACGTGATAGTTTGAGATGATGAAGAGAAAAAATAAATTAAAAAATAAATATTAATTATTTACTGCGTAAACTTAACCGAACGTTAAAGGATTCATTACGCAACGCATAGTTACATAAGCATAATGCAACTTAGCAGACGGTGGTGTGCGTGTGGCGGGAACACTGTTGTGTGCGTGTTGACTGAGCCAGTGCGTCGGGAGAAGTGTAGTAAGATCTCTTTATTTAAATATAGGGATTTCTGGTGAAAAATTAAAGACCTACTTTTATTACATAATTATGATCAGAATCGAGTTCATAGTGCTCTCCTTCAGTATCTAAAATTTGTCTCTCTCTGTAGACGGAATATAAAGTTTTGGAGTCGTTGCTTTTACTTAAGTTTTGCAAATTTATTCAATGAATATTTGTTTTGCTTAAATTTATTTTTACTATTAAAAATTTAATGCTATGTATGTCCATATGATGTCTAAAACGACTTGTATAATGCCTAAAAAAACAATATTGTTTGTATTAATATCCATACATCTAGAACCTTCAGCAACTTCTGTCTCTCTCTTTTCATATCCCCTTTCATTTTTCCTTTTCTTGATGAATTCAAAAACTGTCCCAATTGTACAGGAGTTGTGTAATAAAGAGTCATTATCAAGACCATTTCATACACTTACATCCAACTATACCAGTATGTGTTTTAATAGTATGCAATTTAACAATATTGAAATTTAAATTTTACCTAATTGAAGCCTGAGCTGTGAATATTCTGATAACGACACGTAATTTATATGGTTAATGTCCATTTGTAAATGAGCATGTAATTTTTTTAAAGTTCGTAAATTTTATGACTTGTATAGAAAGTGAGCGAGTAATAAGAAATTAATGTATAGCTTGTGTTAAATTCTAGATAATAATTATACATGCCTATACTATTGCAAGTAGTTTTAGGAATCAATGAATACCTATTATAAGTAGTTCTAGCCTTTAAATATACTTTAGATATAAATCTAAATTAAATCAATGCAGCTCGCTAAACATAAACAAAAACAGTATTTAGTATAAACGTTAATATGTTTAGTTGTTATTGTAGCGAAGCTAATGTCGTATATGTGTTTAATGCAGTTCAAAACATATGTCCGTCCAAAATATGTGGATTTATCTCAACATATCCACGCATTAACCAAAACATATACTAATTACATTAATTTACTTCAATCGTATTTAGGATAATCAAGAAATATTTCAACATTATTGAACAAATTATGTTTACTAAATAGTTTAAATATATCAAGGATATGGTCTAGATTTTCAATTTATGTGAAATTTAACTAAATCCTTGTTGATGTTGACGTTGCTTATATTTGCATATTTTTACTTAGCGTGGTCTTATTTAGATTAAGTGACTAAGTTAGCATCTAAGTTATTAATTCTACAACTAGGTGGTTTCATTAGATACCACATTTTAACCCATTAGATGTCACTATACCTAAACGAGTACAGGCATATTTTGGACATGCCAGATGCAAAATTAATTTTCCCATTTTTTTCTTATAAAGTAAGGATGGGCCGTTTGTCTTCTATGACATATAATTGTAAGTGAACATAAAGACTAAGGTTGTACACGTACATCCACGAGAAACCTATTCACTCGACACTTAAAAGTACCAGGACTATTACTGGTCAGGGAAAATAGACGCAGGCAGTTCATTCCAAAGCTTGGCGACCCGTACCAAATATCAATAATGTTGTATTTTCTTTTTGCGATTCATAGTAAAACACAACCTCTGTGCATACTTACATTATATAATGGATATAATTTTTATTCGCCGATAGAGGCTGGATGTGGGTAGCGCAGGACCGATCGGTGTGGCGAAATTCGGGGGAGGCCTCTGTCCAACAGTGGGGACTCCTGGCTAAGTGATGATCATGATATTTATTTAATATTGAATAAACTCTAAACCGATTTACCGACTAATACGTGGGTTATATTTTATCACTAATCTACGGGATGAGAAGATACATGGGTTAATCCGCTAGTTTTAAATAGATTATATTTTTTAAATTATAATATTCATTTCCATGGATTTAAAAAAAACATACAATAAATTCAGTTTAAAACCACTTTTGTTTAATTTACACTTACCAAGATACTTAAGAACAAGTTCAGACTGTTTAGCTACTAAACACTTTCCGTGGACTATTAAAGCTAATTCTTGGATCCGCTAATAGTTTACTCTACCTACAGGGTGACTGGTAACAATTTTTAGATACTGAAGGAGAGCACTCTGTACTCGATTCTGATCATAATTAGGTAATAAAAGTAGGTACTTAATGTTTCACCAGATTTTCCAAAAAATAAATAGACATTACTACACTTTTTGTCAATTCGCACACAGTAGTGTTCCCACCACACGCACACCACCACCCGCTTAGTATCTATTGCATAGTTTTTTATTTTATTTTTTCTCTTCATGTATCATCTCAAACTATCACGCCCTCGATTTTCGAAAGTGACCCACTGCCCACCCTATATAAGGCTTAGAAAACAACTTCATTATATCAATGTGAAGTCTACAACTCTACATGTGCTTTTACTAAGAATCATTGGCTTTAGGACATTCAGTAGAACTTGACTTCATTCAGGCATTTTAGACCCAATTGTGTATAATAATACGTACGGAATTACCCTGCCTGAGGGAATAAGTCACAAATAGCCTGAAGTGGCAATGGGATGCATATAAGTAAGGCTTCTTAAATAGCGTTCTTGGAATATAAGTTAGAACTTAGGCAGAATTTAAATAAGGATAAATAAATAAAATATAATCGAATATATAAAATTCTCGTGTCACAGTTTTCGTTGCCATACTCCTCCAAAACGGCTTGACTGATTTTGATGAAATTTTTTGTGCTTATCCGGTATCTATGAGATATTTATATGGCAAAACAACGTTTGCCGGGTCAGCTAGTAATAAATAAATATTTCTGACTGAAATAAATTTCACAGCTTCCCCTTTTGTTCTTTTCCAAATATTCCGATAAAACTTTCTTTTGAGCTTGTGTGCCTTTGCTATTACTTACTAAAGAGATCTATATTAAATAATCTTCCTTCTCTAAGGCCCGATTTTTCAATCGTGGCATTAAAATTATCTGACAATTAAAAAACCTATAACTCGACCGTTTAATGTTTATTTTTTATAGTGGTATGTCAATGACATAGACTGACAATAAACTAGAGACGAACTTGAAGCTTTCGATTAAGACTTTATTCATTAAATAACTTTTATCTGACCATTGAAAAATCGGACCTAAATGTAAATCAATATATATATATATATATATATAAAACTGTTCCGTTACTGACTACTGGGCGTAGAGAGCTGAAATTTGAAACGTACATTCTTTAAGAGGTGTAGGGGTGCACTAAGGAAGGAATTCCCGAAATTCCCACGGGAACGGGAATTATTGGACATTTTAGTTTGTATGAAAATCTTATTCCTTGAGTGTACGGATACGATACTTGGCATTAAGGTTCTTCAAAAAGTGACTGGTTGTTTTATGAAAGGAATTCCCGAAATTCCCACGGAAACGGGAAATATATGATATTTTAGTTTGTATGAAAAAGCCTTATTCCTTGAATGCACGGATGTGATACTTGGTATAAAGGTTCCTTAATAAGTGTTTGTTTGTATTATGGAAGGAATGCCCGAAATTCCCACGGGAACGGAAAATATAGGACTTTTGAGTTTATGCGTGTACGAAGTCGCGGGCAAACGCTCGTATACATATAGTACTTACCCTACGTAAGGTCACATAATATCGCATGCTTTTAAGACAGTTTTGTACAAGGTAGTACACATCACAAGTTACCTTTTTTACATACTGCAAAGCAATAAATGTCATTTGATTACATTTGCTAATTCAGAACATATCATTGAACTGAAATAAGGTTTCAATTTTATTAGAACTGCTCGACGTTCTAATAAAATTGAAACCTTATTGCGTAATTAATAGGCTTCCAATTAAAAAAACAAATCGATAAATGTCAAACACAGCCTCAATTTTGATAGGCTACTTCGTAAAACCTTTCCAAAGCGCTTTTTCGTAGAATTTCAAGTTTATTTTTAAAGTGACATATTTATATTGACGTGGTCACTGGATTGTAAAAAATATTGCAAAAGTTAAGTACAAAGCTCTGTAAGTAAGACGATTATCGGCGGGAGAGATGGAATAAAGTAAAGAAAGCGTTATAATTGTGTCAGTTTGAGATTAAATGACAGTTGACGGTTGACAGAACTTCGATAATAATAACTGCCATCGGAACCATTTTGATTTTACAAAAATGATGCACGAAAATGTTGAAAAAATCTAAGATGAAGAATTGTTGCACTTTGACTAAAGTGACTATCGAACGTTGGCTATCATTTTGCAATTTTCGACCGCCTTCCGAAAAAGGAGGAGGTTCTCAATTCATCTGTATGTTTTTTTTTGTTTTTTTTTTTCGTGTCTTTGTTTTACGATATTTCGAACAATTATGAATCGATTTTGACAATTCTTGTTTCATATGATAGAATATATTTCATAGCAGGTCCCATTTAAATTTCATCGAAATCGGTTAGGTACTTCATTGAAAATTTTAAACTTTTGAAAAAATATGTATGATTTCGGAGAATGTTGATGACATTCTCAACTCAGCCAAAGTTTTGACATGAAGTCGGTTTTTTAATGCTCTGCATTAGTTGATTATCTATTATGTTTTTTTTTTATAAACCTTTGCCAGATAAGAGAAGTTCTCTTAAAACTGCTTCTATGGAGAATGTGGTAGTGGTAACAAACAAACTGAAATGTTTTTAATATTTGGTGTTTTCTTTCGAGTAGGTACCTAATAGCTATAGCAATTTTATTTTTCTTATACAGTTCAGGACCTATTTTTAGGCTAATTAATTGGGTCAATATTAATATTGGGTAGTATTTAATCGAGTAACTGTAAATAAAAATTTGAGGTGAAAGAAATAATGAATTTGGCTTACTGTTTTAATTAAGTGAGCGAGTGACTGCGAGTGATGAAGAATCAATGAAACAGCGACTTGAAAACATTGTTAAGGGTGCTAAATAAACAGACGTCTTTTAAATAGCATTATACCCTGTCGCGAAGCGCCGATTCCCTGAAGGGGGTCCGTCGCTCGCAGTTCAATAGGGTGCTGAAGTGGAAGAAAACTATTAACTAACACTTAAAAAACTTTAATTTTAATTTACAAAACGAGAAAGGCACTTAAAGTCACTATAGCACTGTAGGGAAAACGTTAAATTTTAGACGTTTGGAGCTAGCGGCCCTCGGCCGCAGTTGACGCCGTAGGAGACCGCGGCTCACAGCCGCGGTAGTGGTGGAGGCAGCCACCAACAACCGCTAAGTTAGCGGCAGGGAGGCCGCTCACAGCGGTAGGAACCACCGCGAGGGTTGTAGCGCACGGCCGCAGCCGTGAAGAGCGCCGAGCAGAGCAGGGCGCCTCAGGTAGAGCCAGGACGTCGTCGCCGGGGAGGGCCGGCGGCTTTTCCCGGATCGGTCAGCCGTCCTCCAGCGTTCTCTCCCGATCTTTTTTTTCTCTTCAGAATCCTCACATCTCTCCTCAGCGGACCTTTTTCTTCCTCCTTTTCACTGACGTTGTCAAAATGCTTGACATGTCATTTCTTTTTTTTTTTATGACACATCGGCCAGTATTGAGTAAATTGAGTATTGCAGTAAGGAGTTCCAATATATTATATATTCTATTATATTATTATATATATTTCTATATTTACAAACTAAATATATAACTTAAGGAAAAATATAAAACGAATCTGCTAAAAAGTAATTACAGTAAGTAAGTATAACATTATATTTCCCCGTGACCCCATGAAAAAAAAAAAATTGCTATTCAATTTTTTTTTTGTGTGAAACTAGAATTTGGTGGTTAGGAACAGTCGTGCATCATTTCATACATCTCTTTCATACATCAGAATAACCATCAACTTACATACATAGAGGTGGAGCTCACATTCCATGGCTTCCACTCCAGCACCGACGGTTCGACTGCTGTGGCAGCTGGCATTAACGATGGCTTATTTAAGGAGTCGTCACCCGCTCCTGTTTAAGACCCTTATACGACGCTGAGGCTTTTTTATAGAGTAGTCAACCGCTCCATCTAAGAGTCCCACATGTATGTAGTACAGTGTAGAAGAGTGTGAGAGAGGTGTAGATATGAGTTATTGTAGATAACTCATAATTGAGAAGAAGTGAGTTATTTTAGATAACTCGTGTTAAGATAAGGATGTGGTTATTGTAGATAACCCACGTTAGGGAAGTTTAGTAAATATTTACAATTATTGTCCATTTCAGGTTCCTCGTTACTACGAGAGATGATGGATAAAAAAGGTGAAAATATCAAGCTGAAGAACTTGAATAGTCAGCTGATATAAATTATTGTGACGTGTACTCACAATGTTATATATATATATATATATAACATTATATACACACACATATATATATATATATAATATGTACAGAAAAATAAAAACAAAAAAAAGGAATACAAAGATAAATTATGCAATGTACTTTTTAGAGAGAAAAAAAAATAAAGACATTGTTATTTAATGTCCTTAATATGCCATTTAGCTCTAATGCCGTCGGTATCTTCTAATATATACACTAAAGGTGAGAGTTTCTGTATGACTCTACATTTTATGTATTTAGGGGCGAGTTTAGCGGAATAGTAACGTTCAGCGTTACTTTGGGTATAGTTTTTACGCCATACCGTCTCGCCAACTTGTAATTCTTTTATAAAACGGCGAAGGTTATACCGCTCAGAGTTTTTGGTGTGTGCGTTGTAGAGAGCGACCTGAACTTTGTCGAAATGATTGGCAAGAAGGCCAATGTTATTAGCATATATGTCTCGTGGTAAGAAAGTTAGTTCATCTATGTTATCTGCTGTAGTGTAAAGTGACCCACAGGGAATGATTTCACGGGCGAAGACAAGAAATGAAGGAGTATAACCAGTCACTGAGCTCACTGTGCTGTTCATTGAATGTTGTATTTTGGAGAGGTGAACGTCCCAGGTTCTATGATCGTCGCCGACCAGAGAAGCAAGGGCGCTTAGTATAGTTTTGTTGTAGCGTTCGGTGGGATTAACCTGAGGGCAGTAGTGTGGGGAGAAGGATATAAAAGGTACCTGGTAATTATGTAAGAGCCTTTTGAATTCTCGAGATTGAAATTGGGGACCATTGTCCATTATGATGGTTTGAGGAATACCATGAACTAAAAATACGTGGTTTTCAAGATTAGTAATGATGTTAAATGTTGTTGCACGTTTTAAAGAAAATATTAAGCAGTATTTTGAGAAACAACATGTGACAACGAGAATATATTGGTTCCGTTTTCGAGAAGGTGGCAACGGTCCTATTAAATCTAAAGAAATACATTGGAATGGTCTTGAGCAAATTTTTGGTTTGCCCATCGGGCCGTAAGGTGCGTGATTGGAGTGTTTGTATGCTGAGCATGTTTCACAGTTAGCAATTAGTTTAGCTATATCTTTGAACATGCCTGGCCAGTAGTAGTGTAAAGATAGTTTTTTGTATGTTTTAAAGATTCCTAAGTGAGGTTCGCGTGGTGAAGCATGATTGCCTTTGATAAGGTTGTCCCTGAGTTCAGAACTGGGTACTTCTTTCCAGGCAAAGTCATCAGATAATGTAGTAGGACAGCTTGTATAGCGGAATAGTTTATTATTATGGATTGTGTAGTTTGGGTAGCTATCGGGTGTGTTGCGGCAACCAAGAAATATTTTATTATATTGTTCTTGTATTGGGTTAATTAATGAGTTGTCAGTATTAATGGGGGCAATAGGAAATGTGTCTGAAGTAGGGTTTTTAGAACGGGAGAGTAGGTCCGGAACGACGTTGTCCTTTCCTTTTTTATGTTTTAGTGTAAAGTTGAAGCAAGAAAGGCGAACTGTCCATCGAGCAAGACGTCCTGTGGGGTTGGAGAGATTTAAGAACCATTTCAATGCAGCATGATCTGTGTAGACTGTAAAAGGGCTTCCGTTATCAAGGTAGCAGCGCCAGTGTTCAAGGGCTGTTAGTACAGCTAGTGTTTCTCTTTCAGTGGTGGAGTAATTTTGTTCGTTTTTATTTAGTGATTTACTCATGTAGGCGATTACCACTTCTTTGTTATCGTTGGTTTGTGTTAACATAGCACCAACACCAAAGTTAGAGGCATCGCAATGTACTGAAAAAGGTAATTTAAAATCGGGGCAGGCCAAGACAGGTGTAGTTATGAGAGCTTCTTTTAGTTTATTGAAGGCTTTGTCAGCTTCAGGGTTCCAATGGAATTTTGGAGCGTTTTTACCTGAAGCAGTGAGTTTATTTAGTGGTGCTGCTATGGTGCTAAAGTGTGGTATAAATCTGCGGAACCAGCTGCAAGTACCTATGAATTTCCTCATTTCTTTACGACAGGTTGGTGTAGGGAAGTCGAGGATTGCGTTAGTTTTGTTAGGATCTGCCCGCAGACCATGTTCATCTACGATGAAACCTAGATATTTTAGTTCTAGTCTGAAGAAATGACTTTTCTTGAAATTAATGGTAAGATTAGCGTAAGTTAGTTTTTCAAGGACTTTTAGTAATAAAGCTATGTGTTCTTCGAAGGTTTCGCTTATGATTATAATATCATCGAGGTAACAGAAGACTTTGTTATCAAATTCTGGTGTAAAGAGTTGGTCCATTAAGCGTTGTTGGGTAGCTGGAGCATTGGTTAAGCCAAATGGCATAACTACGAACTTGAACATGCCTCGGCCGGGTACGTAGAAGGCTGTTTTCTCTTGATCTTCTTTATTCAGAGGAATTTCCCAAAATGCCTTTGCGATATCGATGCTGGATAGGAATTTAGCGTTCCTAAGGTTGTCTAGAATTTCGTTCATGAGAGGTAAGCTGTAGGCATCTCGACGAGTTAAAGAATTTAGTTTCCTACTGTCTACGCAGAATCTCCATTCACCATTCTTTTTAGGGGTGATTATCACAGAGGAAAGCCAAGGACTTTCGCATGGTTCAATCACCTTCCATTGCAGCATCTTGTCTACTTCAGCACCCAAAGCGTTTTGTTTCTCCGGAGAAAGTCTATAGCAACGTTGCTTAAAAGGTAACGCATCTCCGGTGTCGATTCTGTGACAAATGAGGTGAGTGCGTCCCAGACTACCTTTCTCTTCGAAAGAAATTCCCGAGAACCGTTTTATGATATCATCAGCGATAGGTTTTTGTGTTAGTGATAGGTTGGTATATTGTTGTATATTGTGAGATTTTTCTATTGTTAAGCATGAGTTTTTTAGTGCAGAGGATAGTATGTGTGGTAAGAGATTAAATGATTTCCAAAAATCTATTCCTAAGATGAGAGAAGGTTATACTTCCGGAATAGCGTATGCTTTGATAAGGTTTGTGGAGTTGTTGAAGGTTATAGGAATAGTAAAGTATCCTAAGGATTTAATTTTTTGAGAACTTGAAGTTGCAATAATTATAGTGTTTGATTTGTGGAATGTATAGCCTAATTTTATAAGTTCTAGATGAGAATTGTTACCTTATATAGTGACGGAACTTCCGCTGTCAAGAAGACCAGCGAAGGGCATATTATTAATAAAGATTTTTATAAAAGGACGTTCAGAGTCTGCTTCAGTAAGGTAAAGTGTAGCTGTAGTCTTATAAAAGAGGAAAAAGTTACGAATAGTATCAAGCCATGCTTGCCAGTCTTGGTTATCTGGTGGTGGTTTAGTAGAGTTCAGGTCGCTTATTAGTTTTTTGAACACTTAGGGCAATTAATAGTTTTGTAGTCTTTAAGGCCACATTTAAAACAAATTAAATATCTAGGTTTAGTACACGAAGTTAAGTTATGTCCGTGGATTCTACAACGAACGCAGAATAATTGTTCACTTGTGGACGCGTTTACTTGTTTAAAAGGGTGGAAATTTCTGTTAGGTATAAAGTTGTTAGATTTGTGTGGTGTAGTGTGGTGAAGTTGTTTAGAAGATGAAGGCAGTGATTTGTAATTAAATTCAGCTGCTACATTAGTAGTGTCCGGCTTAGGTTCTCTAAAATTTTTATCCTTGTCTAATATTTTTTCATATCGTTGACAAGAGATTATTAAGCTATCCAAAGTTGTAAATTCATGTACAGCGATAAAGTTAGAGTAAGAAGGTCTAATATTTTTCATTATGATCTGTAATTGTTCTTGTTCGAAAATTTTTTTGTTAAGTCGAGCAAACATTCCACACATTATCGCAACATAAACAGCCATGGATTCCGTTTCACCTTGCGTGCGGTGATGGATTGCTGCAAGTAGTTTAGCTTCGTAGTCAGGTGTGTCGAAGTCTCTTATCAGGAATGTACTTAAGTTATCCCAAGTGAGGTCTGGGTGGCGTGCTCTTTGATAGCGGAACCAATGGAGAGCATTACCGGTAAAAAGTTCGAGTGAAAAGTTAAGTAAAGTTTCTTTGTCAATGTGTCTTGCCGTACAGAAGTCTTCAATCTTCAAGAGAAAAGAGCGAGGGCATGAAGTGCCGTCAAAGGTAAATTTCTTAATTTCTTTAATATTATTGTAAGACTGAGGTTGGGGGTAGAGTGGTGGGGGTAGTGGAGGTGTTATTTGAGGTATAGTTGGTGATAGTTGAGGTGATGTTGGAGAAGGATTAGAATTTTGTGTAATAATGTTCGAAGCCGGGATGTTCTCTAAAGTGTCAGCGTTCACAAAAATAGTGTCTTCAAATTTTTTTAAGAATGATTGAAGCTTTTCTTGTATGGTAGTATATCTGTTTTGAAATTCGTCCGGGGCGATATCTATTTCCATTCGTTCTAACCGTAGGTGTAGATGTGAAAAATAGGCTTCGATTTTTGGTGCATATTTTAAATTGGTTTCAGAGAATGCCACCATTTTATTGTGTAAGTAGTCAATAGTGACTTCCGCTTCTAAAATATCTTGATCAATGGGTAAAGGTGAAGAAAATATTACCGGTTCATCTCTCATTAATCTACGTAGCTGGTTTTTTTGGCTGAGCACAGTTGAAGCTGGCTCTTCAAGACGAATTTTGATTTCATATTCGAGTTCTGGTTTATTAAGCAAGGTAAAATCAAATTGTTTATCCATGATAGAGTAGTAGTAGTATTAAGTAGTTTTAGTATAGTTAAATATTAAGTTACACGCTTGAGTGCCTATAATGTAGGTATAGGATTATATTAGTGTAAGTGTATATAATAAAAATAAATAAGTGTTGAGAAAAGACAAGGGCTATTTATAGTCTTAAGGTAGAGTGTTATATAATCTGGAAAATCGTAAAATATATTTAAGTTGTCGAAATAACATTGGAAAAAGAATTGTTTATACTAGAGGTATAGTTGTTTTACATTTAAATATACGTAATTTGCCAAATTAATTTCAGGAAAAAGGAAAAATGTTTAAACTCTAGAGGTAGAGTTGTTTTAGAAGTTGGAAAATATCAGCAGGTGTAGTGTAGTAATAGAGTTGGGACTTTAGATAAAGCAAATGACTAACTATAAATACCTTGAGGGTCTTCTTTCGTTGGGCGCCAAACTGTCGCGAAGCGCCGATTCCCTGAAGGGGGTCCGTCGCTCGCAGTTCAATAGGGTGCTGAAGTGGAAGAAAACTATTAACTAACACTTAAAAAACTTTAATTTTAATTTACAAAACGAGAAAGGCACTTAAAGTCACTATAGCACTGTAGGGAAAATGTTAAATTTTAGACGTTTGGAGCTAGCGGCCCTCGGCCGCAGTTGACGCCGTAGGAGACCGCGGCTCACAGCCGCGGTAGTGGTGGAGGCAGCCACCAACAACCGCTAAGTTAGCGGCAGGGAGGCCGCTCACAGCGGTAGGAACCACCGCGAGGGTTGTAGCGCACGGCCGCAGCCGTGAAGAGCGCTGAGCAGAGCAGGGCGCCTCAGGTAGAGCCAAGACGTCGTCGCCGGGGAGGGCCGGCGGCTTTTCCCGGATCGGTCAGCCGTCCTCCAGCGTTCTCTCCCGATCTTTTTTTTCTCTTCAGAATCCTCACATCTCTCCTCAGCGGACCTTTTTCTTCCTCCTTTTCACTGACGTTGTCAAAATGCTTGACATGTCATTTCTTTTTTTTTTTATGACACATCGGCCAGTATTGAGTAAATTGAGTATTGCAGTAAGGAGTTCCAATATATTATATATTCTATTATATTATTATATATATTTCTATATTAACAAACTAAATATATAACTTAAGGAAAAATATAAAACGAATCTGCTAAAAAGTAATTACAGTAAGTAAGTATAACATTATAACCCCTCTACAAATCTAAGTTGCCTTCTAAATTACTATGTCAGCCACAGTCCGTGCCAAAAACCACGTCGTCGGGGCTATTTAAAAAAAGCTAGGGTTTATGGCGCTTCGCCGGCCGCTGCCGCGAAGCCTAACCAACCTATTTGTTTTCTTATGATCAAGTTGTTTGTATTTTAGTCGCTTACTTAGTAATTCAGTCGCACTATTAATGTTTAAAACCGTTCATTTTCATATTTTTTTCAAGACAGTCCAAATTTGTTTTAGTCGCTCGTTTTATTATTTCCCGTTTTTTTAGCTCGTATTTGAACTTAACCTTACTTGACCGGTACACTTATGAAGAGTAAACTTACTAGTCGTAATTTAAAAATTCGATGCACTTTTCCGTTTTAAAATATTTACATAATTAAACAGTGCTAATCGGTGTTAATGAAGGCATAAAATGGACGTTTCGCGCACTAATTTAATTCCATTTATTTACTATGTTTTACCATAAATTATTTTAAGTCAGCCTGATTAACAACCTAGCAGAACGATATAGCCTAGGCTTAACTATTTGACACTAAGATCAAGTAATCTTTGATTATTAAGTAAATGTTATCAAATACAACTTAGCAAGCTACTAACACCATTACTACTAATGTTTTAAAGTTATATTTTGTAATTTAACACGCATTTAAGTAATTCAAGTTGTTAAGTTAGTTGTCGTAAAAAGTGGCTTGTTAGAAGTAGGTTGTCAGTGTGCTCAGTGCTTACATATCGCATAAGTTGAGTAATAAGCACAAGGTTTAGTCACTTAGCCATGGTGGACTTTAATTGCTGTGATTTATTATATGTTCATTACCGAAAGAAAAGACTTTATATTTACTACGTCTTTACTAGAAAAGATTTAATATTTACTACTAGTGCTTCCATGCTGGGCTGGGAGCGAGAGAAAAACATAGAATGTGCCAGCTTCTTCTCTTTCCGGGCAAACTGTAAAAGTCAGTTAAGGGACGGAGGATTTATTGGCGATTTTGCGGGCGACAGGCTGACCCCAGTCACTGCTATAGTCTTTTTCCATCATAATAATACCTCCAAATTTGTCAAACGTGACATCAGATGGTTTTTATAGCCTCTGGTATTCTGCCTACCCCATTAGGGATACAGGCGTGAAGTTATGTATGTATCTATGTATACTAGAAATCGTCGAGTTAAGCATCGTTCGGCGCGGTCGGTACAAAGATGGGTGACCGCCGCGCCGTCCATTCATTTCTCACGACGATTTCCTCGCTTCGGAAGCACGTTACTTATACACGTATCCCGGGTGTTGTAGGTATACTTATATACAGTAATCATTAGGGTTTGTTAGAAGCCAATAACAATCTAACACCCACCAACCAGCACTGGGCCAGCTTGGAGTTTTACTTCATAAAACTCGTCGTCACCCAGAGGAGAGACTTATAGCCCTGCAATGGGCCCATAACAATGAGTTCTGATGATGAATAAGTAAAATACGTTTTCTATGTGTTTTTTACTGCCCATTTTGTCATATATGGCCTTCAGGCCCTTTTCGTTTTACTAGACAGGTTCAAAACAAAGGTGCCAAGGGCTTTGACTACTCGTATATGTATAATCTAAGTAGAATATAGATCATGCAAGAAGGGTGCTATTATTTTTACAAGCATTGCTATAGAAACAGTTGATTTAATCCATAGGAAGCGCAGGCTTCGGCTAATTGGCTAAAAGTAAATATAATCCACTACAGTATCACATACCTAGTTATACCTAGACCCTGCTTCGTCTTGTGTGTTTTTTAAACGCAGGGACTGCATATCGGCATATTTTTTTAAATAGTACCAGTAAAATTTCAGTACCCTTATTAGAGTACTGCTTCATCAAACACAATGCCTGTACAAGTTATTGAAATCTAACTTAATTATATCAGTACCCAAATAATGTATACCGGATTAATTTCTGTAGATGTTTTCAGTACAGAAATATTTTAACCTATTTAATTTCTGTACCGAAATGTATAGGTCAGCATATGTCCCTACGCTTCATAGGCTTCAACTAAACTATCGAACATTCTATAGTATCCGCTTCATTATTTAAAAATAAATTTTTAATATCAATATTAATATTGATACCGGAAAATTTCAGTTAACTGAGAAAAAAATCAGTTATGCTACAATAATACAAAAAGGTACACGAATTATTTTAGTATGAATTCCTGTACCGTTATTTTTAAATAAACCTAATTTAACGGTATGACGTCATACAGAAAAAAATTGTACAGAAATTCATACAAGTTTGCAGTCCTTGTTTTAAAGACACTCTTTTGTATAAATTCCTTAGTGATACTGATTTTCATATGAGCAAAAGTCTACGCTATGCACAACCTTAGAACAACTTACTAAGCTACCAAATATACTCTCCTCAATAGAATCAATTTAGATATATATTTTCAAGATAGCTTGTACCCTTAACTACATAACCAGTATAATCTATGGTATGTTAATGTAATCTATTAATCTTTTTCTGAAACAACTGTGGTCATGGCGACCTCCTAAATATCAAGATATAATGGTAAATTAACAAATATAAGGATATTTTGATGTAAATCAAAAAAGTAGGTAACTCGAACTTAATTGAAAGTGATTCAAAATATATAAATATAGCTTTACAAGTCTCAGACGGTAATTATGTTTTTTTAGCTTATCTTTGTGATACCAAACCAGAGACGATAAAAAAATTGTAATTCAAGAGTTTACATTTCACGCACTATTACACAACTGGTAACACCGAGACAGTCATTACCTTATCGATAAAAAAAACCTTTTCCAACCGCGTTCCGTATTTGATCTAAAGGCAATGAATTAAAAATAAATCAAAAGACTAAGATCGACGATTAAATTAATTGACAGATGACTACGATGACAGCGGCGCCATTTTTTTTTCGTAATTTGTTCGCTTTTTTCGTTTTTCGGTAATTAATTACTTTTATTAGTGATATAGGCAAGTAAGTTAAAAATTCATGAGTATATTACGCTGCCGTACATAAAAGTCGAGAATGACGTTAGTAAAGTGGTTGAACAGGATTATTGAGTCTAATCAGCCAACCCCTACAGCGACATATTTTCTTACTTTTAAAGGGGTAATCAAATATTATAAATAGGGTTACATAAACAAGTCTTTAACCACTATTTAGGTACCGATGAGACTATAAACCAAATCTCTATATATCTTATAACTATAACTATAAATTTTAATATTATATAGTATAATATTAAATAGTCTCTCTCCATCATAATATTACCTCCAAATTTGTCAAACGTGACATCAGATGGTTTTAAAGCCTCTGATGTTCTGCCTACCCCATTAGAGATACAGGCGTGAAGTTATGTATGGATGTATAACTTTTACTAAAACACCTTCTTAAACTAACAGCATATTTCGTTACTAGGACAACAACACCACTCGAACTACAAAGTATTAACCTTATTGAACTATAATAACATATAGGTAATATGCTTGCTTTCTTCAGTGAGCGGTAAAACACCTCCATGTAGGTTTATGAGACACCATTCTTCTATATACAGTCCACGACCAAATATCTCCCTTTCAATATTAAGATGTTCCAGCTGAGATTTAGGAAACTACCTGATCCCAAGTAAGACTATACGGCTTAAACAGTAAGTATAAATAGTTAATACTACCGAAAAAAGCTTCAAAAATACTACATAAAAGAAAAATCTCTTTAATTTCGCCAATCTCTGTCGGTCGTGGACAAAGTCGGAAACGTCAAGGTTAATATATAATACTATGTTATCCGTAACGCAACTTATAATAACAATATGTGTTTAAATTGAAAATTTTACAACTGTTATATTAGGGATGTTAAACGTCCATGCTCGATACATATTTTAAAATAACCTAGTATTTTAATATACCTACAGATTGATTGCTTTTAAGACAGTTGTGTAAATGGTACGTGTATCATACTGTAACCATCTTAATCTTTCTAATATAATGAAAGTGAAAGTTTAGATGGATGGATGGATGTATGGATGTTTGTTCCTCAGTCACGGCAGAACAGCTCATCTGATTTGGATGAAATTTGGCATAGTGACAGTACAGCCTGAAATAGCACATAGGCTATCTTTTTATCGTGATATTAAGACGGAATTCGAAGTTATATGGGTAAGACCCCGCGAAACAGCCAGTATCCCATACATTGAAGCAATAAATATGTTGCAATAGAGCCGGCATCTTTACTTTTCATCTCATTCCGTTTAAGCACACAACTTTTCACTTCGCATCCTCTAGATAAAAGGGTGTAATAAAATTGGTACAAAATGTCAGTTTTATTAAAATTCTCGTAAACTCGTAAAATAAGTAAAGGTTTTATAGATCGTGGTTACCATAACCATAACATTAAGGAGAAGGAGTTATAAGCAGGGCTAAATTGTTTAATATGCGATTTGTGTAATACATTTTATGTATAAGACATTGTAGGGTAGGATAGGGTAAGAAGGTCTCAGTGAAAATAAACTTGCGAAGCAAAACCTATTTGAGACTATTAAATTTGAAATTGGCAATGACAAAACAAAATACAGAAGATATTATAACAATTTTCCTAACCTATATCTGCAGACAACAAAATGTCGAGTTAGAACGTTTAATATAATGTTTATTCGATAAAATACGGTTATTAAGTAATTTTTAAAACTAGAATTATAAAAATACCTTATACTAACAATTTCTTAGAGGCTTCTTTTTCTAAGTTTACTTCCAAATCCGAGTAAAAGCGTTAAAAATTAGGATGTTCAAATACATACACATCTTTATGCTCAGCTTTATTATTCTTGGTATCCTCACAGTTGCGTAAAAATTATAATGGCGGAAATAGTTTCATATTACCTGTAACCATGAGAGGCTCAATCATTACTTGCAGTCATAGAGTTTAATTACAAATAAATGCAAGCTTTTTTTTCTATCTATCACTTTTCTCTTTCTCCCATAGTGAGAAACGTATATTTCATTTCACTAGAAACTCGATGACGGTGGTCAACGTCAACGCTCATTAACCAGACTGAATATAACATTTTCAACAAGATATCGATAAAAAAGATTTTCTTTCTAATGCCAGACATCGACAACTATGCAACTCCGCCCTAAAGTAGTGCTGTGCACGTTAATAAGGGCAATAAAGTTATCGATATATCATTGCGGGATACATTGGGTCGATTGTATGTTTGGTTTTGTGTTGCCGTTTTTATTATTACTCATATTATTAGAAACACAGAGGAATTGAAAATACATTTCTACTCTATGAACAAAAGTTACACATTTATTTTAAATTTCTATAGCAATAAAGTACTTTTCCTTTATTCATATTATTTTATTTTATTCCCCATGTAAATACCTCAGCATTTCCTTGTTCACTTTATACAACAGTGAATTATGAATTGAATATAAATTTAAACCAAAATAAAATCATATGTTGCGGTATAAAAATATAAATGTTTCAAATTGTTTTTCAACCATACGAGACAGTTGATAATATAATATTTAATAAACAAGAACTCTGAAGCCAAAAACAAAAGAATCATTACGAAAAAGCAACATATGCTTTGGTAGATAAATAGATAAATGAAAAAATATACTTAAGTACGTAAATACATCTTAATATTTAAGTTAAGGTATTACTCTGAATAAAAATCTCTACTACATATATAAGAAAATAATCAATTACATGTACTCTAAAGTGTAAAAGCAATTTCTACGTGATAAGTGCACGTAGAAACTTTTCTCGTATTTCACCATAAAAACGGTATACCGGTGAAAGAAGGAATGTAGAGTAATATGATATTAGAAAAACCGGAGACGTACGTGATCAAACATACGAAGTTATTCTGAAAGCAAACTAGTTAAGTTTTTATTGCTCTTATCTTGAACATCATCGGGAATAGGTTGTACTTTTTATCCAGCGTTAAGTAGCACGAGTATCACAAGTTAGAGTTGGTATTTAGCTTAAGTTATTGAGTTATTTACTAAAAAGCAAGGATATTATGGCGTTTTGCAAAAAAACAATTGAATAATTTAAGGATTCACGTAAACAATTGAAATGTTATAATTGTAACTGGACTGCGAGCATTCTTCCATTATAAACTAAGAGCAAAGGGAAAACATAGAATGTGCCAGATGCTTCTCATCCCGGACATACTGTTAAAGTCAGTCAAGGGACAGAGGTGTTATTGGAGTTTTTTTTGTGGGCGGTAAGTTGACTCTCCATCACTGCAATAGCCTCTCTCCATCATTATAATACCTCGAAATTTGTCAAACGTGACATCAGATGGTTTTATATGGTGTTCTGCCTACCCTATTAGAGATACAGGCGTGAAGTTATGTATGTATGAATATTTTTTTGACATTTTATGCTTCATCATCATCACCTGAGAAAGCTTTAAGAAACACAGAAATCAATTAACATGCGAACAGGAACATAAAGGTTTGATCATCGTTGCATGAAAAAATATGTATTTTTTTTTTAATTTTTATTATTATATTTTATCCCTTATCTACTATTCCATATCACAAGCTAAGCTTACTTTAAGACCAACAGGGCACTGTCTGAAAATACTATAAATGTCTCGCGGTATTTATTATAATTTAATCAATATTTATTTGTACGCAAACTACGCTCTTTCCAGGAAAAATAATTTATAACTTGTGACATTACTTGTAATAATGTCTAGACATTGAAAGGTAGAGTTTATAGTAAGGTATGTAAATTATTATCTTGTACTAAGCCAAACATTGCAACGACATAGCAAAGATACGATAGATTTATATTTGAAAGCACTTTCGCTCAAACCGTGTAAATTAAATTTATCTCAAGTATCTAAAAAAAGTAACTTACAGTACTGTTGTATCTAAGTAACCCTATACAGGCCTTATTTAAAACATTTTGTTGCATCAAGGTTAACTTAGTGCGGTATTTTTGTTCACTTAAGTGCACTTTACTACTTTTAAGTTTATTGCCTTGCTTGGGTTAATGCCTTCAACGTTAATGACTGCACACTTATATATACATATATGAGCCTAAGATTTCCCTACTGCTGCTTTCAATGTATTTTCCTGCACTAAAAGTTATATGGTCCATGTATTAACCAATATGGAGTGAAAACCAAAATTATGTTTGCATTACATCGAACTGGACTAGTAAATTGTTACTTTATGTCCCAACAGGGGGCGCCGTATTAACTGAAGTCTAATATCCCATAATATACTATACTCATTGGATGACGTAAGATAACGAAAATGAAAATGAAAACTTTTTATTCGTAGTAGGTAATTTTATACACTTTACGAACGTCAAACGCTGGATGAGGGCGGCGCGAGTCCGGACGACATGACGAATCCTGGGGGCGGCCTCCGTCGTGAAGTGTGCATCTCTCGGCTCATGAAGATAATGATCGCCCATTATCCACCAATGTCTTGGTGTTGTCTACTACTACTTCTTCTTCGGCTTAAATAAACGAACCTAACGACAAACCTAACGAAGTAACGATACCTCATTTGAAGAATGTACTAAGCATGTTATTGTTTACCTCATGTTTCCTTATCACCACCAATAAAGAAGAGACGTACGTGTGTAGTCGATTAAAAATAGCTCTATCGTTCCTCGACAAGCGAATCGTATAATATAACTTAACCAAATGACTCTTGCTTGGTGATAGAGCTCCATCGAGGTTCACCTGGCTCGTGACCATCATCATCATCACAACTCTTTGTAATAAATACCTACGAGTATAATAAGCACTTTTTGCCTCTCGGTCTGCCTAGGGTTCTACTTTCATTTCATTTTTTAAAGCCGAAGAAGAAGTAGTAGTAGACAACACCAAGACATTGGTGGATAATGGGCGATCATTTTCTTCATGAGCCGAGAGATGCACACTTCTCGACGGAGGCCTCCCCCAGGATTCGTCATGTCGTCCGGACCCGCGCCGCCCTCATCCAGTGTTTGACGTTCGTAAAGTATGATGTTTGAATAGTAATTATTTTGTACTTAGACTGTAAGATTACTCTGTAAAAAACATTCAAGATTGTGGCATGAATAAAGAAATTTTTATTTTATTTTTATTTTTAAAGTGTATACAATTACCTACTACGAATAAAAAGTTTTCATTTTCATTTTTTCATTAAGCCCACTGCAGGGTTTTAAGTCTCTCCCCTTGACCAACCTTCACACGAAACATTTTTTTGAGATATATTTGACCACACATTGAATACGTTTATTTCAAAACATGCATGTCTACTGACTAAAAATCTGGGTTGAAAGACAGATAGCTGGAAGGAATCTCTCTATAAACATTCTAACAATAAAATTACAGATACAGACAGACTAACTGACAAGAATCCACAATTCTAACATCAGTTATAATGCTATATAATCGGCTGGTTGTTTGTGTTTCTGGAACTTGAGTTCTGATACTACTTGTATGTATAAAGCAACGTCAAGTTTTTTATCGATAGTTTATTCAAAAGAATCGAATAAGATTGTAAAAAATATGGGTCAGTTAGCAGAAATTTCTTTTAGAAATAAGCTGTAACTTAGTACATTGTTTAGCCTTAAGATATATTGTTATTGATACCACTGTGTGTACATGAATAATAAAATAAATAAATATGTAGACATGTGCAACTTGATGATAGGTGAAATATTTAGAAATCGGTAGATGCTGTAGATGTGTCAAAGTTAAAAATGCTAGTCTCAATTTAAAATTATGTTAAATTATCTTAAATGTTTATTCTAATTAAAGAAAACATATAAAATTATATAGCGCACCAATTACAAAATTCATTCATGTTACAATTCTTGGCACATTCAATAAGAAATACGATCGTGCTTGTAAAGTTTTGTCAATTAAAAGATAGACAGACCATAACTCTTAAAGCAAACATTAAACTTTTTTTAAAATAAGTCCTAGAACTGTAAAAACTCTATTTTTAATTGGGTTGAATGTAATCGTTAACTATTATGTGTACGTGGACATAAAACGTTTCGCTTTTAAAGATATTGTTAAAGATAGGTATTTATCCAGCTCTCAATATTTTTATTCATTGAAGATTTACGATAATTCTTATTGAAAGACTTTAAGCACGAAGGTAGTTTGTCATTAATGGTCTCATATATTTGATTTATCGATATTTTTTTGATCGATGTTGACTTCACTACTCCACTAGTTACGATTACGACCGGTTGTTAGTAAGTGCTAGGTTTTCTATCTCTTTTATTTACGTTTATAATGGACGTTTTATCTTTTTCTAACACAGTTTTCCTGGGTCCACTATTCATATCTTTTTATGAAATCACACAGTATGTGTTATGAAGTGTATTTATTGACATATTGTATATTTGATGATTAAACGAACTTACCTGTACGTGAAGTTCAATCATAATTATACGAAGTGTTTCGTCCGAAGAGACAATCTAGGTACACTACTACAAGTACAAATGAAATAATAATTTCTTTCAGATTGTCTCTTCGGACGAAACACGAGTATAATTTCATGCTAATAGTTTCTCTTAAAGATCTCCTGTTATAGTCCTGACTTTGAGTTTTATCTTTGGCTAATTAATAAATAAAATAATAAAACTAATTATTTGCACACAAATAATCTAGTTACTTAAATGATTTAAAATTTATTATTTATTTAATACATGCGAGAGAGAAGTGATGTTGTACAGACCCTTGGGCTCCCCCAATGTCCATGTCCAGCAGTGGACGTCTGCGGGCTCTCGATTATGATGACCCTTGAAGTACTCATTCAACACACCATAAGCTTAGGAGAAAATGTTACTGACAATCAGGATATTTCCTTTATTAAATTTGAAAATAATAAATTTTTACTTAGATTTGTATATAGTCTTACAGCTCCTCAAAATCTAGCATCCTACGGACTTAATTAAGGAGTGACTTCCAACTAGTGATTATCTAAGATTCAGTCTACTTATGTAATAAATTCCATCCTTTCTATAGCTATTGTTTTAAAGAGTAACTAACATACAAACATCCTTACAACCAACTAAAGGTACTATTAAACTAAGACTATAACCCTTCAAAATGTAACTTGCTTATTTACTAACCGTTTCTTAGCCTCTAAAAAAAGCCTACAAAAATAAAACCGTGCAGAAAAACTTCGATGTGCATTTTTTCGCAGACTTTTTGTGTCTCTTCCAGTAGCCGACATCACGCCTAACAATACTGTTGTATGAAACAATTGCTTTAGCTTTGTTGATAAAAACAGAATGACTCACCGTCAAGCTCGTGAACTGAATGTATTATGTCATCCATCTGACAGAGTATTCACCTTCATTACTAAAGTTAGAATATAGAATACAGAAGGTCTACTATCGATTTCGGTAGTTAACTTAGCGTTATCACTATCGAATATCCGAAGACAGAGCTATAAAGTAAGTAAATAAAACTACTGTTTAACCGGATTAGACAGTGGTCAGTCGCTCGTGACCACGGGGTCTGCAAAGATACCGAAACGTCGAGTTAAAATGTAAAATATAAATTATACGCGATTAATCCGGTTAAAAAGTAGTGTTATTTAAATTATGAATCGTGAAAACTTAAGACAATATTATAAAGTAAGTAGTTTTCGAACTGACATGATGAATATTTCTAATCTTCAACGTGCCTTAGTTAACATGCTGTTAAACTTAACTAAAATGGTTCTGCCTTTTAGTTACTGTGACGCAAGGCGTAGTTTTTTACTCAACTATTTTTTTTAATACTCCTTGGACTCTTAAAGGTATGTGTTAGTTGATATTTAACAAATGCATTCAAATTCTCTAGATATCGAAGTCTTACACTAGGTACACGGCCTAAGTTTGTTAACGACCACTTTGGCGATGGAGTAACACAGTCTGCCTCAGACGCCAGTGGTCGCGGGTTCGATTCCCGCACGGAACAAGAAAAAGAAACAAGAAAAAAAATGTTCCGTGTCTGGGTGTTTATCTATGTATTTATATTCTAGGTTCACCCTTAGTTCGCTACATGGTATCCCATAACAGAAGCTATGCTTCTGGGGCCATTTAGTTGGAGTGATTGTCTGGGGATTTTATTTATATTATTAAATATTTGACTTATACTATTTTAATTCACTAGATGTAGAGACCTGGCAAAAGTAGGTACATAAAGACAGCTTAAGTTTGCGATTGTCTAGTGACATTCGTGAAAATATTACAAAACTCGAATTAAAATAAATAATAATAATGCCAATGTTAAAATGCGATATTATTAATCGTCTTTCTGTAGTTTTATATTTCGTGTTCTAATGGCCTTGATTAGCAAGTACCGTGAAATACTTACGTTAGGTAAGTTGATACAGTTTTTGAACCTTATAGCTTTGTGAGAGTTTAATTCAGAGGAACTTGATATCAAATACTTTGACATTGTATGCTGTAATGTTATGTTTTTTATCCCAACAAACTTCAGCTGAGTTTTTACGAGCATAATCATAATGTTTAGCTTTCAACGCCGAAAAAGTTTAGCTATGTAAAGTTTTCTGTAAAACAGATTCAACATGTCACCTGATGGAAAGCAATGATGTTCATGAGAATGTAACACGTTGGTCAATGAGATACGTTTAGCCAGTGCGCAGCGGAGCGATTTGTAGCGGTTTCATACAAACTCAATACTTTCTATCGTGTCGCGGAAATCGCCGCCCGCGCTGCTGTCGCTCTCGCTGTCTCTGCCGTCCAGTTTGGCTGCGGCTTGTGAGGGCCTTGAGTTCGAATCCCAGCCGAGTTAGTTTATGAAGTAACAATTTCCCCTATTTCCACTGTGTTGTTTCCAAAACACAAGCTTGTATAAAAGCTTACTTTAAACCCACATAGTTTGTGTGTCAGTTTGTATAATTTATTTTACATATCTCCTGCTCTGTAAGTAGTCACTTACTTCCCTGAATGCCGGGGTGTATGGATATCATTACAGCATAGGTTTCAAAACCTACCATGTAATGTTAACATTACAGCATACGGGCGCCAAAAACCTCGTATGCAATTGATGTCATAAAGCCCTTAGTTAACAATCTACTATTCATCATTTGACATTTTCGTATCAAAAAGGGACGTTCAACTCCTTGGAATATCCACTATGTAGGGGTAGAAATTTTAACTGCGCCTCTTGCCAATCTTAATTTTTGCCTGACCTTCTTATAAAACATACCGCATAGTAAAGTATTTTATGTACATACATAACCTCACGCCTGTATCCCTTATGATGTCACGTTTGACAAATGGGGTACTATAATGATGGAGGGAGGCTATTGCAGTGACAGGAGGTCAGCCTATCGCCCACAAAAATGCCAATAAAACCTCTGTCTCTTAAATGACTTTTACAGTATGCCCGGGAAGAGAAGCAGCTGGTACATTCTATGTTTTTCCTTTGCTCCCAGTCCATATTTTATGTATGAATGCTTAAAGCGCTATAACAAAAATTCCATACAAACTTACGTAGCTCCACAGTTCTAAATGCCCATAGACTATAAGACAAACAAAATTCAAGTAGATGTGACAGAAGTCGCAAACAGTTGCCAACATTCAAACTTTAAAGTAGTTATAGTAAAATACTCTTCAAACAATCTTCATTAATCACTGACTTTCTAAACCCGACTTAAGTAAGAAGGCTTTATTTCTGGATAACGGGTACTTCAGTATCTACGGTAGAGCCTGACAGATGCGTTTTATTGGCTGTAAATATTATGCCGGTTCAGCTCTGGTTTAAGTTAAATTATCTGCTTAACTCTAAGTATTTATCTATAAAGTTAAGAAAAAAAAACACAAATATAAAAAGCATACAAATAATGTTTTATCGCGATTAGGTCTACGAGGCCGTGTTTAAAATAATTAAATTTTTCATTGTATTTCGGCTAGTGATTTTACTTGCGTTACATCTTAATTATATCTCTATGAAATGTAACTAGAAGCCCTTCATATAATACTGCTTTTATAATATTAATCCTTTGTTTTTTAAATACAAGTTCTAATTTTCTAGACCGTAAAAAAACGATGAAAAGAGACTTGATATCACAGCTTTTTTTGGGATAACAATTGTAATCTACACTCTTACTAAAAAAAAGAAAAGAGATCGAACCTTTTTTATTAACAGTTTGCTCTGTTTCACCAGATTGCCCTCCGATAGCTTGAGAATTTCTCGGTTGCCTGGAAGTGATCGCCCATGAGCGATCAGGCCGCCTATATTGCCTTGATCCAGTTTTCTGCTCTGTGTAAGGTTAAAGTATTAGTTTGTATTTGATTCGGGCAATAGTGTATTTGTATTGTATTGTATCATTTAGCCTAAAAAAAAATCTGAAATAATTTTCAGTTTCGAATTAAATGTTATTTAATACTAAGTTAATAAACAAGCACATGCTACCTTTCAAAATTATCAGTAATAACTCCTTGAAAACTTACATCTATACTATACTAGATGATAGTTTCTCTTACTATAGTCGCTTTTAACTTGGGCATCATCTAAATGTGCTTACGTCACAAAACCCGAGTACCAGCAACATCCCTTGCGGCTCAGAAAGTGTAGACACAAGAATTGCCGTTTCAATTGTACGCCATTAGTTTCCAGCTCGTTACACTATTGTTGTGTACACTCGAGCTTATGATTCGGCGGCAGGTTATTTTTGTTGAATATGCGAGTATCATCATTACATCCACTCTTTTGATGAGCCCACTGCATGGCTATGAGTCTCTCCTCTGGCTTACAAGAAGGTCGCACTGAGCCAGTGCCGGTTGGTGGATGTCAGCATTTTCAAGTGACCTAAATAGCTTCAAAGTTTAATTTGTACAAGTACAATGTTATCGGCGGTCACCCATCCTTTTACCGACCGCAACGAAATTTGCCTTAACCTGAAAGATATGAGGAGTCCCTACGCGACGACGAATTCTGATGTATAATAAAATTATACATTATTTATCGACACTGGTAATGAAATCCCCTAGTTCTAGTGTGTGGTCTCCATTAAATTAATTATAGGTAAGCTCATTATGGGGCTATTTATTTTCCAATTATATTTTAATCCCATCAGAAACTGAAAATGAGTCTATAAAAATTCTCAGCCATTATCATTCCTCCTAACATACTTCCAATGAATGAATAACATCCAAACAATTAGAGCTACCAGATATGTCCGCTCAGATGCCACGACAAACGTTCAAACAGACAAACACACAACTATGCGAACAAAGAATGGTATGCAGCCCTTTCCTAACGATCAGATTCCATTGTACCAATTTGGTATTGTGTGTTTTTAAATAATCCGTTTATACTTTAAAGCCGAGTAACGTTTAACATGTATTCAATTCTTTTATAGCATCAGAACCTATTCTAAAAAAGACACAAGGTCATGAGTCTAACCTATGAGAGAAGAGGATCGAGGCTTATTGCTGGTTAGTAGATACTAGCCACCGCGCGCGGTTTTACCCGCGTAACTTTTGATCCCTTTGGAATTTCGGGATAAAATATAGCCTATAACCTTTCTCAAGAGTTGGGCTATCAAATGCAAAAAGAATTTTTCAAATCCCACTTGTAGTTTCTGAGATTAGCGCGTTCAAACAAACAAACAAAAAAACAAACTCTTCAGCTTTATATATTAGTATACTCGTAGATTAGCAAATAAAGTAGCTTCTGAGAAACCGTAATGATCAGTAATACAAGAACAGCACAGAAGAAATTATGTATAATAAAATACCTAAGCTAATCTTTGGACATTTATTCACACGGGCCAGGTAGCTCTACAGTAAATAATAAATAAATAAATATTTCTGACACTCACACAACATTATCTAGCCCAAATTAAGATTCTTAAAGAACTTGTGTTATGGATACTAGATAACTGATATACTTAAGAAATATATACATATATATATTGAATGAATACATATTTTTTATTGGAATAAATTTAAATAAACTTATAAACATCCATGACTTGACGACTAATATCTGTGTTCATCACACAAATATCCGCCGCCGCCGGGATTCGGACCTCTGGCATAGAACGCAATGTATGTTACCGGTACACCAGCCGGTCGTCACAGTATGCTCAAATTATGCTTTTGCTTCGGTTTCACAAATTTACACGACTTTTTTTTCATAAACATTTGATTTTATACATAACCAATGCAAACAAACAAGCTCATGCGCATAATTATTGTAGTTTTGAGGCAGATAGTGTTACAGCGGTTGTTAATCTTACTAATGTTTAGATGTATGGAAAAATGGCTCAACGGATTTTAATGAAATTTGTCATAGTAATAGAGTACAATCTGGAATAGCACATAGGCTACTTTTTATCCCGAAATTATATCTGGGTAAAACCGCGCGCAACAGATAGTAATAGATAATTGTTTGGCACTAGGCCTAACGTTACATAAGGTTCACAATTATTTTTCCCGCTTTATCAAACGAAATAGACGGAAGTTTAGAATACGTAACTTGCTTGATCAACTTAAAGAGTTGTGCTATTAGCAAATTTATAATAAATGAAAAATGTGATAAATAAAAAAAAAATTCACCATTTCTGTAAAGAACTTGGTCTTGGGTGGTCTTAGCTGCAAAGCTATACCATAAGATGGAGCTACGTTAGCAATATAAATAAAAAAAAAATTTGGTAAGTAATTTCGAGGCGTACCGCCAGGCCCCGGTAGCTCAGTGGAAGAGCACTCGTCCGGCAAACGAGAGGTCCCAGGTTCGAATCCTGGTCGGGTAATTTTTATTTATCACATGTTTTTCGGTTATTTTAGAAATAGACATAAGTGTAGAATGCGTAACTTTCTTGATTAACTTAAAGAGTTGTGCTTTTAGCAACTTTGTTGTCGCTTAAAAACCTTCAATTCTTCAACATGCCAGACATCAGACGATAATGATAGTGGCCCATAGGCTCGGAAATAGTTCTTTAACCAAGGCTTATTTTGCAAGCTTATTAAGGACCGCGACAGTAACTTTTAGCAAATACACAAAGAAAAACCGTATCTTTTTTAAAATTTCAGAAACCTTCAAATCTAGTATGTATTTTATTTAGTTCTCTATAATTACCTACATAATTATAAATACATATCCCTCCATATATGTTATAAAGCTGAAGTGGTTTAAGTTATAATTTACTTGTATGAGATGCAATTAAGTAAATTAAACCTAATTGTTAACACCTTCTTACCATATTTATATAAAAACTTGAAGTATTTGCATTTCAAATCTCGTTTGTCTAGTATTCAAAAATGACCAGGCAGGCATTTAACTTTATTACCATAAATAAACCGCCAAACACAAAAACGACTTTTTTATTTTTCATAATATGCACAGATAAAGTTTTAACTATACTGCCTGGAGAAACAATTTTTTTGCTTGCGTTGTGATGTGGTTTGGTGTTCGCTGATAGATTCGAATTCTTTTTAGATTCGAATTCTAGAGTTCTAATTTTAAATTGGTAAACTTTCTTCAAAACGGCATGCGATTATATTGTAGTAATTCCAAATTCAAACTTATGTTGACACAGTGATGGTTTGCTTTTATCACATTAATTAAGTAACTAAATATTTTAAGGCTTGAATTATTTTTAATTAAATATAAGAGATTGTTTCATGAATAATAATCAACATAGAGTTGTTTCAACAGATAATATATATCCAACTTGACCTATTACAACCAGGTAATACATATTTGTAGACGCCTTTCCATACAACTTGACACTTAACAATTAGTACACATAAGAACATTAGCATATATGGGAAAAAATGTTGTGACAAGTTATACTCTAGGTCCATAATCGAGTTTTTGTTCAACATTTCTTGATTTCCTGTAACATCCATAAAAGGGATATCAATAGAACAGTTTTACGTTGGCATCTTAATAACCCGTCAGTTCTGATCTTTATAATAAACTATTTATTCATTTGTTTTATTATTTCTAATTGCAGGTAAATATAATGATGCCAGAAGTGCAGCTAACTATGAAGGTTTGTAGAACAGCTTGTGGTAGGTAATACTATAAAGGTTTAACTGTAAAGACATCAAACGTTTCGAACTGAGGAAGAACTGGCCATCTTTAATGAAAACTATAATTATTTTAGCTTTTAACTGTGTAATCGTCGAAAGGTTTTGAATTTAGAATACAAGAGCTAAATTCCCGTATACCCTGTCTTTAAATAATTGATCTATAGCTATAGTTTAATGTTCGTAGTATTTAGTACCTTCCAAAAAGTATAATAAAAAAATTGTACCTAAATTGCTGCAAAGAAATCTTTAATTATTTTCGAGCAGGACCCTCAGCCGTTTGAAGGTCTTCAGATCAATGGTATACGGCCCCGATTAGAGGCATTTTAGTACCTTAAAAAATCATTAATACTTCTTTCAAATTATTATTACTTTATGAGGAATCGCCTATGAGACTTTTTTCATGCCAGCAGGAGGACCCTTTTATGTTTTAACGTTTTCAGCCTAGGCAGTCACATTTCTCATCAGCATTTTATTATCAATTTACAAAAAAAAAACAATACATTTAATTAAAATATAAAGTATTTTAGCAGACAGTTTCTCTGAAAACTTTTATTTGAAAGCACTAGTATTACTGCTAAAATACTGCCTATTTCAATTAAATGTATTGGTTTTTGTAAAGTGCTAATAAAATGCTGATGAGAAATGTGACTGCCTGGGCTGAAAACTATAAGACATAAAATGGTCCGGCTAGCATGAAAAAACTCTCACAGTCGATTCCTCATAAAATAATAATAATTTGAAAGAAGTATATGTAGTAGAACGTTTGCTTGAATCTTAACCATTGTGGGTACAGGTCTTCTATTTCGTCCAGCTTGAGCGGCGCCGGAAGTCCGTATTCAATACTCGCCATGTTGTCTTCGTGTGCTTCAAAATTTTTATCTGTTTTCATCGGTTCTTTTTTCGACTGCGCCATGTAATGTGAGCTTTTAATAAAACCACAGTGGTTCGGAGGAACTGTATATATTTATATTTCTTTTAAATGTAACAATGTTTCTTCTTAATATTAATGTTATGTCGTGTGTTCGCTGCGACGTCCGGATGATCAAGGTCGATACACTTAAGTTACATGGACAGTGTGTCACTCATTGACATTAATGTTGACATTTACATTTGCGTTCTACTACAGTATATAAATTAACTTTTAAGGTACTAAAATCCCTCTAATCGGGGCCGTATACCTACCATTGGTCTGAACACCTTTAAACTAGATCAATTTAAAGACAGGCTCCTGCTGCGAATAAGAGCTAAAGCTGTATAAATTAAATTCTTCATCTGTAAAACCGTAAGAGCCTAGTAGGTATGTTGTTAAAACGGTACCTAAATTAAAAACAAAAGGTCCTTAACTTTAAAGTAGCATGGTAATATTTGATTTATTTACAGTTCACAGTTCATTTTGACACTATGTTGCGAATTCTCTAGTTCAACAAATTATTTTAGCTACCTAAGACTAATATTAGCTCTTTGTCAAAGTCGCCCAACCCGCTTCTATTTGTCATCTAAACATAAAAGCTAGGTAGAGATCAGATTTTCACTAATGATTTGAATAATTAATCATGTATCAGTAGTATAAATCATTGATTAATGTTTTGAATTTGTTGTCTAGAATGTGATAGGTTTTCTAAGATGTCGGATAGAATCATAAAGTCTTGAAAAGTCTCAAAATAATGCTTTAACAAGAGACTTATACACGAATTAAATTTTTGAAAAATTCTTTGCTTCTTTTTTTATTAAAAGCGCCTAGGTACAACAAAGTACCTGGTGAGAAAACAATAAATAAAGAAAATACTATAAAAAAAAATACCAATACCTTATCTTAAATAAAAATAATAACATCATGAGGAATGATTTTATTTAACGTATTTTTTATTTACTCCCGATATTAATTAAATTGTCATTGTAAAGCAGCGTTATAAATATTGCAAAATAATAAAAATGTTGGCAAACAATTCAATATAAATAAATTTCACAAACAATAAACTTAAAAACCTATGTGTTTGCCTTTATTTGCATATTTCAGTACATTAAAATTAAAATTTAATTCATGTATGCTAAATAAGGCAGCCTATAAAGTATAATCGACATACTAATGTTATAAAATCAAAGGTTTTAAACTACAAAAAGAGAAATCATTATTTTATGAGTTTGACGCCTCTGTTGTACTAAAAATTTAATGTGCCTGTCATACCATATACGTAGAATAAAGAAACGTTGTGCTTAAATCAAACAAAGTTTAAAATTAGAATTTTGTTTGATTTTTATTACCGGCCTTACGGAATTCCGGATGAGGTGAAATAACAGCAAGGAGAATTTACTGTGTTATAAAACAGCTGTGCTTACTTGTAGAAAAAAAAACATCACAACTTTTTAAATCAGCCTATTTCAGTTTATCATCTGAAGATGCGAAGGTTATCTATTAAAGATGGTTAGTGGAAGTTGGTCATCAGTTAGTGGGTAGCTTTCAGGCATCATAATGTCAATGAATTCGGGGTGATTCATTAAAAGTTTATGGGATATTTATAATTTAGTTTCAGTCATTTTCTTCATTTTGGTGTGGAATGAAGACCATAGTTTTTCTAAATATCTACGAGTGTGAAATTTTATATCGTCTTAATAGTCTACCGCGTGTTAAATTTGAGGTTAATGCTATTAGAAAGTTAATTTTAATAGTAAAATATAACTACCATTTAATATGTATGTAATCAGGTAGTAATATAATCGAAATATGATCACATGACATTTTATTTGTTATAAACATAATACAGTGTGTCCCGTCACGACCTAGCGATAATTTAAGGTTACAAAATATACCTAATTTCATCGACAAAAACACCCATATATGGGGGTCCACACCCCCTCCTGTCGGAATGGCCGCCATTTAATTTTTTTTTATTCTTGTAGATACCTCTGCTGAAAGATGCCGATTTCTCTGGACAGAAAGGTCCTACAGATGTAAAAAAATTTTATTTTAAAGGTAGAAATAGCAACTATAAAATGAAAATAAACATTATGGAAAATTTTCCCTACAAATTATCTTAAAACATTTACAATGCTAATTTAAGTGAAAAAAATTGTCTGTTTTTTTTATTTTTCTTAACATATTTCAAAAACTAGCACATTGATACAATTTTTTTAATACTGTCCTAATACTTAAGGATATAACTTACAAATTGACGTTAAAATTATTGTTTTTAATTGCATAACTCGAGAGTTAGGGCTGTTTGAATATGACCCTTTTGTGATAACCAAAAAAAATCGCTACTCTATTTAAAAAGTAAACAGCAATTGAAAACTTAAATAAAAGCCATTTCAAGTGGCATCGCTAAAATCCCTATGAGTAGTATTTTTTAATCTATGATAAATAATTTAAGTCACACCCTCACAATAAATGGGATATTTTAATCTCATGATCTTGTGCCATCTCACATATGATGGGGGTCGGTACATCTGCATTTTTTTATCATAAATAAGTTAATGGTTTAAACTGATAACAGATGTGGATTATTATTATTTTCTTATTATTTCACTGGTTTCTATCAAAATTGGCGTTGCTAAGTAACTTCTAATGATAAAACAAAAACATTTTTTGGAACGTATAATTTTTTTATACGCACTTTTAAATAAATAAAAATAAATAAAATCCCCAGACAATCACACCAACTACATGGCCCCAAAGTAAGCATAGCTTGTGTTATGGGATACCATGTAGCGAACTAGGAGGGAACCTAGAATATAAATAAATACATAAATAGTAAGTAGCAACTGTCTGAAGCAGACGGGTTTACCCCATCGCCAAAGTGGTAGTTTTTTGTCCTCTACACTCGATGTTAAGGGACGTTTTGTACAAGAATGATACAGAAAGAAAGCATTTGAGTTAAGGAACAAACTGGCTCTTCACAATATTTCTTCGATACGCGACCTACCGCAATCTATGCGATAATACTATACGGCAGACTATATGAGGTCGCTAATGAGGGGAGGTCGCTAAGCCAAGTGGACCCTAAAACGTCAAACGAGGGTCGCGAGGAGGAGTTTATTTAAATACAGGTACAGTAAAAGAAGAAGAACAGTTACATTAGACATTAAAACTTGGCGGTCTTATCGCTGAGGAGCAATTTCTACCAGACAACCATGTTACAAAAAAAACTTAAACTAGAAATCACACAAATATAAAGACTTAACGAGCGAAGAAAAACAATTACAATTTTGTTAATTATTTCATTATACATAGACGTAGGTAATGCATGCATACTAATATTCCATGCTGGACTGGGAGCGAAAGAAAAACACAGAATGTGCCAGCTGCTTCTCTTCCCGGGCACACTGTAAAAGTCAGTTAAGGGACAGAGGCTGACACTCTGTCACTATCTTTATAATACCTCCAAATTTGTCAAACGTGACATCAGATGGTCTTGTACCCTCTGGTGTTCTGCCTACCCTATAAGGGATACAGGCGTGACGTTATGTATGTATGTACATACTAATATTGTAAATGGAATGCATAAATACTATTATAATAAACATGATATATATAATTAACATATTGCATAGATATTACAATAGGTACTTCTTTATGGTTGTTTAGTCGTTGGATTAGTCGCCTATCACGACACGCTTATCCAGCAGGGCTAGCATGCAACCATCGATAAATAGTCGAATCGATAAGATAAATATTATTTTGTTATTTTATCCCATTATGTAAGCTTATACGCGCTCCATAATAGATAGAATTACTCGATTTGATACCATGATTAAGACCACAGAACCAAATATGTCATAATCTTAATAAATTACATACACTAAATACCATATTCTAAGAAAATATAGATAAAAGGCCCGATTTATCGTTGTCGACGGTAGCATGCTAGCCCCGCAGGGCCTTTTTTAAAGATTGTCGATTAAGACTTTATTACACCGTGTAATAAAATGCGATAAATTCGAGTTGAACTCGGCTTAAATTTTTCTTCAGTCAGGGCCGAGACTAGGCTCAGAAGGAAATCGGGGCTAAGAAGCCAACTGCATACATACCTATGTCGTTCAAAAAATATACACTTCGGTACTTTAGGCTATTATATTCTTTTAATTAGCTATAAATACACATTACTCCTACACATTGAGGCCATTTATGGATTTAATGTTTATCGAAATAAAATAATGTAGGTATAATAAAAGTAATAAAATTTTAATATAATTTGCTGCGTAATTGTTTTATTGAACGATTAAGAACTGCATGAAAACTCAAGGCATTTACATTGCTAAAAAAAAGTCTTTGTATTTCATTTGTAACATCTCTACTATTTTTGTAAAAAATAAAACGTACGAAAATGTACATATTTTCTTATAGTAGACAGACCACTTAAGCTATTTTTTACTACACTAAATTAAGCTTAGCAATCATTCCTAAACCCAAATAACCACCTCAAATAGGTTGAGGTGCCATAATTATAATTCACTTAGTTGATGGCCTAACCAACTTCTGTGAAGTTAAATAAAAACCAATTGACGAATAAAAATCAACTAATAACAAGAAGTATTGTATCATTTAAAAATCGAACTTTTTATAAAATGTTATATCTACTTTTCATATCGATTGTATTTCATTTTCAGAAGGAATCATAATTAATAAGTAATAACTAAGAAGACATATTGTTAACTTTTTACTTTTCATATCTATTAGGGTGTCAGATTCAATGTGGGATTTTCTTCCTGTCAAAAGGAACTATTTCTTATTTGGTTTTATCTAAGATCAGAAACTTAAAATTTGAACTACCATATTAACTTCAAGTGAATTCATCAGTGTCATTTCGTTTCCTGTACTTAGATACGGTCTGATAAGCTCCGTGGAGTCAACTCGCAAGGATTCACTAATATTATAAACTAGCCACCGCGCGCGGTTTTACCCGCGTAACTTTTGATCCCGTGGGAATTTCGGGATAAAATATAGCCTATAACCTTCCTCACCTGGGCTATCAAATGCAAAAAGAATTTTTCAAATCCCACTTGTGGTTTCTAAGATTAGCGCGTTCAAACAAACAAACAAACAAACTCTTCAGCTTTATATATTAGTATAGATGTTGACTTTTGTAATGGTGACTTGTGAAAGTTTATGAAAATGTAGAAAAGATTATGGCTTTTTCAGACTTTCATAAATACGAGATAAAATTTATCACTCTAATATTTAGAAAGAGGTAAAGTCGCAATAACAGGGAGGAATTCAGAGCATTTTAAAAACCGACTTCACCAACATTTTGAAGTCCATGTAGGTACATACTTTGACTGAAATAAAACGTCAGCGACAAATTTCTGCCCAGCGATGAGGGCACCGCGAGGTACAGATCCACTCTAGTCTAGTATATATCTAGTATGTATTATGCATATGTTTCGAAAATTGTAATTTTTTTCATTAAGTACTTTATCGATTTTTTATTCCAGCAAATCAAGCGTTACCTTACCTGTCAAATTTCCGCAACCAATTTTAACCTAATGTCGAGGGCATAGAGTTCAAAAAAAAACGCAGATATGTTGTACATATATAAATTTGTAAGATTTGATCTGCTGCTTTCTGTAACTCTATTTATCTTCTAACAAATAAACTTATCGACGAATTGAGAATATCCTCCATTTGGAAGTCTGTTGAAAGAAGACACTTATACTTTTTTGTAGGTGAAAAATGGATAGAAAGGTATTTTATCCAAATTTTTGTTTATACATAACGTCACGCCTGATCCCTTATGGGGTAGGCAGAACACCAGAGGTTATAAGACCATCTGATGTCACGTTTGACAAATTTGGAGGTATTATAAAGATGGAGACAGACTATTGTAGTGACAGGGGGTCAGCCTATCGCCCACAAAAACACCTTTCAAACCTCTGTCCCTTAACTGACTTTTACAGTATGCCCGGGAAGAGAAGCAGCTGGCACATTCTATGTTTTTCTTTCGCTCTCAGTCCAGCATTTTTGTTTATTTCTAAAGGATTATTACTTATTAGATCCCATCAATAAAGAACATCTTGAGTCCTTTTTGAAGTACCAACTTTATCAAACGAAAAATTGAGTCATATACTGCGTTTAACATTTATCCGTATCCCCAAATAAGGCGACGCATTAATACTGTTTAAAAAGTTATTAATTTAACGTCTCCGTAACATTCTTTTAAGGTTTTTATATTTGTTCAAAATATTTCATTAAATAAATGCGAATATAAGACCACCCAGTAAGATCAATTTATTTGACAGAAAAATGTAGTTTTTTCACCATTAAACCTACACAAGGAAATTTGGATTTTAGGATTAAAACAATAAAATTGCTTCTTGTGTTCCTGACTTAGCTTTATTTAGTAGCAAGGGTACTGTTGACATCATTGCTAAATATTGTAGTGCATTTGTTACATTTTTATGAAAATCCTGTAGGTAGTTAATAAAATAAATTACATTAATAAAGATTTTATTGGGCATTACAGCCTAAACGGTAGTATATAAAGGCACCAATATATGATAAAATATGTGTGGAATACCTAAATACACTTTTTTATTCTAATAATTATAATAGAATTGGCGTGGCGCCGTCATTACTTTACTGTGGGTATCATACGATATCACAGGTTAAGCAACGTTCGGCGGGGTCGGTACTTGGATGGGTGACCGCGTACTATTCATTTCTCACGACGACTTCCGGGCTTCGGAGGGCACGTTAAGCAGTCGGTCCCGCTGTATAATTGTATACAGTAGTCGTTAGGGTTTGTCAGAAACCATCTTGGCGCCCTGAAAATTCTGGCATCCACCACCCAGCACTGGGCCAGCTTGGTGGATTATAACCTCCTCTTCACCCTGGGGAGAGACTCATACCCTGCAGTGGGCTCATTACAAAGATTTGTGATGATGATGATGAATAGAATATATAATATTAATAGACGGAATTCATATAGGTATATTTTCAGTTTATATCTACTAAATACCAGGGTTGTCTGGAAGAGATTGTCTGTAGATGATAAGGCCGCCTATTGTGCACTGTACCTATTATATTTTTAATAAAGTTAAGTCTTACTCCATGTGTACAATAAATAATAAATAAATAAACAAATTTCCTGAACCAACTTTTAATAGTCAGACAGAACTCGTGTGAGGCCACTTATACACATGGATCGGTAACTAAAATTTCAAACAGATTAAATTAAATATGCCGCTTTTTAATTTACAATTATGTTACTTAATCTGTTGGTATACATACAAGCTATTTTCAGTATCTACTTTATAATCATTCATAATAATCACAAAAAAAAAAAAAAACAAAGTTATGTAAGAGAATATTTTTTTTAGCTTGTAAAAATATTACTATATCAGTTACATCTAGAATAAATCTTTTTATAGAATATGTTTTAAGCAACTTTTTCTCGTAAAATATTACATATTTTATATTTTTAGTTTTCGACACCTGAAACTGAAGGACATCAGATTAAAACATCCTGTTTTATGTCAACCCAAACAACGACCAGAATTGTACCTTGTGAAACCCCCAATAATCTTACCATAATTATGAATAAAATTCATCTTCAATATATTCCGCAATGCAAATTTAAAGTAAACTTTGATGTTGTAATAAGATTTTTATCTTATTTTAAAGACGAACCTGGCCATTATCTCACCCGATATGTCTTCTTCCATTGACATAAAGATACCCGAAATTATAATAAATATTATGTTTCCAAACCAAAAATTTCATATTCCACGACCTACTTATTACCTGATAAGAATATAAAATAATAATTACCCTTCGATGCTGCAGCAGAACTGGTTACTTGGGTAACTTTAATATTGAATTTGGGGATTTTACCAAACTTTGACAATATTGTCTTTCAAGTTTCAACAAATTAAAGCTGGAAAATATGTTTAGGCTTGTACCGGCTCTTAATAAAAGGTCAAAAGAAATGTTGATAATTTCGTTTCTTGAAGAACATTATAATCCTAAATAATCCAAAAAGTATCATTATCCTGTTGAGCATTTCATTTTTCATTGTTTCATTTAAATACTAAGTAGTTTTTCTCTAATGACTATGATTGATTAATCTGATATACGTGTACCGCATTTTTGCTTTTATATGTCTGTAAAGATCTAGAATAAGTTAAATACGATTTTTTATAGATTATTCAAAAAATATTATTGATGACAGCCCGAAGGAGTTTAGTTCAAGAAGAGAACATTAATCAGAAAATATACCTACATTAATCACGATATTTTCTGGTGCGAGACAAACAATTCGTGGCAGCACTTCATTTTAGGTTCACTTTTAAGTTCGTCTAAATTATCGTAGCTTTGGGAACAAGATGTTTTTTCCCAATCCCCAAAAAAGGAATGGCAGGCCGCGGCCCACGGCCCGACTGTTTATGTCGGGATGTTGTATAGTATATTGCTAGTCGCTATATAAACTTTAATAGCGCAATGTAGGAATTTCGTCGTGTCGTCCTCGTTCTATGGCACGTCGCTAGATGTCGCTACGAAACTTTTAATTGTTTACTGAACTATTCTTATAGATTTTTAATTTTCTTATCAGACGTTTAAGCAATCTCTAAAATAGTTTGTCACGGCAACGCTCATACCTACATGATGTTTTTTAATGAAAGGCGGAGAAACGAAAGAAAACATCCATGATAACACTCTTAGGTCAGCAAATTTTAATTACGAACAAAACATTTAAAAAACAAAAAAAAGATTATCAGTAGGTATGTTAATTACCCGCAAAATCAGTTGTTAATTTAAAGAAATGAGGTCAAAATAATGAATGACTATTTTTGGTAAATTCTCCTTTTAAGAGCTTTGCGTGTGGGTGTACTTTTAATTAAACTTAAGATGCGCTTCCGAAAGTGTTTAAAAATATTTATTTAAGTCAGGAAATTCTCATTGTTTAGCAGCATAAACTTTTGAAAAAAGATGTTGAAGTATTTGTTCGTAAAGGTAGCTTAAAGTTCTTAGTGACGCTTGATAATAAAGCTTATGATTTTTTTTTACTCTTTTGGCGTATTTGATCTTGATTTTGAAACGTATATGACCAATACAATATTACACATATTTGACGGCAGATTTTACAAGACTATCTAAGCTAGCTATGTTCAGCTGAAACATCTTTCTTCGAAACTACGTCTTGATAGCTCTTTAAAGTCCGCTTATTCTTTAAGTTGAACCTAGAGAGTTAAAACATAATCCTCATTATGGCAGTATTATTAAAAGTGTACTAAATAAGATGTAACAAGATCAAAGATAATCGTTGTTAACTGGTCCTTGACGTTAGGCCACAGTCACTACCAGTAGGAGTATTAAGGTACGTGCTCATTATGTCGGACCGCAACGGGTTCTTTCGCAGCGCAGAAATCAGCTTGTGTCACTTGTTATATTATATTTGAAATTACGGCCTCCGTGATCCTAGTTGCTAGTACGAAAACGGTGAGGTCGCGGTTTCAATTCCCTCACTGAGTCTGAATGTTTATCTTCATTTATATTTATATCCTAGGTTAGTTTGGGGCCATGTAGTTGGTGCGATTGTCTGGAGATTTGTTTTTATAAACTGTTGATTATCTTCTTTTACCATGCAACAATTTTCTTCAGAACTATTCACAACGTATATTTTAGCTAGACTACTCAATGCGCTCTAACCCGTCCCGTCCGTATTGAGATAAACGTATTGTGATAAGTAAGCATTATGCGCCGCGCCGCTGTGGCCCGGCATAGTGTGCACGTACCTTAATAACTACTATCCCTAGTTATTAGCTCTAGCCTGATACGATGCGTGGGAGTAACTAAAACGCGATACCGATCGTATTACCTTAAAAGGAGAAATCTAGAATAACTTTCATTGATTAAAACTAAGATAGAACCTCTCTATGTATGACGAAATTACAAATAAATTTTGTTCGCAACTTTAAAACATAGCCTTTATTTAAGAAAATAGTTTTTAAAAGTTTTCGTGCGAGAGATTTACTTGTTTATAAAATCAGTTTTTGAAGTTTATCTCACTTCCAACGAAACTTTTTTCGATGATTATTCAGTCTCACTTTAATTCCTAAGACTTTCTGTTTCAAAAGAATAAATAAAGTAATAGTTTGTTGTCAATAACTAAACCATAAACTGAAGATTACTTTGATGATATATAGCTATTCAGAATAAGGTTAAGTAAATTCAGTCAAGACTGTAATTTTACGCAATAAAATAGCATTCATTTCAGCTCCATTAGAACATAAATTAGAATCGCTAACTTATTCAAACATTTACGAAGCATGCCTCAAATATTTTATTTCTCAACAATCCTTTCTGTCGTGGAAATACAAATAAATCTTGTCTTTATAATCGTGTGTTGTCAATTCGATGGCATTTAGTCCAATAAGCAATGCATCACGAAGGCCAATGACCCTGAAATCCTTGCTCTCAAAAAAGTTAAGTTATTTGGATCAATGCATTTAACATAAGTTACGTTGGACAGAAATAAAAAAAACTGGTAAAAATGTGGCTGTAAGACTTGCGCGTTTTGCAGATTTTTTTAAGATGTTTTTTTTTTCTCATAACAGTTCCCCATTACTCCATCTTAAGAAATATCTTAATTTACATAACATTATCCCAAAATATGTTTTCAAAACAAAAAAGATATTAATCAAATAACAATAATAACATAATGATGTCAATCTAAAATGGCGCTTTCCCGGGACTCTATTCTGGGCGAACTTTATGCTATGGAACTCATGTAAAGAATAATACTTATAAAAATGTTATGTACTAATTATAAACTATATTGATTACCTATAGTAACACAAAAGCATTGACATCAATCTGTGAATCGTAGAATCGTTTATCATGGATTCGTTTAAGGCTCGAGGCGGGTATCACGCCTGTATCCCTTACGGGGTAGGCAGAACACCAGAGGCTATGAAACCATCTGAGGTCTCGTTTGACAAATTTAGAGGTATTATAATGATGGAGAGAGACTATTGCAGTGACAGGGGTCAGCCTATCGCCCGCAAAACTGTCAATAAAACCTCTGTCCCTTAACTGACTTTAACGGCATGCCCGGGAAGAGAAGCAGCTGGAAATACTGTTAAAACATTATATTTTTATGAGTCAGATGGCGCTCAGTAATAAGTTGTGCGAGACATTCAATAAAACATGTGTTTTAAACATTTAATAAATAAACACAGATTTTTCAAAATACAGTTTGATTTTCTGTTCGGATTCAAATACACTTTATTTCTCGTAAATAAAGTTGCCAACCCTAGTGAGGCATAAAAAACATTAGACTTCTTAACGTAAACATTACATTTCTCAATTGGCTCTTAAGTGTTGATTAAATTTTAAGTAACGTTTATAAGTTAGGCTGTAGTTAATTTACCTCAACGTTCGATCGAGTCACAACAAACAGTGGTCACAGAGATAAAATAAGTTACAGAATGACCTTTATCGAAACATTGCAAGAACACAATGTCACTAAATCATGTCACTAAATCATATATTTGGCGACACTATACAAACTAAACAGGGGTCAGCAACAAAGTAACAGTTACTCTATTTGTGTCTTTTACCAAATTGCGATTGTCCCGTATAGTCTAAGCCTTATAAGGTCTTAAACACATAATTGCAAAATGTCAATTTCCAACGGACTGCGTTTGCGCAAGGTGCGATGTCATGAACGCAACAAAGCCTTTAACACAGATTTGACTTCAAATATCGAGTAAAGAAATATATTAGGTATGCTTATAAGGAAACGAATTATTCGATAGAAATAGGTAAGTATTAGCATAAACCTAAGTATGAATTAGTTAAGTTTATGTTCATGATTGTACTTTTAGACGTTGGCCTTTTTAATACAACAGTAAAATTTGAAAATTATAAACAGCAATAATATTATATTAATGGGTACGTCTTCACAGATGAAAAATATATCGTTATTAGGGTTCAAAAGGCACTTTTTATTGAAATTTTAAAATTAAGAATCATGAACTAATAAAAGTTAAAGTCATGCAAAGTGCTAAATACAATGTCATTGCCATGATTAAACAAAACTGTGACCTTAATTAACAACCTGGGCCCCAGTAACTAATTGTTCAATTGCTAATAGTTAGTAAAAGTGGTTGTTGCTAATTGGACCTAGAATCAAAAAACTAATTTATTCCCTGATCCAGATCGTGACTACCTGTTGAATAAGACGTAAGTGACTTAGTACCGATGGAATAGCAAATTATTTTTGGTACCGTCAGCAAATAAAAACATCTATTAAAAAGAATTTCACGTAGTCGATAAGGAATATGAAACATGTAATAATATAAAAAAACAGAGGGGTTTGTTTGCTTAATAGTGTTATCCTTGGAAACTAACGAAAAAAAACGAACTAAAATCCCCAGACAATCACACCGTGGCCCCAACTAAGCAAAGCTTGTGATATGGTATAGCATGTAGCGGACTAAAGGGAACCTAGAACATAAATAATTAATAATATTTTAAAGTTTTTGCATTTAAAATGCTTAATTACTCATAAATAATGAAAAATGTGTCACCCAACCAGGACTCGAACCAGGGACCTCACGTTTGCCGAACGAGTGCTCTCCCACTGAGCTACCGGGGCCTGGCGGTACGCCTCGAAATTACTTAACACATTTTTGTTTTCTTTTTTTTTATATTGCTAACGTAGGTCCAACTTATGGTATACCTTTGCAGCTTTACCACTTTTTTTTATTTTTGTTTGTCGTTCGCATGCCAGGAACACAAGTGTAGAAAATATTAACTTTACTAAAAAGTTTGCAACCACGTATTAAAAAGGAATTTTGTCTGTAGCTGCTGCCAACACATTAATAATAGTATCTTATTAACTTCATAATTATATTCAATTATTTTTAATATGTCATTTGGTATTTCAATTAAATTTAACCCTTAAAAACAAATTATTTAAAGAACATAACATAGACGCTTCCAGTATAAATCATTAATTCCATTACGGCGAACATTTTCTTTGCCGACCGTACTTTCACGAGCAATAATAAATCAGAAACTTTCTCATACTGAAGTATAATGAAAAGCTCCAATGATATATGCAGACTGTACCAGTAAATACAATCGCATAGGACCAACATATTGAACTAGTTTTATTGAAATAGATTCATTTATTTAATACTAGCAGTTTGGCGCGGTTTTACCAGCGTAATTTCAAATCCTGCGGGAAAATCGGCTGCCTTATCACGTAAATATTAGCGATCAGCTATAATGGCGCAGTCATCACGCCATGGACGCGCGATCCATTGCTTTATATCGTATTATGTAAGCGATAGCTGTTCAATCGTTCGTTGATCGCAGAATGCATTTATTGCTCAGATACTAGCGCCAAAAACAATTTGGTAGCTAAAAAAGAAACTAATAAAATGTGAAACAGATGTTCGCTTTTATAATTTTGCATATAAGTACACAGGAAAAGTATGAAAGTCAAAGGGATTATAAGCACTTTTAGTACATCAATTGTACGATAGAGGCAGCACAGTCGTCGGATTGTTATGGCTTTGGTTTTGCTGTAACGTAATACGAATTACTTATTTTTTAGCAAATCTTGCGCAATTCATGCCATCGCTTTGCTCTTGCAAGTTACGCGATAAGGCAGCGGGATATGTGCGATTGCAGACTGTACACTATCACTATGCCAAATAACAGCCAAATCCGTCGAGGATCAAACACCCATACATCCAAACTCTCACATTTATAATATTAGACAGAATTTATTGCTATTTCCATGTTTTTAATGTGTTGTGGAGTGGCGATTTGCTACCGTTTAAATAGGGCCTCAAATCAAATATTAGCGCCTACTGTGTCGTAAAAGGTGCTTTGAGCGACTAATATTTAATAGGTTGTAAGGCCCTTTTATGAGACATGCTATATTTAGCGTTCCTGCTCAAACTGCAACATTACCGTAACTCAAGATTGGGTGTTATTTAAGTCAAATGTTACTGGCATTAAATTCAGTCATGAATATAAAAAAATCTTTGTGGTGATGGTAAATTGTAAATTGCCCTTACCACCTCTGCCTGAATGGGCATGTCGTTAGAGGTAACAAATCCAAGTAGGTACTACAAGTGGTTAAGCTTTATAAGGATCCTTGGGCTAGCTACCATATTTCTTATAAAATCTGCCGCAATTCTTTGTCATTTTTAAAAGAGCACTATTTTCGATCTCAGTGTCACTTTTCGTTACCTACGTACATGGTGTTTAGACATACTTACCTAACACTCTCCATAAGTTCTTAAGTTTTATGGAGATGAGTTAATATTTAAATTAAATTCAAGACAAGGACAACAACAATAATTGAAGCATTATATTGCCTAATAATAAATTGATGGATCTTTTCTTGGATGAATTCGTATTCTAAATACAATGGACTTGAAATCGAACTTGCACCAAAATTGGTTCACTTCCACAAAAACCGAATCACCATAAATAAATAGAAACTTCATAAATAAACAAATTATTCGAATTGCACAATCCTGTTAATTTTAACTCGAACATAATATTCTTGTTAATATACAATTTACTGCAAATTACACAAGGAAGCATATTCCTTAACAATCATTAGTACCAGGGCTACAGAAATGGGGAAGAGGTAACTGGATCTCTTGAACACGTGAAAGGCGGGAAGTGAACTACCAGGGAGGTCTCGTTATTATAGTCTGAAGTAGTTGTTTCCGATATTTAAAGTTATCAACTTGGGCTTACATCGGAACAATGAATAAAGAATAAATGTAGAGTATTATCAAACCGAGTTCATTCGCATTTTCAAGTCTTTCCTAAAACTCTGGCTGAAGTGAAACATCATCAGCGTATTTTTTTGTTGTTGGTAGCCTTTTTTAAATTGATTTATCGATTATTTTTGTATGGGACTACATATGCATCATCTTATGTATGGATGTTTGTTCCTCAATCACGGGAGTACGGCTCAACGGATTTGAATAAAATTTGGCATAGCGATAGTGTTCAGTCTAGAATAGCACATAGGCTACTTTTTATCCCGAAATTCCCGCGGGATTCGAAATGGCGCGGGTAAAACCGCGCGCAACAGCTAGTTGAAGTAATAAATTGCGTTCTCACTAGGAAACAGCTTTAGCTCGTTTACTTAGTCTAAATTTTTGGGATAAATTCTAAGCTAATTCAGTTTGATCAAGAAATTATCTTAATTGTATTCACTACGGTGATGTTTACTAACGCTATATTGCTAGATAAAATATTCTAGACATACATTATAATTAGAAAGAAAGAAAGAAAGAAAAAGACTTTATTTGTGACACAAGCTTCAAAATAAAATATTTACACATACAAATGTAGACTCAACAAGTAAAAGAAAGAAAGAAAAAATGTCACAAACAGGCCGCAACGCAACTCAGCATGTTGCTAGTTAACAAACTAGCGCTGGTCTTCCCTTGCAACCGTGGAGTATCGTTTACGGTAGCATAAAGTAATTATACACACAGAATAAACTTATATGGAACAATCAAATAAAATATGTAATCAAATACAAAATAAAATAACAAAATGAAAAACAGGAAATACAAAAAAATTAAAGAAAATATTAATATGATAACAACAATAAAAAATCTCACAAACATATCACAATCATTTTTATAAATTATTTAAAACATAAATTGAAAAATTAAATGGCGCTCGTATCGTGCTGTAGAGTTCCTTGTTTAATTTGATGCTCAAGTAATTTTTATTTAATTTTAAAATTTATAATTTATAAAGCTCTTAACGTTCCTTAGAGGGGGGGTGGGATGTTATTCCAGCATTTGGTTGCTGCGTACCTCAAACTACTTATTATTAATAATTTCCCTGACTATGTTATAACTACTAAAAGTCTTATTTAATAACTTGTTAATAAAAGTTTAAATACTGGCATCAATTAATGTAAAAAAGACTAACGTAAAAAATAGAACTCCGACACTGAAATACTTTGTAAAGACTGTCGTTCATGTCGTTCATGTTCATGCTCATGTGTCATCATGTTCTCAATTTGTGGGTATGTTTTTTTTGTGTTTTTGTTCCACGATTTTACGGACAATTATGAATCGATTTTGAATAGGTATTCCTGTTCCATATGATAGACGATACTTCAGCGGTGGTCTGCATTTTCATAGAAATCTATTGAGTACTTTTTGAAAAATTTGGAACTTTCGAAAAAATATGTATCAATACGGTGAATTCTACCTTGATGACCTAATATTTCAGCCAAAGCTTGTAAGTGAAGTCGGTTTTTTAATTTGTTGATTATAATTTAACAGCTGCTTCACTCGTATTCTGTCAAACCTTTACTATGTATTATCTACGTCGCTCTCATTCTGCTATACCTCAACTTTGCATTATGTAGGCAGGCATACGGAATGGATAAAGTTTTCTGTCTGTCTGTCTATTTTTTACTTTCCCTTTTTTAGATCACTGATCTACATTTCTCAGGCCTTTCGTTTCCGTATCGAAAGCTAACTATTGTCTTATTTGCATATATTAGTTTTGCAATTTCTGTAGGTATTGTTTTGAGCAGTAGTTTATGTATCAGTTAAGGAATTACCTAAGGTGCTTACAGATTTGCTCTGTTTTCTTCCTTTTCTTATGAAGGAACATAAAATCTATTAATCATAAATGAATTTGCTCATTTGAAACGACATGCTAGGATTGCGTAGAGTAAAACAATTAAACAATGTCTTCAAATAACTTAAGCTATTATTCCATGGACTGGGAGCAAAAGAATAACATAGAATGTGCCAGCTGCTTCTCTTCCCGTGCATACTGTAAAAGTCAGTTTAAGGACAGCAGTTTTATTGTAGATTTTTGTGGGCGATAGGCTGACCCCCGTCACTGCAATAGTCTCTCTCCAGCATTATAATGCTTCCAAATGCGTCAAACGTGACATCAGATGGTTTTATAACCTCTGTTGTTCTGCCTACCCCATTAAACACAGGCGTGAAGTTATGTATGTAATTTAAGCTATTTGAATAGTATTTTTATAATAACTTAGCTACATACTTTGAGAGCCTCGCTGGCGCAGTGGTAAAGTGTTCGGCTGCGGTGTGAGAGGTCCTGAATTCCAAGTCCCAGCTAAAACAGTTTAGGGAATGACCTTTTGTACACTGGCTGTATGTATACAGTGTATACGAGTATACGCCATATTTCTGCTATATGGTCTCTATAACAAAATCTTATATAAAAGCCGCTATCTACCTTCGTGGGAGATTTTCCTTTGCTCATTCTCCAACTACGTTATGCAGAGCGCATAAGCGTACGCTTCTAAAAATACCAATACATAAAACTAATTATTATTCCTACTCTTTTTCTATCCATGCAGTCAGATTGTGGAATGCAATACCTTACGGTATTCGTGATCACGGTATTCAAAATCCCTAGCTGTTTTCAAGAAAAAGGTTCGAGAACACTTTTTTTCTCAACAGTAGTTTCATATATGATTGATTACAACTGTTCAATTTTCATATGGTTATATATTTACGCATATATGTATATATTTTATTGTTTTCATATTTATTTTATATATGTATTTATAGGCATGTATAAGTATTATATAACATATATTATGTTGTTTATATGAATTTTTATTTTTATATCTGTTATTTTTAGTGTACATACTGGAATTGTATTTTTATCGAATTCTCCATTCGTCAGGTCTGCTGGTAGAAATTTCTATAGAAATAAGCTGGCTGTACCTTTGTACCTATTTTTCTTTACTAAGTTTATATATGTTAATAATTACAAGTATGTACATAAATTGTGAAATAAATAAATAAAAGCTTGATCCATCACCCAGAACTGGGCCAGCTTGGTGGATTATGGCCTATACCTCCTCGTCACCCAGGGGAGACACTCATAGCCCTGCAGTGGGCTCTTTACACAGAGTATGATGATGATATAAAAGCTCACTTTATATTAGGGCCATATTGTTGGTGGCAAGTCGTGGCGCCGTCGTTACTGTGTGTATCATACGATATCACAGGTTAAGCTACGTTCGGCGCGGTCGGTACTTGGATGGGTGACCGCCGACTTTTCTCATGACGACTTCCGTGCTTCGGCACGTTAAGCAGTCAGACCCTGTATACTTGTATACAATAGTCGTTAGAGTTTGTCAGAGCCATTACGGCGCCCTGAAAATTCTGGCATCCACCACCCAGCACTGAGCCAGCTTGGTGGATTATGGCTTATGGCCTATACCTCCTCTTCACCCAGAGGAGAGACTCATAGCCCTGCAGTCTCATTACAAAGAGTTGTGATGATTATGAGTTAGTATGACAGTTTATATAATTTATTTGTTTCGTTGTTAAGTATACAAATAGACAGACGTTCCCTTTTATTGAACAGATTACAATATAAAACAAAACACTGGTGAGAATGTGGCATTTAGAATAAGTCGTGTACCTGAACTGATTACCGTGTGAGCTGGCCCTAAGGTGTCCCGACCGTCTCCAACTAAGTCACGAATTAAGCAAAACCTTAATTTATGTACAAAAGACATATTGTCTCTAAATTTAAGTATCTTTTGTGTCAAATTAGGAAACTGCAAATGCAAAAGTGGCTAACAATTAATCAAAGAATGCTGAGCATTAAAAAAACCGACTTCACGTCAAAGTTTTGGCTAAAGTATAATTTAATAATTTGTATAAAGGTCGTCAAGGTATAAATATGCGCTGATTTATACATATTTTTTCATTTTTTTTAAATTTTCCCAGAAGTACGTACTCAGATTTATATGGGTCCACCTTCGAAGTATCCTCTATCATATGAAACAAGAATATTAAACATCGATCCATAATCGTTCAAAAAAATTGTGTAACAAAGACATAAAAAACATACACACGAAAACCTCCTTAAGAACCTCCTCCTTTTAGAAGTCTGTTGAAAACTGATTTTGACGCCTCTAAGTTTGACATTAGTTAGAGGGTCCAAAAATAAGGAAATTTAATGTTGAATACGCCCCATTATTGTCAGAATAAACAGTGACAGATTTAAGTATTTTTTTCATATTAAGAGATTAGCTTGTGATTGATATATTCTCGAAGCTTCAATCTATTGAACGATACTTGTTGATCAATATCAATCTTGCCGGCTTATACAATTCTAATTATCATTTAAAAGCTGTTTTACGCGGTTTTACCCGGTTTTTACATAATATTAGTAGGTACCCAAGAAGACATATTGTTTGGATAAACAGTGACAGATTTTTTTTCTAATTAAGAGATTAGCTTGTGATTGATATATCCTTGAATCAATTTAACGATACTTGTTGATCAATATCAATCTTGTCGGCTTAAATAATTCTAGTAATCATTAATTTGGCAAGTCTGTGGTTATAGATATCTATTAGTTAATTTTGCCATAATGCGACGCTGAAAAAATTGTGGAAGTTAGTTTTTTGTTAAAAATCTTAAAGATTTAAAGGTGGTAAGAAAGCTTTTTATTAGAAAGAGATAACGTTTTTGTTTTATTTAACAAGACTTGCCTGAAAAAAATCACTTTACTTACTTGATAATTCTTGATAATTGCTAATGTACACGATGATGTTTAATAGTCTTATATAACTCTTAAATTTACCATTCAATTCGCAAAACACATTGCCTCGATTCAAAAATCATACCCCAATTGATCAAACAACAACCTCTGAATACGAATTAAAATAAATAACTTAGAACACTTCGACATCAACGTATATCAATCGATAATCTTTCGATCGGCGACACCATACAAGTTGATAAAGATCGATCTTTGTCGGATCACGAATTCTTATGTCGAAACATTTCGTGCGACATTAACCGTGTCACAATCCGGAGATTATCTCGCAGATTTTAGAATAAGTAACCTTTTGTTTATTTTGCTTTTGGTGCGAAAATAATCCTGAGCGCAATAAATTAGAAAAAGTAGAAGGTCAATCTTTGTAGAAAAGAAATCGATGTCTTTGATAAATACAGGATGTTTGCAACTCTACTCTACCAATAATCGTGATGTCAACGATTATATTTCACAGCTTCTTTCTTTGCGATTGAGGTTTACTTTATGTAGTAGCGCCACCTACTGCTAGCCTTTGCACGGATTTTAGAGTCTATGATAAGGGTTCTTTTCTTTTTTTTTTTTTTTTTTAACAACTGTCACGTTTCGCTCCCTATGTCAGCATCCAGTCTACAGAACTCATTCTGCGTTTCCGTGCTGTAGCCTGCGCACGTCGACTAAAATATATTAATTAGCTAGTTAAATTTTAAAAGTTTAAATGGTAAAAATTGTGCATCGAAGGAAGAGAAAATTCTCAAGAAAATAATTCGAGGAGGTTGAGACATCAAATTACAAATTCCGAAGAACCCAACGGTGTTGGGACTTATTAGAAAAAATGTCGTTGACACAAAAACTACCCACATTGTATGTGCGTGTAGTCATCGAGGTTCGATGCATACAATTAATTCTCCTATTTAGTCCGTTACTCGATAATAATATCGTCATTGGCGATTAATCTGATGTACGGTGGAGAATCTCTAATATAATTTTAATAAATATTAGAAAAAATGTCGTTGACACAAAAACTACCCACATTGTATGTGCGTGTAGTCATCGAGGTTCGATGCATACAATTAATTCTCCTATTTAGTCCGTTACTCGATAATAATATCGTCATTGGCGATTAATCTGATGTACGGTGGAGAATCTCTAATATAATTTTAATAAATATTAGAAAAAATGTCGTTGACACAAAAACTACCCACATTGTATGTGCGTGTAGTCATCGAGGTTCGATGCATACAATTAATTCTCCTATTTAGTCCGTTACTCGATAATAATATCGTCGTTGGCGATTAATCTGATGTACGGTGGAGAATCTCTAATATAATTTTAGTAAATATTAGAAAAAATGTCGTTGACACAAGAACTACCCACATTGTATGTGCGTGTAGTCATCGAGGTTCGATGCATACAATTAATTCTCCTATTTAGTCCGTTACTCGATAATAATATCGCCGTTGGCGATTAATCTGATGTACGGTGGAGAATCTCTAATATAATTTTAATAAATATTAGAAAAAATGTCGTTGACACAAAACTACCCACATGGTATGTGCGTGTAGTCATCGAGTTTGCATATAATTAATTCTTTTGATTAGTCAGTTACCAGATAATATCGCCGTTGGCGATTAATCTGATTTGCGGTGGAGACGATCTTGCACGCCGAATCCAAGATTTGAAGTGCCCGAGCTACCTCCGTCATTATCAGCCTTTTTTTTTTTTGATACGATTAATGTCCCGGAAGAGGTCTAAAAACCAGCAGTTGTCGGCTGAAGATCTAAAGAATCTAAAGATAAGCCTGTTGAGGACTATCTTGTACCCGCAATTTGCAAATATTTACTTGCTCCCTTTATTAAATTTAGAAGCAAAAGCAGCATTGGCTGAAACTCTTACCAAACGAGATTCTATACATCAACAAAAAAAAAAAAAAAAAGGGCAAATTGGAATCGCCTTGGCAGCTTTATCGCAAGCGATGGTAATCATTTTCAATGAAACTTTGAAGCAAAAACTTTTAAAACTGCTGAGTTACGCTTGTCGCGATAGCCAGAATAGGGAAACTAAAACTCATCGTAACATAATAATGAGTTCCATAAACGTATGCCTGCGTGACACGCTGACCAATACAAGTTGCGATGATTATCTATTGGGAGGAGATGTTGCTGAAACGCTGCAAATTGCAAAAAACGACGACGTCATCTCCGCAGCCACAGCTGCCGGCTCGAGCTCCACAGCAGAGCTACACGTACCCGCCACGTAGGACCTACCACGAACGGTCGTGGAACACTAGCAACCAGCGGAAATAAACCACCAGGTGCAGTGCGATGGACGTTTACGATATTTTCATCAAAAATGGGCTTAGATAACGAGTGATCCATTAATATTATCGTGAATAGCTGGTTACTAAAGACCTTTAAATATCTGCCCGCTAAACAAAGTAGCTCTTGTGTTTACCCGAGGTCAATACATGGCCATAAAGATTATATTTTAGCGTTGGATAAACTATTAAAAATAAATGCTATATTCGTATGTTCTCATGAGCCAGGTAAATTTTATCACAAATTTTTTCTTGTGCTCAAGCTATACGGTGAAAATCGCTTCATAAATAATTTAAAATCTTTGAATTAATTTACTACAAAACACTTCAAAATGGAAGATTACAGAACCGCTGATAAGTTAACAAAACAATGCTACATGTTATTTTTTCATCAATGTTGATAAGTCTTTCCGAAAGTACCTTCGATTTGAATATAACAACGTTTTATATGAATTCAAATATTAAGCGTTTGACTTATGCACCGCTCTTTATATAAGTATTTACTAAAATATTAAAACCAGTCATGGAATTTTTACGTCGGGATAATTTTTTCATCCATAATATATCTAGATAATATATTTTACATTGGCAAAGATTGTGATGATTGTAATGAGAATGTTTGGATTACAAAACATATTTTAATAAATTTAGGTTTCATAATGCATACGAAAGAAGGTTGCTTTGTTCCTAGAACACAATGTAAATTCCTTGGGTTTATTTTTGATTCAGAGAAAATTATTTTAAAACTACCCACAAAAAAAAAAAAAAAAAGTTATTAAAATAGAAAAAATAATACACAAAGTTATTCGAGCAATTTAAAATATTGTCACCAAAAAAAAAAAAAAAAAAAATCCTACTTATGATCAGGTAGTGAATTTACCCAGATATAATAAAGATGATTTTACTTGGTGGTTAAATTATCTAGAAGAGGGCTTTTCTCCTCTTAGAACAGGCCAATACACTAACTGACGCATCATATACTGGCTAGGGCGGGTTTTGTGATGGAAAAGAGGCAGCGGGTCATTGGAAGGAAAGCGAGTCGTCGCTACACATTAATACTCTGGAAATAAAAGCAGTTTTTTCGGACTTAAAACATTCGCATAATTATGGTAGTTACGATTGTGATATATTGTTAAGAATAGATATTACCATTACCTGTATAAATAGAATGGGTAGTGTTCAGTTTTCACATATGGATCATATTACCCGAGACCAATGGAAATAGCGTGAAATGCGTAAGATCAATATCTTTACATCTTATATTACTTCAAAAGATAATATAGAAGCTGAGAGTTTGTCACGAAAACAGTTTAATGACACTGAATGGGATCTAAGTGACTATACCTTTAATAATATAACAAATAGGTTTGGAATACTATCGGTTGATCTTTTTGCAAACAGATGCAACTTATAATGTCCTATTTATGTAACCTGGAAAAATGACCCAGATGCAAAAACTCTTCAGAAAATTGTTAGTGAAAAGTCTGTGGGTATTGTGGTAGTACCATACTGGCCCACGCAACTATGGTTGCCATTGTTTAAAAGGTTGTGTTGTGATTGTATTTACTAAATACTAATTCGCTGAAATCTCCTTTCAGATCTGCGCACAACCTTCATTAAACATTAACCTTGGTTGCCGCGAAATTGTTCAGAAAGCGTTAGTAAAAAGATCACTGTCTTCAAAGTCCGTTAAAATTATGTTGGCATCTTTGTTGGATAATTCTTACCGAGACAGTGTGAAGGAGGTATCAAGGCGTGGATTGAATATTGCAAAAATAATAATTTTAGTTTTACTCAAACTTCTAAACCAATAATTGTTCATTTTCTAACTGAAATTTTCGAAAAAGGTGCTAAGTACGGTACTATTAATAGCTATAGATCTGCATTATCATTAATATTAAACATAAATTCCCAATATGACAGGTTAAAAAGTTTCATGAAAGGAGTCGTTATGTGAAGACCAACCACATCAAGTATGATCTTACCTGGGATCCAGCAGTTGTATTGAGCTACTTACCTACAAAATTTCCTAATGAAGACCTTGACTTAAAGACTCTTTTCCAAGAAAACTGTTACACTAATAGCTCTTGTAACGGAACATCGTGTTCAAATTTTATCCGTGACAAAGATTAAAAATATTTTAATAACTAAAAAAGGTACTTATAAAAGGGTTTATAAAAACCTCTAAATTTAATAGTAAACAGACCTTGGTAAAGTTTCCGTTTTTTAATATTCGTCCAGAAATTTGTCCAGCAAAAACCTTACAGATGTAGGTATATAAATAAAACGAAAATTTAAGGAAACCTGATAATTTGTTTATTAGTTTTAAGAAACATATAGGTTTCCAAACTTTAAGTCACTGGGTTAAAAACACTTTAACTCTCAGTGGTATTGATGAAAATATTTTTAGTGCACATAGTACATGACATGCTGCTACATCAAGAGCTATTTATTTAGGAGTTTCTATTGACCTATCAAAAAGACTGCAGGATGGTCGGATTCTTCCTCAGTCCTTGCTAGAAATTATAACAAACTTTGTAACGAAAAATAATTTGCCTAATCATTGTTGAATTGTTTTCAATAAGTATGTTTATTTACTATTGAAGAGTTTTACCTTACTACTCTGCCAATTCATTTCACTATAACTAATCTTTAAACATCCTACATAAAGTAAACCTCAATCGCAAAGAAAGAAGCTGTGAAATATAATTGAGGATCAAACGAACTTCTAAAGTGAAGTTCGATCCTAATTATGTGAACAGCTTCTTTCGAAGCGATTTAATATAAACCCACCCGTTATTATGCTTTGAAATAAGCATAATATGAATATGTTTCAACATGGAGTAATTTCAATTTATATTTGTATTTTACCCAACCCCAATATAGTGAAATGAACAAACAGGAATAAGACAGATTGACTTTAAACAAAATGAGTTCTGTAGACTGGATGCTGACATAGGGAGCGAAACGTGACAGTTGTTAAAAAAAAAAAAAAAAAAGAAAAGAACCCTTATCATAGACTCTAAAATCCGTGCAAAGGCTAGCAGTAGGTGGCGCTACTACATAAAGTAAACCTCAATCGCTTCGAAAGAAGCTGTTCACATAATTAGGATCGAACTTCACTTTAGAAGTTCGTTTGATCCTCAATTATCAAATTATCATCACAGTTTGACTTTTTAGTACCTAGATAATTTTCAATAATAGCATTCTGGGAATTTTGACGCTGTTGCAACATTTTTCATTGTCGTTATTACAAATATTGTGTATGACCATGATAATTTAAAAACTAGTAGGTACCACCATATCCTCTTCTACTGGTATTTTTTGGGAAGTTGGCAATCTAAATAGGTTAACTTAGAATTTTAGTTAATCAATTTTTATACAACTTTCTAGGTGAGGATTAGTAGACAGACGTCTAAATATACAGGGTGACTGGTGGGTCACTTTCAAAATTCCAGGATGTGATAGCTTAAGATCGTACATGAAGAGAAAAAGAAATTAAAAAATAAATATTAATTATTCACTCAGTAAACTTCTCCGAAATTTAAAGAATTAATTAATTCATCGGTTACATTAGCCTAGTACAATAAATACTTAGCGGGTGGTGGTGTGCGTGTGGCGGGAACACTTCTGTGTGCGTGTTGACTGAGGCAGCGCGTCAGGAAAAGTGTAGTAAGGTCTCTTTATTTATTCATATTCGAGTGAAAAATTAAGTACCTACTTTTATTACATAATTATGATCAGAATCCAGTACAGAGTGCTTTCCTTCAGTATTAAAAATTTGTCACCAGTCACCCTGTATTTCTAAAGTTTCCATCATCGTCAAAACGGTACATAAATTGAGGTATAATTTCAAATAAATAATATTTAATCACGAAAACCTTTAGGTATAGCCTTAAAGCAAACCCTTTATAGCCCTGAGTAATAAAAAAGTTCTAATCCACAGAAAAATAACTTCTTCTAAAATCCTCCATTATTTTCGATAAATTAAATGAATGTTCGCAAACCAATTGTCATTACAGTCACGTTCACAAACTATTAGCTTTAAAGCCTCAAACCGTTTCAAAGTCCACAACAAAACCTAACTGGCCAATCTTAAAACCATCTCTAAAGCAAACAGAATAGAATTTATTATTCTTTGAAACGTAACTTACGCGCTTGTGTATACTTTATTACAACCGACAACAATAAGTAAAGATAGTTTTCAATAACATTTCCTTGTTTCTGTGCATTTTAAATTGTTGGCTTGTGCATTATTTGTCTTGTAATTGCCTATTGTTTATAACAAATATTGATAAATGTGTTTTGATTTTCTTATTGATGGTATGTGTTTTCGGAATTTACGCATTTCAAAAGTCTAGCTGTAAGCAAGGACTGCATACCAGTATGAATTTCTGTACATTTTTTTTCTCTATGACGGTAGTTTAACGGTATGACGTCATACCGTTAAATTAGGTGTATTTAAAAATTACACTACAGGAATTCATACTGAAATAATTTGTATACCTTTTTTATTATTGTAGCATTACTGATTTTTTTTTTCAGTTTACTGAAATTTTCCGGTATTAATATTAATATTGATATTAAAATTTTATTTTTAAATAACTGTAGAATGTTCGATAGTTTAGTTGCAAGCCTATGAAGCGTAGGGACATTTGCTGACCTGACCGTTTCGGTACAGATATTAAATAGGTTAAAATATTTCTGTACTAAAAACGTCTACTGAAATTAATCCAGTATACATTATTTGGGTACTGATATAATTAATTTAGATTTCAATAACTTGTACAGGTATTGTGTTTGATGAAGCAGTACATTAATAAGGGTACTGAAATTTTACTAGTACTATTTAAAAAAATTATACCGATATGCAGTCCCTGGCTGTAAGCTTGTAGTGCATTAAATTGTTGTCTTAACAATTTCCTAATCTGAAACGCAAATTATTTAGCCCAAAGTATGTTTATGTTATGGATACAATACAACGGAACTACGGGTAGTAGTATACAGGGTGTATAAAAACGTACTTAGTTGAAAAATATAGCCTCATGTAAATCCAAATAAAAACTGTTTTTATAGCCGTATGAGGAAGATTAGTTAGACCTGTCTGGGATATTTTTCTCCAAAGTTATTTTTGGACCCTTTTAACACGTTCGTTTTCCAAACTAGCCTTTGAGGGAATACTCGAACAATGTTCAACGGAATTCGTCTAACTGTAAACAAATTCAAATTGAAGAAATCTCAACTCTTATTAAGTAATGACATTACAGGGTATTATCATTTGCAATCTCTATTATTCAGAGTACTTTCCCTCCAGGGGGCATTCAAAAATTCCACCCTGTATACTCTTGCTGCAGTTTTCAATATGCAATGGAATGTAATTAGTTTCCATATTGAAAACTGTAATTAGTAATCTGGGTTTTCGATGTCATGACAACTCTAATACATGTAGGTGTTTAGGACTTTAAGTCCACCATTAAATTTATTTTAAAATCCACTATCAATCCTAAAATGTCTTGGTTTGTGGAACTAATATTCATTGCTTTTCAACCGACTTCCAAAAAAGGAGGAGGTTCTCAATTCGTGTCTATGTTTTTTTTGTGGCTTTGTTACACGATATTTCGGACACTTATGGATCGATTTTGAAAATTCTTATTTCATATGGTAGAAGATACTTCATAGTTGGTTCCATATAAATTTCATCGAAATCGGTTGAGTACTTCATTGAAAATTTCAATTTTTTTAAATAATATGTATTGTTTCGGAGAATGTTTACGTGTATGACATTCTCACTCAGCCAAAGTTTCGACGTGATATCGGTTTTTTTAATGCTCTGCATTCGTTGATTATTCTGTACCGATATACTCTTGCAGTGAACGCTTGAAATAAAATTAAATTAAATAACCCCATAATATGAGGTAAATAGTCTTAACTCCTATACCTACCACAAATTCTAAGCCTGAAAAGAAACAGAACTTTATTATTATAACTTTAGTTTTGCACATTTCCGTCTTATTTATGAAGTTTTCTACACATTTTTCACTTGATTCTTGCCTTTCCTGGAGTTAGAAAAAACATCTTTCTGTATAAAATCTGGAACCTCCAACAGACTCATACGCATAGCAACACAGAAGAAAAAGTCTACTACAAGTCTAATAATAATCAAGCCAGATTTTACCTAAAACACAATTTTTGTTGCGAAACTATTAAAACCGTCTATTCGTCTACGATTATCAAACAATTACCATCGACCATTAACCCGTAGCTGTTCTTTTTTCAAAACTGTTGATTTCATAGTTATCACAACGAAAAGTTGATTAAAAGTCATTAGAGGCTGTTTAAGAAAAACGTTAAGCTTTTTAAGTAAAGGTTCTCACGATGTCAAATCAGCATGTATAGGCAGTATAGGCTTCTTTTTTTTTTTTTTTTTTTTTTCCGCCACAGAAAGCTTAACTACCGACTTGACGCCCCTAAGGGAGCCACAGAAGGAGAGGAGGTGAATGCTTGATGCACGAAGAGGGGACCTTTGGGGGACTACCCCATCAGCCAATCCCTAACAGTGCGGGACTCACCGAACCCAGCGATACCCGCTAAACACCCCCTTTGCTGAGACATCCCGAGTTGGGCGTGTCTGAACGACAGCCAATTGGAGTCAGAGGCTGCGTACCGGGCGTCCCAAGAGACAACCCGTCACGAAAGCTTATCGCAGGACCGAATCTGTAACAATAAAAAAATTGGAAACGACGTCGTAGGAGTTATAAACACATGTTGTGTGAATTAATTGTTAAGGACAACCTAGAACCGGTTGGCTTGTTGAAGCTTCCTCACGAGGGAGGCGTGCTTGGATAGGATGGGGAGAGCATCGGCGAGAGAGTCCTGGCCGGCGTTGAGTGCAGCGCCGAGCTCAAGAATCTCGTCGATAGGAGCGACGGTGACCCAGAACGCCAAGCGATCAAAACTGACCTTCGTGTTCTGTACCGCGGGTTGGGCGGGCGGCCAGCCCAACCGGTAGGAGTGACGTTCGAAACGGGTTTCGATGCGCATTCCACGGCCTGAGGGGCCTTAGCTTGAGGGGAGCCCTTAGGGGGCTGGGGGCGGTGTCTCCAATTAAGGGGATCGGCCGCCGCTTTGGAACGGACCGAGCGCGGCGCCTTAGGGCACCCGCGATAGTTCGCCGTGTGGCCGGATTGGCCGCACAGGACGCAAGACGGATCTGTCGGGGACTCAAGGGTGCGGGAGCACTCCTTGGTGGAATGATCCTCTAGGCACTTAACGCACCTAGGTTTGGCGAAGCAGTTATGTGCCGCATGACCATAGAGTTGGCAGCGGTGACATTGACCGGGGTGACCTCTGTTGTGAGGCTTTTCGACTCGGATTTGCGAGAGGCCGCATACAGTGCGGGCCCCATTGCGAATTAGGGAGTTCCCAGCTGTGTTATTCGTGAGAATAACAAGCGCAAGGGGAAACTGTTTGCCCCGTTTGCTGTGCAACTTGTGCACGGACTCAACGGGGAAGCCTTGAGATTTAAGATCCTCGGCGATAAGATCGTTCGATAGCTCGAACGGCACGCCCCTAAGGATAACGCGGGCTTTACGCTCTTCCGGGAGAGCGTAAGTATGATAGGCGAATTACCTTTGAGTAAGCAGGGAAGTCAGATTTCTGAAATCGATCAGAGTACATGGCTCGATCTTAATGAAGGCACCGGTGTTGGTTGCCTTCTTGTAGTTGATCTTGGGGGCAGTCAGACCCCCCGAACAGAGGGTCGAGACCTGTCCCCAAAGATGTTTATCCCGAAGGAAGACAGGGGGAGGGGGCTTAGAGCTCGGGGGAGGACCCTCGGGCTTGGAACGCGGGGCAACCTTGGGGCGCATTGCCGCCTTAGGGGCATCAGCCGCCTTAGGGGCCGCTACCGCCTCGGAAGCCGCCGCTGGAGAGGGCGTGGGAGGAGCGGAAGAAGCGGTATTCTTCTTTTTCCTATTAGAGGACTTTTTACCTCGGACTGGGGTGAATTGAGTATCATCCGTAACAGTGTCATCCGAGTGGGACGCACTGACGGGCGAAGCCTTGCGTTTAGACGCAGTGGATTGGGCGGAGGACTCGGCAGACTCGGAAACGGAAGATTCCGATTTGGAGATGCCGTCCATGTACTCTGAGGGGCCAGGAGACACCGTAGAGCGTTGGGACTGGGCATCGAAACCCGGGGGGGAGGCCCGAGAGGCCTTAAGTTGAGCGAGATGAGCCTCAGCGATCTGGCCATGGGCGGTCGCCGCTTGGCCTTGGGCGGCCATCAGCGAGAAACGAAGCTGCTGAATTGTGGCTTGAAGACGTGATTCATGCACGTGAAATTGGGCAGTGAGAGAGGCCGTAGCGGCCTCAACAGCAGCGGCCACGCGGGCCTCCATAGCTGCATCGAGTCTAGATTGCGGAGAGGGCTCCATGATGGAGTACCCCCTGAAAAGGTTGACCGTGCCGATGAACGGCGAGTGAACTAACTAGCGAAAAACCGATGCCGATGAACGAGGAACGGCGCGGAAACTGAAAAGAAGAGGTGCGTGCTCCTAACTCGAGCAGGCACCTAACCGTCCCCCGGGGAAAGGCCCAGTGCAATGGGTTCGGGTCTGCCGGATTTGTTAGCCCTGGAGAGCTAATAGCGTTCCGGGGCCACGCTAACGAGCTTCGTTGTCACCGTAAGGTATCAACTCGTTCAAACGCGGAACTTGGAAGTTTGTTTAAAGTTCGTCCTTTTCAGCACGAAAATCACTCAAACTTCCAAGTAGTAGGATAGCGAAGTTCGCGAATGCGTCGTTAGCACGCAAGTGGCGCCACTGTCGCAAAACGGCACTAATACGCGGCAATACCGACCGGAGAGCCTCGGAGTCGATAAGCGGTAAAACGGAACGATAACGATAAGGGTCCTGCCGAGTCGACAAGTCCCTTATCGAACGAAACGGAGAGCACTGAGAGCACGATAAACACGACCACTGCGCGCGAACGATGAAACGGAACTGACGTGGCTTCTTTCGTTTGTTTGTTTGTTTATAAAGCTTTCGTAAGCTGTGTCTTTTATGTGTCCATACAGCCCACGCGGTTTTAAAATAATTGAAATAAGGCTTTATACAAATGCTGCGGTTCGTTATGTATTTCTAGGGATAACTTTTCGATTAATAAATTTGTTTAATACGACTTAAAAGAGTGAAAAAAGCTTATTAATATTTAGAAAAAGTCAGCCAGTAACTATTGAAAAACTATGTTTGTTAAACGAATAGAAAATAATAACCAAAAATATTAGCCTTTCTTTTCTCTCTACAAAAACAAATACCTAGCAATAAATAATTCAAAAAAATACTGAATCAAAGATAGTCCAGGCACATTCAAATCAATTGTTCCTTGCAACTTCTAAAGTAGGCAAAAACATAGTAAAACCAACACGAAACCTGCTAGCCGTCGTTTCCCATCATGGAATGATAATACCCTAGTGTGAAATAAACCTGTACGCATAAAATAGCCGCACTATCCACCTCAGCACTTATTTGCCTTATTTGGCAAACACTTGCACACATTGTTTGTAAGACTGGCGGGTTTTGTTACTGTGATATTGAAGACTTGAATTACTTTGTTATTTTAAATGAAAGTTTTGCTATTGTAATTTTAAACTACATACCAGAAAATAATTTTGATTGCCATCCGATTCTCTTTGGAAAACTTTTTTTTTTTTTTGTAATAAAATAAAAGACTTTTTAATAGGTTTTGTCGCTAATTTTCAACCGACTTCCAAAAGAAAAGGTTCTCAATTCGTCTGTATGTTTTGTGTGTTTTTGTATCTTTGCTACTTTTTTTGAAATATTATGAATTTTAAATATTCACATGATACAGAATACTTTAGAGTAGGTCCCATATAAATTTCACTGAAATCGATTAAGTAATTTACGAAAAAAAAATATGTTTCAATACGGAGACATTTACATTGATGACATTATACTTCAGCCAGAGTTTTGACTTGTAAGGATTTATAATGTTAGTGGAGTCGGCTTTTTTTAATGCTTTCGTTTATTATTCACATCTCAACTCGACGTTACGGTATCTTTCATGATCGTGACCATAGTCTTGAAGAAGAAAACGTATTTTTATACGCTAAAATCCGGTTAGAACGTCTTTAATACTATGTATTTACTGGGTCTAGGTACTATGTAGGTAGATAGCTACTAGGATACATAATAAGAGCTTATTTAAGCTTACTTTGGGGACTACTATAGGTACATACAGACATAACTTCACGCCTGTATCCCTTATATGGGGTAGGCAGAACACCAACCAAATTTGGAGGCATTGTAATGTAAAGAGACTATTGCAGTGACGGGGTCAGCTTATCGCCCACAAAAAAACCTCCAATAAAACCTCTGTCCCTTACGACTTTTAAAGTATGCCCAGAAGGAGAAGCAGCTGACATATTCTGTTTTTCCTTTGTTCCCAGTCCAGCATGGCAGCTGTATTCAAATATCAAATATCAGATTTTATTCTAACCTCAAAATTCAATATGAAAAGCTCCTTTCGACATAATCTATTATCTCGTTGATAGAATAGACCTTATTATTTCCATGATTAACCTTCTAGCCGACCTCTTCAAAGTGAGAATCTTACAAAATACCATAAATTCACATTATTAGACCGTTTATCTAATAAAACACGTGTATTTGAACGCAAGCAAATAGCTGAGATAGGACTTAAATGATTTCTTGATGTCGTGATTAGTGATAAGGACAGATGTATGTATAAATATCTCCTTATTGCATTTCCTTTTTACCCACGACGGAACGGAGACGGTATATGCGTTTGGGGTGAGAGGGTGTTTGTGCAAACCAAGTTACCATTTATCTCCAGAACCACTGGTCCGATTTTAATGCGGTTTTCAGTAATCGCTTTGGATTTGCTTGGTGCATGTTCTTAGATAGGTGCAGCGGTAACAACTCACCAGGGGGCGCTGCAGTAAACATTTGTTTGTAAAAGTCAATGTTACCATTTATCTCCAGAACCACTGGTCCGATTTTAATGCGGTTTTCAGTAATCGCTTTGGATTTGATTGGTGCATGTTCTTAGATAGGTGCAGCGGTAACAACTCACCAGGGGGCGCTGTAGTAAACATTTGTTTGTAAAAGCCAATGTTACCGTTTATCTGCAAAACCATTGGTCCGATTTAAATGCGGTTTTCAGTAATCGCTTTGGATTTGATTGGTGCATGTTCTTAGATAGGTGTCGCGGTAACAACTCACAAAGGGGCGCTGCAGTAAACATTTGTCTGTAAAAGCCAATGTTACCGTTTATCTGCAAAACCATTGGTCCGATTTAAATGCTGTTTTCAGTAATCGCTTTGGATTTGATTAGCGCATGTTCTGAGGTAGGTGTTACGGTAACAACTCACCAGGGGGCGCTGCAGTAAATATTTGTTTGCAAACCATTGGTCCGATTTGAATGCCGTTTTCAATTATCGCTTTGGATTTGATTGGTATAATGTTCTTAAATAGGTTTAACGGTAACAACTCATCAGGGGGCGCTGCAGTAAACATTTGTTTGTAATAAAAACCATTAGTTCTGCAAAACCATTGGTCCGATTTCAATGTGGCTTTCAGTGATCGCTTTGGGTTTGATTGGTGCATGTTCTTAGATGGTGTTACTGTAACAACTCGCTAGGGGGCGCTGCATGTTACCATTAATCTTTAAAACCGCTGGTCCGATTTAAATGCGGGTAACAACTCATCAGGGGGCGCTGCAGTAAACATAAAACCATCACTGAAAACCGCATTAAAATCGGACCAGTGGTTTTGAAGAATGGTAACATTGGTTTGCACAAACCATTCTACGTAATATGATATCGAGTTACATTACAACAAAGCCCCAGCAAAGTTGAGCCACCAGCAAAGTTGAGTTGTAAATACTTATTATAATACTTCACTATGTATTTAAATAAACAACATGGGTTTTCCAGCGGTGGTGGGGACATTAGAGGGCTGATGAGGAACGAGGTATTGTGTAATGTAATGTAAATGGTACCTATAGTATGCTCTTTAAAAAGTTTGAAATAAAAAACAAAATTAAAATTTTGAAAAACCCACGACGCGACGGTTGAAAAGTAATTGAAAAAGAATAAAATAATTTGAAATTCCCCGACTGAAATGATTTATGTGACGAGAGATAATTAACGTGAAAAGGTTTTTTAAAAGTTCACTTAATCTCACACAAAGTCGGTCATATTATGAACAACATACTATTCGTTTTCATAGCACTTCCCTACGCTTACCTATTCGGTTCTCGAAGATGTAGATGTCGCAATAACATAGGTATTTAACTCCCTATGAACTTTATAAGAAGAGCAAGAAAATACGTCGAGGGCTGCCATCAATATTTTAAATTTCAATATAAAACTACAAAACGAATTCATTCAATGGCAGCCCCAGACGGATTTTCTTGCTCTTCTTATAAAGTTCATAGGGAGTTGAATACCTATGTTATTGCGACATCTACATCTTCGAGAACCGAATAGGTAAGCGTAGGGAAGTGCTATGAAAACGAATAGTATGTTGTTCATAATATGACCGACTTTGTGTGAGATTAAGTGAACTTTTAAAAAAGCTTTTCACGTTAATTATCTCTCGTCACATAAATCATTTCAGTCGGGGAATTTCAAATTATTTTATTCTTTTTCAATTACTTTTCAACCGTCGCGTCGTGGGTTTTTCAAAATTTTAATTTTGTTTTTTTCGGACTTAATTTGCATTTATATTTTACTTAAGTATTTAAGTCTTTGACGGAGATTGAGTAGTGGATTTTAAACTAAAACGGTTCAATAAATTATTTGACATGCCTTAATTTGATATTAATTTAATATCACAGGAATACAAAATACATAATAATGAACAAGTACCTACATAGGGGGTGAGACAGTTGACTTGACCCGAGTCATTTTACATTATAGTATATAATCTTCCTTAAATCTAATAGGAATTAAACGCGTGTATGACTTTTAAAAAAAAATCCTTTTTAATAACGTTAGAACTCAAAAAAGTTCAACCGCACAGTGTGTATTAGGCCTAAGTAGGGTCACGCACAGACAGCGCGCTACAGGGGGCTCTGTAATTTGTTAACACATGAGTACATCACGCGTTTCCTCTTGTGTGTGTACAATAGACTAGCTGCGCCTACGGTTTTGCCTGCGTTTTAATCATTGTGACAGGGGGTCAGCCTATCGCCCACAAAAACGCCTTTAAAACCTCTATCACTTAACTGACTTTTACAGTATGCCCAGGAAGACATGCAGCTGGCACATTCTATGTTTTACTTTCGCTCCCAGTCCAGCATGGAAGATTTCTACCATTATAATACCTCCAAATTTGTCAAACGTGACATCAGATGGTCTTATAACTCTGGTGTTCTTCCTACCCCATAAGGGATACAAGGTTGAAGTTATGTATCTTTAAATAGACGTTCATTATACATATATTCTTAAAGACGACTACTTCCAGACTGAGGCATCATCTTTTGTCTCAAGAAGAATAGTAACACAATTTCACTATACATCAGCTTCCTTGAACCTTTACAAGGTCATCGATCCACCTGGACAGTCACAAGGTGGTCACCACTCGATAACCTCTTTAAACCAACGGCTATTAGTTCTATGAACAGTCTCTTGCCCACTTCCACTTAAGATAAGCAGTCCTTCAAATTTTGACAGTTCAATCAGTGACGTTTTTTTGCTGTCATTTTCTAATTTCTGTTTGGTAACCGCAGTCAAACTTAGAATACCTATTATCGTCTCTAGGTGGTCTTAAACTTTCATACAAGAGATTCATCAATTCAGATGTGGTCATCAGTGACCACATCTGAATTTCGTATATTAACATAGCCAATAAACATGAACGGCTGTTGTGGTTGAAGATAAAAATATGTGTATATGTGTAGGTTCACTTTGTATTCTAAGTAGAGTTGATAGATGTAATAAAGTTTAAAAAAATACAGCGGCGCAGCCTTTAGAATGTTCCTGACAAATACACTAAATGTTTTCTACAACCACCATGAAAGTGGTCAGTATTTTAAAAGGCTGCTGCAGGAATCAGCACAGATTACATATCATGTTCCATTTTGTGGAACTGAGCTTAAAGTTCAAAATTACCTACATGGTAGACATCATAGATTAATAAACGCGGATTTGTTCAACTTTTACCATCGGAGAGGTAAAAAAGTCGATCTAAATGGTATAATAATCGAAGTAAGCTTTCAGTCGCCAAGGTTGCAAATTAACTGTTTCGTAAATATACGTTTAAAATCGACCTTCTAATTGCTTACTCTCTGGTGAGGTACCTTTAGGTTAATTTTGTATTTTTTCCCTACGGTACGGTCGATTTCGTAAACTTAATATTGTCTTAAGTTTTCGCGATTCATACTATTAAATAAAACACTTTTTAACCGGATTTATCGCGTATATTTACATTTTAAATTTTGACTCGACGTTTCGGTGTCTTTGCAGACCCCGTGGTCACGAGCGACTGAGGTGTCAATCGTCGGATTGATAGATGGAAAAAGTTATACGTCATCATCTCCATCTGTTTCTCAGTCTTCGAGCGTAGCGTTCTGGATTGACACAAAACGAGCTGACAGTATCTTGAGTTTTAGGTCGTGCAACTTGCTCGTAAACTTCTTAATAAAAAATATCTTGTGACAGTTATACATTCAGTAAAACAACAGCACAGGACAGCTTTCTATAACGGATATATTTAAATACTAAAGTCGTAATTCAAATATAATTCAATGTTTAATTGAGGAAAGAGAAGACGCCGATAGTTTAATTATTGTATTTATATCAAAACTAATCTATTTGCTCTTACATCCTCTCTTAAAAGATTGCTGAGCGACTTTTACATTAATTTAATTTAAATGTTTGTTTAGGTTCCGGGTGTTTGGATCTGCCGAAAACTTGTTATTTGTGAGTTTTATATAGATTTATACCTCATGAGAATTAACTCATTAGGTTAATAATTTATTAACTGGGGTTAGGTGGCTTCTACACAATTTTATTTTAATCGATCTCATTTGCATACTTTACTGTTTTAATTTCATTCTAACTACCATAACGACAGCATAATTGATGTTAGTTTATATGGACTAATAAAAAATATAAATACCATCAGTACTGTATGAACATTGAGTCATAATATGATTAAGTGTCAAAAAAACATGGCTTAAAACAGCTCAAGTTAAAAAAGACTACTTTTTGTCGACTTCGGCAAAAAATCGACAAGTTAAAGCAAGGTCCGTTGGCTGGTTTTCAATGGCTATTAAAAACGACAAAAGTTTTTACAGCTCTTGAAATGGGCCATTCTATTACTCTTAATACCGACTTTAATTTTTATTGGAATTACAAATAAATACAAATGGAAACGTCAAACCCATAATTCATATTTTATAGGAACTCCCTTGCAAAAAATAAAAACAATAAATAAAGAGAACTATCCTGTGATAAAATCTATTTTTTATAAGACATAAAGTAAATTTTTTCATCACACATATGTAAACATATCTCGGCTCAGTGTTCGTTATTAGCAGTAAAAAGTGGCAATGGCAGAACTAATCTGTAGTTACATTTTTTGCATATTTTTTGGCAACATCTGACTCATAATCTAAAAAGCCAGACAGACAATTGCTCTCATCACGATGTTAGAATTAATTATTTGAGAAAATTACTGTCGATGAATCATACTAGAATTTTCGGTTGGTGTGCGAAAAGCAGTTAATAATTGTAGCATTTTTAAAAGTTATACCGGTAAAGTAACTTTTTGCCTTTAATCAAAATTGGGAAACAATAAAGATAATAAAACATTGTGACCTGCACTAATAAGCAACTGTTGCAATAATCATTTGTACTCCACTAAAATGCAAGCATAATGGCCCTATAATTTCACGAAATCAATTGACAGTGCGCAGTTACTGAGCGCTTTTTACGCATTTCGAAGCAGACGGAATAAATCCGAAGTAATGATGTAATTCCACCAGCAGACAGTCAGGGACATGTAATTTTTGAAAAGGTTAAAAAAGGAAAGTGCACCAACGAGAATGATTCTCAACACAAGGTATACACATGCAACCGAAAATTATGATAAACTTTGTTTACATGTAATTTTACAATAATTAAGAATAATGCTCCGCATAAATTATGTTTTTTACGACGATTGAGTTAAAAAAAGTTATACAATACTTTTTGTATGTATGAAAAACACACCATGTATAATGCTTGCGTATGCGACGGTCATTCTTCTCGAGGTGTCATTACATTTGTCATCGTCGGCGACGGCAGGCTACAAGCACTACAACTTTATATGGCAGTAAGAGTGAGACGGAAAATTTTAACAGTCACCGTAGATTTAATTACTACAACTCCACTCGCTTGATTTACGGATTACTTTATTTGAAAGTGTGAATTAAATTCGCTTCATGTGATTGCTTTTAGGTCAAATGAGGTCTTGACGATAACTCAAATTGCTTCGAAGCGAAAGAAGATTTAATTAAATCCCTCACGACTCAATATGTGTTGGACATTAATTTAAATCGTGTTCTATTTTACGTCGTAAACTAATCACCTAATATTAGAGGACAGTCTCATTTAAATTCCATCCTCACATCCTCATTCATGTAATTGGTTATAACAGTCAATTCTCCCGTCGGACGACACACAAATTATATCATTATCCTTAGCTAGAATACTTCAAGGATCGTTAATGCTTAAATCGATTACCATGCATGGTCCAACCAGTATTCTAAGTGCATACTAAACCATTCCGACACTCGTATCAGCAATCATCATAACAAAATTAACCCTAGTTTTTATTGTTACAGATCTGGCTGCGATTCGACAACTCCTGGACAGCGAAACAGGGGGAACAACTTGTCCCAGTTGTAATATGCCTTTTGATAAGGGTAAAAAGAGAAAGCTGATTGACACCTGCGGACATGAACGATGCTATTCCTGCATGTTTAGGAATGAAGCCTGTCCTATTTGTGCCAGAAATAATCAATCACGACGTCCTGTGATGGAGAGGTATACGCCGTCCCCACAACAACAAGACCCAGACTGGCAGGCCCCATGTCGACTGCCCAAACCGCCAAAACAACCCACCAACATTGTACAAAGTTGCTCCACGCCGCCTCATACCAGAAGAAGATTTTTTTTAAGTCCAAAATCTCTACGGAGTCCATTTGGGCAACGAACCAGCCGCCATTCGCACGAAAACCATGTGCCTTTATCAGGTATGTATTTTATCGCCCGCCATCTTTGGAATTTGCATATCTGTGGGCTCGAGCGTCTTAGCCCTGTATTTACAGCGCGTTGCGCAAACCCCGGCCCGCTGCGCACGCAACGAGATTTACTTCATTGATGCCTTCTTTGGTGTATCGAAAACTCATTCACAAACACTCAACGTAGTACCTCTCACTTTACCGATACGCTCTTTTGTTAAACTTTCAAAACAGATGAGGATTCCATGAGTCGTAAATAAGGTATGAGTGACAGTTGCGACAGCCTACTCCCACGTACTCCCGCCGGATGTACGTAGGGGTTCTGTAAACGACCGGTTGTCTAGTGTATTTATTTAGGTACCTACAGGTCGGCTAGACTTTTGCAATGCGCCCGCGCAGACGTCAAGCCGGCTGCGAACCTTATCTCAGTATCTGTTACATTTTCTATTTCCATTAATTATCGAGTGTAACCGATTTCGAACTTTGAATTTATTATAATGTACAACTTCACAGCTAAGGTTTCTTAATGATCTATTCCAATCGATTCGCAGCGGCACTTGTTCCTTTGCTATTAATCTGTCAGATATTTTAACATTTCTATCGTGAGTTATAGGTACGGTAGCTGTTTCAAATGGTCATTTGGTGCGTGGTTTTATTAATTACATTGCTTTCTGTGCGCATTAACTTTAGGTCATTAATAATCTGCAGGGTTACCCGAAGAAGGTCCAAGGAGTGCTGCTTGGCCAAGTCTGGTCTTCAATAAGATCAGGTCGCTGTGGTCAGCGCACGCGTCCGTGCCGCAAGGCCTCAACCAATTGACAGGCACGCATATTATTGTTTTTTCAATACGACAAAGGAATGTTGACTCTAAAGTTCGCAAATAAAAAATCGAACAGTTGTATTTTTACATAATAATCCAATTTTAAATTCTATAAATATAACTTTGAATCACCCGCAAATATTTTAATTGCATTAAAAAAAGTCTTTGTTTAAACTTAACATTCTAAGGTCAGTCTTAAGATAATTCAATTTAGATCAGTGCATTGATACATTGGTATTCGGTCCACATTCCTTTGGTCGCAGTCAGCCGTTGTTTTTGCACATCTTTTTGCCTTTTTGCATATATCCAGAGTCTCGCATCGCCCGACGCACGACTTTATCATTACCGGTTTTGTTTTTGTTTGCTGTGTGTTTATTTGCATTTTCATCTTGCTTGAAGACTTTTGTATCAATCATCGATTATGCACTATCCATTATTGGTCTTACGATTTAAATATCGAATTATCGATTCAACTGCACCATTAGTAATTTCGACACGATCGCTGTCAAGATATTGAACAAGCGTGAAGCTTTTGAACAAATACAATCCACGCATGACTAGCAATTCGCTTTTGAAATCAAGATGAAGATATTTGGACAATCAATTCGATAACGCGATAAGGAATCGGTGACAAAAATAACATAAGAACTCGTTCGTGGGCGAACTTCTTTGATGTTAATACCAAGTTTGATTATAATACAGCATTGTGTACTAAAGATACAATCTCTAGATATACGACTTTTGGATTATGATAACATATAAATTATTAAACAAACTAACTGCTTGAAGTGTTCTAAATATATATATGAAAGGAGTTATTGATGCTCATAATATATCAAAACTTTTGATCGAGTGCAGGTGTTTGGTTTTAAGCAATGTTGTAAGCTGTGTTGTAAGCAAAAACATTCATAATTTTGCAGAAATATCAAATACATTACTTTCCTTTTACAGTAGAGACCTAAATATCTTTTAAGTACCGAAAAACTTTTTTAAAACGTCACTTTAAAATCAATCACAGCACAGCTTGAGCACCATCAAATTTAACTTACCATAACAGTAAAAACTAAGCTAAAAGCTCCTTTTTCTGTCATTACCTTTGAATGACGCATAAGTCATACTTCAAACACACTTAACAGTTATAGTAAACGTTTTCATGTAACAGAATAAAGAAAGCTTAAAGCCCGGAAAGTCATTTATCAAGTGACAGATTGCCAAACAACTTTTTCGCTTGATCTACCGTTGTTAATCGATATCAAAGCAGTGCACACGTCGGCGGATACGTGTGTTTTATAATGACAAAAAATGACCGCTTTATTAGTCCTGTTCCCAACTTGGACATTATTAGCTCGTCGAATAACTTTTATGGGAAAATTATGGCTTCCTGATTAATGTTTTTGCTTTTAGATGCTAAATTATTATGTGATATGTTAGAAAGCGAAACGAAACTATAGTCTTAACACATCATAATATTTTACTTCCTAAAGTTAGATATCAACTAAATGTCGCTTTCAAGAACCCTTAAATTTTAATATTTAATAGGTCATAGTTAAATACGTCCTTCAAACTGCCCTTTTATTGACTAATCAGTTTTTAAATTTGACTTTGGCATGATTTCTTAATTCTGTATTGTTTTAATACGCAAGGTATGTTGTTCTTTTTAAAATAAATTTCCTTTTCTTAGTTTTGTGTTCCCTACAATATAGCTACAAAACATCAGTTTCGTAGGGGAAACAAAGCGACCAAAATGCCTCGCAATATCAATGATGTTGCGTCAATGACTTCTAACGAACTCTATGAGGACTACACAACATAACAAGCCTATATCTTAGTTAACCCCCATAACCGGAATAGTATAGAAAATATTGAGTTTCTTATGAGTATATTATTTACAAAAAAACCGAATCCTTGTGTTTATAATATACTAATAAGAATCTCAATAGGTACTCTAATTAGAAATAAGCCTTGACTATGTTTCTTTTTTTTTATGATGATCGATCTCCCTGCCTCAGGCTGAACACAGTTTGTTCATAATAGACCAGGATATTAACATAAAATATCAATATAATTTACATATAAATCTCTCGTTGATCAAACAAATATAATAATGAAAACCGGAAAAGACTTCCTTAAGTTTCTAAGCTCATCTTTTAAGTTCACTAACGCGGGGTTATTTTGCTTTTACTTTTAAATTGCATTGATCAATAATAATTTTGTAATAGTGTGTCTTGCCTGGGGCTGTCATTTTTGCCAATGAACGCACTGCTCTTATGGAATTGCTATTTGGCGACTAATACTTAAGACTGGGAGTCCATGCTGGACTGGGAGCGAAAGAAAAAAATAGAATGTAACAGCTGCTTCTCTTCCCGGGCACACTGGAAAAGTCAGTTAAGGGACAGAGGTTTTATTGACGTTTTTGTTGGCGACAGGCTGACCCCCTGTCACTGCAATAGTCTCTCTCCATCATTATAATTCCTCCAAACGTCGTGTCAAACGTGACATCAGATGGTTTTATAGCCTCTGGCGTTCTGCCTACCCCATTGGGGATACAGGTGTGAAGTTATGCATGTACTTTAAGTATGTAAGTTTAGAGAATAAACAGGTCCTACTATATTATTATATGTTTAGCTCAACACTTAGGTTCCTATACAGAACCCTAGGTCATGACTGAAGTGTCGGTTATTAAAGTTAGATATTATTAATGATATTATTGAGCTCTCTTGCATTTTGATTTTTGCCACAACTCCAAACTTTTACAGCAGCATAATGAATCAGGTAAAATGTCACCCGATTTTTTGGTAAAAATGAAATGGCACGAAATAAATAAGTCCAAGATGGGAATACACCTTTTATTGGTTCCGTGAGCTGCCTCAGTATTTGCTCGAAAAATCAATAAATTTTAATGACTTCGACGTTAAAGATGCAGCGATTGATATAGATCCATAATTTGAAAAGATTTATTGTTCTTGTAGGAAATTATTCGTAATTGATCAATGTAGATTATTCCTTGTTATAAAATGTAGGCCAGAGTTATTTGTTGATTAAATGTTGTTTGGTAAATCAAGTCGAGGTATTTAGTCGCTTACGCTTATTTCAAATTGAGATTTAATAATATTTATAAGTTTTTGCATTTAATACTGCTCAATAATTCTTAAAAAACTGAAAAAATATGCTTAATAAAATTCATCCGACCAGGACTCGAACTCGAACCATATGGGCCTGTTAGCTCAGTGGAATCGTCCGTCATACGAGAGGTTCCAGGTTCGGTTCATTGTATTTAGCATATTTTTTTAGTTATTTAAAAATGTAGATTAGAATAATGAAGATGAGATTGAAGAGATTAGCATATAGCTTTAGAAAGGTACTGGTTTTTCAAAAAACATTGCTGGATTAAAGAATAATTACTTATAAAGCAGATTTAATATGAAGGATGATCACTAACGGAGGTTTTTTTTACAACACGCATATCCACAGGCGTGGGGAAAATTCTAAACTACCCTTAGGCCGTATACAGAAAGGAAGCTGGAAGCTTATAAGCGCTTACCAGCGCTCGACAGCGCTGGTGACCCGCACAGGAAAATATATGAACGCGCGCCGATAAGCACTGAACGGTGCCGACAAGTTCCGACAAGCTTCAATTCAACACGCGCTGGTCAGCGCTGGGAAATCATCGTCCGATGAGTCCGACATTTTGCTTGGTTCCTTCCTTTGTTTGTGTGGAACGGACCAGCGTTCTCAAGCGCCGGTAAGCGCTTATAAGTTTCCAGCTTTCTTTCAATTATACGGCCTTAGGGTTAAGAAAATTCTTAAAATACATATCTACTTTAATAATAACCTCGGTAACACAACAAATTTAAAAAATATACTGGCAGAAAAAAGTGAAAAAAGAGATTTAAGAGAATCATTTATGTTTATAACTTATACATAACTTCACGCCTGTATCCCTTAAAGGGCAGGTAGAACAGGAGGTTATAAAATCATCTGATGTCACGTTTGACAAATTTTGAGGTATAATGATGTAGAAAAACTTTTGTTGTGACAGGTCATCCTATCGCCCACAAAAACACTTATAAAACCTTTGTCCCTTAACTGACTTTAACAGTATGAACGGAAAGAGAAGCAGCAGTCTATGTTTTTCTTTTGTTTCCAGTCCAGCATGAAATATGTTTATCTAATTATTTGATACCACATTGCAATAGTTGCTCATGCGTAACAAGCGATAAAATCCTTCAAAAAACGTATAACACTTTATATAAAAACATTTATATCCTACCCTCTGTGAGGTAAAACTATATCTTGCCTTATCTTTGATATCGGATGAGAATTAATTCAACAAATTTCTAATTAATTCGTACTTCTTCCATCAGTGGGATGAAACCAGTTCGGTAGTGCATACTGAAGGTGGGTTCAGCACATGATTTAAATCCTTCGTAGACTGTTTGACGTTGTGCACTGTTCTCAATTGTAATCCGAGAAAGTAAGAGCCTTGGATTATTTCGTAGATGATTTTGATCGTGAGTTTAAATAATCAATAATTTTGCGGTTGTGCTCAAATATAAAAAAATAAAACACAGTCAAATTTAAAAATATTTAGAGGTTTTACATCGGTTGTAAAGAGTTATAATGGCGTGAAGTAGTCACTTTAATTTAATAAACAAACCTTCTCGCTTCGGTCATCCTTAGATGCATGTTTCTCGAACTTTTTAGAAGCATCTCGTGACCAAAATATACATCAGTAAAAAGAAAAGCAATGAAAAACGAATTTCTCTTATTGAAAAAGCAATACTGTTCAACACTCTAACCTCACCTTTCGCATGACGTTTAACTCCTACACGTGAAATTAAAGTAGGTAATAAAAGCAAGCTCTTTGTTTTACATTTTGCACCTGTCAATTATGTTAAGTAACCTAGTTGAGTGGGCGGCGGGTTACTCATAATGAAGTGGCGGAGAAAACGTAAGGACTAATTTAATAATAACGAGCGACGGAAGGGTTTATTAAACACTTAAATTAAGAAGAAATACTGCTTTTGTTTAGTTTGTATGTTTGTATGACGACCACTATGGCGATGTGGCAACACTGTCAGCCTCAGGTGCCAGTGGTCGCGAGTTAGATTCCCACATGGAACAAAAAAAAATGTTCCGGGTCAGGGCCGTTTATCTATACAACAGGATGACTGGTGGGTCACTTTTAAAATTGAAGAACGTGATAGAGATCATACATGAAGAGAAAAAGTATAATTACAAATTAATATTAATTGTTTATTGAGTTAAAGAATTGATTACGAAACGCAATACACTAGCGTCGGCAGCGATCAATATTTAAAGTAGATAGTAACAAAACTTTATTTATCTATAGGGAATTCTGGTGAAAAATTAAGTACCAACTTTTATTACATAATAATAATCAGAATCGAGTACAGAGTGATCTACTACTTTAATATCTAAAATGTGTCACCAGTCAACCTGTATATGTATGTATTTATAATAATCTTCATTTAATTCAGGTAACTTAAGAATAGTACAAGATGTTCAAACTATATCTAAGACCCATATTAAATATATACCTTAACCTAAAATACATACAATATATAAAAACTACACAAATTTACACTAATTCACACGTATGGGCTGCGACGTGGGACGCGGCATCCTTGTGTCAAGTATCCGTCCTCGGAAGCGACGGAATACGACACCCTGCGGCCAAAAATCTTCCCTCATGTAGGTGGACAGATGTTCGGTCGGCATTCTCACCACACAGTTGAAGCTCACTCTGTGACGGAACTCCAACCGCTCGACCCTCATGTTGAGTCCTGTCTTCGCGTGCAGATACTCCTCTACATCCTACGCCGTGAAGGCATGATGCACGCGAGACACGTACAGCTGCGTATTTTCTAGGTTCCCCCCTAGTTCGCTACATGGTATCCCATATCACAAGCTCTGCTTAGTTTAGGGCCATATAGTTGGTGTGATTGTCTAGGGATTTTATTTTTATTTAATTATAGCGTAGAGTTGGCTCATGGCGTTGCCACACCAATCGTCGACCGTCGATCTATGCCGAGTAGTGTTTTCTGATGTGCCTAGTAAAACAGAACTTCCATACCTATATAGTGGATTTACCAAGAAGTCGAACAAAACGCTTCGATAGTTCCTTTTTGGTACGGATTGCCAAGGTGTGGAACAATCTGCCTGCGTCTGTTTTTCCTGACCACTACAGTCCTGGAACTTTTAAGTGTCGAGTGAATAGGTTTCTCGTGGATGGACGTGTAACACCATAGTCTTCATGCGCACTTTCCATCAGGTGGCATGGAAGACAAACGTCCTATCCTTACAATATATATTTAAAAAAAAACTATCTATCGACGGTGGTAATCCATTCTATCATCGATCGACGACGATTGATTGGTGTAGCAATACCCTTAGAACTCAATTGATAAGCGTGTTTATATATTAATCATGACTAATCCAAGCGAACCTCGTTCAATGGTAGGAGCTCTTAAAGATTTAGCTTGCCTTACTAAAAGTCAAAAGTCGCTACTCCGACTATGCTACGATTCGGAAATGCTCTATGAAGAACCAATTTATATGTTACTCGCGTGTTTTCCTTCTTCTTAATAAACTTCAACCTCGTAAATAAATGAAATACGTGTAAAACGTAGAATTAGTCTTTTATTAGGGCTGCAAACTGGACGGCAGAGACAGCGGCGCGGGCAGCAACGAGGGGAATCTGGGCCGTTCTCGACGCCAGCGGGCGCTCGAGCGATTTGTCGCGTTTTCATACAAACTCAATACTTAAATAAATGAAAAATGTGATAAATAAAAAGCATTTTAAATGCAAAAACTTAAAAACATTATTAAAACATTGCAATGCTTCACTTTAACTGGGATTCACAATTTCTGTAAAGAAATTGGTCTCGGGTGGTCTTAGCTGCAAAGCTATACCATAAGATGGAGCTACGTTAGCAATATAACGTAAAAACAAAAATGTGGTTAGTAATTTCGAGGCGTACCGCCAGGCCTCGGTAGCTCAGTGGAAGAGCACTCGTCCGGTAAACGAGAGGTCCCAGGTTCGAATCCTGGTCGGGTAATTTTTATTTATCACATTTTTCATTTATTTAAGAATAATTGAGCATTTTAAATGCAAAAACTTAAAAACATTATTAAAACTCAATACTTTTTATCGTGTCGCAGAAATCGATGCCTGCACCGCTGTCGCTGCTGTCCATTTTGCAGCCTTAGACTGACAGTTTAAGTAACCTACTTACTAACATTACCAGCTGTCATCCATACATCCAAACTTTCATATTTATAATATTACAAAGATAAAAAAACTCTATTATGCAAGAGTGAGTTCTAAACACTAAATAACAAAGTTCATCAATCCAAACATTGCTACATCATAAAGTCCTAATCCTTATTAATATCCATATTAAATCTACCCCAACATTATAATAGTAATTGCAAGTTATGGTGCGTTCTTTGTATTACAAATCAAGTTCAGAAGCCGTATAACCGTTCTCCATGTACTTCTGAATTAATGTTTGTGACGCCTTTATAGAATTTGCATTACGAAGTGACCATGGATCGTTCTTCGATGGCTTCAATTTGATTCACACCTATACCATCTATACTAATATATAAAGCTGAAGAGTTTGTTTTTTTGTTTGTTTGTTTGAACGCGCTTATCTCAAAAACAACAAGTGGGATTTGCATTTAGAATTCTTTTTGCATTTCATAGCCCAACTCCGAAATTCCTACGGGATCAAAAGTTACGCGGGTAAAACCGCGCGCGGTGGCTAGTACACAATAAAATCAAGTCTCTTATCGGGGATAGAGTCAGAGAGAAGTAGGTAATATAGGCTATACTTTAAGTACAAATGGCTTAAAAATACCAAACAAGACGCTCATTATAATCAAGCTTTTTGCAAAATGTTGATATTGGCTAAATTAATAACTATATGCGTACTACACATGGAAAATAGTAGATATTCTATTTAGCGGTCCTTCTGTCTGTCTTATGACGCTATTAGTTATTACTTGACGTTGATTTTGAGAACCTTCGAGTTGGTCGACTGAGATTGCCCTTTATTTTTAATGTCCTTCTCCTTTATTAGCCAATAGCGTTACGGGAAATTTCAGCCAATCAAAAACCCCGTGCCTATTAAAAAACATCCGTCAGCCTTCCATAAATGCATTGAACCGTGCATTCTCCGTCAATTCACACGTCTTATACAATTACATACATTACAAACATGGAGACGAACAGACGAAGTGGCATGTCGTAATCACTCAACACTTGGTAGATTAGGTTACAAGGTACAGTCAGCTGTTTTATAGGTATTACATGTTTTTAAAAGGACCTTTTTCAAGGTTATGTGCCCAGGCAAGCCAGTATGAGAACAAAACGTATTTAAACTGCAGTGTGATCAGATAACTTTACCATATTTTTAACCCCCGACGCAAAACGAGAGGGGTGTTATAAGTTTAACGTGTCTGTGTATCTGTGTATCTGTGTATCTGTCTGTGGTATCGTAGCGCCCAAACGGATGAACCGATTTTCGTTTAGTTTCTTTTGTGTTATAGATAATTTTATCCCGAGTGTTCTTAGCCATGTTTCATGAAAATCTGTTCAGCCGTTTGAAGATCATCAGCTCTTTTCTAGTTGATGAGGGGATCTGACTACCTTCCATATGTCCTTTCGATGTGAAATTTGGTACCGTATTGCTTCAATTATATTGAAAGTATATGGTAAGGTAACCATGACCTGATCAGCCGTTTGAAGGTCATCAGCTCTCTAACAGTTGATGAGGGGATCTGACTAAATTCCATATGTCGTATCGATTCGAAATTTGGTGCCGTATTACAACAATGATATTGATAGTATATGGTAAGGTAACCATGACCTGATCGGCCGTTTGAAGATCATCAGCTCTCTAATAGTTGATGAGGGGATCTGACTAACTTCCATATGTCGTATCGATTCGAAATTTGGTGCCGTATTACAACAATGATATTAAAAGTATATGGTAAGGTAACCATGACCTGATCAGCCAATTGAAGATCATCAGCTCTCTAATAGTTGATGAGGGGATCTGAATAGCTTCCATATGTCGTATTGATTCGAAATTTGGTGCCGTATTACTACAATTACATTGAAAGTATATGGTAAGGGAACCATGACCTGATCAGCCGTTTGAAGATCATCAGCTCTTTAATAGTTGATGAGAGGATCTGACTACCTTCCATATATCCTATCGATTCGAAATTTGGTACCGTATTACTTCAATGAAATTGAAAGTGTATGGTAAGGTAACCATGACCTGATCAGCCAATTGAAGATCATCAGCTCTCTAATAGTTGATGAGGGGATCTGCATAGCTTCCATATGTCGTTTTGATTCGAAATTTGGTGCCGTATTACTACAATTACATTGAAAGTATATGGTAAGGGAACCATGACCTGATCGGCCGTTTGAAGATCATCAGCTCTTTAATAGTTGATGAGAGGATCTGACTACCTTCCATATATCCTATCGATTCGAAATTTGGTACCGTATTACTTCAATGAAATTGAAAGTGTATGGTAAGGTAACCATGACCTGATCAGCCAATTGAAGATCATCAGCTCTCTAATAGTTGATGAGGGGATCTGAATAGCTTCCATATGTCGTATTGATTCGAAATTTGATGCCGTATTACTACAATTACATTGAAAGTATATGGTAAGGGAACCATGACCTGATCAGCCGTTTGAAGATCATCAGCTCTTTAATAGTTGATGAGAGGATCTGACTACCTTCCATATATCCTATCGATTCGAAATTTGGTACCGTATTACTTCAATGAAATTGAAAGTGTATGGTAAGGTTACAATGACCTGATCAGCCGTTTGAAGATCATCAGCTCTCTTATTGTTGATGAGGGGATCTGACTATCATCTTCCTAATATTAAAACCTACTTTAAAAAGTACAAAATAAAAGTAAAATTAAAAATTTTAAAAACCCCCCGACACAAAAAAAGACCTTAAAAACTAACAAATAATATTTTAAACCTATTCTAATTATTATCGTCCCATATATAATTGACTGTAAGACTTGTACTTTAAAATATTTTTATTTTCCGAGCATCGTCGCCGCGTCGGGGGACCGCTAAGTGAGAAAAACAGTTGTCAGTTGCAGATTGCATCAAAAGAATTCACTCCGAAAAATTCGCAAAATCGACACAACCGTCAACGTCGTCTGCCCTCACGTGTCTGCCCGTTCGGGTCGCCGCACTTGGTGACGCCCACCCCTGCGCCGCAAGCCGCACACCGAGCTCGCCGCGCGCGGCATTACGTAGAGCGTAGACTATGCATGAAACTTAAGATCGCTCATACCTAAATGTAAAAATAAATTTGCTGTTGTTGGCTTAATACTTTATATACTTGAGCGGTCCCCGACGCGGCGACGAAGCTCGGAAAATAAAAATATTTTAAAGTACAAGTCTTACAGTCAATTATATATGGGACGATAATAATTAGAATAGGTTTAAAATATTATTTGTTAGTTTTTAAGGTCTTTTTTTGTGTCGGGGGGTTTTTAAAATTTTTAATTTTACTTTTTTATGTCTAGATGTACACAACGTTGTTTTTTGTCTATTTTACAAATATTTAACAATACAATATGTTCAAAAACCTTCAAAAGGCACACAGTATAGATTTTTTGACAGTACTCTCTATTGACAGCGAATTTTATCTTGATTCTTAACTTAAACTTTCGGAAACTTACATGAAGACCAAATAGTGTGTCAGTTTGAGTGGTTTATTATTGTCATAAAATTTCAAATTTTGTTCCTTTTGTTCTATTAATTTTGTTGCATGTGACTGTATCTAAAAACGTGGGTAGCAATATAGCTTGAATTTAAATATTATTTTTATTCGAGAGAAAGTAAAAGTTTTTTATTTGACTTTGGTAGCATACTAGCTTTTGCCCGCGACTTCGTACGCGCATAAACATTATTTATGTTTAACAATGCCAGCCACTCATTGAAACTCTAAAGTATTAAATCAAGGAACTCAAGGAATAAGATATTTCATTCAAACTAAAAACTCCTTGCATATTTCAACAGACACCTATTAAAGAACCTTTATACCAAGTATCACATCCGTGCACTCAAGGAATAAGATTCTTTCATACAAACAGCAAAATCATTTAATCCCGTACCTGTGGGAATTTTGGGTCTTTCTTTCATAACACAACCTGTAATTTTTGTGAGAGCTTTTATGCCATGTGTCACATCCGTGGCCTCAAGAAATAAGATTTTTCAGAAAAACTAAAAATTTCAACCCGTTCCTATAGGAATTTCAGGAATTCCTTCCATTATACAAGCAGACACCTGTACTACTGAATAATTTTTTAAACAAAAAATTAATACTGAATAACCTTTATATCAAGTATTACATCCGTGCACTCAAGGAAAAAAATTTTTTCATACAAATTAAAAATCATATATTTCCCGTTCCAGTGGGAATTTTGGGAATTCCTTGCATAAAACAACCAGTCACTCTTTGAGAAACCTTTATGCTAAAAAATTTTGATGATGACGATTTGACGCAAACCTTCTTCATTTTGGCAAAAAGATTTTATTTCTAGCATTTATAATCAAATAGGATCATACAATTAGGTATATCAAACCACCAATAACATATTTTCAGTCTGCCAGTACATAACTTATCTTCACAGATGTCGGGTTTCAAATTTGATAGGCACTCAGACGGTAGCATGATTATAGTAGTTTCGTTAATTGGAAACCCGAACTTACTATGCATGATCTCTGCCATGTCATCAATGTATCTGGTTAATTCGAGCTCATACCTTATTTGTAAATACTGTTTTTTTTTTTTAGATTTCAAAAATGTTGTCTTTCCCTTTTACAATAAACGTCAACAAAAGAAGTTTAACAAGTAAAACTCTTAAACATGCTATGCTATATTTTTAAACTAAGTTATAGGTTATTCTAGAAATGTATTTGAAATCGGATATCCGAAATAACTTTTGTTTGAATTTTAACAGACTAAATTTTAACGTCACGTCAATATTTCGTAACTTAAAGAACTTTAGACATATCAAATCTTCTAATATAAGCTAACCTTAACCCTGTGAAATAGAGCCATGCATATCATAACCATACACCGACAATGCCTCCATACAATTATATTGTTTGTATGGCTTATGTCACGGTCAATGACGTGCCGGATGTTCTTGTATGAAGATAATGTATGTGGTAGGTTAAATTAATTGTGGCGAAATATAATGATGCATTCAATTCACAGCCATTTAGTGATATAATATCAATAAGTACCTACCTATAATTGAAGCAGTTGTCTGGACGGCAGCGACAGCGGCGCGGGAAGCGACGCGGGGAATCTAGGCCGTTCTCGAGCGATTTGTCGCGGTTTCATACAAACTCAATACTTTCTATCGTGTCGCGGAAATCGCTGCCCGCGCCGCTGCCCGTACCGCTGTCACTCTCGCTCTCGCTGTCGCTGCCGTCCAGTTAGCAGCCAGGGACGCTTTTTAAGATTTGAATATTATGTAAATTTGGACTTGCTAGTGTTAAAATGTTATTTCTCTATTAACCTTTCGAGAAAGCTAGTCAATAAATCTGGCCAATGGTAATGGTTACCTGGCTGAGTGGCAACAAAATTGCCTTCTATGCCAAAATTTCTGGTGTCGAATCCAATTGGGGTGGACATTTATGTGATGAACACAGATATTAACAACCTAGTCAGGAATATTTATTTCCAATGGGTATACATTCAATATGTATTTTTATATATTCCATACTTCATTTCATTTTTACGTTATCTGCATCCGTAACATAGGTTAGTCAGCTTAGATCATATGGGGTGTCTGTAAAAAATCTATTTAATAACATACTACGATTCTCGTTTCGATATTTGAATTTATCAGTATTACACAACCTGACAATAGAGTGCGTAGGCGCAGGCATCGAACCCTGAACAGTGGCGTGGGAGAGGGGATTTTTTGCTCCCTTCCCGACTTACCACATCCTGGCAAGGATGTGGATTGGTGCTGGATGTGGCTTGGAGAAAGTCATGGAAAATTAGGGATTTCCGAAGCTGATTTGTTGATTTTTTTACTGAGTTCTGGTTCTGCGGTATATTTTTTCGTCTATTTTGAGTAACTCATAAGTAAGGTAACGATTGTGAGGCTAATAAAGCTTTCGGTATATTAAAGATTTCTTTCCGTGGACTTTGTTTTATATGTTTGAAAATCAGTGATTACCTCACTATTACTCGAATTATTGCTCCTATTTATTGAAATGACTGTGAATCTCCTGACATAACAAAAAAGAAAAATAACACAATTGAATTTGAAATTAATTGCAATTTTTAAGAACTAATAAGTAGTCTCTCAGTTGTGCTCGCAAATACATGCTATTTTTGAGAGTTAAAAGAAAAAGTCACTTCCAGTAATCTTTATCATTAAAAGCTTAACGCTCGTATAAATCTTTTGTGCAGCCTCTTCCATATTTAATAGCTAACGACGAGCCAATCCATTTATGAGATAGCAACGGTTATATGCGCATACACATCATAATTCTCAACATACATTTATTACTATTACGATTTACTACCATTCCTTGGAAAGTTAAATTATATAACAGTGTGACATTATTTTGCTCGTTCAGAGTTAATTTCTGTATTTTTAGTCAAGGATTTGTACATATTTTTGTCTGTCTATTTATAGCTGGTTAATTGCTACAGATACCAGATTTTGTAAGTACAATCAAAGGCTTAAATCCATAGTGTTTGAGCCGTCGGCCGATGATGTTTCAGCATTTAACACCGTCATGATTATTACTTATAGATTGACTAAATAGTCATGTACCTTGTTCAAAGGTTTTTGAACAAACTATTTTGTTTTTTGTAGTTTAATTAAACAATGAAATCAAAGGAAATCTTACGCACAACATTAGAGTCACCTGTCCAAAATCTTGATCAGAAAATAGCAAATAACACATTGTTTTGAGAATCCGAGTCCGTTGGATTGCTGGGGTCTTGTGAGGTAGCAGAATCGAGGTCCATGATGCGAAAAAAGTCAAAAATAAAAGGAAAACTGAAAGAGCACATCCACTTGTTGCAAAATAACAGAGTGGATATTTGATTGACGTATTTGACTTGTGATGTTTGGTGGTAAGGATCCCGAACTAAAATAAAACAAAAATCACAAAAAGTTATAATTGCAATCGAAATAATGCATTGCAAGATTATACAATTAGCATAATTATGTTTGTAATATGTTTTTATTTTATTTATTTTTTTACTTTATGTTTATGAAAAGCTTTATGTACTTATCTTTAAACTAAACCACCAGTAAAACTTCTTTTGCGTTGAATCAATAACCCCAACGTTGCGCAGCTATTGAATGGAGACTCCTTACGTTTAGTTTCTTATTAATTGAGATTATTTTCATCGGGAAATATTTTAGTTCTGATACTTTTTTAATAAAGTTTTACATAATCATACAAATTATCGTGGATTCAATTCGTCCATTAAGTGCTGAAACATAAAGCTTACTGACGTCCTGAAATGGACTTAGGCGTTTAAGAGGTGTGGATTTTGTTATCATCAATAAATTAATTCAAATAAAATATGGCAGGTAACATACTAGGTGTATCCGTATTTTGGTTTGCATCAAATGTTATGAATGCTTAGTTTCTATTAATATTTCGTAATTTTAAACAAAAAAAATTATTCTTTTAATTTTTTTCTGAAATCATTTTTTAATAGATAGGTACTTTATCTATTTTGATTTGTGAATATGAATTAATTTTCTAAATAAGCTATAAACGGGTAAATATTTAAATAAAAATCGTTAACTATTATAATATAGTGTCTAACAACCTGAATGTGTGAGTTCAAAAACATAAATTCCCCAGCTAAGTTATAACTTAACGTTTAATTTCATACTTAGAGATTCATCTTAATTACTTAGGTAGTTAGCAACTAAGTAAGTACGCACTTGGCATAGATCATCTAAGTACTTGTTTAATAATAAGAGAAACTGTACAGTCAGTGACAGAAATTTATATGCCTACAAGACGGGATTTTAAACGTTTAACTTGATTTTTGTTTGGATCGATCATTTCTAGTGTCGTATTAGGCTAAACCTTAAAGGCTTTTAAGGCTTTAGGGCTTTAGCTTCGAAGGCTCAAATCTTCAATCAAAAGTAAACATCTGTCCACTAACACTTAATATTTTTCCTAATCGTATTCCTCAATCGTATACCTCCCATGTTATCATTATTTCATTTGATAGCATTCGGTTTCTGTGTTACAATTATAATTAAAAAAACTTATACATATTAAGAGAAAAAATAATTGCTTCACATAGAATTAGTATCTATTGGTGACATTTTTTTTCTCTCGAATATTTTGTGCTACCAGTTTTAGATTTGATACTGATTTGCTCATATACTGACTGTACATTGTAAGCAGAGGATATCAATCGAGTTTTATCTAAGCAGGTGTAAAATAAATTCTAGATAGTTAATTATTAATTAGCTATTACAAGTTTATTCCTTTAGGATCCATGCATTTAACGATTATACATATAGCGCTTCTCAGCATATTATGCTTCCAACAACAATGTCTCATTTTTATGTCTTTTCATTAAGGTAAAACTTGGTGGTATCGAAAAAACTAAAACTACGCCCATATCTGTATCCATGCTGCTTCCAAGCTGGACGTCAAAAGAAAAAAAATTGAATATGCCAGCATACTGTAAGAGTCAGTTAAGGGACAGGGGATTTATTGGCGTGTTCATGGGCAATAGACTAACCCTGTCACTGAAATAGTCACCCTCCGAATTTGTGAGACGTGACATCAGATGGGTTCAACCTTCTGGTGTTCTGCCTACCCCGTAAGGGAAATAGCATGCGTACTTCTATTTTATGTCTATAACTGTATAAATGAAATGGAATAGCGAACCCTATTCGCAGAAGACAGATCGTGTTATGCAGAGCGCATTTACAACTTTTCCTAGTTGGAGAGGCACATTAAGAAGAATAGTTATAAATAACATTTTCACCCCTCGAGTGCCAGCCCTAACTAAGTACAGTCGCAGCCATTACCGCCTAATCACTTAAAAAAAATGTGGCATAAACATTGCTGTGGCGCCCGAACTATCTATTCTATTTTTTGAGTGCAAACAAAAATGAACTTAGTGGTGGTCAAGCGGACGTGTCATCAATGTACCTTGCTCACCAAGGTGTACTAAAATCTCTTATATCATCAAAATACATGAAATTCCCTAAAAGAAAAACTATATGAAATTGTTTTTTCCTTTTTAAATCGTCTATCTACATTACCATTATATGACTTTATGTAATTTTTTATTAATACAGTCATTACAAATCTAATTATGACGTCAGAAAAAGCTTATGGACACACTTATGTCCATAAAGCGCGGTATTAAAATGCAACATTACGTTCTCAAGCGAAAAGTCCCAACCGTCTCTGATTAAAATGGCAGTGCAGTCTATTCCCACGTCTCACAGGTGCAGAGATGCGTGTCGGTTTACAACCGCAGTCCTTGCTTTAAGACAAGACCTGAACTGTTTCACTTCACCTAACTTTGAGATTTTGAACCAGATTTTGCAGATTTGTGGCCTTCAGTTTGTAGGATTCATAACTTCACGCCTGTATCCCTTATGGGGTAGGCAGAACACCAGAGGTTATAAAACCATCTGATGTCACGTTTGACTTTGGAGGTATTATAAAGATGGACAGAGACTATTGCAGTGACAGGGGGTCAGCCTATCGCCTACAAAACCGCCAATAAAACCTGTGCTCCTTAACTGACTTTTACAGTATGCCCGGGAGTATTTCTTTCGCTCCCAATCCAGCATGGAAGCATTCTTTATTGTAAGTGAAGATTGCTTCCATGCGAAAGAGAAAATATTCAATTTTCTTTAGTTTGTTTTGAATAAATTCGAAAAATAATTAAGTGATTTTAGAATTTCTTTCACAGTCAAAAAGGTTCACTATCTAGTAATATGGGATCAGGAGCGACACGTTTAAAACCTCTTTAAGCTATCAAAATATACTCACACTCTACTGATGTGTAAGTTACAGGGAAATTGATATACGCAGGTTATGTTGGGTTATTTATACCTAATTTAACTGACCGTTAGATTATTCTCTGTATAATTATAATCTCACGTTAGTACCATTATTCAGAGACATTTGAATCAAAATATATCGTTGAAATGACTATAGATAGACCAACGTTCTTAAAAAACAACAGAAAGTAACAACAAGAAGACAAAAAAGTTTTTCTTAACATTCTTCGAAGTAAATACATATTTCTAAAAGTACAGCACAATTATAGAGTATTCCCATAGTTAAGTGGAATCAGTGTAACCGCATTTACAATGCTAAGCTAGCTAAAGTTGAATTTGAATTACATAATCCCTTTAAAAAGGCGGGTTTCCCATCGCTTTTAAAACGATTGTATAAAATTATTTTAAAAAGTATTCTTTTATAATTTATAGACTGAATGGTTTTAGAAAGTTTTTTGTATCACCTTTTTAATCCATATTATGTACACTAAAGGATACCTTTAGAATAAATCGAAGTTCAGTTAGGCTCGTATTAGCTTATTATGACTTTAATTCTACTGATTTTGTGCAGAGAATTCATTCAAAATCTTATTCAGTTTTTTTGAAGGTTGATTTTGACCATTTAATTCTATATATCTATAACAGAAAACGCTGAAACGTAAAATACAGTTTCATATTTTCATTAAAAGCAAGTTGGTGTTTGCATGAACAGAAAAAAAATGCATTATGCATGGTTTTGAGTATGAATGTTTTTTCGATTTGATTTAATAGTGTGTTGATTTTTTCATCCATTTTTGTCATGCTACCACAATTTAACCGTTCGATTTTCAAGCACCCTCATAACTTTTAAAACTTGAATTTAGAATTTTGTTTCTTTTTTTTCACAGATGACGAAGGAGGTAATATCAAGCAAGGCGCATATGAGTCTAGAAGGCAAAATGACTTGTATATGCGTCTCGGTCTTTTGCTTGGGGAAAGAAGAAGAGGCAATAAGTCGAGGGATAACAGTTGCACTTCTTTGGCTTCTCTGGACACACATACCCTAGCCTCGCATAATACTAGCCCAGTAAGTATTAAATATGCCGTAAAAAAAAATGTTAGATATTTGAACTTTTCAAAGGGTAGTTATAAGTTTAAACTTATGCCTACAGAGAGATTGAACTGCTAGGATTTTAGGTTATGGTCTCCGTCGAGCATAAATAATTCAAGTATCAACGGACAGAAAATAACAAATAAAATGTTTTTTTTTAGTTTTGCAGTGATTGTATTTTTATTATTTCAATTGCATAGGCTAATTACAGCAAAATTAACAAGCCATGAACACGTTGTTTTTATTAGTTTCACTTTAGCAGCTTATCGACTCTATAAAAACAGTCGTAAAAGCAGAATAACATAAGCTCATTATTGTATTTCGTACAATAAACGCAGCCACTAAAATTGGCTTCTTTTGATTATTCCTGACTGAAACAATTGCGTCGAGACAAATTAATAAATTGCTGTACTTGCCTAAAAACGAACAAACGAAATGAAAAATTTCAGTTTCGCAGTGATTGTAATTTTTCTCAATAGTATAGGCTTGGTTTTCTCAGTTCAAAGTGTAGGTTATCAACTGTTTACCCCTAATTGTAATTCCATAGTTCAATACCACTAAAACTGACGTCCATTGATTATTTCTGTCTGATACAATTGCGTCAAAACAAATTAATAACTATAAAAATATGTTGGTATTATAAAATTAGCTCGATACATTTTAAAAAGTAATTTTTAAATTTGACATTTGCAATAACGACAGCTGTCAAACGAAATTGACTTTCTCCATAATATGCACGCAAAAGGTTAACTTATTTAGTATGTAATAAAGTCCATAATATTTGCATAAAGACATTGTAATAATTATTCTAATTGTTAACTCCGACATGGCTTGTCGTATAATCTTTAACAATTAGCTAGTTTTGTAACTCAAAATTACAGCTCGAACAAGCTACAGCTGTATTTTGCACAAGCTGCATAACTTCAGCTGCGGCATATGAGCTTATAAAGCTTTTGAGCACTAATTAAGTAATAACCTAGATGCAAGTTTAAGTTGCAATGCAGATGTTTAGTGCTGTTAATAATTAAGAGGTGTTAGAAGTAACAACACTATTTTGAATACCTTTGAAGATGCGATAAACTTGTAATATTATAAACATATAATGTAATATAAGAGACCATTTAATAAAATTGAAATTAATTTACATGTATTTACGTTCGTGCATGACATGTGTACGTGAAGAGATCGCGTAAGAGATTTTTAAAAATGTCTAAAGCGGTTGTTGAGTATATCTAAAGTATTGCATTTTTTGCTATAGGCCTCGTACAGCCATCCAAAATCGTAAGTTATACTTCAGTCTCACAAGATTGTAAATCAATATATATAAAACTGTTCCGTTACTGACTGAGTGACTGACAGACAACGTACAGCCGTAACTACTGGGCGTAGAGAGCTGAAATTTGGAACATACATGTTTTAGGGGATGTAGGGGTGCACTAAGGAAGCAAGTCCCGAAATTCCCACGGGAATGGAAAATATATGATGTTTTAGTTTGTATAGTAAAATCTTATTCTTTGAGTGCACGGATGTGATACTTGGTATAAAGGTTACTCAATAAGTGTCTGTTTGTATAATGGAAGGAATTCCCGGAATTCCCACGGGAACGGAAAATAGGACTTTTGAGTTTATGCGTGGCGTGTACGAAGTCGCGGGCAAACTCTCGTAAATTAATAAAATCCCCAGACAATCGCCCCAAACTAAGTAGAGCTTGTGATTTGGGATACCATGTCACGAACTAGAGGGGAACCTAGAATAGAAATACATATAGAAAAACGCCCAGACCCGGATTTATTTTTCTTGTCCCGTGCGGGAATCAAACCTGCGACCACTGGCGTCTGAGGCAGACAGAGTTACCCGATCGCCAAAGTGGTCAAATGAAATGAAAATTAGGTCAAAGGTTGACACGAGTCTAGCAATCATGCTGCAATGATGGTGTATGCACAATTACAATTTTAAAAAAATCTGCTTTTTACTAAGTTTAAACGCTTCACTTAGTATACTCTAGTACTCATTTTTCCTGACTAAAAATGGGTTAGTAACCTATACTGGCCCTCATTGCAACTAGTTTATGAATCTTGCGCAACTCATCGGCTGCCGTAAATATTTTTCATGCAATCCATAAAATTTACGTAAACCGTTTCGCAAGTGCCTTCACTTAATAAATCATACGTAAAAAATACTTGTTTATTTTCCAAAATGACAGGGATATAGAAGAACAATCAATTACCGTAATTGGTATATATTTTTCGTGATGTAATTTATGAGATAAGTACATGGTTCTGATTGACTGCTTAATTAGTTTTATCTGAGAGTTATTCACAGTGGATATACTTTCGTTTTTCATCAATCTTAAGGATAATTAATATTTGAATATAAATATTTTTTTAAGACCCACTCGCTGTTCAGTTTCGGAGATAATGCGTGTCATATATTTTCGTCTTATTGCGATAAGATTTGTGCGGTAGAAAATTCATTTGAAGCAATAAGGAAGTAGGGCCCGTATTAATATAGCGTTCTCAACTTTGAGACTGATTTTAAGTTCAGCTGAATGTTTCCTTCGTACTTTTACTAAAGAGCGCTCTAAAATTTGGGAGCAATTTATAAATGAAGTCCTTAGAGTTTGTTTGTCTGAATGCTTACATCCAAGGAACATTACCATTGAGAACAAACAAGATATTAATTTTTTTGTGAAATTAATGAAAATACACTAAAATGTTCACTCTAGCAGTCGCTAATACCTACCGGAGTTTTACTAATTTAGGTAGGAAGTCTTGCTTTTTTATCTACTCCTGAATAAGAGAGAGGATAACGTAGCAATTGGCGATAAAAAAACATAAAAAATCAATAAAAATAACTTTCGAATGTCGATAAACTCGGCGAAATGACTATAAGCAAGTTTAATTAACTTGTAATTATCGGCTATAATAAGCGTAATTAAATCTCAGTTGTAAAGAATTACGATCATTTAAAACATGCATAAAAGTAATATTTAGTTAGCTTAGCTGAAGTTAGAGAAATCTGGGAGACAAAAGTAGGTCAACAAGAAGTATGTAGTGTATAGGATGACTGGACCAGTCTCCCTGTATAAGTAAGTAATCTGCATTGGGAATAAACCTTGCAATATTCTTTCTTATGCTTAACTGTAGAAAGAAGTAATAAAAATAAGTACTTTTTTCTATAAATAGTGTAGACGCGGTTTTATAGCCATAAAGCGTCTTCCGAACAACCTGTTAAGTGGCGTCTTCCAAATAATCAACGAATTAGCATTAAAAAACCGACTTCACGTCAAAACTTTGGCTGAGTTGAGAATGTCACCAACGTAAACATTCTCCAAAATAATACATTTTTTTTTTAAGTTTGAAATTTTCAATGAAGTAGTCAACCGATTTCGATTAAATTTAAATGGGAAAAACTATGAGGTATCCGCTATTATATGAAACAACATTTTTCAAAATCAATTCATAATTGTCCGAAATATCGTGTAACAAAGACACAAAATAAAAAACAAAAAAACATACAGATGAATCGAGAACCTCCTCCTTTTTTGGAAGTCGGTTGAAAAGTAATTCCCATTCTTAAACGATTATTTTATTCTTTGAGTTGTCAGTTAGAAATCACTTTCTAGCGATGATTGTGTTTTATTTTTCTATCTAACCTTTTTTCTTTTTGTTATTGAGTACATAAATATTTGATTTCAGGTTTCAACCCTGACTGGTTCTTCCGAAGTGGAGGCAGCCAACCTCGGTCGTGACTCCCTCGGTTCCCTTGCCTCGATGTCCTTGTCTGCAGCCAGTAACTGCTCCAGCTCAAGTCCTGGTAGTCGACGGCATTCTGTTAATGGTAAGTCTATAGACGTCGTCATCGTTATCATCAGCCTGGATACACTCCTCACCAAAGGTTATCCACGTCTCCCGGTCTTTTGTTGCCCACATCTAGCATTTAGCAGACGTACTTCACCACCATGAGATTGAGTATGTAGAGAATTTTAAGCTGACTACTTTGCGAGACTCAGGGTTTCAATCCTAGGGCCAGTGTATGTGTGAACATATAATGGACCCTAGTAACCAAAATGGTCGAACTTTGCGCGATAAAAGCTACTGCTTGTAATAAAATAAAAATGAAGTCTTCATGGCAAAGTAACATCAGTGCACATATGTCTTTCAATAAAGCAGCCTTAGTATGACAAGTTTTATATTTCAAAGAAAACGTTTGGAAAATTCTAAAACTCATCCTCCTCATGTGCCCTGTAAAGTGTTCATCAAATATGCTTTGTGATGATAATAAACTCGGATAGACACTCACTTTGTGTTTCTTTCAGCGTTACAAAACAGCAGATCAGAAGAGTTGACCCGAATGTCAAGTGGGTTTTTCAAGAATAGAAAAACGGCAGCAAGACGTTCAGCTCGGGTCAGCAGCAAACAGTCTTCTTCATCTTCAACGGAAATTAAGAAAAGTGAGTTAGAAAATAAATAATTTTCCATAAAATGCCTTTGCTTTCCCGTTAAGAAGTTTATTGAAGGTATTGTTAACGCATACCTGTGTTTAAATTTATCATGCTTAACATTTTAACAGTTTTTCTTTTCATAAATTGAATATTTAGTAATCATGAACTTATAGAAACTTTCTTTTTGATATAAAAGTTCAAAAAGTCGCTTTCTCAAAATAAAAAATGTCTTTCTCTTACAGTTCATCCCACACCACAGTTAACACTTCGGCCACTCTTCTTCGAAGTTCCTTCCACAGAGAGTGACGACTACTTCGCTGGAAGACAGTGGCTCATCAGAGATATGGAGAAGTCGCTGGACTCCAGTTCAGCAGGTAATTGTGGTTACTTAATATCTGTTTTAATATTTCTTGATACTATTAGTGTATTAGTTTTTAGTCTATTCTTGTTCAAAATTTTTATTGAGAGATTTTTTTTTTTTTAATAACTTTCTTTAACTGACTCAGGGCTAGTTGAATTGGTCTTCACTCCATTTTTCCAAGACTGCCGAGGTCTTCATGACATAAGCTTATTTAAGCGTCATACTATGGCTCACTAGTCGATGTTGCAGTTTGTGCAACAAAGTTTGTTCAATTTTCTTTTCACAATTAGAGCCTCGGGAAAAAATCTTATCTAAGAATATCTAGTATTATAAGAAGATGCTTTAATATTGACCAGAGTGCTTATTACCACTTTCAGGAATCATAATCTCTGGCTACCCTGGTACTGGCAAAACCGCCCTCATACTGCAGTTAGTGCAATACTCCTGTTTTGGCAGAAAGAGGAATTACGACTATGAAGAATTACGGGAACAAAGTGACATCATAGAAGTTCTACCAGAAGATATGACTGCGGGCATGTTCACCCATCTAGCCTCTCATGTCGTGGCTTATCATTTTTGTCAGGTAAGTTTCCAGTCATTTTTTGTACCTTACAAAAAGCATGTACCTACTTATCATATACCTTAAACGTAAAAGTTTGTGATTTACTTTTTACACTGATATTCTCCGGAGATCCATACAGGAAAAAGTTAACAATCGGCAGATATTTTTTACATGCACTAAAACGACAATGAATAAGGTCTATCTACGAGGTACTGTGGGGGACGTGGCGCAGGTCTGGGAAATGATAAGGAAGAACTGGTTTTTACTATGGGATATTTATTTTAGGGCTTCGCCCTATTTCTTTTAAAGTTAAAGCATGACTCAATAATACAATATTTTATACTTATGATTTGACATTTCGAATCTGTGTTTGAAATAAAACTAACGCGTCATTATATTATTATCGGCCAGTGGAAGACAACGAGGTTGGTTGGATTCCACAGTACCCATTCAGTTACCTCTGCCAGGACTTTAATAACCTGAAAAAAACAAATGCCGCGTGTTCAATCCAAAACTCGGCGTCTTTTACTAAAAAGGATCTATTTACCCATCTTTGAGGTAAAAGCAAATCGTTTCACATAGTTATTAAACTTTCATAACTTGGACATATAATCTGGACTCGAGCACTGACCAATTTCAATCATCTGACAAATGTAAATAAAGAAATAAATCTTAATCCAAGCGCTAACCAATTTCTAACAACATATTTAAATAACCTTCGTTAAAACATGCAAGCCTTTCATTGCTATTATACTACTCTATTATAAAACAGTCGTATAAGCCTATTATTAGAAATAGCTAATATTAAAGCAAACATAGTCAATACAAGCAGACTTGTCATTGCATATGAAACAGAATGTTTCTTTAATGCGTTCATAGCCCAACCTATTATTTACATCTATATTTAAATAATCACACAACTTGAGCAATCGTCATGTCCAATAATAGTAATCAAGTTTTACTACTAGTTATAATATTTACCAGCTTTGAATGAATTTTGCATAATAAACCTTTTAATAAGAGACATAAAATAAATATCTGCATTTGCTTTTATTATCAAGACTACGATTTATGTACTAAGGATGTCGCAAAAACATGAAGAAATTTATGCTGGGCTCCCATTTGCTGACATACTTTTCTGAACGTTTAGCATTAACATTTTCAATTTATTGTATTTTTTCTTTTCAGGCTGATAATAACAGTACGTGCCTCGTTGGAGAATTCGTCCATTCGTTAGCTGCCCAATTATGCCAAGCTCCAAGATTGCAAGCATATAGAGAGTACCTTTTGAGCGAGCCACATTTGCTTGCATGTCTATCGCTAAAGGAATGTATAGCAAATCCAGATCTGGCTTTTATGAGAGGAATAATAGAACCTCTTATAATTCTACGCCGAAGTGAGAATATAGATAATGACAACAGCATTATATTAGTCGATGGTTTATGTGAAGCGGAATATCATAGACCTGACCACGGACACACTATTGCTTCGTTCTTAGCAAAACACGTCTCAGAAATGCCGTCTTGGTTGAAAGTTGTAGCCACTGTCAGAACGCAGTTCGCTGATTTATCTAAACAGCTACCTTACACGAGATTAAGCTTGGATGAATCAGATAATGTAAATAAAGACTTGTTGGAATATTTCAACTCTCGAGTACATTCAACTCCGATTATTGAAACTAATATCAAATGCTCTACAGGAAAGACTGAAGGCGTCCATAATTCTGTCATGAAGTTTGCTCAATATGTTCTGCATTTAAGCCAAGGGTCCTTCTTGTATCTGAAGTTAATATTGGACTTATTAGAGAAGAGCCACATAGTTGTGAAGTCAACAAATTACAAAGTTCTGCCGATATCATTAGCGCAGATATTTTTACTTCAGTTCAATTTGAAGTTTCCAACTGTCCAGTCGTTTGAGAAAATAACACATATCTTAAGCGTATGTTTGGCAGCTTTATATCCTTTGACTCTAGTGGAAATATATTACTCAGTTAACTCATTATTAGTTGACACTTTCATGACTTGGGAAGACTTTTGCCATCGCTTTGAAAGCCTTACCGATTTTCTCGTCAAGAGAATAGACAATACATACATGTTCTTTCATCCTTCATTCAGGGAGTGGTTAATGAGGCGCGATGATAATGAAAGTCCAAAATTCCTCTGTGATTTACGAGCTGGCCATTGTGGCATTGCCTTCAGGTTAGCTAGAGTTCAAGCTCCATTAGACCCAGAGAAGACGATGGAACTGGGTCATCATATTTTAAAAGCTCATATGTATAGAAATCTTGGGCCTGCGCAGTTAGGTCTATGTCCTAGAGATTTGCAAGCGAATCTAGTAGCAAGTAGCTCGTCGAGCGTTGGTGAATCTATTGCAAATCTAAGAAATATTTACACTCCAAACGTCAAAGTGTCACGATTAATGCTGTTAGCGGGAGGATCCCCGAATCAAATCACTGAATGTCTTGGTAACGCTCCATTGCTGTGCATATATGCGTACCAAGGAATTATTTCAATGGTTGGACTACTTTTGGAATTTGGAGCTGATTTAGAGATGACGAATTCACAAGGTTGCAGCGCGTTATCTCTGGCGTGTCAACGAGGGCATACTGATGTTGCAAGACGGCTTATAGCTGCAGGTTTGGAATCTTTACTTTTTTCTCCTCTGACAAATTAGTTAATTAACTTAAAATTACATTAAATTTGAAGTTGCTGATCATAATAACTTACAAATATTTTCACTTTATTCAAAAGGTGCATCACTAAGCCACACGGACACAGCTGAACAAACTCCTCTAGTACACGCAGCAAAGAACGGCCACCGTGACACTGTCATGTATTTACTCGGTTGTCAAACGAGTGAGAGGCACGTGTTGGATGAGATAGAAGATATTGAGGAACTTGTGCCGGGAGCGAGGCATGCACTGATTGCTGCGGCGCAAAATGGACATCATGATATTGTGGAGTATTTGTTGGATACTGCAGAGTTGATTGTAAGTACTCAATAATAATTAAAATACATTCCCCAGACAATCACGCTACTTCGTACGCGCTAGACTGCCCTTCCTGTGTGGTTCAGAAACTCCTTCCTACAAACAGACACCCATTGAAAGAACATTTATAACAAGTTTCACATCCGTGCACTCAAGGAATACAAATTTTCACATAAAATCCCGGTAAAATAAAAGTTCCCCTACTAAATATTTCTTGTTTCCATTTCAATTTCGGGAATTCCTTCGTTAGTGCACCCCTAGTCCCTAGAAATTTTAAAGTTCCAAATTTCTGCTCTCTACGCCGCCCAGTAGTTGTGGCTGTGCGTTGTCCGTCATTCACACACTATCTCAATCAGTAACGGAACAGTTTTCAACCGATTTCCAAAAAAGGAGGAGGCTCTCAATTCGTCTGTATGTTTCTTTTGTGTCTTTGTTACACGATATTTCGGACAATTATGACTAGATTTTGAAAATTCTCTCATATGGTTTCATATGATAAAAAAATACTTCATAGTTGGTCCCATATAAATTTCATCGAAATCGGTTGAGTACTTCATTGAAATTTCAAATTTTTGAAAGAATATATATGATTTCGGAGAATGTTTACGATGATGACATTTTAACTCAGTTTTTTAACTTGGTTTTTTTAATGCTCTACATTCGTTGATTATAATATATTAATATCAGCGATTACTTGATGTACCTACAGACATTAACTAGAACCTATTATTTACAGCCGGACGGCATCTGCCCTGTAACGGGAGAAACAGCTCTCACGGCCGCCTGTTCATCAGGAAACGCGTCCATAGCTGATGCTCTTCTCATTCGAGGAGCCACTCCATATGCCCTCAACGCTAGACAGATGTCTCCTCTGGCATTAGCTGCGAAGAATGGCAGAACAGCTCTGGTGTTGAGATTGTTGGATTCGGGAGCTGATGTGAGGGGCTCAGGGGGAAAGAATCCGATGATTTTGGCGGCCGCTGAAGGTCATGCTGATGTTGTGGAAATGCTTTTAGATCATGGTAAGTTTGATTTGGTTTATTTTGCCTTTGCCATTTTACTATTTAAAGTTATACTTAACAATAACTTTAAATAGTATAAGGACAATTTGGGCTCCCAAATAAGAGACTTAAGTAGGTAACGCTTAAGTAATTGAAGTAAACAGCAAAAAAAAACTAAAAATAGTTCGCCATCGTTAGATTATGTTCGCGGCTTTTACTACTTAACAAAATGTGATTTTACACGAATTTTATCGTATTTAACTAAAAAAACCTTTGGGTACTAAGCTCTTGACTAGGGTATCCGTAGCGAAGGACTCGAAAAGGTGAAGTTACAGTAAATATAAGCTTGTCGCAAAAGGCAACAAATCCGAGTGTCTTCCGCTTGGTGCTAAGACCTATGCAGACTTTACCAGGCTAGCATATAAAATGTCTTAAAAGGAGCCAATTTCTTATTTAACTAGCGTCCTTTATTTTGTTCACTGACGATCTGATGAGATGGACACCAATAAAACAGACACAAGATTCTTTCTAGAGAAAGACACGGATGCATCGTGTGACAGCAATTATATAATATTTTACCTACCCTGAAATATCCATAATAAAATTGTTCGTAAGGATTCACGACAATATTTAAAGGATGTGAGTGTCCCAAGTATGCTATAACAATCGTAAAGATAAAATCTAAGTGATGTGCGTTTCCCAGGCTCGTTATTACCTCTAATACGATATTGTCGCTCTATGAAATTATATAATAAGTTTTTCTCCAGTATTGATTTATTTGATATGTCAATCTCCAAGTTTAGATCAGCCATTGCTAAAGTAGGGACTACATAGTTTATAACACTGTAAAATATTAACTGTAATGTGCTTCTTATTTTCATAAAACCTGTTCTTTTTGTTAAATGTGTTTAATTAGATTAATAAATACACCATGCCTATTAAATGTATCAGTGGAAACTTTGTTGGCTTAAGTTTTTTTATATTGTAAATAATTTAAATTGTAAATTGTGCTGTTTTTTCCCAAATAAAGTAAAATAAATAAATATATTTCAACTCTACTTTTACTTTAATAAACCGTAAGCCAACATCAAAGTATCTAGCCAATGTCAATTACTCCTAAGATGGACAATAGTAAACTGTGGTGTGTTCCCCAGGCGCGGACACCGAGTGCGTGGACGCGGACGGCGTGTGCGCGCTGGGCTGGGCGTGCCTGCGCTCGCGCCTGCCCACCGCTATGCTGCTACTCGACAAGGGCGCTACTATTGGTCAGTATTTATGTGCTTATCAACCGACTTCCAAAAGCAGGGGGTTCTCAATTCGTGTGTATATTTTGTTTGTGTCTTTGTTACACGATATTTCAAACAATTATAAATAGATTTTGAAAATTCTCATTTCATATGATAGAGGATTACTTCATAGTTGCTCCCATATAAATTTCATTGAAATCGATTGAGTACTGCATGAAAAATTTCAAAATATGTCTGAATTCGGAGAAAGTTCACCTCGAAGATGTTTTCATTCAGCCAAAGTTTTGACGTGAAGTCGGTTTTTTAATACTCTGCATTCATTAATTATTTTGTAGTATTATGAATTATTATAAAAAAGAATAGTTGATCATAAAAAAGATAAAGAAATTAATTTCGATGACAATAAACAAAAATATCGTGTCTGACACGGCACGGTCATTTGACGAATTTGATGTAGAGGCTACGTCCTCCTATGAAGATTCAATAAAGATGGAACGTTTGTCTTTTATGACAACAGCAGGGCTATTCGCCTAACTAAAAAAACAGCGCTGTGCTCGACGACGACCTCGTCGACGAGATGGCAAAGACCTAAAGAAAATTGTCAAACAGTTCGACGAATAACAATTCTAACTCACACCGTCATCAGCGACGAGCGCTAGTGTCGTGTTATGTATAAGTGAATAGCAATTATGTCACTCGTAGGTGATGCATCGATGAACTCTACGCTGTTGTTTAGGAGCCCTACTGGTAGTAAGTGACCATGAAGAGCAATATGATAGGTAGGTACACGTCCATCTACGAGAAACCTATTCTCTCGATGACGCTTCAAAGTGACAAGGCTATATTGGTCAGAAAACTACAAAGTCAACTGAACAACTTTCTCCCTATTTCATCTTTTGCAGCACGAAAGATGTTCCTCGAAAAAAAAGAAGTGTATAATAAAAAACTTGAATAATAAGTAGGTACCCTACTCGAGTAATACATATGACTTACCATAACTTCGAACCCAGGCACCTGACTCAATTCCATTTAAATTCGAACAGAAATTTTTAAAACATTTTGTCATAGATTGAAAAAAGGCCTTTGAACAAATAAAACTTTTCAAGCTTTTACATTTTATTGTTAAGATTAAATTGCGTATTATTTGGTCTAGGAATATGAATAAATAAATCACAATTTTATTCAAACTTTCAGACCAACCGGACGCGAGCGGTCGTACCCCACTAGGCCTCGCCTGCGGAGGATCCGTCGACCTAGTAGAAATGCTTCTAGAACGAGGCGCCTCGTTGGAGAAAGTAGACCACAGTGGACTGAGGCCTCTGGACAGGGCTATTGGACAGAGGAATATACATGTGAGTTTGCTTTTAAAATCGCATATTTGAAAAACGAATGTCAAAAATAATAAATGTGTTTTTTTTTAAGATACACAAGCTTTATATCTCTGTCTGAACAGACATGTAAGTTCGTCTAATAGATCCTACATTTGAAAAACGAATGTCAGAATGTCAAGAATAAACAAATGAAAGGCCATGTTTTGTTAGAGATATTCAACCTCCTTTACAATAACGTTAACATTTAAAAACAAATACCTAGTTTAGTGGTACTAAGAATTTACCATAGAGCTGATTTAGTGCCTAGAGTGATTAATTGAAGCCTCAACAAAATATGGACATAAAGAGATACACAACCTCTTTTTGATGGCACCTATTAAAAATCGCACGCTAACTGGCTAATCACTGGTTTAAAAAATCTGTGAGAAAATGCTGTAATACACGAACAATTAATATGCAAGTTTAATGGTTTACAGCCAATATTATATCCTCGTCACCCAAGGGAGAGACACATATCCCTGCAGTGGGCTCATTAGAAGTGTTGTGAGGATGATGATGATGACAAAAAATTCACAACTTACCTGTACACAATGGAAGTTAATTTTAACGTTTTTCTATTTCAGATTGTAAACTGCTTTTTGCGAAAAGGAGCCAAACTTGGTCCAACCACGTGGGTCATGGCATCAGGGAAACCAGAATTCATGTAAGTCTTTCTATAAATATTTACGTATGTATAACTAAACATACTATGATACAAGAAACAGTTGGTGTCTTAAAATATTGCCTGATCACAAGAACTGAATGAGTTGAATGTAATATAAATTTAAATGCGATAAAATTCATAAAAGCTTTAATTATTAATTTAATTTTTTTTAACTATGCTTAAGTACTTACACAACCTATTCTTCTATCCAAAAGTAAGAGTATATTGACTTAACCCGTCGTACTCTACTTACTCCTACATACATAGATACATAACCTCACGCCTGTCTCCCCTTGGGGTAGGAAGAGACAAGGGAACACCAATTGCTACGATCCAGACATACCAATTTCGCTTTTTCCACGTTCATCAATCTTTTCATACATTATCACCGGTTACGGGTACTTTTGACTAGACCCTTTTTCAAAATGTCGCCAATTTGATCGGCATACGTTCGCCTAGGCCTTCGGCCCCTTCCAACAACACCATCCATTCTTGTTCTGTACACCTCTTTCGTAAATCTACTTTCACTCATCCTTTCTACTGACTCCTCTTACCTTATTTAACGCGTACCTCGTACAAGACTCTCCTAATATAGGCTTTATTAAGCCTCAAATGTTGTGTTATTGTATTTTGTTTACATAAAAGTGTCGTTTATTTATGGAAATAAATATTTTTCTTTTTAGTTGATTTTGTACTAAACAACAAATATCTCCAACAGGTTAATCCTCCTGAACAAACTTCTCGAAGACGGGAACATCTTATACCGAAAGAACCGTCCATCAGAAGCCGCCCACCGCTACCAATATGCGCTGAAGAAGATTAACCCATTGATATCGGATGAGGGTCTGACAAACCCCACGAACCAAGTCCCGAATGAACACCTGTCGGCGTTCGTGCAGTTAAAGACCAATTTGCTTTTGAATTTGTCGAGGTGTAAGCGGAAACTTAATGTAAGTATTTTTTGTTAAATACTACTATACAACGTGTAATATAATGAAGAGATAATACTTAAGGGGACTGTATGTTTGGATATGTAGTTTATAGGTAACAGTAACATAAATTTGTTATCCTTACGGTTCGGCCGCAAAACTAGTTCAAAGTTTAGATCAAAATATCTAAAGTGTCAACCTCAAAATAAGATGTTAGCTTTTGATGAAATCTATTCGATAATAGATGGCGTAAAAATAAAGTGATGGGTTACTAAGACAGATACTACAAAGTTCAGCCGGTGCGGGAAAGGTCATAAGGTCACTGTTGCACGAGTATTGTTTTAGCTTATTAGGTTGACTAGGGTTGTCAAAATATTTTGTTGCAAAATAATTAAATAAATTTTTATGAAAGTCTATACCAGCACTGATCATGCTAATTCTTTTACTGTATATTCACGTACGGTATTTCTATAACCTTAAGTTTTATCTCTCCATTTTGTTACACGTTGTAGAGATTAAGGGTGATCGCACACCGATCGATCCAATCGATTTCTTTGATCGGATTGGCCTAGTAAAAACTATCGTCGACTAATCTAAATTTAAAATATTATATTATATTAAAAATATTTTAAAAAATATATGTCACGTTTGTTTTCCATATCACCTGGAAAGTTAGCATGAAGACGAAGGTGGTAGGTACACGTCCATCCGAGAGAAACCTATTCACTCAACTTAAAATACCAGGATTGGTAGTTGTTAGGAAATATAAAACTGGTCAGGCTTCTTTGTGATTTTCCAGGCTTTGCTCTACCTGGGTGCAACGTTTCACTGTAAGCTAAATAAACACCCAGTAAATAAGCAATAAATCCATCCCTCCTCCCTAACATCTATAACATAGATAGATAGATAGATAAAAACGTTTATTGTTACTAAAATCACACACTTATAAACTTAATACTAAAACAATTCTTAGAAAATACTTAATCTAAATCAGTGTGTGTTATAGCAGCGCAAAAAGCCATAGTTCAGCGTCCGTATTTGCTTTAAAGCAATACGCTGATATTCTGCTACAGCTTAAGGAGGTTAAGTTATAACTCTAAATAAAGCATTAATTGGTTAAATTTGTACAATTGTACATTGATTATAATAAGAATATATCCGATTTGAAGTTAATACTGAATATATATGAAATTGAATTAGTACATGTTAGTAATAGAATATGCATAAAGTCACTTTTTACTATTTATTAGTAAAATGTCATGCTAGAAATTATAGTATATGAATTGAAAGTACATAATAAATAATTATTATAACATGTCAGAATATATTTGGTCAGCAATAAATTAAATTAAATCCAATAAGTAAGAATAAAAATAATGAGGTCCAAAATGATGTTTTAAAATTATATAAATTGAATATTAGCTACTTGCAAAGTGGGTTGGAATTTTCAGTTTTTGTATACCCATAATGGGTGGTGGAATGTTGTTCCAACACTTTGCTGCGCAGTATCGAAAGCTGCCAGTAAACGCTACGGTTCGGTGGTGTTACATAAGTAGAAAGATTAAATTATAAACGCAGCCTGACTTATTAAATCTTTTTAATTAATTAATATAAAACATTTAACAACATCCTTTAATTATCTTTTCAGGAACCAGCCGAAGCCCTAGATTTAGCTGCTCGCGCGTCCCTCATGCGCCCTAACGCCTTCGAATGCGCCTACGCAATGGCCCGCGCCATACTCGCCCTTAACAAACCTTCAGAGGCCCTACCACACGCAAGACGAGCTTTACTTCTAGCTCCACAAAACGATATTTCAGCTGTAAGAACACTAAAAACGTTACAACAAGAAATATTGACCAGAATTAACGCTGGAAACCATAGTTTGAACGGCGACAATCGCTCGGTTAGAAATTTTGATAGCATTAGTCTGAATATGCCCTAAGTATTTCGTGTTTGTTTAGTAATTTGATGTAGAAAATAAATGAGTTGTTTTATTTTTAAATCAACTTACTTTAAGTAATTTTTGACTTCATTTTGTCAATTTAGTAAAACAAAAATAAATGTTTAGTTGTGTTTGTATGAAATGTAAAACAACCATTTTCTACTTATTATTTGTTTTTACTTTGTCAATATGTAATAGCTTTACTGGTTTATGAATATTTGTGTTTGTAAATAAAGAATAAACTGTATAAGATAAAATAATTAGCATTTACAATCTACTTAATTTTAATAAATCATCTTTTAGCTTCCGCACTATTTTCATGACAATTTTATATACAGGATGTATCTTTTAAGACGAATCAATTAAATTAAATTAAGTAAAACAATTAATTCAAATTAATTATTTACATTTGATAACCTGCTACGAATTTAATGAAAGGTTGTATATATGTTTCCTTGCGTATTTTAAATGTACATATGTCCATTTATTTTTATTTCTTTTAGTAGATATCTTTACATTAAAAATCCATTAACTCGAATGTATAATAATCGTAATTAGGTATATCTTGCCTTAAATTTATAGTTAACAATGAGTTTGATTTGTGTGTTTAGAAAAAATGTATACCTTAAAGTTCATAATCAAGATATATAGCTACCTATGTGAACAGTTATATTTACGTTGTTATTTGTTGAATAAGTATTTTGAGTTTAACTCAATGATATCCTAACTTTGTTTTAATTTATTTATGCATATTTAATTTTTATGACGTATCTTATTATAGCTATCTAAATTCTTAAATTTAATTTAGTAAGATTGGGTCTTACATTGAGTGAGAATTTTCCTATTTATTTCGAATTGAAAACAAAATGGCAATATAAAAATCTTTATTATTTATTCCTTAAACTTAATAGTCCGTTATTATGCATGACAAAAATGTGATTCGCCAACCTATTAGATTGTATAAAGACTGAATTATGTACAATTGGCGAATGAATACAACAATAGTTACATATTATTAAAAAAAAACATATTATAATCTAAGTACAATAGATATTTACTGTGACATTACATAATAAAATCTTATTGCTTCGAAATTCTTGGTTTTTATTTTAATATTCAGGGGAAATTATTGAAGATCTTACTGCTAGCTCATTTATCTAAACATAAAAAGCATGCTGTAAAACACACAATAAATCTGAAGGGTTTATTTATTTGAAATCGCTGAGCTCGAAAGCTTCTTGTCAGATTTAGAAAAATATCTTTACGATAGCTCTTGGTAAAGGTTATATTTATTTGATTATTCTAGCTATTTTCATACAAGTAACGAAATTCCAACAGTAGGCTTTACCGCATAACTTACTTAACTTAGTATTTAGGGATCCATAGTATGCCCTAAATAACCGAAAAAATGTGATAAATAAAAAAAATAAAAAAAATATCCGGCCTGGACTCGATTTTTTTCGGTTATTTAAGAATTGAGCATTATAAATGCAAAAACTTAAAAACATTATTGAACGTTGCAATACTTCACTTTAACTAGGATTCACAATTTCTGAAAAGAAATTGGTCTCGAGTGGTCATGGCTAAAGGTATAAGCATTAGATGGAGCTACGTTAGCAATATAACGTAAAAATAAAAATGTGGTAAGTAATTTCGAAGCGTACCGCCAGCCCCGGTAGCTCAGTGGAAGAGCACTCGTCCGGCAAACGAGGTTCGAGTCCTTCGAGTCGAGTCAGGTTCGAGTTCTGGCCGGGTAAGTTTTATTTATCACATTTTTTCGGTTATTTAAGAATAATTGAGCATTATAAATGCAAAAACATAAAAACATTACTATCCATAGTATGTTACAAAGCTATGGATCCCTAAATACTAAGTTTATAAACTACTTACTTAACCTAATTGGAAATTTAACACACGGTTCTTAATGAATTTACTTTGTTGATATCAGATTTTACACTTTTAAAATTAGAATAGTTAAAAATAGAATTGATTTCAATAGAATTGAGAAGGTTCGAAATGTGCTTTAGAACTTCTTAAAAACATATGATTTCGCATTTTTAAATTTCCAATAGCTGAATAAAAATTAAAACATTTGAGGAGAATCTAAACTCGGCTTAAATCTCTTTGGATTCGAATGTTAATTTAATAGACTAAATTTGTTTCTAGCATAAGAGCAATCCAAGGTATTACCGGGTTCCGATTTAACACTAACAACTGTGAGAAGTGGAGCATCCCTTATAATAGTCCAACGAAAAGGAGGATTGCTTACACATTTTGCGGAGTATTGTTAGCTCTAGGTAGCTTAAGTTTTAAAGTACTAATACGACTAAGAGGTACTACATTTAGGAAGAATTGTTGTGCATATCTAGCAGTAGTATGCATTTGTGGGGTTGGAGTACTTTTCAATTCATTGAACATTTTGATGCAGTAGGGTGTGGATCGTCTCTTGGAAATAGGACAAGTCTGAAAAAGAATAGACAAAATATGTTAACGTTTGTAGAGTACACTTGTTGTAGAGTTATTATAGGTATTTTTATTAACTTAGTCCTTCTCCTTAAAGTCAGTTAAAATAGTGGCGAGGATAGTTAAACATAACTGAATTAATTAAGTTATAAGTAATTAAAGTTCGTTTTTATTTACTTGTTATTTTTAGTAAAGAAGATTCCATATCTTTTAAATTAAATTGGTAATAAAAAATAGGTAACACTAAAACAGTTAACTGCAATATTTAAAGCAGTTACTGAAATGCAAATCCTTTAACTGTACTACTGAGAAGTTACTTTACTATCCTGACCAAGACCTTATAAAAATCTGATTATTATTATAAATTTACCATCTAGAACCATATTAACTGAGCTGATAAAATGCTGTATTTTTCAAAAAAATACATGAAAGTTTCTTAAATATCTGCCTTTCTTACGAAACTTGTCATACAACGGTGTTCAAACTCAAAACCTCTTGTAACCAGCCAGTTGTTAATCCACTGCTGCGTCTCAAAGACCATCAAAGTTACATGGTCAGAGTTCTTATTAAAAGCTACGTTCTAACTTCAGGCTTTATACTTACCCTCAACATACTGTCCAAAACATTCAACAGTCGCTTCGGTGAATTACAATGGTCACCATACATCTGCAGGTTTAGGAACGCACTCTCATACAACTCTAGAAGTGGCGACCAAGACTCGTCGCTAGTTATCAGACGCATTCGTTCCTTCATCTTGAAATAGTCCATAAACCCGTATTTATTGAGAAGACCAATCTTGTTTAGCAAACATTTGGTTGAGTTCGTTAGCTCTTTGCACTGAAAAAAGTAATTAAATAAAATTTAAATTAATTATTCATTAAAAACATCCTGTATACCGGGAAAATGGCAGAAGAAAAATTGTGTATCTACAAAAATGATATACAATTGATATTTCATTAGGTCAAAATGTTTCGTGTCTGGGTGTTTATCTATTTATGTATTTATATTCTAGATTCCCCCCTAGTTCGCTACATTGTATCCCATAACACAAGCTATGCTTACTTTTGGGCCATGTAGTTGGAGTGATTGTCTGAATTTATTTATTTATTTTTATTATAATTTAATACATAAGGTAGATGTGATGGATGAAATCTTCTATACATCAGACTTGGTATATTGAGAGAGTTTTGCCTTAAAATAAAACTTACGTATTATTTTCCTGAGATATCCGGAATTCATCTTGAGACAAGCACCTTTCTTTTAGCGATGTTTGGTCTAGTTTATTCTTTTGTACACTTACTTGACTTCCGTTTTATCGTTTTACCGCTAAATTGTGTCGGCGTCGTTCCGGTTTGCGGTATTATAGGTAGGTATTACCTGGATTCCGGATATCTCAAGAAAATAATAGGTAAGTTTTATTTTAAGGTAAAACTCTATTATTTGTCCGTATCGAGATCCGGAATCCGGTTTGCCAAGCGCAAACAACAATGCTATAATGTGTGAATTATATATGATGAGGTTATTAACAAGTTCCTGTAAATTAAATTAAATAATGGTACAAAGAGCCATTTTTATAAAGGTATTATAAAAAATCACAAAAAAAAAAACATTTACAACTTAATTTTGAATTACGACTAGACCAATTCGCATTAAAAAAACGACGCTATAATGATTTAAAATCCAAGCGCAAACCGGAACGACGCCGACACAATTTTGCGGTAAAACGATAAAACGGAAGTCAAGTGTATAAAAGACTAAACTAGACCAAACATCGCTAAAAAAACAGGTGCTTGTCTCAAGATGGATTCCGGATATCGATACGGACAAATAATAGTATAATTATACTCCGTGAGAGGCCTGTTCCATCTGCGTCCCACAGCGGTAAAAGGAAAAAAAAAACATAAATCTATTAGCGACTCACCGTATGTTTAATTATTCGATACGCCGCCAAAACCTTAGGCACGTGGCTAACGGGTACATACTCCATGTCACTGATGGAGGTAATGCCGCATTGAGACAGCAGCTTGTGACTCACGAGGCTTGGGAAACCACAGAATTGACGACGATTTTTCTGGAACCATTTTTAGTATTTTTAATCGGTGACTAAACTATTCAAATTCAATCTTATCTGATCGAAAGCAAAGGTGAGGTTGAAGATTAAACAGCACACGGGTTGAGGAAGTAACTGGGTCTTCATGAAACGTTGCCGGAAGACATCACAGCTGAAGTCGTCATATTTGGCGGCAAATTATACAGGGTGACTGGTGGCTCACTTATGAAATTCAAGGACGTAATAGTTAGAGATCATGCACGAAGAGAAAAAATATAATAAAAAACATATATTAATTATTTACTGAGTAAACTTAACCGAAAGTTAAAGAATTGATTACGAAACGCATGGTTACGCTAGCGTTGGCATTAATCCGCCTTCCAAGTCACGTGCCGCGATTGACACAGTTGTATGTAAAGTCAATCCCACTATCGCTCATAACTCGTAAACTATAAGTTCAAATTTCATGTAATTTTGAGACTGAGCTTGTTCTTATACTTACTCTTGGTCATCGAAATTCCCCTAGCTTTGTCCACATCGATGATACAGGGGGGGTGAAATGGCCGCGAAACGCTTCGAGAAAAGGATGCTACGATGGCCGTGCCCGCTTTGCTCGAGACTTGGCTGGGGCACTGCCGTGCCCCCAGTTAGTAACATTGTAGTATTTGTTTATAGGGAATTCTAGCGAAAAATTAAATACCTACTCTAAATACATAATTATGATCGGAATCGAGTACAGAGTGCTCTCCTTCAGTGTCGAAAATTTGTCACCAGTCACCCTGTATACGAACGGTGATCGCTAACCAAGCGCACCCCTGAAGGGATAATAAATGAACAAAGCTTGGGGGGCTACGAAGTTCCTTGCTATTTGGATATCTAACATTCAAACTTGAACGTAATATTTCGTTATTAACTGATAAATGGGGAGTGAAGAGGTAGGTTTAAGAATTCGGAAGAACTCGGATTTTGCTTGTTGACAAATTCATACAAATGAAATTACTTTAGTGCTAAAATGGTGATAAGAAAGACTCCGTTAACAAGCGGGCTTAGGAAGAAAGTAACTCTAATATATTACTTTACATATTACTATATTACTTTACTTTACATACAAATTACTTTAGTGCTAAAACGGTGATAAAAAGACTCCGTAAACAAGCGGGCTTAGGAAGAAAGTAACTCTAATATATTCATTTTCTGATTTATCGATTGGATCTTGTAGGTATTAATACACAACAGACCTTGTAAATATGAACGGGTTGATAGCTCTGCGATAAGGTACCAAGCCAGGGTTATGATCAATAGGAGCATCAATCAAAATGTGTTCGATAAGCAGAAATGATGTATGATGTAAGAACAATGTATACCTACGCTATTCGTACTAGAATTAAAATATTTAAACTTACCGGTCTATACTTAGACGAACTGATTTGGCACATAATATCTTCTTTGCGCTGGGAATGCCTGGAAAATTTGACAATTTGAGTTAATTGGGTAGGTACTTTTTTTCGCATGCTGCTAAACCTGTGGTTAAACACAATTCATAGAAAACAAAAGCGAAAGTGCAATGTGGTTCTTTGAAACTCATACTCTGTTAAATATAAATTATACATTAATCTTAAATTAATGTATAAAAACGAGAAAAAGAGCCAAATTAGCTGACCTAAGTAGCTGACAAACAGCACAATTTTAGGCATGCAAGGTAAGTTGAGTTGTTAGATCTACTTTATACGGGGTTAATTTTAATAAGCGCATCACTTCTTGCAGCCTCTCCACATCTATCCAAACAACATTTATTCTACGACTTTTTACATATCTTGATACAAGCACAAAAAAAGAAACAAATGTTTGCTACTCTGTTATTTATTACTCTATATTTTGCCGCGTCACCCCGCAACCCTGCGCCCGCTGCACGCAGTGTGGCGCATTATGCCTGGCATCAGTGTACATAGAGTAACGCCAGTTTAGAGACATTAAATAATTTTTGTATGTTTTTTTTTTTGTAAGGATAGGACGTTTTTCTTCCATGCCACCTGATGGAAAGTGCGCATGAAGACAAACATTATTAATAATTTTAAGAAGTCGAAGAACAAATATTGTTGGGATTGATGTAGAGAGGCTGCCTGCAAGAGTTGCCTACCTGACATACCTATCTACATATAGATCTGTAAAATAATATAAATTTTATTAACACAATACTTAATTAACATGATATACTTCACATACTTGCACGGATCCTTTGATTTCGCATGAGGACAGTTCTGAAATATATTTTTTCATGATTATTTTTCAATTTACAAACACTGACATTTGGTGACATTTACATAGATATAAAAAGTGCAGCAAGATTCAGCTTTTAACTTAGTGCCTCAAGTAGTTACATGTAAAACAATAAAGTAGCCACAATCAATAAAATAAATTAAAATTAGGAAAATGTCACACAATGTAAACTAGGTAGGTACTTTTTCTATTTCATTAGATATACGTAATTTAAGCTGTTGTCTCCACAATAATAGTTGTTCCTTATCATTTGTAGTCAATTTAAAAAATAAAATAAAGAAAAACTTCTCACCTCACTCAAGACATCAAAAGTGCAAGCCAATACTTTATTTATTTCGCAGTCAGCTTCGTACTGGCTGATTGGTTTCGACAGGCATTTGGTGATGACCCTGGCTTTAGCCTTCTTCCACTCCGGGTGAGATGCTGTCATGTTGTCTAGAAGCTTCGAGAAGGAATTTATATCCACCGATCCCTCGTTGTCTATGATATTCAGTTTACGGAATATACAGTCTTCTGCTTCACACTAAAATAGGAAAAAAATAAATGGTTATTTTTTGAAATTGGTGCGTAGTTGGGCACCCAGCAACGCGTAGCGCTCGCTCGTTACCGCCACGGTAATATTATCTATCAGTATTTCAATCCGGCCGCATCTTTGAAATAAATGCCGACAGAGCAGCGCAACGCTCTGGGGCCGCGGTCCATTCAGATGCGATACGGCTGCCCCCCTTCATTACATTTGCCTACTTTGTACTTGCGTTTACTTCTATTTAGTTTTGTGATTGAAAATTAAGCTTTTTTTACATACCTACTTAAATAAATAAAATACTTTATGAATTGAATAGAACGTTTGAAAATTTGAAAATTTTTACGTTTGAATAACAAATCGGTCTTATAAATTAGCGACCGAAAAATAAGTAAGTACTTGCTCCTCGACTGAGACATACGAAATGATTTATTATCAAATTTTAAAGTTCTAATAACAAATCCGCATGAATGAATGAACATAAATGGTCATTTAAACTGAACTCAATCGTTATGCAGGGTGACTGGTGACAATTTTTAGATATTGAAAGAGAGCACTCTGTACTCGATTCTGATCGCAATTGTGTTATAAACATAGGTAACTACTTAATTCTTCACTACCATATACATAATTAAAGTAACAGTATTCGCGGCACTCACAACTCTGTAAGCTGCCGCATCAAAAGTAATAATCCGCGCGCCGCCGTAATAGTATATTATGTAACAAGTGAGCGAAGTTGCTAATTACCGTCGAGGCTGTGATTAGCAACGCTCACGAGTTACATACGACGTTTTTCAACACACTTGTGAGTAAAAGACAGACATACGTGGTCATAAAATAACAAACACATTTGATAACAAAGCTGTGAATTGTGATTGAAAAATGGCGCCGAACCTCGCGCATGCGCGTAGGTTTTTTTTTCCGGCAAATGTGTCAATGTCTGTATAGCATATACAGCCTATTTTAAGTGAAAATGTTTAATTTGGAGTGGTAAATGCAAATATTTTAATATTTTATAACAAATTATTGTAAATTGTGAATAATTTGTTTGATATACAAATTTGTTTTACTAATATAAGGCGCAAACATTTTAAAATGTATATGGATTTGAACTTAGAATAATTTGAAGTGGTATAAAACCTCTTTGTTGTTTCTGAAAATATTTAATGTATAACCCGGACCAATAAAATATGCTCTGTTTACTCGCATGTAATTTGCACAAAGGTACAATTCAACTTTGTAGGATTCATTATATTATGCACTAGGGTATAATATATTAAGCACGCGTGACTTATAGCCCAGTTTATAGTTCTAAATTCAATAGAAAAACGCTCACTTTACGAGCAAGTGTGTTGAAAAAGTAGTATGTGCGCTAGTGTAACCATGCGTTGCGTGATGAATTCTTTAACTATCGGTGAAGTTTACTCAGTAAATAATTAATATTTATTTTTTCTTCATATATGATCTCAAACTATCACGTCCTCGAATTTCGAAAGTGAACCACCAGTCACCCTTTACAATTAATATTGAAAACGCGCAACTAAGTCATCGACTTACCGAAACTGGAACAATTTTGACATCATGGCTAATCTCTTCTTGCTCAGTTTCAGTAGGTGGCGTAGTCGGCAATATCGGGTCTTTATGTATGTATAGTCTGTCCAACTCATTCCAAGATACCTTGAACCCACATTCTGTCCTTGGCACGGTTGGTAAGAAGATGGACATGTCACAGCAGTCGATAGGGTCTGAAATCTTTAAATAATATTCATCTTTACACGATATTAAGCTCTAAGCATAGTAGACATTAAGCTTAATTCTGCATTACGCTCTCTAATTTTAGGACTCAGTCTTAATAAGAGAGGTATAAAAATAGATAGCGTAATGTAAAATTCAGCCTTTTGTGATCTATGATATTACGCAGGTAATAACAACAACAAAATGTCTAACCTCATCTTGAGTGGCTTTTTCAGGTGACCCAACTGTTTTTGTTTGGTTTACTATCTGTAATAAAAATTTATTCCTATTTATTTTTAGCTTTTGACTGAATTTTATATGAAATATATAAAGTTCTTGGAAAGTGCTGTTTCGGGTTAAGCCTACGCAATACGCATTATCAAGATTTACCATTAGATAAATTTATATAGGTACTCCTTATTGTCTCATAAAGTTATTAAGTACCTAAAAATAAAAAAGGAACTTTTAAGGATAGTTTTGAAAAATAAAGTTTTTGACTAGGGAATCAGATGTAGGTAGGTACTTCAACAGTGATGTGTCAGTTTTCGTGCTGTAGCTAAATCAAATTTATTCCGATAGTTTTTCAGAAAGACCAAACTTCTTTTTACATTAAAATATTTCATATTTGCGAAGACGTCGATCATAGTTTGATATTCCTTCAAATCTCCGTGACGAAGTGGTCTAGACGCTACTGAACTAATCGTGAGCTCGCGGGTTCTATTCCCGTACGGAACTAGAAAAAAAAACCGGGTCGGGAAGTTTATCTAGATTCTAGGTTCCCCAGTAGTTCGCTACATGCAGGCAAGCTATGCTTACTTCGAGGCCATGTAGTTGGTGTTTTGGGATTTTATTTACCTATTTTTTCTATGTAAGAAAATACTCACGTTAATCCTCGAATAAATGCTTACATCATCTTGCTTAACTGGCTCATGAATGAAGGTTCTCAACATGGTGGAAAAATTACATTCAGCTAGTACAGTGCTGTTGAACATGATGGGAAGTCGGCAGCATTTTGAACTGAAGTACTGTAACAAAAGCGGGGTAAATTAATGCTAATTGTAGTCACAGGTTAATATAAGGTTAAGTTAAGTTAATAAGGTTATGTGTATAAAAAAATATGCCATAACCATTATACTTTCATATGTGTGTGCGAAAAAATGTCCTATACTCCGGGTTGTAACTAACAGGAAACGTTTCTAAATATGGTATTTAGTGTACGTTGTTTATTAAGATTATGACATATTGGGTTCTGTTGTCTTAATCATGGAATCAAATCGAGTAATTCTATCTATTATGGTGCGCATATTAACTTACATAATAGGATAAAATAACAAAATAATATTTATCTTGTAGATTGCCTATTTATCGATGGTTACATGCTAGCCCTGCAGATATCGCTAGCGAATTTCACCGACGAAAATACATTTAACGGGTTTATTTTAAATAGTTATAATAATATATTAAAAATTATAACTATTTAAAAAATTTGCTTTACATATCTGTTAAGATAAGTCCGTTTTATGTTTTCATGTAACTTTTATATGAATCTTTTATGGCGTTTCGTAGCAATATCCGTTTAGAATGGTAAATTAGTGTTATATATGTGACTTTTTTTCATCGTTTATTTTTGATGCTATTTGCCAAGGTGCACAGTAAACTTCAGTCATTAATGACCATGGTTCTAGTCCCGGTTTTGTCAATATAAAACTGGATAAATAGGTTTTAGACACTACGCCTTAATCTTCACCATCACTTTCCATCAATATAATTAGAAAGCACGCTTTTATCTACAACGTGTAACAAAATGGAGAGATAAAACTTAAGGATTAGCTTCTATACCATACGTAGAATACGCAGCAAAAGAATTAGCACGATCAGTGCCGGTATAGACTTTCATACAAATTTATTTAATTACTTTACAACAAAATATTCTGTAAACCCTAGTCAAACTAATAAGCTAAATCAAGATTTGTGCCGCAGTCACTGACCTTATGACCTTTCCCACACCGGCTGAACTTTGTAGTATCTGTCTTAGTTACCCATCACTTTATATTTACGCCATCTGTTATGGAATAGATTTCATCAAAAGTTAACAGCTGTTTTTAGGGTTGATACTTAGATATTTTGATCTTAACTTTGAACTTATTTTTCGGCCGAACCGTAAGGATAATGGAAATAAAGGATGATGTAGGTTATAATTATGTTACTGTTAATTATAACCTACATCACCAAACATACAAACCCCGTACGTATTATCTCTTCATTATGTTACACGTTGTATATTAAAGAGGATTTTGTTCATCAGTTAACTTTTTAGGAATGAATTTACAAAAATACTATAAACAATATACAGATATGCAAATTTTGTTTTTCTTATCACAAATAAGTAAATGTTTACTCTTTTTCATCCTGATATATGTGTCATACCAATTTAATTTTGTAACTTTGTGATGAATACTTATATATATATTTTTTTTTAAATGCTTACTGTCAGATTAACTTATCAAATTGTTAGCCCTTAATTGGCTGTCAGTGTAAATATAATATGTCAACTTTTTTGTTCAAGAGCTGTGGGCTATGTAATAAATAAATAAATAAAATAAAAAAATAAAATAAAATAATATTTCAATTAAGTACTTGTATCAGTGGACTAACTACTCGTAGTACCTATCTAAGTAATTGGGTTCAACTTGCCTTGTGTTCCTATATGTGTGAGCATTGAAGCTTTGAGAACAGTTAATTTTAAACTACATGTTTATTACCAATACTTACATTTTTCAAAAACCAAACGGGACGCTTATCTATGAGCAAATTCTTCTCAAAATTTTGGTATCGGCTGAAACAGAAACCAAAAGACTTCGTTTTATAATAAAAAAAGAAAAAAAAATGTTACACTCTGATATAAATTTTGCAAAGATATCATTTAATTCATGAAAACAATAATTAAAAAATAAAACTTTCAAAATTTAGATTGTATTTATATAAAATTCTCGTGTCACAGTTTTCGTTGCCATACTCCTCCGAAACGGCTTGACCGATTTTGATGAAATTTTTTGTGCTTATCCGGTATCTATGAGAATCGGTATATATATATTTTTTTTTATTTTTTTTATTTATATGGCAAAACAACGTTTGCCGGGTCAGCTAGTTGTATTTATAAATTTAAATTTAAACAGCAAATTACCTTTGTGAAAACATGTATTTCAGGCCTGCCAGAGAACTCGTAGGGGCACAAGCATCATCTTTCACAAGACTTTCCTCTGGACAATTCTGAAATATTGTAATTAAATAAAATGTGGTATATTTAAAAGTTTACAATAGTACCTAAAGCATCTAAATTCACCTGTGGTCGAAGTTACAGAGATTGAGAATGAACACTCAATGCCAAGTTTAAATAAAATAAAATAAATAAACAAATATTTTTCACTCTCACAAAACATTTTCTAGCCCAAATCAAGTTTCTTAAAGAACTTGTGTTATGGATATTAGATAACTGATATACTTAAGAAATTAATAAACGTACTATTGAATAAATACATATTTTTATTAGAATATAAACTTAAATAAACATATGAACATCCATGACTTGACGACTAATCACATAAATATCAGTCGCCGCCGGGGTTCGAACCCAGGACCTCTGGCACAGAAGGCAATGTACGTTACCACTACACCAGCCGGTAGTCAAATTACCTCCACCCTTTGTAACAGTTTAGTATACAGGGTGGAATTTTTGAATGCCTGAAATTAATTTTGAAAGAAATAAAACGGGATTCAAAGATTTTCGAAATTTCGCTCGCTTCACCAGGGAATCAAACCGACTAAAATCTGCAAAAATGACACCCTGTAATTTTATTGCATCGAACGTTAGGGTGAATCACAAGAATGAAATCTCTGTGGCATACTAGGTGAATTTAATCAAAGAAAAACCATGAAATCTTCATTTTCAGATTTTAGTCGGTTCGATTACTGGGTTAAGCAGTTTTATTTCTTTTCCAAAATAAAGGAATGTTTCTTTGGAGTAAAATTTGCTATCTCTATTATTAGAGTACTTGCCCTCCAGGGGGCATTCAAAAATTCCACCCTGTATATGGGTAATTAGTCATTGGACCCGCATCCTTTGAGAGGTCAAAGAGTAGGTCAAAACAAAATATTTGCACTATAGAACCCACGCCTCCAAAACTTTTCCGATTTCGAGTTGTTTAACGGGTTAGAAATACATTAGAACTTTTTTACTACATACTTTTAGCAAGTAATAAAAAAATCTTTGATATAAAACAAAAAATCGAAAAACTCACCTCATGTAAATTATCAATTATACAATGCCACAGCGCTTGGCCAGGACAAGTATTAGTGTATCTCCTCGTTGTTTCTCCATAGCATGTGGCAAGAGTTGGCGCAATCGCAGTCCTCCAGGATCCTTCTGGCAGAAGCTGGGTCAACACTTCTGTGACTTGCTCCCTTGGTGGCAGGGTGTCCTCTAAACCCAGTTTAGTCTGTATGCAGGACCATGGACGACACTGAAATGATAGATGTAAGACCGACGAATGCAAAGCTTTAAAAACCGACTTCCCCCGGTAACCGTGCATCCACACCGCAGTTATTTTTTGTGGAGCAACGTTTTGCAACACGGTAACATTAAATAACAATCTCTAACTTTTGTGACTACTCGTTACTAATTGTTGAGTGTTGCTCACGCGTCCATACCGCCAACAACATAAATTAACAAACCCCGAGGTAACATTATCTAACAATGTTATCGACTGTTAGAACAACGTTCAAACGTTGCTCAACATTTACTAACAATGAATAACTTATAGCTATCGGATGTTGCTCAGTAACATTTGGAAATGTTGCTCCACAAAAAGTAACAGCGGTGTGGACGCACGGTTACAAGTCCTTGGCAAAACTTTGGCTGAAATAAAACCAAAACTTTGTTAATAATTTTTGTCGTCATAAATTGCGAAAAGCCAGTCGAGGAGCGCAATTTCTTGAAAGCACTAAATCGATTTTGAAGAAATTCGTATACGTATCTCTGAAGTGTCTTCTACCAAATGAAATAATAATCATCGAATCAATTTGTGATTGACGATTGACTTTAGTTGAGTGTAACGGTACTAGAAGTCCTATCTTTCATTTCGGATAAGGCAAGTTACGAAATCGGTGTTCACTTGAATGTCCCTAGTTCTACTGTAAGGTGCCTATGGGTGAGCTTCCTATGGAACAATTTTAATAATAAAAAAGGAAAAGCTACCAGTAATTATAAGTATAAAATCGAAAATAACAGCACATGGGTTCGCCAGCCAAACGAACCTTGATTTGTATCTCGTATTAGTCGCCTTTTCTGACCATTTTATCCCGTTGTGGTATAGCTATTACCTATAAGCCGATCCTACGCTTCCAGATGTTTTTTTGTTAAGTGGTCTCCGAATACGCATAGATGCATGCCATTAGATGCAACTTAGGGCGGGGCTCCATGTCTACGGCGCGGCGCCGTTTACCAGTACAGCACCGCCGCTGGCAGAATGCGCCGCACAGCGCCGTACCGTTCCACGGCGTGCTGCGCAGTTAGCATCGCTCATTGTACATATTATTGTATTATAAATAAATATTTCTGACACTCACACAACATTATCTAGGCCAAATTAAGTTTCTTAAAGAACTTGTGTTATGGATACTATATAACTGATATACTTAAGAAATATATAAACATATATACATATTCAATAAATACATATTTTTATTAGAATAAACTTAAATAAACATATAAACATCCATGACTTGACGACTAATATCTGTGTTCATCACACAAATATCCGCCGCCGCCGGGATTCGAACCCAGGACCTCTGGCATAGAAGGCAATGTACGTTACCGCTACACCAGCCGGTCGTCAATTGTCAGCAAAGAACTTTGATTTTTTACAAATTTTTCCCGTTCCGTTGCACGGAAAACGGTGCCGCACGGTGACATGTGTGCACGCCCTTATGTGTAGGTACTTTAAAATGATGTTCTTACCAGTTGGGATTTTCCAAGATAAGACTTGAAGAAACTGGGATCTGCTAAGACCTGTAAAAACAGTTTATTTTGTTAGTTCGTGTACCTACAGTTTTACATGTTTGGTGTTCTAGTCAAATAAGATATTCATAATATGCCCTACTAACTCTACAAAATTCTAATATTTTTAGTTGCGTTGAAATGAGCTTTGATTCATACAAAACAAGACCTATCCTTTCATAATGCAACCAGACACCCATTGAAAAACCTTTTGACCAAGTTTCACATCAGTAGGTACACTCAAGGAATAAAATTTTTCATACAAATTAAAAAGTCCTATATTTACCGTTCCCGTAGGAATTTCGAGAATTCATGCAGATGGAATGCGTAAAAAAAGATATGGCTTTCTTTTATGACTAAATATATGTATGTATGTTTGACTTAGCACTTTTATGTTTATAGTATCACCATATCGTTGCCGATAAACCTACCTACTTACTTCAGTTTTAACATTTCGTAGGTATAAATAAGCATACACGCGGACCTCCGAGTTGCAAGGGTAATAAAGACAAAATACTTACAATGTAATTACTTTTTTATATTTGTAATTGTAATAATAATAACTTTATTTAATAAATATAATAATAATAAATAAAGTTTAGTGCCTATCACTTGTAGGTAGGTACATATAATAAAATCTTTAAGTAACTTATTTAAGCGTTAGGTAAATGCACGAAAATCACGTTCTGAAACTTAATAAAGTATCGACAATACGAAATTACCTACGTGACTAAAACAAAAAATACTTTGGTTTATAAGTTTTTAAAAAACATAGACATGCTTACGAATATGTTCTCAAGTTCAGTCGCTCGTGACCACGGGGTCTGCAAAGACACTGAAACGTCGAGTCAAAATTTAAAATGTAAATATACGCGATAAATCCGGTTAAAAAGTGTTTTATTTAAAAGTTCAGTAAACTCAAAAATGTGCATTAAAATCAAAGTAAGGGAGGGCTACTTGACACCCAGCGATAGGATGACTAAAATACCCTCCACGCTAGAAAAACTGTTTACAGAATAATATTTATTGGAATCTGGTGGTCGTTATTGGTTGATATGTTGAGCGTGGTAACTAGTCGCTATCACACTGCACTGGAAACACTAAAAACTAAATAAGTTTCTTTCTTCATCATCATCATCATCGCAACCTTTTTAAGAGCCCACTGTAGGAATATGTAAGTATCTCTCCCCTTAGGTTACGATTATGTTTACGCCATAAACAACCAAGCTGGCCCTGTGCTGATTGGTGGAGGTGACATTTTGTACCGTATATAAATATTCTGCACTCTTTTTTTTTTTACTTAGGGAAATCCTCATGGATACCTGTCACCCGGGGGAGCGGCCAGGTTATGTCGGACTCTTACCGACTAAACCCCCAAGGTGTTTCGTCACGCACCTGTTGGCGGGAGCACGGAGCTTACGCATTCTTCCGCGAACCCGCCGCGCCGGTGCCTTCCGCAGCGCGGAACCTCCCTCGCTCAGCGGCATGCTCGAAACACGTTGCACGCCCATGCCAGCGAAGACCTTTGGAAGCGAGTGGCGGATACCCCCGTATCCACCGCCCAAGGCCTTCACTCGACCGGATCAGGTCAGGTTGGCATACGCCCTCCTTCTCCGACCGGTCCTCCAGCGGCAGATTGGAGCCGAAAGGGGATCATCCTCTCGAGTCCTCTCCGCGGCCTCTTTTTGCGACATTACACCGTCGCAAAAAGAGATGACAGCGTCCCACGACCTCTCGTCATCGACCATGGCTCTTACCACGGCCGGCAAGGAGAGGTGATGTCCCACCACTGTAACGAGGCAGCGTGTGCTGGGCTGTGTCTTCGTCGCCACTGTTGCAGTGAAACATCTCCTGCACTCTGGACCACTTAAGTTGGTTTTGGGACTATATGAGCAGTCTTGTCCGCTCGTCACACTGCGACCTAAAAGGTCTATTGTGTGAGTCCCAATTTATAACTCGCCGCACACTCCAATGGAGTCCAGGAAATTTAGGATTTTCCTTACGGCGATGCTCCTCTTTTGGATCCAGCTCGTGCTTATCCAGGTGAGCGGAGCGCTTGTGCATAACTGCGGGGCAGTGGCACAGTAGATGTAGAGGGGTTTCCTCTGCGCTTTCGCAGTATCTGCAGAGCGCCGTCTCAGTGAGACCCAGGTTGGACATATGCTTGTTTAGTTTGCAGTGTCCTGTTAGTGATCTTGCCACTGCACGTAGTTGGGGTTTGTTAAGAAGCACTAATACTTATCCAAAGTACCTATATCACCTACCTACCTTCCGCTTAATTTATAATCGTACCTACATACTTACAAAAAACCCAATTGATATCAGACTTGTGCGAGCAAATTAATTGTATTCAATAGGTAAGAAGGTAGATGCTATAGAACCAATTGAATCATGACCCACTTTGCTGATAATTCGTTTGAAACTTTCAAACGAGTAAGATCTATCGCGTATGCAATTTGGACATTTCAAATACCTACTGTACAATCTGTTTCACAGTGCACTCAGTTAATTTCAGTGTCGAATGAAATGATGACAACTTCGTTATCAAGGAAACCTATCTTCAAGCGAATTTAAACCTACTTGCATTTAGACGGTTTGGCAAAATGAGCTCATGTATGGTGGGTAATGAATAAATTGATTCGATAGTACAATATAGCAGTAACTTAAAAAAACTTATGAAACTGTTTGAAAGATCCTCTTCAGCATAAAAGTTTCCATTCCAAACCAAACCAGAAATGAAATGCACCAAATTTGAAAAAAATGCTCCAGGTTTTGCATAAAAATTTGATAAGCTTGGAGTGAAGATGGATTTAGGCACTACTCGATATAGAATGAAAGTTATCACAAGAAAACGTTGATTAACCATACCTACCAGAAAATAAAACTCCATATAGCATATACCTATGCAAGATAAGCATGTGAAAATTAATGACAAATTTTATTCCTCATAAGGCCATCGAATGGCCGCTTATTGACGTCACAATTTTGTACTACGGCTTTAGCAAGGTGTTGATAGTTATTGAATAAGATATTACAGTAGACCAAGAGACAAAAAAAGCCGGCGGAAAAAAGCTATTGGCACTCTTTTTCAGTCAGGATTATACGAATTAATACAAATAAGTACAGCACATACTTATTAATCATGACATGAAAGAAAACAAACACAAGAAAAAATCTTCATACAGTCGCCCTTCCCAACTTTACAAAGCATTTCGCTATCTGCCAAAAATTGTGATAAAACTGGACAAATGGTGAATTTATTAAATGGTATATTATACAATAAAATTATAACTTCTCCATCGGACACCCCAATTACTATGTGGCCAACCTACTTTGTGGATAGAATCCCTGCAATCTACGCTTGAGGTCATGTTAAAAACAAAATGAAACTTTAATTAACCATACCTACCAGAAAATAAAATAAAAGCGGCTACACACGACCCTAAAATCGCTGGCGATATCGGGACAGCGGTAGTGGGGATGAAATCGGCTACTACTCTACACACGTCTCTGCCAGTCAGTACGAAACCGACCGTGCAACAGACTGCTCGTTGTTCCGAGATGCCGCCGACACTCACAAAACGGCAGAAAATAGGCATTGTTTTGGCACTTACTACGGTGCCACCTAACCAGAGACGAAAAAGGAAGACCTGGGTTAAAAACTGGTTGATGAAACGTCATGAACGTGATGAGACATTTAGAAGTAGATAATTTTAGAAACTTTTTATGAATGGATTTTGAGTGTTTTGAAGAGCTTCTTAATTTGGTGACACAACAACTTCTTCAAATACATTAATTCCATGACAATAATTACTTCCTCGAATAACATCTTCTCAAACTTCATAAACTCTCCAGTACTAGTACCCCATATCACCTTCTCGAACTTCATTTACTTCCAGTACTTCCATTTTCTGCCGTTCGACCTTCCTCAATTTCTATGTTTTTATCCCACAAATATAGTAAATCGTTGAATAGATCGATAGCTTCGGTCCACGCTTCTCGATCTTTCTCCTTCTTACTGCGTAGAAATCAATCCTGATTTCGCTACACACGTACTGACAACGCTCCCTAGACGATAATTGTCCCTAAATCGTGAGCTCGCTCGTAACGATTTAGGGACGATAAAAATCGGGTAGGATTTGCCTACACACGAGACGATTTATGATATGATCTAGGGTCCTCCCCACCACTGTCCCGATATTGCCAGTGATTTTAGGGTCGTGTGTAGCCGCTTTTAGAGATAATGTTCCATCGTGCTCTATCGTACACTTTCAAAAATTCCTACGGATCAACAGTTAACGGGTTAAACCTTCACAACAATGTACAAAGACACTGAAACTTTGGATTAAAATGTTCTCAATATGTTGTACATGTTATCTAAATCTTGTAATAAAACCCGGTTAAAGTTTATTTTATTTCATAGCAAGTTTTGTATAATACGATCGACTTCGCGTTGCCGAACCAAATCTTGATTAGGTTTCCATAAATCCTGAGTGAGATTTTTTCAACAGGTTTAATGTCAGTGTCGATTATGACAATCAAGACTGTCATGAAAAGTTTTTTTTTATTGAGTCAATAAATAAGATAAAATAGCATCTATGTACGTGATAATTTAAATGCACAGGAAATTGAATCGTATTTGCGCGCGGGAGTCCACCCCAGATGCAATTTAGCAATAAAAATTTTATTCTCGGCTATTGCCCTATAAGAATCTTCCCTTGACTGATCATCAATAACATTTTAAAACCTTTTTGTAAAAAATTGCACGGAGTAGGAAAAAGTTCCAACTGGCCAGTTGAAACTTTTTTAATTTTTAGCTCTTGGATTTTGTAATTCGCGGACAAAAAAGGTTCTACTTCTCAGATGGAACTATTTTATCCTTAAACTATTGCAACTTTTTTCAGAGTTCATACCTTCACAAATATTTTGTCGACAACTAGGTAGCTATACCATTAGTTACGTAGGTAGGTATTACATAATAAAAACACTTAATTTATCTAACTAAGGATTCTACCCAAACAATCACCAATTCATATAAAATCGGTCGCCACATATCATTCCTCTGGTGATGTAGTTAGTATTCTGGAATATGTTTTGATTTGATGATACACCGTATGATCCTTTACTTTTATTGATATTGAGTTTTCAAACTCTCTTTCGATAACTAACAAAAGAAAATCGACTTTTGAACACTTAGTGGCAGAAAGTCTTCTAGTATTACGACTATTGCGACTCGATCGAAAACATTATAAAGCAATACTTCCACGCGATAAGTCCCGAGCTAACTATAAATAAACATTAATATTATTAAATACATACCGATTGTAAAAGAGCACAAAACAACAAAAGTCTCATCTTTTCTCTGTAAAGGTTCAAGTATAACTGAGTGTTCGAGATAAAACTGTTGGCATTAACCACAGGTCAAACGATAACGTTTTGCGGGGCCAGAAATTAGGGAGCCTCGAGGTTGAGTGCCGATTTATAGTTGAATTTACCAAAAACCTAGTAAGCTGGAACTGGGTATCAAAGTAACTTTAAGATAATCTTCTTTTAAATATCGTCGTAGCTCCAGAAAAACCAGACTCCAATTAATTCGTAAGAATTATATTGAATTAGAAACCAAATTTGGCGCAGCGATCTAAGACGTACAAGTATATCGTGAGATCGCGGGTTAGATTCCCGCACGTAACAAGAAAAACAATGGTTCAGGTCTGGGTACTTATTTATATGTATACTATTTCGGTGGATTACTCTTTTTCATAGAAGGAAATTACCAAACTCATGACCTAAAATTTTACCTATTTTCAGAGTTTCCATATGAGTAGGTATTTAGCTTGATCCCAATTTCAAAACCAGAAATTATGCGTCTACTTTTTATACATATGCCTACTTCCAAATACCCCATAGGTGAAACCCAAAGGCGGATTGGATATGAATGCGTCCCTTGATAGGTAAGTGTGTCGTAACTAACAAGAACTCAGTTTTGTTTTTATCTTTGTAGATCTTGAGATTTAATCATCAATATCAACATTACAACTCATTGTAACTAACCCACTGCAGGGCTAACCCACCCCTGGGTGATGAGGAGATTTAGGCCGTAAATCACCTAGCTCTGTGCTGGTTTGTGGGTGTCAGAATCTTCAGAGCACCGAAATGGCTTCAGACTACTGTAGGTAGGTATACAAGTAAACAGCACCCGGGACCGACTGCTTAACGTGCCCTCCGAAGCACGAATGTCGCCGTGAGAAATTAATGTACCCGTCTTTATACTGACCCAAGTGAGCGTTGCCTACTTAATCTTTAGTATCTATTGATATTTGACGACCGGCTGGTGTAGTGGTAACATACATTGCCTTCTATGCTGGAGATCCTGGGTTCGAATCCCGGCGGCCGCGGATATTTGTGTGATGAACACAGATATTAGTCGTCAAGTCATGGATGTTTATATATTTCTTAAGTATATCAGCTATCTAGTATCCATAAAACAAGTTCTTTAAGAAACTTAATTTGGGCTAGATAATATTGTGTGAGTGTCAGAAATATTTATTTATTATATACACAGGAACCACTGCGCCACGCAGATTCCATTTACTAGTGACATGCTTATATTATTACTAGTTGTTTCGCGCGGTTTTACCCACGCAATTTCAAATCCCGCGGGAATATCAGGATGAAAAGTAGGCTATACGCTATTCCAAACTGTACACTAGGTATCACTATGCCAAATTTCATCCCAATTCGTTGAGCTGTTCTGCCGTGATTTAGGAACAAACATCGACACATAAAAAAAAATCGTATTTATAAGTAAGATTAATTGGTAATAATAAACCTTACATTTAATGTTATTTTGCAAGTATGTACCAGTATTAAAATTACCGCTTTAAATTGTAAAAAAAAATAGATCTAAAAAATTACTGTCTATCTCACCGGAGCTGCAGGGCTAGCATGCGACCGTTGATAAAAACTCGATTCGACAAGATAAATATTACCGTATCATTTTATCCTATCATGTTAGCTAACATGCGCACCATTATAGATCGAATTAGGTACTCGATTCTATACCATGAACCCACAGAACCAATAGCCATATTAAAAAAAAGTATAATATAATAAGGTCATATAAATAAAAAATAAATAAGTAAATACAATCCCCAGACAATCACACCAACTACATGGCCCCAAAGTAAGCAATAGCTTGTGTTATAGGATACCATGTAACGAACTAGGGGGAACCTAGAATTTAAATACATAAATAGATAAACACCCAGACACGGAACATGTTTTATTTTCTTGTTCCGTGCGGGAATCGAACCCGCAACCACTGGCGTCTGAGGCAGGCAGGTTTACCCCATTGCCACAGTGGTTGTCAATTCTAAGAATTCTAAGAAAATATCGATAATAAGGCCTGATTTATCGTTGTCGATAACGCATGCTAGCCACACTGAGAGCACAATAATAGACGTTAATTCGCACGAGTTAGGTGCAAATTATAATGATACCAAAGGATTATCACTAAATTAAGCCACTGAAAGAAAATTAAAACAGCCTTTCGTCTTAACTTATTTTATTGGACAATTCCATAAATAAAAATTGTAGACACGTATAATTAACTAGGTCCTTATACAGAACAAGCGACGATAAGTGTTCCAAACACATAATTAATTAATTAAAATAAAAATAATTTTGCCCGCATGAAAATCACAAAAAAAAAATTCCTCACATTATCAAACCGAACAATCAGCAGATAGTTTACAAATGACTTCTTGTAAAAGAAGGCTGTAGATCAAGCGTTCCAAACTGTCAAATAGTTGTAATTGAATCTGAACTCTGCTCTGTCGACATTAAGTAAAAAATTGGTTGGAGAAATTTGGCAGGTTTGTAACATTTGACCGGCTGCCTTCTGTACATCCAGGATTGACAACTTTAAAATGAGGTTATTACCAACTACATTATGACATCTATATTGTGTGGTAAGAAAGTAGGTACTTTCTAAAGTGCAAGAAGGAATTCAATCATACATAAATAAGGTTTAAGTAATAGTAAATCGGATACTGTTTTTACACATTTCTCCAATACCATTTGACTTCTTGGCTATATTCAAAACATAACTAAAGAAAGACCAATAAGTTTGGTGTTACTTTTTTTTTATGACTTCATAAGAAGTCAACTCATATCACAACTTACAAAAATACCAGCAAACCAATAACTGAGTTCAATAAACTATTTGTTGCCGAAAAACTATGTCAGAAAGTATCCTTGTAGATTTTATTATATCAACGAATTATTGATTACTTAAGAATCCTTCCAAAATGATCCATGGATTCCTTCTTGTACTCATAACTTATTAATATGTAAGGTACTTTAACGAAAAACCCCCGCTATATCTCAATTCGAGCTGTATACATGTTAACAGGTAAGAAATAGGTTTGACTTTACAAATCTATGAATCACATTTTCATAATTCAATAAATGAGTAACTATTTGTTTGATTTCTTTGACTGCAAAACGTATTGTTTTACAAAACAGAAGTGAATAAAGAATTAACTTGAAATTTGTTAGATGTTCGCCTCATGCTAGTACCTACCAAAAGTTGTAATATAACTAAATTTAGAAAAATGAAACGAAAACCTTTTTTAAGCTAACATTTAAAGTGCAGCTTATGTGAGAATTACTATCATTAAGTTTTGAGATAATGTTCATAATCTACTAATTAATTTTAAATTAAATAGCAAATGCTAATTTCTTGCTAATTGTAGAAACATCAAATACAAACACATCCAAGCTTGTGTCAAATGACATTTATTGACGTATTTTAACTTATTTTGTTACAATATGAACAACAATTATTATAGATGTGACATCGCACGAGCGCTCTTCTTACTTTATTTTGTAAAAACGAGTGTGTGGATATTTGGCAACACAGATAACAAGTAAACTTGGGAAGCAATCCAACTTAAAGGTAATTGTAAAGTTACTTACCAAAAGAATTCACGGTTAAGCTAAAAAATCAAGCTCTCTTAAGTATTTCATTAAAGATATGCAGAATACCAATAAAAATATGAAGATGATGTTCACATACCAACAAGCAAGCAATTATTCAACGATTTTGTTAGTGACAGCTAACAACCATAACAATGGCGCGATTGACAACGTCAATTATTTAGAACGTAAGGTCCCAAAAGTGAGACGAAAAAATATATAAAGAGAGGCAAAAAATAACGAACGCAAGTAGCATAAAACAAATATTTATTCGCCGGGCGTTCGTGAGATGTAACATCTGCATTATACATAATTAAATACATTCGAAGCTTATATAAGGTTGTGACCCGGAGATGTCAGCAATACAGTTTTTTGTTGTTAATTTGATCCTGAAACAAATAAAAAATGTATTACATGATTAGTTAACCTTTAACTGCATGAAATATTTAATGAGTGAAAGAAAAAATATACATAATAGCTTGTGAATGTGTGTTAAAACTTTTTTTTTAATTCTTTTAATTTATATTTTATTTAAAAAGTACTGCCGTTTAATTAATATTTATATTACAAACAAGTCCAGTAGCGTTTGTCTCTCGGCTTTTTTTTATGAATTATTGATTAATTTAACAAAAAGATAAATCTTATGAAAATTCACCGAAACTAGTAACTAGTAAATAAAACTCTATACACAATTATCTTTATAAGACAAAAGGAATGAAGTAAATAATTTCATCACAACTCTTTGTAATGAGCCCACTGCAGGGCTATGAGTCTCTCCCCTGGGTGATGAGGAGGTATAGTCTGTAAGCCACCAGGCTGGCCCAGTGCTGGTTGGTGGATGTCAGAATTTTCAGGGCCCCGACATGGCTTCTGTCAAACCCTAACGACTATTGTATTGTATTGGCTGCTTAACGTGCGCTCCGAAGCTAGGAAGTCGTCGTGAGAAATGAAAAGTCGGCGGTCCCCATCCAAATTCGTTCACAAGACCGCTGAGGAGTTTATAGTTTCTGCGAATGCTTAGATCCTAAGGATTTGCTTAACTTAACTGAATAATGTATGTTTAGGTTTGACTATTTCGTATTTGTTATTTTCGCATCGGAAACACTTAATATTAAATAGTGTAGTTTTATTTTATAATTTGACAATACTTTATCGTTCGCGCTCACTTGTTCTTTGAATTTAAGTTGATCTGTCGCATTTTTCGTTCTCGCTTTGCTAATTATTTCGTTGTCGCTATTTTTCGTATCTTATCTATTATTTAATTTGTTGTGATTGTGTCTGTGACGTGTAAGAAGAAACCTGTGTTTGGACTTCATCGAGTCATCATCACCGCTCATTATCCATTACCAGGTATTCGCGGAGCGACTGAGGTAAGTCTAGATAAACTGATTTCAATCCAAGGATACCGTGGTTCCTGGACTTGTGAGGTTTCGACTGTACAAGGTGAGTTCATTCGCAGTTATTTCTTTGCATCCATTTCATTTCATACTCCATTAATTTATCATATACAGTCCACTTCCAAAACCGTTCAATGTAATTATTCAAAAAAATATATAGTAAACTATTGATCTCCCATATTTATTGTTGTTAGATGAAAATAAATTAAGAAAATGATGAAAAACTATTCATTTTAAATTGATAGATGCAATGAAACAGAACAACAGTCATTAGGGATTGGCAATATTGAACAAATCAATGAGTATGAGCGGCTATCTTGTAATTTTTTCCCAAATGATTCAATAATTCTAAACAATTGTCGAACAATCAAAGATCGAACAGTTTCATAGGGAAACTGCATGCACTATGATTGTCAATTTCAAACTGTCATGCATATAGTCATAAAACATTTCCACACTATAGAAAACATGACTAAACCAATTCTACAAAGAATCCAAATTATAGGTCATGAAATTGCCAAGTTCTTGACTAAATTAATAATTTTAATGATTAATTTCTTAAGAGGGCTCTGGTGCCACTGAAGCCACACACATCAAAATAAAAAACATAATAAAACAACAATTACATAGCATACCTAATTTATCTATTCACTTTGAAAGAAATCACAGGAAAGCTCCAAAACCGAAGGCTCGTTTAATACTTTCGAAGTAATACCGCCTCCAATTTTCACGTGTCTTATCAACTTCGGCAGAAGGTACCAATACCTGTTTTAAGTTCACTATTGTGTGGTCATCCTGGAACAAATAAATAGTTACGATTAAGTCTGAATATTAAGTAATAGTCACCTGCCTAATCAAACCTTTAAAAAAATCTACAAATGCCTACAAATGTATAACTACTTATCAAATTCTTTTTAATAATCTCATTTGTCTGAGCACTTGAAAGATTCTGTCACTATTCTTTTCTAATACTAAACTTTTGTTCAATGTATTAATAATTTAATACTAATTAATTGTAGATATTTCAAAATCAAGTTGTTTCAGTATCAAATTCAAGTTTTTTCAAATTGAAGTATAAACCTTTATATGGTTTATCCAGTTCATTTTGCCCAATACCTAGTTACATATATTATTTTTGATCAAATCTAAAGAGAATGATAAAAATTTCTTAATCCAAAAGCTCAGGAAGTTTAAGTAACAGATGATAATGTATTATAAACATTGGGAGTTATAAATACAACCCAAGCTATAATACAAACTATAACAGTTGCGCACTTAGATTGTGTAAATAAATTACAGCCAGGCCAATTTGAAATGAATTACAGTTGTCTCCTGACTGTCTTGGGATTGAACCATTTTTTCATTTACATTTCACTGAGTTAGAAATATAATAATATACAGACTTTGATAAAATACATAGATAGCTTATTTCTAACCTACATTAACCACATTGTATATTAGGTCCTATTATATTTGAAATTTATATGAAAATTTACATTATCATTATCATAATGTAATAGGATATATTCACCATATATCATAATAAATTGTAAGTAACTTATAATTCCTATACACATACAATCACAAACTTACATACAAACACACATAACATAAATATATCCTTGTACAACTTATATTAATTGGATAGAATTTATTTAATACTTTAAAAATTGTCAAAAATTGTAAGAGAAATGTAAAATTGGTTATACCAAAAGTCTTCTAAATTACTAAATTGTAAAAAAGCCATTAAACAGACCTTCTAAATGAAGTAAAAAGGAATTGTAATTAGTAATTAGAATTAGTATAGTTAAAATAAATTGTAAAATTAAGGAAGAGTGAGGTTTCCAAATACAGGCATTACTTGCTTAACTGGGACCCCAAACTACATTTGTAATTAGACTAAGATTTGAAGGAAATAAATTATTATTATTATATGAAATTGGTGTTTTGTCGTACTGGCCACTTTAATCTCAAATATCTCCTCTTCGGTTTAGAATTCCAAATTCAAATTTATACAGCTATTTACTCATAAATTTGTGTCTCGAAAACCGTTTTTTTTTCTTTTGGTTTTTTCTCTGAATCATTGAGTTTACAAAATGGAATATTTAAAATTTCGCGTTATTTACGAATATGAGTTCCGCCGTGGCTCGAAGAATTAATAATGTGTATGTGGTGTCGCTAGAGAAAGCATGGTGCGTTTTTGGTTCCAACGTTTTCGTTCTGGTAATTTCAACCTACAGAACAATCCACGTGGACGGCCGGAGACTAAAGAATTGAAGGCTAATGTGGAAGCGGATCCATCGCAAACTACGTCCGAGTTAGCTGCAGGCTGTGGTGTTAGTGATAAAACTGTTTTAATCCACTTGAAACAAATTGGAAAGATAAGAAAGCTCGAAAAGTGGGTACCTTATGAATTGAGTGAAGCAAACCGGCAAAGGCTCGTCGACTGCTGCAATACATTACTGAACCGGCACAATAATGAAGGGTTTTAAATTGAATCATTACCTGTGATGAAAAGTGGATACTCTACGACAATAGGAAGCTCAGATTGCAATGGCTGAACCATCCACCCCGGTGAACCATCCAAATTCTGCCCCAAGAGAAAATTAACTAGAAAAAAGTTATTGGTCAGCCTTTGGTGGACTAGTGCCAGTGTGGTGCACTACAGCTTCCTTGAATCTGGACAGATGGTTACTGCAGATATCTTCTGTAGTCAGCTCAACATAATGATGGATAAACTAGCCACTAAACAACTGAGACTGGTCAATGGCACAAGGCCACTGCTGCTTCAGGACAACGCAAGACCACAAACTGCAGAACAGACTGCTACCAAATTAAAGGAGCTTCAATTGGAATGTTTAAAACATCCACTGTACTCCCGGGACCTTGCTCCAACAGAGTATCATTTTTTATCGAAATTTGGATAACTTTTTGCAGGGGAAAAAATTCAACTCCGATGAGGCAGTCCAAACCGCCTTCAAAGATTTTATTGATTCCCGTCCTAATGTTTGTTTTAGAAAAGGCATAAATGAACTACGTATGAGATGGCAGAAGTGCATAGATAGCAATGGATCATACTTTGATTAAATAAATATATTATATTTAAAAAATAATTGACTTTTATTCCTCCTGTACAAAATGCCAATTTCATATGTAAGGACCTAATATTATCAGACAAAAGTTCAGTGGTTATTACAGGAAATTATCAATAGATCAAAAAACTACCAACCTTTTCCTCAATATCAAAAGTGACTTCTGAAAAGTGCTGTTCCGGCCACTGTTTGTATCTCCAGTATTGAACAATCTTCTTCCCAGGCACCAACTCCCGAAATTCTCCTGACACATTGCCTCCAAAAAGCTGGAACTTTCCACCTTTCTCAGCCTCCATTTTAACGTGGCCTTGAGTGAATGCAGTTACCATTTCTATCCGTGTCATTGCATCGTAAAACTCCCTGGCTCTACATTGGAATCGTTCTGATAACTCGATTGTCTTTGTGTCCAGTTTGCAGCCTACCTCTGCATTTTTCGGTGAAACAACAGGTTCCATGTTAATTTTCTTATTGAATCCACTGGTTATCATTGACACATTGTCTGGCTTGACAGGAGCTCCATCTTTCTTTGGCAGGATCAGACCCTTTGAGAATTCTTGCTTGAGACTCCTGATATATTCTTTAAGTTGCTTCCTGATTTCATCTCGGCCAACATTATGCATAAAGCTTTTGACTCTTTGAGCTTCTTCACCACTACTTTTGATTGTTACAGTTATCTGAAAAAATTTACAAATTCAAAGATTTAAAATGAAACAAAGAATGTGACATGTCTCTTTAGCTTTAGAAAAACATTGATTTAATACAAGTGACTGAAAAAAAACTTATCTTCTTTACATCAATGAAATTAAATATTTGCAGTCAGGTTCTGAATCAAACCTATACAAGCGTAGTGGTAATTGTGAAAGTTATTAGTAGGTAATATAATAATATATTTATTCAGATCAACAAAATCAATTTCACACAAACTTTTGACTAATATACAATCAGCTTTAATAAATTAATTTCTAATATCATTATGATATGCTTAATAATGTTATGCCATAATACTTACATCTATGTCACCAATGTCGTTCTCTTCAGATAAATTTGGTATTTGCACCTCTCCCTTGATCTTATCTTTACTACCAGCTAAACTTCCTTCCCACTTACATTTGATGTCCCATTCATAAAAGAATATTAATTTTCCTTTTCTATTATTAGCAGAAGCCTCTCCATCCATTTTTTCAACCTCTGTGATCGTACATTCAACACCATTCTTCGCGATTTCAAAATTATTTAAAAGTTCTTTTAGACGGCACTTGGACCATGGGCCAGCATTCTTTTCCGTCCAGTGCCAGTTGTTCACATTAGTCGCATCAGGACGTTCTTCTACAATCCAACGTGGATCACCTTCTCCCCATTTAGCCATTTTTCTTACAAGATTAGCGCAAGGTCTTATTGAATTTTTAACGTTTTAGTCACCAATCTGATGTAGATCAGCCGCACAATACAACTCAAAGTAATATAGGACAAGATTGAAACGTTTCGTATGTTTACAAGTAATACGCTTACAGTTTTCACTTATAGTTTCAATTAAAACTCCACGGCTCCGTCGAATTTGTTAATTTTTCGAGAAAAATCGCATGTGGTAGGGATCAAGATTATTTGCTTGCTTTAAAAGTGACAGTAATAATGTTGCCAAGTCATCTACACATAATAGCGGTAAATCTGATATAGAGAAGTACTATTAACCAGAAAAACACAAGAGTAGGAATGAAATTGATAGTTTTTGTTGTAACAGCTTTGTTAAATGTTTTCAAAATCTTAAAGTGCTTTAAGTTTACAGTGCTTTAAGTTTAAATGAAATTACTAACATAAACTCTTACTAAACTAATAATACCTATTTTATATTTTGATTTCATATTAACTAAAGAAGATCTAGTTATAAATGATAACAGAATTGGTAATAATTACCGGAAAACTTTTATCTATTTCAGCCAAATAATATGTAAATGTAAAATACCGAGATAAAAATTAAAACGCAATAATTCAACAATATGATAGCTCTATATTGAATTGCACTGCTTTCCGGCAAAATATGTGATGGCAACATTTTTGACGTTTCTGCAAGTTTCTAGAAAGCAGAATACCAACCTACAGAACTGACGTTAGCAAAACTGTCATTTGTTACGTTTCATTTTATGTAACTTTCAAACCTATAAAGTCGTGAAGCCAAAAAGTTTAGTGTTTACCTATATTTTTCATTAAACCAGCCAATGCAGCAAGTAGGCAGGCTCTGCTGTATCCATCTGTAACTGTAAGGGCATAATGGATGCACAATAATATAATTTGAATATTAGTATTCTATGTTGAGAACGCGTTTTACCTCTGTCTAACCTAACCGTTAGTTAGAGGATGCATTCGATCGAGGGTAAACTAGCTTTTCAAGAAACATTTTCCGCCTCCGCTGCCGCGCCGGAGCAGACTTTATTCGAAGGGTGTTGGCTTGCCCGGCGAACTCTGAAGGGATCCTATCCTATCAACAATTTGGGTTTGCTCGGATTAGTCGTTTTGTACGACACGCTTATCCAGGCACGGTAGGACTATTCTAAGCTAACCCTACACGGTAAGTACATAAATTACAAAATTTTATAGTTAAATCTTACTTCTTAGCTTACTCTTGCAAATTTTTTTATTTTATTTATTTATTTCTATACACAAATATAAAAAAATATAAATGTGAAAGTTTAGATGTATGGATGTCTGGATGTATGGATGTTTGTTCCTCAATCACGGGAGAACGGCTCAATGGATTTGGATGAAATTTGGCATAGTGATAGTGTACAGTCTGAAATAGCACATAGGCTTTTTATCCCGAAAAGTAATAAATACGAAAGCTAGTAGGTATTACTTACCCAAAAAACTGATTTTCCCGCGTTCTTTTTTGCAAAGCTCTTTTTAACGTTTCAGTGTTTAGCAACACTCCAATCAATAATAAAAACCTACTTTTATTACTTTAGGTATTAGCGATAATGAATTGTCTACTTACGAAAATCGCTTTCTTTCTCCTAAAATAATTACAGAGCAATGCAGTGGTACTTTTATTGCTCAAGGAAACTTTATGGGGGTTTAAGAATTTTAAAAAGAGGTAGGTACCTAATTGGGCGGTGAATAAAAAGGCTTGATTTGCATTTTTATTCTGTTTGGAAACAATCATTAAATTTAAAAAACTAATAAGGAAACGTGACACCAAAATATTTAGACGACAATAAAATAATGGTAAAGCGAAAAATCTTAAATAAACATAGTTGATAGTAATAGATATGCCTAGTGTATGCTGTTATCAGCGATGAACATACTGTAGCTGCAGTACAAACATCCATTCAGATCGCATCAAATTAACGCAAAACTTGCGCCGCGCGGGCACAACTCGTGACTGCACCAGAGCAGCGCGGCCGTCGTTTATTTTATAGTGTGCGAGTGAGAGAGCACGACGATTGTGGGAAGAGCTTGACGGATAAAGTGAGAGAGTAGTAGTTTAGTGAAAGAGATAGGTATAGTGCAAAATTATATATAAAGAGCCAATATTTTTTGAATAAATTAATTCCTTCTGATCACTCAATTGGTGTTTTTCTTCCAACTCAACCTTCTCTAAAGTGGTGACCCCGACGTGATCCTGTAGCTGCAGTACAAACATCCATTCAGATCGCATCAAATTAACGCAAAACTTGCGCCGCGCGGGCACAACTCGTGACTGCACCAGAGCAGCGCGGCCGTCGTTTATTTTATAGTGTGCGAGTGAGAGAGCACGACGATTGTGGGAAGAGCTTGACGGATAAAGTGAGAGAGTAGTAGTTTAGTGAAAGAGATAGGTATAGTGCAAAATTATATATAAAGAGCCAATATTTTTTGAATAAATTAATTCCTTCTGATCACTCAATTGGTGTTTTTCTTCCAACTCAACCTTCTCTAAAGTGGTAACCCCGACGAAGAAACAAGAAATCATATCAAGATGGCAGAAGAAACAAACTCCTCAACCTCAAGCCCTGCCGAAGTTTCCAGCATCGCACTTTCAATGCGCGTACCTCCCTTCTGGCGCGACAAACCAAGACTCTGGTTCATCACATTTGAAGCAGCCACGCACGACCTGAAGAAAGGACAAAACCAGCTTGCACAGCTAGTCATCGCACAATTAGAAAAGCAAGATATAGAGCAAGTCAGCGATCTTCTATACAACCCACCTACCGAGAAGTACTACGACACACTAAAGAACAGGCTGATCTCCGTGTATGAAGAATCTGAGGGAAGGCAGTTTCAAAAACTACTTTCTGAAATGGAACTCGGCGACCAAAAACCATCCCAACTACTACGACGTATGCGAGACCTTGCTCGCGAAAAAGTTCCCGAATCTACACTCCGTCTCATGTGGATGAACCACCTACCGGCCCACGTGAGATCTGTACTCGTCGTCAGCGACAATCTCAGCAAAACCGCCGCTTTGGATGAACTAGCACTCCTTGCCGACAAAATGCTTGAACAAACACAAGAAATCAGCGCGATGTCATCACAATCTTACCACGCATCGCCTACATCAAGCCAAGCTCAAGCCACTCAAGATCCACAGCATTTACTTATTGAAGAAATCCGCAGATTATCACTTGAAGTCGCAGCACTCCGTTCACGACCACCTTATCGCAACAGACGTCCTTCATACGGCCGGCGACCGCAGCGCTCTCACTCTAACGCGCGTTCGTCGTCCCGCTCACGCACTTATCACGCTCAAGCAACTAGTGCGTACTGCTACTACCACAACCGTTTTGGAAGAAACGCACGCAACTGCCATCCGCCTTGTACATTCAACGAGAACCAAAATAAGAACATGAACACAGAAAATACCTCATCTTTAAACTAAATAGAACGTTAGATGAGGCGGGATCCGACGTTCCAGGAAAATCTTACCGTCTTTTCGTATCAGACAAGAAGTCAAGACTGAAGTTCCTTATCGACACTGGCGCAAATGTATCAGTCATCCCGCGGAAGAAAAACTCGTCTTTGAAGCCACTAACATATACCTTGTACGCTGCAAATAACACCACTATAAGTACCTACGGCGAACAAACACTTGAACTGGATCTGAACCTACGAAGACCATACAAGTGGAAGTTTATCATAGCCGACGTTAGCAAGCCCATCATCGGAGCCGATTTCCTGTGCCACCACGAACTCCTAGTCGACATGAAGAATCGAAGATTAGTTGATAACATCACTAAGTTATCAGTCCACACTCCCAGCTGTTACATCAACTTACCTACAATAAGAAGCATCGACTTAGCACAATCATACCACGACATACTCAGCGAGTTTCCCGGCATTACACGCCTCACCTCAATGAAGCTTTCACACAAACATCGAGTCGAACATCATATTGAAACCACCGGCCCACCTCTGTACAGCCGTGCACGACCTATACCACCTCACCGCTACGAAGCCGTAAAGCGAGAATTCGAATCAATGATGCAACAGGGTCTATGCCGACCTAGCAAAAGCCCCTGGTCAAGCCCACTTCACGTAGTTCCCAAGAAGAATGGTGATCTGAGAATATGTGGAGACTACCGTCGACTCAATGCCATTACAAAACCAGACAGATATCCAATACCAAGAATCAAAGATTTCACGTACCAGCTCGCAGGCAAGACCATCTTCTCCACCATCGATTTGAACCGCGCATACCAGCAGTTACCGAACCACGAAGCTGACATAGAGAAGACAGCTATCATCACTCCGTTCGGGCTATTCGAGTTTCCTCGAATGTGCCCAGGTCTTAAGAACGCCGGACAAACCTTTCAACGATTTATTCACGAGGTACTCCGGGGACTCGACTTCGTTTTCCCATTCATCGATGATCTGCTACTAGCTTCAGAGTCTGAAAATCAACATCGAGAACACCTACGCATCGTTTTACAACGCCTAGAAGACGCGGGAATCACTATCAACCCGTCAAAATGTGTTTTTGGTATGAAAACAGTCAAGTTCCTCGGCTACGAAGTATCATCAGCTGGCATCACTCCACCTAAAGAAAAAGTCCAAATCATCACCGACTACCCAAGACCGAAAACAGTTCAAGAATTACGTACCTATCTCGGTATGATTAACTATTACCGAGAACACATACCTAACGCCGCATCACTACAAGCTCCGCTCAATCAATACCTACACAACTCGAAAAAACGTGACAAGACAGAAATTCAATGGTCAAGTGAAGCAAATCAAGCATTCGAAAATTCCAAGAAATGTTTGCAAAACGCTGCACTACTCGCACATCCGCATAGCTCCGTCCCACTCGCACTATTCTGCGACGCCTCGAACACATCTGCGGGCGCCGTACTCCAACAATACCTAAACAACGCATGGCAACCACTTGGCTACTTTTCGAAGAAATTCTCCGCTACGCAAGAAAAGTACAGTACCTACGACAGAGAACTACTTTCCATATACATGTCTATGAAACATTTTCGTAAAATGTTCGAAGGAAGAGAATTAATAGTATTCACCGACCACAAGCCATTAACCTACGCATTTCAAAAGTCAACATCAAATAGTGAAACGCCACGCAGAGAGAGACAGCTGTTGTTTATCGCAGAATTCACTACAGACATTCGTCATATCAGCGGTAAAAACAACGTTATCGCCGACGCACTCTCACGCATCGAAACTATTTCCTGCCCAACATCAATTAACTACGAGCAACTAGCCCTAGCACAAAATCAAGACGTAGAATTACCTACTTTACTACATCAAGCAAACCTGCAGTTGAAGAAAATTAGAATACCTAATACTAACTGCGATGTTTACTGCGAGACTTCAACTGCGAACATACGTCCGTACCTACCTACTGACTTTAGACGCATCGCTTTCGATTCGGTGCATAAAGTTAGTCATCCCGGTGCGCGAGCAACACGAAAACTTATTCAACAACGATACTTTTGGCCATCAATGAACTCTGACGTCGGAAACTGGGCGAAGACGTGTGTAGCTTGTCAACGCGCGAAGATACAGCGACACACACACTCAAGCATATCATCATTCGCTACCTGTGACAGATTTCACCACCTACACGTCGATATTGTCGGTCCGCTCTCGACATGTGAACAAGGACAGCGATACCTACTTACGATGATTGATCGCACTACCCGTTGGCCCGAAGCGATACCTATCAAAGAAATAACGAGTGAAGTCGTCGCCGCCAATGTCTATAACTGTTGGATTTCAAGATTTGGTTGTCCTAAAACAATAACAACCGACCAAGGCCGTCAATTTGAAAGTCAACTTTTTCGAGCGCTAACAAACCTACTTGGCGCGGAAAAATCAAGAACGACCGCTTACCATCCGCAAGCAAATGGCATCGTTGAGCGCTGGCACCGATCTTTGAAGACCTCACTAATGTCACGCCTAGCACATAACAGTAAATGGATCGAAGAACTACCTACTGTACTCATCGGACTTCGCGCAGCCATCCGCACCGACACTAACGTCAGTGCAGCTCAGTTGACATACGGTCAAGCTCTTCGTCTACCAGGAGATTTCATCTCGCCATCACCATCATCAACCGTCAACATGAATCAAGACTTCGTTCATCAACTTCATAAGTCAATAACGGCACTCACGCCAACATACCTACCGCACAGCAGCAAGCGAGATATGTTCGTGCACACTGACTTATTTACGTGCGATTCCGTATTTCTACGAGTTGATGCTGTTCGTAAGCCCCTGCAACCACCTTACGAAGGCCCATACCCAGTACTGAAGCGAAATAACAAGTTTTTCGAGATACAACTGCCAGGAAGAATAACTACAGTATCAATCGACAGATTAAAGCCGGCGTACGTCATGAACACTGCACCCCAAGACAGCGCAGCCGCCCCGGTTTCACTCGCGCCCACCTCACCGAGTACACCAGCTGAGAAACTGGATACAGAACGAAGAACTCGATTCGGCAGAAGAGTGAATCTACCTATACGCTTCGCTTGAGGGGGAGTCCTGTAGCTGCAGTACAAACATCCATTCAGATCGCATCAAATTAACGCAAAACTTGCGCCGCGCGGGCACAACTCGTGACTGCACCAGAGCAGCGCGGCCGTCGTTTATTTTATAGTGTGCGAGTGAGAGAGCACGACGATTGTGGGAAGAGCTTGACGGATAAAGTGAGAGAGTAGTAGTTTAGTGAAAGAGATAGGTATAGTGCAAAATTATATATAAAGAGCCAATATTTTTTGAATAAATTAATTCCTTCTGATCACTCAATTGGTGTTTTTCTTCCAACTCAACCTTCTCTAAAATACCTATGTGGAATGCAAAAAAATATAACTCCCTTTTTATAGGGGAGTTCGCTGTTTAATATCAGGGGGGTTTCATACCAGTGGTATGAATCGCCGAATAGCGTTTTTGAATGGGTCGATTTATACCATGGTATGAATCACCCATTTGGTTTTTGACTTCGTCGATTCATATGACTGTCAATAAATTACAATTTAACAGTCTTGCACAAAGGTGTTACGAATATGATGTTACGTATTTTTTCAACGAACTATTCCCAGAGGATTTAATAATGATGTGTAGCATCAAAAACCATCATTAGAAAGGAGATAAACCGGAGAAACTGAAAGTATTTTGAAATTGTCATCGTTTCTTTTTATTTTTTATTGCAATGTAAAAAAAATATCTGATTTAATTTTGCCTCGCCCTCGAGACTTTGTTTCCTCATAACTTTTTTTTCTCTAACTTTTGCATCAAATACTCATTAAGTTATAATAAAGGTGTATCTAAGATACGAATAAAATTTATTTTGAGAAGATACTCATATAAGAAAAAAAATTATTTACATTAGAATGTAAAAATTTGGATTTTTTTTTAAATTATGAAAAACGATCATATTTACTAAACTATAAGAAATATGCTAGTAGTACTCGAAGAAAGTATGTTCAGAACAGGCCCACCTACCCTCATTTCAATTTGGCTAACTATGTACCAAACACCCTGTATATCACCATAGCAGCGATTTTGTCGTGGCGTAACGAACGACATCGATAGATTTTTAGATGGGCTCGATCCGTACCGTCCTTCTCAGTCTTGGTGGCTCCGAAGCACAGCGCAAGCGTTCACTAGGTGATCGTAGCATTTCAATTATATGAAGAGTCTTATGGAGCGTACACATTGCTTGTAATGGAACCTGTAATGTAATCTACAAAAAAAGTTCCCATGATTTGTACGCCTCTCGAGCGCGAACTGAGCCGCAGTAGAGCGCGCTCGTGGCCTGCTCTAAGCTATCCGTACATTTTCTGTTTTTTGAATAACATCAAAAAATGCTCGATGCTCAATGTGGACGGGCGTTCGCGCGCCCGTTCACATTGCGCGAGCACCGGTCGCGAACAGGAATTGCGCCTGTGTGCGTGAGACTTGCTCCTGTGTGTAGTGACGCTCGAAGCGTGCTCTACGCTATCCGTGAATTGTCGGTTTTTTGGACAACATCAAAGGGACGCGGATTGCAATTCATATTGAATTATTTTTTATTGTTTTGCATTTCATAAATATTGGATAATTACGAGAGCAACTTCAAAGTGTGATATTTTGTTTGTTAAGTTATCTTAATGATTATGATGTCAAATGAAAGCTCTAGGCATAAAACCAATTTACCCATTTGAATGATGTTAATCAGTTTAATCGTGAGATAAATTAGAATTAATTTTTATGGTAAAGATGTAAACAAACCAGAACTTGTAAAGTTTTTGTTTTATCAACTGTAAGCAGTTCTCTGCCTTTTCTCCTTTTATAAAATGTGGTGCGCCGCAACCAACGTCTAGATCTTCAGCACTTTTTTTATGAATTGATGATTCATCATTATATATTGATGTATTTAAAAAACCGACTTCAATAACATTTTTAAATCCTCGTGTAAACTTTAGCTGTGGTGAAACTTCATATATGTAGGGTAACTGGTAGATCACTTTCCAAATGCGAGGACGTGATAGTTCAATATCATACTTACACCACAGTACAGATATCTACAGTAATTCAACTCGGCCGCATCATTGAAATAAATGCCTACAGAGCGCCGCGGTCCGTTCACATGTGATAGGGCTGCCCGCCTTCAGCGTTTAAATTACATTTGCCTACTTTGTGTTTACTTCCATTTAATTTTATGACTGTAAATATACTTTTTTTATATAAACAAATAAAAAACTTTGTAACTTGAATAGGAAGTGTTCAACAAAAATACGTTTTGTGTCAAAAAATCATGTTTACGTTTGAATAACAAATTGGTCTTATAAATTAGCGACCGAAAAATACTTGCGCCTCGACTGAGACGCACGAAAAGATGTATTGTTACATTTTAAAGTATAAAAAATCCGCATATTAATGTAAATCAAATCAAATCAAATCATTTATTTTTCAATCAATTAACAGATCATTGTACATACAAGTAACTATCAGGATAGATACAATAAAATAAAAAAAAAATAGTAATAATGAGAACATAAGAATAATTATCAATCAAATTACAAATTGAATGTTAGCATGAAAAATGTCAATATTAAATAATTAAGAATACAAAAAAAAAAAATTAGAATTATAATATTTTAGAATGTCAAAGATGGGAAAAAGCATTATCAACAATTGTTTCGGAAATTTGAGATACCTAGTAGAAATTTCGAGAAGCCAATGTTGTATGAACCTATATTTTTAGTTATAATGTGGTAGCTGTAAAGCTGTAAACTGAGTTCTTTTTAATATTGTTTGATATATCTAGAATATTCTTGTTAAATCTTATGGCCGACGCGGTAAAATCTTATTACCTACGTTGTTCTTGGAACAATCAGATAGATGGTTATATGTCTTATTTTGATTGAAGGTATGTAGGTACCTACTTGATATTGTTTTATCGTGTCGAGTTGTTATGCAGGTTATTACGATAGAAAGGTATTGTGATTATTTCATATTTATAATATTCCAATAGTGTATCTCTAAATAAATGTGAGAGTTAACCTTTATACCTACCTATTGAGAGAAAATGAATAAGTAGGTGTCTTGTTTTACGTTTGGATTTAAATCGATTGAATTGTTTCATTTGACAAGAATTATGATTTGTTATAAATCTGTATTTCGAATATGTTTGTTATTAATAGAAATTCATCTATTAGCGCAAACTTTAGGTATTAAGTATTTAGAAGTTTATGTTCTTTGTGTTTTTTTTTTAGAAATTTGCGTATATTTGGACTAGGTACTTACTACAACTTATAAAAGGTTTTTTGTAAGTAAAACACCCGCGCGAAAATCCCCGCAACAACTTCAGAGGGCAATGTTTGGCGCGATCTCTACCAACTAACTGGTCTTCGCAATCCATGTCTCGTGTGATCTATTAATTTTCTGAAGTCTGGCGGACAGAAAAAAACGCGTGTCGACGGACCGTGCTCGCGACGAAATACGGAAACATTTTGTCTCAGGATGCTCGCAGTGTATGTTCAGTTCGTGCGAAATACACGTACAAATACACCGAGCGCAGCATCGAGCGCTGGATATTACATTACAGGTTCCATTACAAGCAATGTGTACGCTCCATTATGGGCACGCGAACAAAGTTGTTTCCGCCTATAACCTATTCTGTGCTGAACTGCTGATAGCGAAGCGCGTAGGTACGTCCGTGTTAATGAGGTAAGTAGTCGTTGGGAATTCATTCTTTAACTTTCGGATAAGTTTAATCAGTAAATAACTAACATATATTTTTATTATATTTTTCTCTTCGTGTAAGCACAGTTATCTATAACAGTAATTCAACCTCATACAAACGGACGAAACGCGAGCTATACCTACGCGGCTCGATCTCGGCATGCGCTCGGCATGCGCCCAGTCGCGAATGTCTGCATACCTAAACAATTGTTGATTGAGCTTTACATTAATATGCGGATTGTTTATACTTTAAAATGTAACAATACATCTTTTCGTGCGTCTCTTCCTATTCAATTTACAAAGTATTTTATTTGTTTATATAAAAAAAGTATATCGCGGTCACAAAATTAAATGGAAGTAAACACAAAGTAGGCAAATGTCATTTAAACGCTGAAGGCGGGCAGCCCTATCACATGTGAACGGACCGCGGCGCTCTGTAGGCATTTATTTCAATGATGCGGCCGAGTTGAATTACTGTAGATATCTGTACTGTGGTGTAAGTATGATATTGAACTATCACGTCCTCGCATTTGGAAAGTGATCTACCAGTCACCCTACATATATGAAGTTTCACCATAGCTAAAGTTTACACGAGGATTTAAAAATGTTATTGAAGTCGGTTTTTTAAATACATCAATATATACCTAATGATAATACATCAATTCATAAAAAAAATGCTGAAGACCTAGACGTTAGTTGCGGCGCACCACATTTTATAAAAGGAGAAAAGGCAGAGAATTGCTTACAGTTGATGTACGAGCACGCTCGACATAATTACTTTACGTCAGCACTACAGTTTACCTACAGTGTCCTTATAAGTGAATGTAACATTTAATAAGTAACAGTCCAATAAACATATTACGCGGTGAATGACGGCTACATTATTGAACATCCCGTCCCCCGTACAACATATCTATAATTATCTAAAACCTGAGTTACCTTAACTTAACATACCTACCTGTAAGTGAAAACTTCTCTTACATTTCTTCGAGCCGGATTCGGGTGACCTGTGATCTTCAACCAGTCAAGTGTGATTGCGTGATTGTGACTTATCTGCGATAGCGAATCGGTTCGTTTGGCCTCCCAGAAGCGGGTCTCCCCAAGCGAATTGAGACAAGGGCGCACATATCGTAGACTAGCTGCTTCACGTGGATTGCACCATCACAGGTACGACCTCAACTACAACCGTCAACATGGAAAACATGGAGAAAATCTTGATCAGCCAACAAACCATTGCAGAGGGGATCGAGAAGATCTTCACAAACTTTAAAAAGGACGCTGCCACACGGAAAACATCGGAGTATGCTCGGAAGAGACTTGAAGCTCTACAACCTATGTGGGATGAATTCAAGCTCAACCACCAAAATCTTTTAAAGTTTGAAGATAAGTCCAGTGCTTACTACACTAACAATGTCTATGAAGTTTTCAACAAGAAATATGAAACCCTAAAGTCAGAGCTTATGAAAATTATTGAAGCTGGAAGATCAACCGATGCTGGAGGATTTTCTAAAACGGATGAACTCATGACTCAACAAACAACCAACTTTCGTGCCCTTTCCCGGATGATCCGCAACCTGAACCTCGCTTCACTCAACGAGAAGTGGGAAATTGAAGACAAGCTGCATACGTTACAATCTCGGTGGAAGGTCACCGATGAAACTCACTGGCAACTAGATAACTTGCTCATTGGGACTAACTTGGATTATGAAAAGGACTTTTCCGAACATGAAACAGCCTATGAAAACGCAAAACGAGATTTACATCGCAAGTTAAACTCAACATCGCACCAACAACAAGCCTTACCGCCCATTGATATTCCAACATTCTCAGGAAGCTATGCTCAATGGCCAACATTCATGGACCTGTACAGCGAAGCGATTCATAACAATACCATGCTCAGTAAAACCCAGAAAATGCAACATCTCAAAGGAAGACTGAGAGGTGAAGCAGAACGCATAGTTCAACATTTAACAGTGTCAGCCGAAAATTATGAAACCTGCTGGGAAATACTATTGAACCGGTACAACAACAAGCAGCTGCTGTTCACCAAACAAATACAAGCCTTCCTAAACCAGTCAACCATTCATCAACCATCGTCATTTGAGTTAAAACGGCTATACGATACCAGCTTGGAAACTATCCACGCTATCCATAACTTGGGTATAGATACGACCACGTGGGATCCTATCCTAGTTCACATTCTAACAACAAAACTTGATTCTGAAACCTACAGTTCTTATATGGAGAACAGAAAACAGCCTCGAGAACTTCCAACTTATGAAGAATTTATGACATTCTTACAACGAAAATTCATGGCCTTGGAACCCGTAAACAAGAAAAAACAACCGTTTGTCACAGCAAAGCCGAATCAACCACCAAGGGAGTTTAATACATCGTCTCTACGGGACTTTCAGCCGTGCAACAACAAACCTAGAAAACATTTTAGTAAAAGTTACCATATCACGACTGGAAGAAATTGCCCCTTATGCAAGGATAATCATTATTTGCCTTACTGCAACACATTCAAACAAATGCAACCAGAAACCAAACTAAAAACAATATCGCAGTTAAACTTGTGTAATAATTGCATGTTTTCCCACAATGGGCAAAAGTGCACATCAACAAAACGTTGCCGTGTATGTGAAAAAGCACACCATACATTTTTACATGACGTGATACGTGAGACAGATTCTTCGAAAACAACAAGCAACATGACTCCATGCTTGACGCCGCCGCATACGCTGCCTACAACTTCAAGACTGCAATCACAGCGTAATGCAAATCATGTGAATAATAATTACAACGAAATTTTACTTGCAACTCTTCAACTAAAAATAAGGTCAGCCGAAGGAACATATCTTACCATGAGATGTCTACTAGATCAAGGGACGCAAATAAATTTAATAACCGAATCAGCTGCTCAACGCCTTGGCCTTCAAAGACAGAAACTAAACGCAACTGTATCGGGGATTGGCTTATCAGCTAACCAGAGCAATGGGACCGTTCAACTTGTCATCGAGTCTACAGTCGGTGACTACTCTTTCGTCACGGATGCGTTTGTCATGACGAAAATGCTAAATAATCTTCCTAACTATTCATTCGACAAACAAACTTGGCCCCATCTACAAAACATCAACCTAGCCGATCCAGACTACAATATCTCACGCCCTATCGACATTCTTCTCAATGCCGGTGTGTATGCTGACATTTTAATGACCGGTGTACTCAAGGGACCACCCGACGCGCCCATCGCTCAACAAACTAAGCTTGGATGGGTGTTAATGGGCAACGTGACAACCTTCAACTGCAACGTCATACTTAACAACACAGATGACATTTCACGGTTTTGGGAAATGGAAGAAATCCATGACTCTTCTCTGGAATCGTCCCACAATAACTACTGCGAAGTTTTATATAAGGAAACAACACAACGCCAGGAGGATGGTCGATACAAGGTCAAAATTCCTATGAAACCTTACTTTGAACAACACTTAGGCACATCCAAACCTCAAGCGGTGGCTCAATTTATACAATTAGAAAAACGTCTAATGAAAAACGCTGAATTTTCCGAACATTACAAGGAATTTATTAACGAATATCAACGCCTCAATCACATGAAAAAGTGCGTCGACCCAAGAGAACCTAGCTGCTTTCTACCTCATCATGGTGTATTAAAGCCAGATTCTACAACAACAAAGCTCCGCACAGTTTTTAACGCCTCAGCCAAAACTACCTCGGGCCATAGCTTAAATGAATTAATGGAATGTGGTCCAAACATACAACTTGACCTTCAAACCATTATTTTGCGTTGGAGATCTTTTCAATACGTATATATTGCTGACATCGAAAAATTTTATAGACAAGTATGGATATGTGAAGAAGATCAACATCTACAAAAAATAATATGGCGTGACTCACAAAACGATCCGATCACCGAATTTCAACTGTGCACTGTAACCTACGGCACCAAGGCCGCGCCATTTCTTGCCATGCGGACGGTAAAACAACTTATAATGGATGATGGAAGTAAATACCCGCTGGCTGCAACTATGTTGGAAAACCAATTATATGTAGATGATCTGCTTGGAGGAAACAATGACCTTGAAACCGCCAAAATAACTCAAGGTCAATTGATTGAGATGATGAAGGGAGGTGGTTTCAACCTACGTAAGTGGTCTAGCAACAACCCTACCTTACTAGAACATTTACCGAACGAACTCGTGCATCAAAACATGTTAAACTTAAAGCATGCCGAAACCAACAAAACACTCGGAATTAACTGGAATCCGTCAACAGATTGTTTTACATACAAACAAGGTGCAGTTGCACTTAACAACGCGGATGACGTCATCACGAAGCGCATATTACTATCCGGAGTATCAAAACTATACGACCCGCTCGGATGGTTATCACCTGTAACTATGAAGGCTAAAATTATTTTTCAAAGAACATGGGAAACCACTACATCTTGGGACGAAGCCCTACCAGATGACACTCAGAGAGAGTGGAGACAATTTCGCCATGACCTACCACAAATAAATAGCATTGATATTCCACGATGGATTGGCGATACAAACAAAGCAATCGAATTGCATGGGTTTAGCGACGCTTCCGAGCGGGGTTACGCCTGCGCTATATACTGCAAGTCGAAAGATGAAAACGATCACTACGCCATAAAATTAGTGGCTGCAAAAACCAAGCTCGCACCCACGAAAAATAACATCTCACTGCCTAAATTGGAATTATGTGGCGCTACGCTTTTATCACGTCTCATGAAAAAGACCATAGAGTCAATAAATGTACAGACAGTCACAGTTCATGGATGGACCGACTCAATGGTCGTTTTAGGTTGGCTGAGCGGTAACCCTAAACGATGGAAGCCGTTTGTAGCCAATCGAGTAGCGAAAATATCGGATAACATGCCAATCTCATGTTGGAACCACGTTAAATCAGAAGATAACCCGGTAGACTGTGCCAGCAGAGGCCTAACGCCATCTCAACTCGTCATGCATCCCTTGTGGTGGGAAGGCCCAGCATGGCTGAAAACGAATCACACACCCTCTAAAACAACCTATGAAACTCACGAAGAGGAACGAAAAACAAAACAAATTTGTTCGTCACTAACTACAAACCTATTGGTCGAAGAACTTCTAAACCGTTATAGCTCTATAACACGTGTTATACGAATCCTAAGTTGGATACTTCGATTCATTCACAACATAACTGCTGATAATACAGTTAAGCGATTATCATACTTAACAACAACCGAACTGCAACATGCACATAATAAAATCATAAAGGCAACACAGAATATATATTTTGCCGAAGAAATTGCACGCTTGCAGAAAAGAGACGGAACTTTACGACGAACAAGTAACCTTCTCAATTTAAATCCAATTTTGGACAACGAAAACATTCTACGAGTTGGAGGACGGCTAGAACACACTCTTTTACACCAACCTCAAAAACATCCTATCATCTTACCTTACAACAGCAAGTTGACAGAGTTATTGATTGAACAAGCGCACGCAAAAACACTTCATGGAGGCGCCAGACTAACTTTAACCTATTTACGTTACAAATATTGGATAGTCAGCGGTCTGAGAGCAGTGAAGAAACAATTACCCAAATGTGTTCGTTGCCATCGCTTCAAGCAAACAAACAACAATCAACTCATGGCCGACCTCCCTCACCCGCGAGTAACACCATATCGCCCATTCACACATACCGGCGTGGACTTCACCGGTCATGTGGAAGTCAAGGCTAACAGCGGGAGAGGAATAAAAACCTCTAAGGCTTATGTAGCTGTTTTTATATGCCTGTGTACAAAGGCTGTCCATCTAGAGTTGGTCGGCGATCTAAGCACTGCTGCATTTTTAAACGCCCTTAAACGACTGTGCGCACGCAGGGGAACTCCGAAACACATGTACAGCGACAACGGTACTAACTTTGTTGGTGCTGCGCGTGTGTTACAAACACAACATCGAGAGGCTCTTCGACATTACATAACGGAGAAGCTACTAACTGATTTAGCCGAGCAAGGCATAGAATGGCATTTCAACGCCCCCTCTTGGCCATCAGCTGGCGGTCTATGGGAGGCCGCTGTCAAGAGCATGAAGCATCACCTCAAACGTGTGCTTGGCGAGCAAAAATTAAAATTCGAGGAATTCTCCACGCTGCTCGCTCAGATTGAAGCCTGCCTAAACTCAAGGCCGTTAGTGGTACCAACCGAAAACATCGATGACCTTGCTTGTTTGACTCCCGCACACTTCTTGATTGGAGAGTCATCATTAGCCCCGCCCCTGTCAGACGGAGATGAACATCTTAACTTATCTACTCGTTGGCGGCTCACAGAGAACATTTTCAAAACATTCTGGAAGAAATGGTCAAACGAATATCTGCAAACTCTTCAGACACGTAGTAAATGGCATTATACAACACAAAACCTCGAAGTTAATGATATTGTGCTCGTTAAGGAAGACAACATTCCACCCGCTAAATGGCTGTTGGGGCGAATCCTCGAGACTTATCCAGGGCCCGACGGACTGGTACGAGTGGCCATGCTTAAAACTAAGACTTCCACCATAAAACGACCTGTAACAAAATTAACACGTCTTCCCATCGAGTCAAGGTCATCCAAGGACGAGAAGCCCAAAAACATGGAACATCGGGATACACCCTCCACAACTCAACCAACAAAACGAAATCGGAGAAATACAAGGCAAAATGTTTTTTATAACATTTTTTATACACTTTTGATGACCTTGACATTTTTCGTCGCACCTTCATCTCAACAAAAGGTGAACATCTCGACCATACCACATAATCGACCCATCTACTTTGATAAGATAGCCGATATGCAGATAATTCAAGATCAATGGAGAATGGTTATTTACTATAACACAACTACGTATTGGCGCAGCTTGTCCAACATTCAACGCTATGTCACTCATTTAACGGAACTATGCAAATCGCAAGCAGCATTTTTAACCATAGCAGCACAATTTCAACACGAACTAAGCGAAATCCAACATTACAACAATGTCCTAATTTCGGAACATGGATCAAATAACCGGTCGCTGCGATCCAAAAGAGGCCTCATTGACGGAATTGGTTATGTTGCAAATACACTCTTTGGCGTGTTAGATGAAAGATTTGCAAAAAGGTACGAAAACGACATTAACATCATTCAAGGAAACGAAAACCACCTACTAGGACTATACAAAAATCATACTTCGATCATAGAGAGTGAATACAACCTCCTCAAATGGAATGAAGAAGTTATGAACAAGCAATTCTTAATAATAGAAAAACATCTCGCTGAAAGTGAAGAAAGGATACATGTCAGCCACGACAGCGTTTTATACATTACAAGTACCGCGCTAGCCATAGACTTGATGATTTCCAACACGTGTCGAATCCAACAACTACTATTAGACATGCTGACCGACGCCCGAGACGGAAAAATTGATACACATCTCATCAGGCCTGAACAATTCGAACACCAATTAAATATCATTTCCGGTCAACTGTCGAGCGAACTGTCACTACCGTGCATTACACATACGCGCGACTGTACGCGTAAGCTGTACAAGTTGGCACGGGTACATGTGCACTTAACAAGCGCACTACTTATATTTGAAGTGAAGCTACCGCTCATTAACAACGAACAGTATGAACTTAACCACATTATACCTATACCTCAAGTCACAGGAAGTAGATCAAAAAGGATAAAGCCTACTGCCGAGTACCTCGCTGTCAATTTGAGAAAGGATTTGATAGTCCCTCTAGAAAACAAGGACGTATCAACATGCACTCATTCAAGCGAATCTAAATTGCTTTGTACTATCAACAAACCCATTTACAACATTAAAACAATATCATTATGCGAGGCTCAAATTATAAACAACGGGAGCTTATCGTCTTGCCGAACAGAAGTATCAGATTGCACCGACAGGTGGGAGCGCCTACACAATAACGGTGCGTGGCTATACTCGTGTTGCGAAGAATGCACTGTGCGCATATTTTGCCAAAATACAATGACAACAAAGAACCTTCGTGGCACAGGAATAGTAACACTTGATTATGGATGCATGCTGAAGGGAGATAACCTTATGATCAATGCTCGGAACGACTACCATAGCGAGTTAAGAACAAATCCTGAACCGACAATATTCAGCGAATCCGGCTTAAACTATGTGATAGCTGATTTCAACTATAGCCTACAATTAATCCCGGAAGACCACAGAGAACTATTTAACAAGCTACAAGGCCATATAGATTTAGTTAAACAACAACAAGAGTCGCTAGGAGTCATAACATCTACACACGACACGCACAATTACGTCCTCTACTCTCTATGTGGTGTCATCATCATCATATGCATCATCATGTGGGGCACTTTACGGAGAAGAAGAAACAGTCGTTCCTGTGAGGATCTACAAGGAAAACCATCACCAGCTGGGATGCCGATGACGACACGGCGACACTTGGACACCGATAACGTTAGCGAGGTGATCGTAACTGGTGCTAACAAGTTAGACAGGGCTTCATCGCCTTAAGTGCTTCATTTCTTTTATTTTCCTTTCTTTGGCAGCATGTACGAGCACGCTCGACATAATTACTTTACGTCAGCACTACAGTTTACCTACAGTGTCTTTATAAGTGAATGTAACATTTAATAAGTAACAGTCCAATAAACATATTACGCGGTGAATGACGGCTACATTATTGAACATCCCGTCCCCCGTACAACATATCTATAATTATCTAAAACCTGAGTTACCTTAACTTAACATACCTACCTGTAAGTGAAAACTTCTCTTACAGTTGATAAAACAAAAACTTTACAAGTTCTGGTTTGTTTACATCTTTACCATTAAAATTAATTCTAATTTATCTCCTAAACGATTAAACTGATTAACATCATTCAAATGGATAAATTGGTTTTATGCCTAGAGCTTTCATTTGACATCATAATAATTAAGATAACTTAACAAACAAAATATCAAACTTTGAAGTTGCTCTCGTAATTATCCAATATTTATGAAATGCAAAACAATAAAAAATAATTAAATAATGGATTGCAATCCGCGTCCCTTTGATGTTGTCCAAAAAACCGACAATTCACGGATAGCGTAGAGCACGCTTCGAGCGTCACTACGCAGGAGCAAGTCTCACGCACACAGGCGCAATTCCTGTTCGCGACCGGTGCTCGCGCAATGTGAACGGGCGCGCGAACGCCCGTCCACATCGAGCATCGAGCATTTTTTGATGTTATTCAAAAAATGAAAATGTACGGATAGCTTAGAGCAGGCCACGAGCGCGCTCTACTGCGGCTCAGTTCGCGCTCGAGAGGCGTACAAATCATGGGAACTTTTTTTGCAGATTACATTACTAGTTGCATTACTAGCAATGTGTACGCACCATTAGCGAAGCAGTCGACAGTATTAGTAATGTAACTAAAGGATAGACTCACAGCGATCGTATCAGGTCTCGTATTGAGTGTTGCGCTCCTGGTAGATGAACTTTAATAAGTATCTTAAAGTATCTTCAATTTCACTTTTAAATAAAATATAAACACTAAATACGCTTAAACGATCCAGAGAAAAGGGCTATCTCTCATATAACGTATTTTTCCGTATTAATTTAGAGAAATTAATGGTTGGTTTCTACTGACCTCAACTATCCAAAAGATAATTGTATTACTGTTATTTTGATCACCTGTTATTTTAAGGATTAAGATTAATAAGCTACCTAGATTAATACGAGCAAGAAGAATCGAAAGCGTTTTCTATCCGACAGTCCAAGAAATCATGGTATAAGTCGACGAAGTCAAAAACGCTATTCGGCGATTCGTAAAAATGATATGGGCTATTCATACTATCGTATGATTCGACCCATTCAAAATCGCTATGAAACGGCAAACTCCCCTTTTTATACCATACTTTAAGGAATAAATAGGTACATATACATAGATTTGTCCATGTAGTGTCGGCTCAGAATAGCTTTACCGCTCCTGGATAAGCGTGTCGTAAACGGCAACTTATCGGAGTGACCCCCGCCTGGTGGTAGGATCCCGTCAGCAGCGGCGGAATCGCTGGCGACTACCTTTCATGTACAATCTGCCGCCAAATATTACCGCTCCGGTGGTGATGTGTTCCGGCAATATTTTATGAAGAGCCAGTTACTTCCTAGGCTCGTGGAATTTCATCTTCACTTACCATCAGATGAGATTATGGTCAATCGCGGGCTTAGTCGAGTGAAGTCGTCGTGGCGCCCGTGGTTACATGTGCATCAAACGACATCACAGGTTAAACGACGTTCGGCGACGACTTGGATGGGTGACCGTACCTAAAGTAGGTGCTGTATACCTACAGTAGTCATTAAGGTTTGCCAAAAGCCATTTCGGCGCCCTGAAAATTCCGACATAAACCACTCAGCACCGGGCCAGCTTGGTCGATTATGACCTATACCTCCTCGTCACGTCAGCGGACTTAGTCTATACTAATATTATAAAGAGGAAACCTTTGTATTTTTGTATTGAATAGGCTCAAAAACTACTGGACCGATTGCAAAATTTCTTTTACCATTACTTGAAGGATTCTTCCGAATCCGTATAGGCTACTTTTTATCCCGAAAATCCCGCGGGAATCAAAATTGCGCGGGTAAAACCGCAATTACGTAGATAGATAGTCAGCTTAATCAAAATAAATAAATACCTAATTTTATTTACTTTTACTGAGGTTAAACGTGGGTTTTCGTCACCATTAAAAATATGTAGGTACCTATTGAAGCTTATGTCACGAAGGAGGTTTTCAGAACTTTGTACTTATACCTAGATTGGTTTTTTTATAATCGATCTAGTATAGCTGAGTAACTAGGTATAATACCCACTGTGACATGAAACTCATCTGAAATCTCAATCGTCATTTTTATACTTTTTAATTTTTTTATGGTAAAAGTTAAATAATTTAAGTTCCTCTAATAACAATAAAAAAAAATGTAATGCTTGGTATATGTAAAGTTTAAATGCAAATTAATCACAAATGTCAGATACATACAACGATTTAACTGATTCTGATTTTTCCTTAAAAAAACTGTCTCAACATTACAACATAATTACGAAACAAATACAATTAAAAAACAATAAATTATTACTTATGCTATTAACGAAAACTTGTTATCTTGTGCGAGGGAGATAACATTAATACTGGCCTTCAATTTGACTGACTTTAAACCAGCCCAGTTGTTATTCCGGTCGCGAAGTAACCGTTCGACTCGCACGCAACTATTAAAAAAAATAAAACATGTTGCCATTGCGTCGCGCGGTCGCCAAAAAGGTGTGTGCCAAGCTTTATTAAAAACATAAAAAGAAGAAAAGTAAAAATATAAAAGTTCCAAATCTGAATTTCGCGGTGTTTACAGATTTTAGAGCAATGGAAGGCGCCGGTTGTTACTGGGGTGCAGCAAAGAAACAGCAGCCATGGAGCAGTGCGACCTTTGACCATGTTGACTGAAGATGAATTGGCCATGAAAGACACAAGTAACATATAGTTTCTGAACTTTAATAACTTATTAGTCTTATACTCATGTTTATTTTTTACTTTTATAAACTTTTCATTAAGTTTAGATTCGGATGTACCTAAAACGGTTAAACTTAGGTTACCGTGATGTAGTTATCTACTCAAAACTTAAACTTCTTCATTTATTTTCCTTGTATTTACAGCAGTGACGATAAACTAAATAGGTAGGTATAATATAAACAGGCTGTGTACATAATATGTCTACAACTTTCTCTTTCATAAGTGCAATGGCATACTTCATTAATAATACACCCACAATAAGTTCAGTATCCGTTGTATGAAGCAATTGCCTCGAATGCATTTCTAAGCTGTGAAGAGACATGCAGTGATAGAATCCATTCTAAATTGAATATAAATTTTCAAATCAAGATCTTTTCATAGCTATCTGGTTTTTAGTTTGCATGGCAACGATCGTTCATACATAGAAGGTTTATTTTAATTCTTTTTTTACAGCTGTGTGGAATTTGTTGTTCTTAGGGTTTCGTAACAGAAATGAATCAAAGTTGAACATAGGTAATGGTGCGACTTTCTCAGTCTTCTATTATTTCGGAAACTTTAGAATGGAAATAATGCTAAACTAAAGGAAAATATTCTTTCAACAGAGAATTGTTAAAATGAGATGACTAAGTGGGGGGTAATCATTAAAAGATAAGATCATTAAAAGCTATATCTTTTATAGGATCACTATTTGTAAAGTGTGGTCTGTTTTCATTGCGAAAATATTCATGTAAATAAGTATTACTGAATAAATAAAATAGTGAAGTTGTATCATTAAACATTTTCCTAGAACTCTGTAAAAATTAACACAATGTTGTTATGAGAAGGAAATATTTAATAGATAGCATTTAAGCATAATGCTGCACTGACTATGTCTTTTTTATGTTTCATTAACGACTTGTTTATTAATTACTAAGGGTTTTTATCTCATATTCCTACATGAAAATTCAAGTGAAAGATTATAAATAAAGATAAAAGTTTACAGAACTAAGTAAGCTAATGGAATACAGCAACTTGGATTGCACTTAGCGACGCAGCGTTATTATTTTTACTATAGATCGGCAAAATGAACAATGTTATCAATCCATGTCTAATTATGTGGATTAAATAAGTATTATAAACAAGAATCTAAATAAAATAAATCTCCAGACAATCATACTAACTACATGGCCTCAAAGTAAGCAAAACTTGAGGTATGGGATGGGATAACTAGGGGGGAACCTAGAATATAAGTACGTTTAGATAACACCGAGATATCACGCAGAAAGAACGGAATTAAATGCGGGAATTAGAATAGTTCAAATTAAATAACTTATTTATAGGTACCAATAAAATCTTCAGATAATCACACCAACTACATGGCCCCAAAGTAAGCATAGCTTGTGTTATGGGATATCATGTATAGAACTAGGGGACAACCTAGAATATGAATAAATATATACAGATAAACGCCCAGACTCGGAATATTTTTTTTTCTTGTTCCGTGCGGGAATCGAACCCGCAACCACTGGCGTCTGAGGCAGATAGGTTTACATGATCTTCTCATTATTCAGATAAGTTATAAGTATCTGATTAATGACAGCTTTCTTGTATTTAGATGCAGGTAACTAAAATAGACCTAAATAGTTCGCCTTCTTAAAAAATCGTACTACTTATTGAATCAGGTTCCTATTTATATATTTGTACCTATACCTACCCATTAAATAAAATTTTGATAAACCCGTAGCTGAACTTGAGAACTGTATGTTACTGTTAATCCGTAGGCAACAGAATCAGAAAATAAAACATTTAAACATGCCATATTTGATAACGTAATGCCTCATACTACTAAAGCGAATGATAAGAGCTTCATATCTACTGACAAAGAAAATATTATATAATCTTACTTTAAATAATGAAAATATATTTTGAATGAATGAAAATAGGATATTATTGATTAGAATCAGCTAGCAATCACCGTTCTAATCTTACTTATAAAAAAAGTTTAGATGTATGGATGTTTGTTCCTCAATCACGGCAGAACAGCTGAACGGATTTCGATAAAATTTGGCATAGTGATTGTGTAGAGTCTGGAATAGCACATAGGCTACTACTGTGTCTATTTTATCCGCATATTCCCACGGGATATTCGAAATTGCGCGGGAAAAAGCGCGCGTAACAACTAGTTTAAAAATAAAGTAAAGATACTTACTTACTAAACTGCGGCTGTTGGGAGTTTGCGTTCCTGACAGCTGTAAAAATCTTAGCTTTTATAACTTTCGAATCGGAAATAAACTTTATTCAGTGGACATAAGGAGCTGTCAGGAACGCATTCTCGCAACGGCCGCACTCTATCATGTAAGGGCTGTACAATATTAGAAAAGAGTATTAAAGTATGACATGTGTCTGTTTGGGGCATATTACTTCCTAAGCCCTGGGTTCCTAACCTGGGGGTAATTACCTACCCCCGCGGGGGTAAAATAACAACATTACGAGGGTAACGAAGAACCTTATGTTGGGGAAAAACAGAGAAAATCCCGACTTTTTTAATAAAGTCCTTTGAAGTTACGTGTCGCACTGTAAAGAAATGGTGGGTATCTGAGCCTTCATAACAGTAATAGCTTGCAGCTAGAGAGTCTTTACGAGACGAAAGAAGATGTACAAAAGGCAGCAAATTAAGCGTTACATTACAGCCCGTTCATACATGATCCGTATTAATGGATACGTTTTACTGGATACTGGATTTTAGTATCGTAAACACGTAAACGGAATACTGTGCCATTTATGTGAAGTCGCACATACAACTCCATACGCCATCGATGAAAAAAAAACGTATCCGATAAAACGTAACCAGTAAAACGAACCCTGTGTGAACGGGCTGTTACTAGTCAAATTTCCCCAACTAATTTAAACTTAATTTCGACGGCCTAGAGTTCAAATTGAAGTAAAAAAATGACAGATTTGTAACGCTGATGTGCTGCCTTCTGTACCATAAGTTTATTTAAATACTTGTTTAAAATAAACGTATGGTGTGTAATATGACCAGTAGAGCTGCCTCCGGTATTAAATAGCTAAACTTGTTTCCAATTTTTATAACATCAATTGGCAGTGCAGGTACCTTCGGGACGTTTGGACGAACTTTAACTGTAGGCCTCCAAACCTTGCATTTATTTAATTTATAGCTGTACAAACCCGTACCTATATACACGATGCTAAATTCTTTAGCTTCAAACAACCAATACCCCTACTAAAAGTTGATTTTGAATTGTTGATGTCCAATTAAATTGATAAGTACATACATACTCGGACATAACTTCACCCCTGTATCACTTATGGGGTAGGCACACAGAGTAGGCTGAACATCAGAGGCTATGAAACCATCTGATGTCACGTTTGACAAATTTACAGGTATTATAATGATGGAGAGAGACTACTGCAGTGGCAGGGGGTCAGCATATCACCCACATAAATTAGTTGATAAGTAGTTATTCAAGAACCAATTTTATCTACCTACATTAAATTAAGAATTAATAAAAAAATATGCTGACTTAAAGATAGTAAACTAACTTTGCTTAAATTGCAACGAAGGATCGTAATTTGAACTGGGTTAATAAGTTCAGTAGGGTATCAAATACCAACTTTAGCATATTACGTAATGCAACAACAGTAAAAGCCTCAGAAAAGTTGATTGGATCAAACTAAGTATATTAAATTAGTTACAAGGATTATAATGTTTATTAGGTCCTTACATATGAAATTGGCGTTTTGTATGGGAGGAATAAAAGTCGTTTATTTTTTTAATATAATATATTTATTTAATCAAAGTATGATCCATTGCTATCTATGCACTTTTGCCAACTCATAGATAGTTCATTTTTGCCCATTCTAAAAAAAACATTAACAATAAAATCTTTGAAGGCGGTTTGGACTGCCTCATCGGAGTTGAATTTTTTCCCCTGCAAAAAGTTATCCCAATTTCTAAAAAATGGTAGTCTGTTGGAGCAAGGTCCGGGGAGTACGGTGGATGTCTTAAACATTCCAATTGAAGCTCCTTTAATTTGGTAGCAATCTGTTCTGCAGTGTGTGGTCTTGCGTTGTCCTGAAGCAGCAGTGGCCTTGTGCGATTGACCAGTCTCGGTTGTTAAGCGCCTAGTTTATCCATCATTATTAATTCTTCGAGCCGTTTTTGCCGCGATGGTGCCACGGCGGAAATTATATTCGCAAATAACGCGAAATTTTAAATTTTCCAAAAACCAAAGGAAAAAATACAAAAGAAATACGGTTTTTGAGACACAAATTCATGAGTGTATAAATTTGAATTTGGAATTTTTAACCAACGAGGATATATTTGAGATTAAAGTGGCCAGTACGACAAAACACCAATTTCATATGTAAGGACCTAATATTAAAACTGGCTTGTGGTATCCCAAATTTGTCTTACGGTAACCAAAGCATTTAAAGTAGGAATAAAAAGTATTCAGGTGAGCCAAATTTCTTCAGCATCTGTTTTGTACGTGAATTGTTACAAACACTCTTATCACAGGAAAAATAAAGCTGAGTTTGTAAAGAAATTACACAGCATCATTATTTTTCTGTAGCATTGAAATATTTATCAGGATCGGAATCCCCTTACAAAAAAAAAATTTCGAATTAGATCAGTTTGTTATTATTACGAAAGTAATGATCAATTTTTGGTAGGTACTTAAAATTAAAATTTACTATTTTTCCAGTCAGAAGATTAGCCACAGAACAGATAGCTCCTATTGTCCAAAAGATGGAAGATGAACACAAAATTGACGATGGAATCAGACAAATGCTTTTCGACAATGGCGTAAGTATTGAATTTTACCCCTAAATTCATTAGATTCAATAGCCCTGCCTTAAAAAAATAGCATCACTCGGTAATCTCAACTTGTCAAAATTCTTATAAACTTCAGAAGTAAGTTCAGAGTACGTAGCCGTTTGGGTACTTTAACCACTAACGCTCATTCCCCATATTTTCCACCAGCTAATGGGCATTGAAACACCAACGGAATACTCAGGATCCGGATGCGGGTTCCTCACCATGATGCTTGTGGTGGAAGAACTGTCCAGAGTGGATCCAGCAGTGGCTGCATACGTGGACATCCACAACACGTTGGTCAACTCCTTGTTCATGAAATTGGGTACAGAGGAGCAGAAGAAGAAGTATTTGACTAAGCTTTGCACTGAATACGTAAGTATACCTACTTTGAATTATCAGCATCATTATACCTATATATATAGGATGTTCAGCGACGTTCGGCCTGCTGCAGAGAATAGCATGCTACCATCGATAAGACTCGAATCGACAAGATAAATATTACCGAATTATTTTCGCCTATCATGTTAGCTAACATGCGCACCATAATAGATACAATTACTCTTTTTGATACCGTGATTAAGCCCACAGAACCAAAGCTGCCAAAAAATACATACCTACTCTAAGTGCCATATTAGAAGAAAATATCGATGTAAAGACCCGATTGTCAATGGTCGCATGCTAGATACCCTCTGGTCGGTAAACCTAAGGATGGAGTAACCGCCGACCATTATGACTTGCGTGGTTCTGAAGGCACTTTAAGTAGTCAGTTTAGAGCGTAGTCTACACTGGTGATTAGGGTTGCTCGGACTCCATTGCGGTGCCCTGAAAATTCTGACATCAACTAACCAGCGCTGGGCCAGCTTGATTTACGGCCTAAATCGCCGAGAAAGAAAGAGATTCATGGCCTTGCAGTAGATTTTAAAATGGGTTTTGATTATTAGTGTGATAATAGGTACTCAAATAGGATACATTCACGGCCTTGACCAGTATGTTCATGTATCATATAGTTCAGCTGCAGTTTTCTTCCCTTTTTACTTAATAATTTTAAACTACTCTGGTATAACTTTATGGTTAACGACAACGCTAAGGATCAAATAAAGAACAGCAAAATTTACTTTATATTTATAGAACAATTGACACCTACCAATATTTTGTCAGTTTCATGCAAAATTTAAGTCCTTAAAAACCAGTGTGGTGACTATCAAAAAACAAAACAAGTTTTGTGTGACACGTCGCGCCCACTTTTATAAAAGTAATGTTTACAAATGGTTAGGTATTTATCTATCTACGTAAATATTACGCAAATGCTACTATCTTATTATTACTTACTTACGTAGTAAAGAATATTTAAGTTCCTACATACCTACAGTCATTGGTTTTTATCAGATACATATAATTTAGAAAATGTTATTTTTGACAAATGAGTATTTTCTAAAACCTAGTTATTCCATCTGTGTCACAGCACAGAAAACTATTATTTTTTCACACTGTCTTCCTTTGGATAAGCTTGCTTATTTATGCAAGATCTTGAAATGGTTTCAATAAAAGTATTAAGATGGAATAAGTAATTATATAGCCTCATTGATACTTAGAATTTGTCAAATTAGTCCAATTTTGTATTTAAAACAATTCTCGTATCAGAAAGATAATGCGTTTGTATGTTTTAGAACATATATTGATAGTTTTTATATCGAACACCATGATAAGGAATACTTAAATATGTTGAACTTGACAGATATTAAGAGGGTGATATTAAGAAGGCTTGTGTGAATAAATGGATGTTTTTTACTCTATCGCGCTTAAACAGCTTACGGATTGACTTTCGACCAAAGGCAGGACATAACTTAATAATATTATCTCTGCCCATTATACCATGAATCAAAATTAAAAATCTTTTTTTTTTATTTACTGTAGGCGTCTACAATAAGTACATTTAGTTGTCCAGGTCTATCTCTATCTCCATCCACATTGTCTCTATTCTCTCTCGCCTTTATCGCTACGTCTAGCTCTACTTCTATCTTTACCTCCATATCTATGTCTACGTTTCTATCTAGTACCTCTTTACCTAATGTATAAACTAGCCGGCTATAATAGTAGACTGTACAAAGTCAGTTACTCGTTCATAGGTCAATGTGTACGCAGTTATAATAAAATTCCAAAAATATGTACCTAATTTAAGATTTACCCTTCGATAGGTTTAAGGATACGTTATTTATTTATTGAAAGGCACAACGAACAGAGTACAATCTTAATAAATAGCACTTTACATTTTAATATTACACTTTCTAAATCCGGATATCTTATAGTGAAACTACTATAAGATATCCGGTTGCAAGTAGTTGGGATTAATACTTAAATACCTACGAAATAAAGAACTTTTGGATTTTCCTTTGAGTGTCAGAATGTCTATATCATACCTAGGCTTTATAAAACGATTCGAAAGTAGATCCAGAGAAAAACGGCGGTTCTTTTTTTAAAAGTGATCATTACACAAATAATATTATCAAGGTTGATGAAAGTAAACCCGCGGGACACAATAGCAATTCCATTTTCAATTTAGCTCCCTCAACAAGGCAGATATTTTAAAATTTGATCAATTTATCATTGAGACACAAATCAACATGAACTTTGTATTGGTTAAAATTGGACTGCGTTCCTGGCTGTTCAAAATATATTTGACTAAAGCGTACTTAGTAACAATCTGAAAATAACTAACAGAGCGGTCAAGCGCAAATCGAACTTACAAAGTTTTATTTTGGACAAAAATAGCGATTGCAAAATGTTACAGACTATAAATGACCATAAGTTTAATAATAGGAACTAAACCTTTTTAAGAAGAAATTGCTTTCAAATAACTAACAGCTTTAAGTTCAATTTTAACTGTAATCTAGGGTCATTATATTTTATCTCTGATATGAAAAACTTGATAACATAGGAGGTAATATTGTCATAATTTTTCACGATTCATAAATGCAAATAAATACATTTTAACCGGATTTATCACGTACGGTATTTAATTTTTACTCGAAATTTTAGTTTCTGGTTACAGTCGCTTTTATGCGCAATAAATCCAGTTAAAAAGTATTTTAATCAATAACATAGTCATCATCACATCATGACAACTCTTTGTAGTGAGTCCACTGCTGGGCCACGAGTCTCTCCCACGGGCGACGAGAGTTTTAGGCCGCAACCCATCAAGCTGGCCCAGTGCTGATTGGTGGATGTCAGAATTTTGCCGAAATTTTGTAAAATAAAAATCCCCAGCCAATCAAAGTTAGCATAGCTTGTGTTACGGGATACCATGTAGAACTAGGGGGGAACCTAGAATATAAATACATAAATAGATAAACACCCAGACACGGAACATTTTTTTTCTTGTTCCGTGCGGGAATCGAACCCGCAACCACTGGCGTCTGAGGCAGACAGGTTTACCCCATCGCCAAAGTGGTCGTCAAAAACACAAACCCTAACGACTATTGTATAAAAGTATATAGCACCCGAGACTAACTGCTTAGCTTAGCCTCTTGAAGCACGGAAGTCATATTGGGAAGGGAATGGAGGATGGGTACGAACCGCAAAGAGCGTTGCTATCGATTAATATACACCGAAAACACTGCAACACAAAAATAACAAACTATTTGGTTTTCATTGCTGAACTCTTTTTACAGGCTGGCAGCTTCTGTCTCACGGAACCCGCTTCAGGATCGGATGCGTTTTCGCTTAAAACAGTTGCAAAGAAAGATGGCGATCATTACGTCATCAACGGCTCTAAGATGTGGATCTCCAACTCTGACGTCGCTGGAGTATTCCTGGTCATGGCCAATGCTGATCCTTCAAAGGTAGATTCTATAGAATTACTGGTGGGAATATGTTAAGAAACAAAAAATTATAAGTACTAGGTATTCCTAAAGATCGAAAACTTACTTTTTTTTATCTATTCCGAAGCCCTCGTTTGACCATTCTTAGTATTCTGTGGTTTGACTTAACGCTCACATGATGATAAGTGAAGGTGGGCTCGAAGATAATACCACACGGATACAATTGCGAACGTTATGCCGTTTAGAGGGCGTGGTTGAATTTAAAGTGGCGTTACAGAGGCTATAGTAATGGATAATCAAGGCGCTTTCATAGATCCATTTTTCAATTTATAGGAATAAAAAATTATAGAAATTTAAAAGTTATGAGGGAACAAATGAAAATCTCTGATTTCTGCTTCTGACTTCGGCTAGTTAAACATTTGGTGGACTTCATAAAAAGGGTTACTCTAGCCAATAGTAGCTAATCCCACTCACCACAGCTAAGCAGTTATTTAACTCTCGATCGAAATTCATTGATCATTATTTTCATAAAAATATAAACCTATAAGTACGTACCTATAGGTACTTTTACTTCTTTCATATAATTTTAATATGGCGATACAAAATAACTGCTGCATTGTACTGGCCGTAAATAGCGATAAGAATAATATCATCCGCACAATCTTGATGTGTTCGTTATTTGACTTTAAATATCGAATGTGATATAAAATTATTAAACAACAGTTTTATCAGTGGCCACTGATAACAAATTACAGCTTGTTATTGTAATGACGCAACACAATAAAATTATTTGTTAGCAACAGCTGATAATGGAGCTATATTGAATTTTATATCTCTCTCTATCTACTAATATAATTTAGCTGAATCGTTTGTTTGTTTATTCTTGGAAACTACCCGCGTTACTTTTTGATGTCATAAGAATTTCTCGATAAAGAACCAAAAAAAAAAAAAATTCAAAAAGTTTTATTCATCTTAGGAATTTCACAAAACACTTGATGAAGTCAGTCATCACATACTTCGGCTTTAACTAGTTGTTGATAGTTGTTAAATAAGATATTACAGTAGACCAAGAGACAAAAAAAGCCGGCGGAAAAAAACTCTTGGCACTCTTTTTCAGTCAGATTTATCAAATTAATACAAATAGGTACAGTACAAATTGACCGTGACATGAAAAAAAAAACAAACACAAGACAGCTAATTGTGAGAGCCAATGTCATGCCACAACCAAATTGCTTACATAGCAGATGCAATTAGCTATGGATGCACAATACGAACATGACAAACTGGGACCAGAGTATTTGAACAAGAATGGAATAAAATAGTCATAGTATCATTAGCAAAACGACCTGGCACCGCTAGCAGCACCCGTTCACGAGTTAACGCAAGCACCAGCCATCACCCTCGTCAACCATATTTTAGGGAAGAGGGTGACCCGATACCCGACGCTACCACTAGCCATGCCGCCTGAGGGAGCATGACGTTCTTGCTGATGTCTTGACAAAAAAATATGTGAATGGGACAGTCACCAGCATGTCATACATATACTGCACAGCCAAGCTGTAAACAAAATTATTAAGTAATTAGAAACTTTTAGAAATATCCTGTTGTGCTTAATCCCATGCCTTTTTATCATCTAAGTAATCTTTAGTTTTATAATAAGCTTTTCGAGATAGAGTGTTTTTAATGATTGATTTAAATTTATTGAATGGCAGGGATTGAATTGACTTCGGAATTTTGTTATATATACGTATTGACATTCCAATAAATGATTTGCTGCTTTTAGCCAGCCTTAATTTAGGAAACGCTAACTTATGGTCGTTCCTAGCCCTTACAGAGTAATTTGTATCATGATTATCTTTCCTAGTTTTAAATTTATTTCTATTCTTATAAATATACATAATGTTTTCATAAATACAATATTGTGATGCAAGGGTCAAGATACCAATCTCTTTAAACTTTTCTCGAAGAGATTCTCTGTTTCCAAGTTTATAAATTCCACGAATAGCCCTTTTCTGCAGTGTAAATATCGTGTCAATATCTGCGGCATTGCCCCAAAGTAGGATGCCATAGGACATTATACTATGAAAATAGCTAAAATATACCAGCTTCGCTGTATTAACATCAGTCAATGAGCGAATTTTCTTTACCGCGAACGCTGCAGAACTAAGTCTACTCGCTAGTTGTGAGATATGGGCGCCCCATTGCAATTTAGAATCTAAGGTAATTCCAAGAAAAACAGTGTTATCTACTAGATTCAATCTGTTCCCATTAAGCCGCAGATCAGACTCAACTTGTTTTACATTTGGTGCAGAGAATTTTATACATTTAGTTTTTTTATCATTGAACGCTAGATTATTTATATTGAACCACTGAACAACATTTGCGAGAGCATTGTTTACATCGTCATAGTTTATTTTCTGTCTTATCATTTTAAAAATTAATGATGTGTCGTCAGCAAACAATACAATCTCATGATTATTGCCTACCATATAGGGTAGATCATTTATATAGACTAGAATCAGAAATGGGCCCAGAATTGATCCTTGAGGCACTCCCATTCTCACAACCGACCCAGCCGACCTTTTTCGGTTAACCTCAACCTTCTGAATTCTATCACTTAGATAAGAATTCAAAAGTTTGAGGTCAGTGCCTTTGATGCCGTAGTGATGGAGTTTCCTGATGAGAGTGTCATGCTGAACACAGTCAAATGCCTTAGATAGGTCACAAAATACACCTAGGGCATCCTGTGACCCCTCCCAGGCACCAGTGATTATTTCAAATAGTTGAACACCAGCATCAGTTGTTGAACGGCCCTTTGTAAATCCAAATTGTTTATTATGAAGTAAATTGTTATAGGTGAAATGGGCCAAGAGTTGATTAAGAATAATTTTTTCAAAAAATTTACTACAAGTAGGTAGAATTGAAATTGGTCTAAAATTAGTAGGGTCTGTAGTGCTACCCGACTTAAATAAAGGTATAACCTTACTATGCTTCATTAAATCAGGAAACTCCCCACTAATAATACATTTGTTAAATATTTCAACAAGGCAAGGAGCTATTACATCTATAATAGAATTTAATATTTCAACAGATATGCCCCACAGGTCAGTTGTCTTTTTAATATCAATTGTCTTAAATGTTTTAATAATATCCCCGGTGTCTATGGGTTGGAACTTGAAAGACACCTTGCACTCACTCACATGATTTTTGAGCAATGATTCAGCCGCCACAGGTGATGAGCTTAATGATTTAGTAGTTGAAACTGGAATGTCAGCAAAACAGCTCTCAAATGCTGTCGCAACATTTTCATCTGCTTTAATTATTGTATTGTCAATAACAAGCTTAAACTCACTATTGCGATTCTTAACTTTCCCAGTTTCAAAAGACATGTTTCCAATTCTTTGAACCTGGGTATAGCATCGAGCACAAATGAAGAGAATATACGTACAAACAAAGATAAATCACTTAATTTTAGATAGACACCGTATTGAAAAAGCACAAGATTTTTTAAAAATAGCTTCTCCTTACATAGTCATTCCATTCCTCCTAACTTCAAATGACAGATTTGTACCAACTGATACGACAATTACAGTTTTGACAGAACTGAAACTATAAAAAATGGGGAAATGTATGGTGGACGACCTAGCATTGCATTTGCCATTTACAATAAACTTTACATTTTTGTGCCACATTCATTAAGTTTATTGTAAATTTTGGATATTTATATCGAGAACAACGTGATTTTACCAACACTATGGTCAAATGTTAATCTAATATTCCAATTTGGAAACATGACGTTTACCGACATAGCCAGAAGATTTGCAAAGACATGGCAACGTGCAGGGCACATAGCAGATCTGCCCGTTTTTGCAGTTCTCGAGGGATCTCGAGTGTCAGCCACGTACTGGGAGACGCAGCTTAGGTAGGCCCTCCGCAAGGTTGACCAATTATTTGGTCAAGGTCGCCGGTAAAGGCTGGATGTGGGCAGTGCGGGACCGGGCAATATAGAAAACTTTGGTTAAGTCCCTTAAGTTAACCGTTGTCCAGTTTTGTCGTCTCCCGGCTCAATGACGAATCTTCCTCAAAATTAGAATATCAAACGCAGAGTGAAGTTTTCAAATCTTAGTTTCCAAGACTTGATCAAACAAACAAACTTTTCAACCTGTAGATACAGGCTATAAGGAGACGAGAGTAATTTCTATAAGGAATACTTCATTATTCCTAATTTGAATAATTTAGTTTTGAAGTTTTATATCGCCAAATGTTAAGGAAAAGTAAATATTGAACAAAACTATCGCGACTCAAACACATAAACACATAACTTATTTACAGTAGTCGGGGATGATTGCTTTAAAACGTTTGCTTACTGATATGATTATTTACCACGACCTTTGCTACTCGGTGGACGCTTGGTGTGAGTCAAGTCAAGTAAGTCACCATAAAAAGGCGACTAATCTAAGTGACTTCTGCATGGTGTTGGGACTTTTTCATGGTTGACCTGAAGCGACAATCCTTCATATAAAGTCTACTCCGGAAATGCTTTATAAAGAATCAGTTTCATCCTTAGCTCACGTGCTTCCATCTCCGACATTGTATTCACTTACTATCAGCTCAAACGTGGGCTTAAAAAGGCACAAGGTCGGAATAGAATCGTCCAACCGCCCTTGGACAAAGGTGTCTTAGGGTGTTAGCACACGAATCGGGCGAATGGAACAGTCGACGTCGATCGATAGTTTTTACTAGGCCAAAAAACGCCGTTGGTCGGCCGTCGATCAGTTGGTGTGTTAACACCCTTAAAAAGCGAATTATCCGAGTGACCTACGTTTGGTAGGACCACTTCAAGGTTAGCCTTGCTCGTGACCCTCCTGTATACAAAGTCTGGCGTAAAATCGGCCGCCAAATATCACCGATGGGCAATGGGTTCCATCAATGTTTTATGAAGAGCTACATAGGTCCTTCTTCAACCCATTTGCTTCCATCTTTTGATTCAGGGTTAGCCCCTTGGGCAATATTTCTAAAGACGTTTTATTTTTTTTTTAAATTCGAGCGTTGAAACTTAGACAATTTTTATAAAGTCGTCCTGTTTTTTGTTTCCAGGGCTACAAAGGAATTACCTGCTTTATCGTGGAACGTGAAACACCCGGTCTAACCGTTGCCAAACCTGAAAATAAACTCGGAATAAGGGCATCAGGCACTTGCATGGTGCATTTTGACAACGTCAGAGTACCTGAAGCGAATATTTTGGGAGAATATGGAAAAGGGTGAGGATTTTTATTATTGATATATAGGTACCTAGGTGATAAGGTACGACGTTTGTCCAAAATTGTCTTGACTTTTTGAGATTCATAATTTTAGATAAAACAAATTTTAAACGGATTTGTCGCGCATACAATTCAACATTTTAATTAGACGTCTTTGTGTCTTTTTTGTGACGAGTGACTGGACAAAAATTCAAAAAACAGATTTTGGCACATTTGTCTTCTATGTCTCCTGGTAGAAACTGACTGTAGAGACTCTGTTGGAACATGCCTATTACTTTATCGCATATCAAAATTACCTTGCTTATATCTTAAATTTTATCATTAATTCATGCGGTATTTGCCTTTAATAGATAGTTATTTAAGGCTTGAGCTGTATCATATGTAATCATTATGTAAATTATTATAATTTGAAATGGGTTCTGGCAAATCATTTACTTTTGATGCTACGACTCTTGTATTCACAGCAATATCTTGAGAGGATTTCGTGTGGTCATGTGGTCATATTAGATGTCGATAAACCCAAATTTATGATTATGTTAGAAATAGGAACACAGTTATTTGACTATCTAGGCCCTCACAATCGATATCTCTAGGAGACCACATAATTGCTTCCATGCTGGACTGGGAGCGATAGAAAAAAATTGAATGTGACAGCTGCTTCCCTTCCCGGGCATACTGTAAAAGTCAGTTAAGGAACGGAGGTTTTATTGGCGTTTTTGCGAACAATAGGCTGACCCCCTGTCACTTTGATAATCTCTCTCCATCATTGTATAATACCTCCAAAGTCAAATATGACATCAGATGGTTTTATAGCCTTTGGTGTTATGCCTATTATATAAGGGATACAGGCGTGAAGTTATGTATGTATGTATGTAGGTATTCACATAATATTGTTTTGCCTCCAAATAAGGTTTTTCAACAAAAGCGAATCTAAAGAAATTATCACAAATTCTAAACTAAAAATTTAATAACACCATGCAAGTAGGTACTCATAAACATTTGTTCTGCATTTAAACAGCCTTAAAGCTAAATTCGATTAGCACTTTCCGTTAGGTACATCAATATTCTTTTTACATTCCAGATACAAATATGCAGCTGGATTTTTGAACGAGGGTAGAATCGGCATTGCAGCTCAGATGATCGGCCTCTGCCAAGGGTGCATGGACGCCACCATCCCATACACATTAGACAGGAAACAATTCGGCAAAAGCATTTACTCTTTCCAAGTAAGTTAATGAAAACATTTTTAAGAACATACTCCGCCTGTTTAATTTAGAAATGTAAGGTTAGACATAAATTTCTGATTATAAAGCGGCTTTTACTCACACAATCAGTGTAGGTTATGTCCGCAACTGAACTCAACCCTGAAGAAGGACACCTAAAGATACCGAAACTAATCGGACATATTCGACACTAATCATGTAAAAGCCACTTTATAAACTATCATAATCTTCTTGAACTTAAAACTGCATATACAAATACCGAAAGCTAATTTATACAGGATTATATGTGGGTGATAAAGCAATTGCTTCAACATTGTTCTTTTTAGATTTTTCTCTCGCTTTTGACAATCTAAAAATGATGTTAGCATTGAACATTAATTCGGAGTTAACAGCATGTAGTGATCAAAACAGACCGTTCACAAATACTTAAAATTATTACCGATGCGGCACGCTGAAATCAACCAGTAAAACGCTCAGGTACTTTTGACGGGGGAGTTTCACCGGGATCAATTTTGGGACCGCTTATATTTATTCTTTGTACCGCGAATAAGTAAAAAAATATCAAGCCATTTTCACCTGTATGCCAATCGTGTCCAAACTTGAATAACATACCAGAAGAAAGTGTTAAATGGAATTGTTCCTTTAAACTGACCAAAAAAGGCAGGCACACCTTATAAGTCATTTATTTATTAGAACCGTTCTCACCGGAAGAAACACTTACGTTATATTTTGTATAACCCAAACAACGAACATTGTTTACTCTAAACAAAAGCGTAAATACCTTCCTCATTAAACATGCAGAAAATATTTTCATGCGTCTTCAAACAATTAAAAGACAATTTAGCACCTATTGTAGTGCTTTATATTGTAATAGTGTTCTTATCTTTAATATTATATTGCGGAATAGAATACAAAGTCGAGTATTTGTCGAGTGTTCGAATGTGATATGAGAGGTCGGTACAGAGTTAAGAGTAACATATTTTTTAAGCCAGACTAAATCCTCAATCTCACCTGACAGTAATTGAAGATGAGGCCGAAAATTAATATTTTCATTTAATATTAAATTAATATTAAACGCAATATTTTATGAAGAGCCAGTTGAATTCCGGCTAAGGAATTCAACTGGCTCTTCATAAAATATTGCGTTGTTCTCCTAGTGTGGTGTTCTCACCGTCCGAGAGCTGATATTTGCCGGCAGATTTTATGTGATGAGTGGTCGCTAGCCAGGCAAACACTGATGGGGTCCTAGCACCCAGAGAGCATCGCTCGAATTAGTCACCTTTTACGTCACGCTTTTTCAAGGGCGTTAGGGCTATTCTATTCTAAGCCTACACTCTCTCTTGAGTCGGTCCCTCATTTCTGAGGATCGTGGTCAGCATCAGGGCTGCATTTGGAGCGGATGATCTGCCGCCATCGCGTCTCTTATTAGCGTATGGAATTTAGAGGTCGACGAGTCTTTCAATTGATCGATCCATCTGGAAGTCAAACGCCTTCGGTGTTCCCTACCACAAAACACTACACTAAACGGTAGAAAAATAAAGATACTTTCTTTACGAGCTCGCATCTGGGTATTACTATTATATCCTCTAGTTCCTCTGCATGGTGTCCATTACATCTTACTTCTGGATTATATAATTGGTATAATAAGTTTGGCTAATTCTTTATGTGTGTAAAGATACCTTTAGTTTCCCTTTGTAGTTTCCATAACACAACCTTTTTAAAAAATGCTCACTTTGGGGCCACAGAGTTGGTATTTCCGTATGGGTAATATATTTATTAGTGATGGGCCGAATGTGGATTGAACCGAATTCGAACTTCGGCCGAACATTCGGTACATGACAACGCCGAATTCGAACTTCAGCCGAAGTTCTGCAGATCTTCCCTTGTTTACTCTGAACGATTGTTTTCTGAGGCTGGTAATTTGTATGAAAAAAAGCGAAACCGTCTTTTGCCAGAAAAAGCAGAGGCGCTAGTGTTCATGCATCATAATTTGCCTAAAGTTAATTTCCAATACTAAGACTGCTACTCATAGTAACAACTAATAAGACTACTTTTTCAACGTTTTCAATTTAACCTACCTATAGATATACCTACTCGCTCTTACGATTATTTTTCGTGTTCCTTATGTTAATAAATCAAAATAACAGTACAAATGATTGATTTAATTACATGTTATGATTACCTAACATGATTATGATTAAAAATAAATAATTTTCTTTTCATACCTAATTCTGAGTTTTGTTTCATTAAAATAATATAATTCCATTGACTCTGAGTACTCAAGAAATAATAAAGTTTGTGACTCCATAATACATTTCACCTGACTAAACCTAAAATTAAATAAATTATTTTAATTGAACATATTTACTATCGATGCTCATTCTCTCTCGCTAGGGATATCGGCGTGATATGTATGTATGCTGGTCCACCTACTACTACGACGATGATGTAACAAATTTCGGCCGAAGTTCGGTATTATGAACCGAATTTCGGCCGAATGACGAAATTCGGTTAAACCTGCCGAATTTCGGTTAAACCGAATGTGAAACGAACTTCGGCCCATCCCTAATATTTATTTATTTTAATTAAAATAATATTGTAAATTCCCAGGGTATCAGCTACCAGATCGCTCACCTACAAACACAGTTAGAGGCTGCTCGCCTGCTCACCTACAACGCGGCAAGACTGAAGGAAAGCGGACAAGAGTTTGTTAAAGAAGCTGCCATGGCTAAATACTTTGCTTCAGGTAAGTTTGTAGAGCCGTAAAATTTATGGGGCCTTTTTGAATGGCACGAATAGATGACTTTAATGAAAAGTGTTAACTCCTAATCAATCTCATTTTGTTAATTAAGCATTTAGCATAAGATTAATTACGCATAAGAGTAATCAAGCATTTTAAATGCAAAAACTTTAAAATATTATTAAACATTGCAATGCTTCGTCTCGGGTGGTCTTAGGTGCAAAGATATACCATTAGATGGACCTACGTTAGCAATATAACGTAAACACAAAAAATGTGTTAAGTAATTTCGAGTACCGCCAGGCCCCGGTAGCTCAGTGGGAGAGCACTCGTCCGGCAAACAAGAGGTCCCCAGGTTCGAGTCCTGGTCGGGTGATTTTTATTTAACACATTTTTAAATTTATTTAATAAATAAATTTTCTGCTTATTTAAACATAAACTTTATTATTTTCAGAAATTGCTCAGACACTAACCTCAAAATGCATTGACTTCATGGGAGGGGTAGGTTTCACTCGCGACTACCCGCAAGAAAAGTTCTTCAGAGACGCCAAAATCGGAACCATCTACGAAGGCACTAGCAACATGCAGCTTCAAACTATTGCTAAGCTAATTGAAAAGGAATACAAGCAATAGACGTTTATACTGAGATTTTATTAATGTTTTATATATTTAAATATACATATTAAGATTAAAAAATGTGTAGTGTTTTATTTATGCTGTAGACTCAAAATAGTACTATGTCTAAGTATGATTATTACAGCAACATCCAAAATTTATTTATTGTTCTTTTGGCATAAAGAAATCTTGATTTGAAATATAAGATGATTCAATAAGCCTTAAAATCTCTGGAATAAGCTCAGGTTAATTAAGCAGGTTTGATTATATACTGACAAGTTCCCTCTTGTGGTCCCCATGGCACAGGCAATAAAGTTAATCTGGGGACACATACTAAGGTTGTATTTAGGTTGGGTAATTGAGTTAATTCTGGCATCCATAAAACCAATTACTTTATTTGTCCTAAGTATACAATTCCAAACTTTTAATAAGAGTCATATCATAATGAAACAAGCACTACTTTTAAAAGTGATTTATTACATGGCTTTATAAATAAATAAACTAATGATTGTTCCAAACTGTTATATAACACAATTACTAAAATATCACTGTGGTTCTAATGTTTCTCATCAAATCTAAATGGTTCATGGTTTCGGATCATGTGGCATTTTAAATCCAACCATTTTGGCTGTGTCTTCAACGCTTCTTTCCCCCTTTCCCTTATATTCAGTATTTAGCTCCTTATACACACGGGAGTTATGTAAATATTCACAATAACTTTTCGCTTTGAAGTGCATCTCATCCATAGCCTTGCACAGATGTTGATCTGTTACCTGGTACTTACGATACTGACTTAAAACATACTGTGCCATTTGGTTTTCTGATAACTTCTTGCTAGCACTTTGTTTTCTTATCTCAGATAATAACTGCCTCAATGTCACAAGGACAGGCTTTGAACTTATAGATGCCATTGTACCTTGAACAAATCAAATAGTTAACTTTTCAATCATGAGAGATGTTATAAATTCTTCACTATTTTGATATTCAGGTTTCTCCATTTTAATCCAAAAGTCAGGATCTAATTTTGATAAATTGTCTGAAGGGAAGGAGTGGACTGCAGTGTCATTAAAAATGTCAGTATGCTTAAAATTATTCTCAAGTGCAGTTTCCTTAGTATGTGGGAATATTTTGTGAATGTAAGGCACAGTTTCTAACAAAACTCTGCTAGGATTGTTATCAAATAATGTAGAAAAACTGTTACAAATTAAAATACAGTTTTCTAGTTGTTTACCCCAATTACTCCATAGAAAATTGTTAGTCAATTGTTTTGGGCAGTGAGGAAAGTAAGCAATTGTAACGTCTTTGGAATTGATTATGTAATTGCCTTCATTGTTTTCCTTTATAACTTTAAGACCTAAATCTTGCAGAATATCACACTCACTTTTGTTAAATATTGGATCATGTACAAATACGTTAGTTAACGTAAAGTGATCCTGTAGACACAACAACAACGCTGTTTGGTGTTGTGAAATAGCGCATTCTCCAATGTGACCTAAACCAAAACAAATAATATCTTCTACTTTTCGAGTATGTAGATGCGTACTTACAGATTTGAAAACACTTTCCAAATATGAAGATTGATGTAAGTCGTCTATCGCTGACTTTATACGTCTGAAAATAGAAAAATATACATACAATAACAAGGACGAACTACCTAACCTCTAAGACATAATCAATTGCATAGCATGAAGTTACCTCTTAGCTTTTTTTATGTCTACAAAAGGGTTTTCTTGTCCTCTTAACTCAGAGAAATCTCTGGGAATTTTCGTTTGTTTATTTTTTGAAGAGCGCTTAGAAGTTACAATTTGAAATCCATCGTTGTCCAATCTAGATTTTGACATTATTGTATGCATTAACTGTATCGTCTATGATTGTATGTATTGACTAAATTTGACACTTGACAATCAGCCGTGCAAGTGACATTTTAGCGCTGCGTTCCGGATCTATTATTTCTCACAATGCCTACACATAGTAGATCGACAGGAATTTCTGGGTGGGAAATTAATATAATTAATATCATAGATATTAATAATATTATATCATAGATGAATATGTATATGAATATAAGTACTAAAGTATAGATGACCGTCTCGCGGTTTTTGCACTTTAGCGCCATACAGTATCCACTCCAGGAACTTTTTTGACCAAAGCAACCCTAGAATGCAGCCCGGTCGCGAATATACAAAGGCTATACTATTTGAGTCACGAGTCAGACTCTAATAGAGGAGCTTTTGTTTATGCATATTACTTGACAATACCTAATCGAACTCAGTAAAAAAATTTACTGAAATGGATTAGCTTTTGCTCTTGTAATTTTCAAAGAAATGCAATGACAAAACCTAGTACTGTATAATACATATTCACTCAAATAGATAAGCTTTTGTCAAGATGAAAAGTAGGTATATCTTTGTTTGATATACATTGCGATGAAAGCGATAAGCTACGAGAAGGGGAATCAGTACGGTTAGGTGCGACGACGAGCGCAGCCAGGAGGAGCATGTTAGGTTGCATATAGTTATACACGTGCGCGAGCCGAGCGAGCGAAGCGAGCGGTGCCGCGGCAGCGGCCGGCGAAGCGCCATAAACCTGGTCAGCTATTATAGTCAACCCTGGACAATCCCGACATGGTCAAAAGTCAAACTTTAAGTCATAAAAATAAAGATGGTCATCATGCATGCACATTTTATTTCTATCTTTGAAAATCAGAATAATTGCCATTTAAGTATCAAATTGAAGCCAACGATCGGTAAATATCGATATCAAATGGGATAGCTTTTGTTGCTGCAATGTTACATTGAAGTTATCTCACAAAGTCTATACGACTTCGGTCAATTCCTGTACTAGGATGGATTAGGGTTTGGGCAAGTTTTTGTCATACAAAAGCTAAGCCAGTTCAGTTTGCACTTTCACTCTAATGGTATAGCTTTTGTAAATACGCAGCCCGGTCGTACCGCGCCACTTTCAAATTTTCAGAAATTCGTAGTACAAGGTACCTATTACTATTGCGCAACTAAAATTTGATTCGTTTTATTAACGAGTCAAATTTAAACTGTGCAATAGTAATAAGTTGAAATAAACTGCACAAAGCATAATGCTATAGGAGTTGGGAGTAACAAAAACAATATGCAACTCAGAAATTTATTAGAAATTATTTATTTTTTCTTAATTCATTTTTTATTTTTACATTTGTTTTTGATATAATAATCATAGGCCATAAATTTGTTCGGTTCCTTGCACCAGTCATTCAAAATCAATGCAATTGCTTTTCTTAACTCACTATCTCACTAGATGCAGTGATATGTAAAAATATCACTGCACAATAGTAAAATCTTCGATTCGAGATCGTAAAGACGCGAGGAGTGAATACGCTACTCAACATACTTTGCAGAAAACACTAACAAAAGAACTCAGAGACAAAAAAACATACAGCAAAATAAGCAAACGAGCGCAAAAACTTGATTGGTTGAATACTATCTATAGATACGCTGCCTGGTACGATACCTGGTACTATAGATATATCGATTTCGAACGCAGCAAAAAATACAAAAAGTCCCAGTAATGCCCGGTGCGTAGCGCTAGTTGTAGTAGAATTTTGGTAATTGCAGGTAAGACAAACTAGAATGCTATTCATCGACACGATAAGAAGAACAAAGATTTATTAGTCTATCGGCATAATATAATACTTATTGGTAATCAGACCGAAATCTTACGTGGGGAATATTTGAAATCTTTTGAGCCCGAGTTGTATGTCCGAATTTTAACCATTTTTATAATTTTAGGGTAAATCATTGAGTTACTTTGTAATCAATAATATCTCAATGGGGTAAAGTCGTTTTCATAAAAGCTGTCCCGTGCCTTGCTCTTATGTCAAACACATATTATAATATTATTGCAACGGGTGTATTAATGGGTGTATTATTGCAACTACTATGTAAGCAATTTGGTTGTGGCATGACATTTGGCTCTCACAATTAGCTGTCTTGTGTTTGTTGTTTTTTCATGTCACGGTCAATTTGTATTTTGTGCTGTACCTATTTGTATTAATTCGTATAATTCTGACTGAAAAAGAGTGCTAAGAGTTATTTTCTGCGGGCTTTTTTGCTCTCTTGGTCTACTGTAATAAATAACAACTATCAACAACTAATTAAAGCCGAAGAATATGATGACGTCATCAAATAATCTGTAAATTTCTTATGATGAATAAAACTTTTTGAATTTTTGATTTTTTTGAATTTTATACGTAACTAAATTTATTTCGAAACGGAATCTATCTATTTATTTTCTCTAAAAAGTTACTAGGTGGATACTTATAAATTTGGGGTCCATATTATTTAAGAAGCATCCGTAGTTCTGTGGCTATCCAACGAGAAAACAATTAGCATTTATTTTTTTCTCACAAATCATAATAGTAGCTGTTACATATTCCTAGTATACCTATGGGAATGTCATAATCCATTGGGAATTAATTGCTATGTGTTTTTGTTTATGCCCAAGCTTTGTTTTACCTTACGCCAAATTTCACTTCAAACTGCCCAGCATGAAAATGAAACAAACATCTACCCATCCGACCATCTTCGCAAACTATCTCGTTTAAATTATTATCTATTTAGAATAGTGAAACATACAAGAATCCTATTGGTCTGGCTAAAAATAAACAGGTGTTGAAAATAGACACTAGACGCAGATAGAACTTCTCACCCTATACAGGGTGACTGCTGACAAATTTTAGATACCGAAGGAGAGCACTCTGTACTAAATTCTGGTATTCTTATTTAATAAAAGTAGGTGCTTAATTTTTCACTAGAATTTTCTAAAAATAAAATAAGTTCTGTTACTATTTACTTTATTTGACTACCACTTTGGCGATGGGGTAAACCTGTCTGCCTCAGACGTCAGTGGTTGCGGGTTCGATTCCCGCACGGAACAAGAAAAAAAAATGTTCCGTGTCTGGGTGTTATCTATTTATGTATTTATATTCTAGGTTCCCCCCTAGTTCGCTATACGGTATCCCATAACACAAGCTATGCTTACTTTGGGGCCACGTATTGTCTGGGTTTTTTTTTAATAATTAATATTTATTGTTTATTATATTTTTTCTCTTCATGTATGATCTCAAACTATCACGTCCTCGAGTTTCAAAAAGTGACCCTCGAGTCCCACTGTATAGTGCACTAGCTGTTGCGCGCGGTTTTACCCGCGCTATTTCGATTCCAGCGGGATTTTCGGGATAAAAAGTAGCCTATACGGATTCGGAAGAATCCCTCTAAGTAATGTTAAAAAATATTTTTAATCAGTCCAGTAGTTTTTGAGCCTATTCAATACAAAAATACAAAGATTTCCTCTTTATAATATTAGTATAGATAAATATCCCAAAAAGTCTAACGAAAAGCTACCTAACTTCTTTTCCATATAGGTTGCCAAAAACTGGAACGATGTGTGCCTGTTTTTCCGGACCACTAAATCTAACCCTGGTTCTTTCAAGTCTCGGGTGAATGGGTTTCTGGTAGACGTGTAATATGACTTCATTCTTCATGATTACTTCCCACAAGAGGGCATGGACGAAAAACGTCCCATGATCACCCATCCTTTTATTTATACAGGATGACTGGTGGGTCACTTTTGAAATTCGAGGACGTGATAGTTTGATATCATACATGAAGAGAAAAAATATAATAAAAAATAATTATCACTTGTTTACTGAGTAAACTTGAACGAAAGTTAAAGAATTGATTACGCAACGCATGGTTACTAGCGTTGGCAGCGATCCGATTGACTCAGGCAGGCGTAAGTAAATTAAATAGTAACAAAATTCACTGGTAGCTTAAATGGTTTAGGGTTTCTCAATATTTTTCAAAGCATTATGCAAAATATAATAATTGACCTCGAATATCCTACAACGACAGAAAATACTTACTGCAACGAAGCCATTAAAAACAGATTTAAATATACATCATCCAATAATTTATTTCGTTTCTAAATATTTATACGTACTTCATCTAAATATAGACAGTCTAATTAAAAAATCAAATTCACTACTGGTCGCGTTAGAGACATTAAAAGATGAAAGGAAACCGATAGTATTATATTTTATTTTATTTATTTATTTTACAAATTGTTGGAAAGCTTACAGCTAAATATTACAATATAATAGTTACAATTGAATCTGATGGCCATTACATGCATTATATGCATTACATTACAGAACACAATATGATACAAACAGATTTACACCGCCTTAACGTGACAAACTATAAACTGGCTTCCTATTATTGTAGAAATAATCGTTAAAAAACGGCATTGAATATGAAAATATATCTTATTTAGTTCAACAGTCCAATTGCAATATAGCTCAGCAATAAAATTAAAACAGCACAAAATTTATATTATATGTATATAACGACCTCCTCGATCTAAAACAGTATTTCTAAATTTATTTTTAGATAAAATAAAATTTCTTTAAATATCTTACTGACATTATTGACTATAAATTTATTATTTGTGGTGATTACAATATTGACATTTAAAAAAATATTAAAATAACTAAAGACTTTCTAGAGATATTATCTAATTATAATTTAAAATTTCAGTTTAAGGAACCAACCAGACTAAGCAGCAAAACTTGCCTTGATAATATTATACACAACATAAGGGAGAAATAGTAGAGTTAGCTTTATCAGATCACACGGCCCAAATTCTTGAGGCACCTATCAAAAAGACTTGTCGATTAAAGCACTGGTTTACTTATAAAAGCGATTACTCTCGGGATAATTTTAATAAGGTTACGAAATGTATTGGCAGCTTAAGTTTTCAAGAAGTTTTTGAGACAGAGAACCCGAATACAGCCTTCAATATTTTCCATGACAATTTTATATTATTTTACAATCTTTGCTTCCCAAAAATAAGACATAAAATATACCCTATTAAAAAACCTCAATGGCTTTCAAAATGCATAAAAATATGTAAAGAGACGTCAATTGTTGTGGGAATATCGTCTATCTCCAACAACGAAAAACAAATCTGCTTTTCAATCTTTTAAAGTAAAAGATATAAAAAAATATTAACCTGACTCAGAAGGCTCAAAACGAATATCTACTATATTATTCAAATGTCATGCAACATGGAAAACTTTATTTATGTATATGGAATTCAAGTGAAAAATGAAGTAAGTACCTACTTTTATTACATAATTATGACCAGAATCGAGTACAGAGTGCTCTCCTTCAGTATCTAAAATTTGTCACCAGTCATCCTGTTTACTTACGCAAGAATAAAATTATAGGACTCTAGTAACCTCTTAGGCGCCCCTACGAACTGTATTGGCTTTTATCCATACTAAATATAAGGCTTGCTCTGGTAAAGTACGTATCTAATAGGTATGTGATCTGTTGTATGTTTAGATCAGATGTTTAGAAACAACACAGGTGCATCTATTCAGCCATATTCAAGCAAAATATACGAGTACCATATTCAACTTTGCATGAGTAAGTACCTTATGATAAATGACTTGCCCGAATGACTTTCTTCAACACTTGCTTCTGTGGCCCAAATAAAATGTATTTAGACGTGATCCGAATAAAACCTTTTATGGTACAGAAACACTGTTTCGGCGTCCTTGATATGGTATTTAGGTTATAAAATCTACCTACTAACATGGAGGACAAGGTACGTGAGGCATATTGAAGTTACATTGTGCTATTTGTATGGGAAACTAACAATCAAAATCTATGTTCAAAAGGCATAGATATTCCTATCACGCTCGCGTATTGGTTCCAACTTACCGTACCGAGAACAAGACGACACTAAACTGCATCAAACATTATTAGTTGTTTAACTTTACACTCAGGACGACGACGCGACGTCGCAACGTCCACAAATTTTCCCGCGCGCAGCGCCATTTTCTTTTTACGGCCAAATTTGAAATTTCGAGTTCAGCTTTCGTTTCTCTATCGTTGTTTAAATAAGCGCGATAATATCGTTAAGACTCTTTTAATGTAAAAATATTCAGAAAGGTGTAATTAATTCGGTTCGTTGCTTATACTTTTATATAATAATTTTGAATATGCATCCGAGATGTTTGTATCCGAATTCATTTTAGTTACACCACGTACGCCAAGGTAGGCTGTATGGTTTTTATTGTGCAGTGTTTGTGTTTTTTTTTAATGACTTGAATATGGAACGTTCATCTATTCGGCGTTCAAGGAGAGGCAGTAGTGGGCAAAAGGATGGACTTTTTACCAGATGGAGAAAAAAGTGTACCGGTAAAGCTTTTATAAGAAGCTATAAATGGAATCGAGTATATGATCTTGATGTAAGTCCAACATATTTATCTTATTAGAGTATTTTTATACGCATATTTTTTATATAATTTCCTAAACTAAAGTTTTAGTAGTTGTAAAAATGTACAAAAACACATTTAATTTAATTAAACAGATAGTTATTAATATTGCTGGCCTTTGTTTATCAACTTTTATTCCTCGGACAATCTTTTACTATCAGATTTCGACATACCTACCTACAATACTATGAATTTAGGTCTTATACGTGTATGACGTCATCACACTTATCTACTTTCATTGTTATTTTACGCTTTGAAATCATAATTATTAGACAATTATTTTAAAAGGTTTGATTGTTATAATCGTATTTAAGTTGTTTTGTTTACTTAAATTCATAGAGTCTTGTCACTTTCTTTTGATAATAAATCATGATTGCAAAGTGAAAATTGAATCAATGCGTAATGATAGGACATATTCAGATAGCCAAATATTTTGTTTAGCTTTGAATGCAAAATAATTTACACACTCAAACATATGAGTCCACACTTATCCTTATTAGATAGAGACAAGTTTTGGGATAGGTTACCTATCATGGGTATAGTATATGATGCATTTAAGAAAAATTGGTAAGGAATTAATGTGTTATTAAATGACTGAATTCTGAAATCATGCCTAAAATTATGACTCTACATTAAAATTCTAGCAGATGTCGTATATCCCCGCTGAGATTGGAAGCTAAAATTAGCCTACTGATTCTCTCCCCTAGGTGACGAGGGTATTTGGGTCATGAACCACCAGGCTGACCCATTGCTGGTTTTACGATGACAGAATTTTCAGGCCTTCGAAATCGCTTCTGACGTACACTAAATACTACTATAACAAGAATATAGCTCAACATATCGGTTAAAAAACGTTCCCTCCGAAGTGCGGGAGTCTTCGTGAGAAATTAAAGATGGCGGACCCCCATCCTTGCACCGATTGCGCCGAATGTTGCTAAAACTGCTAAATATACAATGTACAACGCCAAACGACTTTTTTTAGTGGTGACTACTCACCTGATGGAGAGTAAAGGTGAAATTCAGAAAAATATATCTTGAAAGGGTTATACCACCAAGCAGTGGTCACTCGGAAAGGTCGCTTTTTACACACGCTTACCTAAGGGCGTAGGTTATTTTCCGTCCCTACGCGACTTCCATTTTAGGTTCCATAGTCGTGGTTTTCGTCGTTAGATATTAATTAAAATAACAATTACACCTTATTTGTAATATTTACAACCTATTCTTATTTCTTAAGCTTCTGAACGCCTGAGCATAGTCTCTGACCTTGCGATGACAACTATTGATTGACCCAATTTTAGTGCATTCTTCAAATCAATCTGTTTATATTCTCGATGAATTAGAATAGTTGCGGTACCTATTGTTAAATGATTTGAATGGCGACAAAGGTAAATCCATCACCAAATAATAAATTAATCAAGTAATTTATCTCTCACTAGCTGTATCACGCGGTTTTACCCGTAATTTCAATTCCCGCGGGATTACGGGATAAAAAGTAACCTATGCCAAATTTCATCCAAATTCCTTGAGCCGCGCTGCTGTGATTGAGGAACAAACATCCATTCATACATCTATTCAAACTTTCACATTTATAATATTAGTAAGATGCTTAACCAGGAATTTACGTTTTAACTAACCCAACCCATACTGGGTCTATTATGTGACGGTTAAATTAATTAGGCGTTTATATATAATACGGTTAAACTTTTACCCTAGAGTGTTCACTTAGGGAATAGTAACTGACCCGATGACGCCATTGTTAGTTGTAGAATATGTTAGAAATAAATAAATAATTCACAATGGTGTGTCACCTAAATTAAGTTTGGATAGAAATAAATTGTTTAAGGAAACTGGATAATGGATAAATAAACTTGATGAAAAGATATAAACATACACAGTATGAATAAATATTGTTAATAATCAACGCATGCAGAGCATTAGAATAACCGACTTCATATCCAAAACTTTTTCTGAAGTATAAGGTATTCAAAAAATTTTAATTTTTCACAAAAACACTCAGATAACATTTTCTAGCCCAAATTAAGTTTCTTAAAGATCGTTTTGGAATGGATATTGAATATCCACCGCCACTCGGACCTCTGGCATACGAAGGTAGAAGGCAATATATGTTACCACTACACCACCGGTCTCGTCAATCATCATCAATTCACGGGTCTCGTGGCGTAGGGTTAAACTCTTTTCCTTCTATACCAGTAGTCCTGGGTTAGATAGAAGCCTATCCGGGGCATGTATTTATACAAAGAACATAGGTTGATATGAGCCTACGTAGATTTTTTTAGGTTAACATTATTTCTGTATTTATTAAGTTTATTTGTGTATTATCTAGTAAGTACAAAGCTCAAATTTTTCAACGTAATTTATTTTGGACTTATATAAGTTTTTTTATTTATGTATCTCATCATCATCCAGCATCAGATTAAATTGTGGTTGTACGTCGTGACCACAAAATGTCTAGTAGAAATTAAAAAAAGAATTAAGGTCGTGGTTGTGCAATATTTTAAGTACTCGCCTGCGACGCTAGGGGTCACTAAAGGTGATCTTTGTAACCAAAACTTACTTTAGGCCTACATAATTGGCGTGCCAGTTTTGGAAGTATTATTAAGTTTTTTAGTCTAATAACTTTCCTATTACTAAATTATTAGATCAAAAAACCGCGATCTACTACTTAAAAAAACGCCTTACTTTTTTACCTTTACTATGTAAAAATTATAAGCTAGATTAGGTTCGCTTGTTTCATTATTCATTTTTTTTCTGTTTGCTAGTTATTAATAAAACCTAGCCTAGTAGGTTCAGCAAGGAAAAGACCTACCGCATATAGATAAGCATAAGGTTGAAGGAATATAGATAAGGTTGAAGGAAATAAATAATATAATAATAATAATAAATAATAAATCATTTATTTCAGGCAACACAAAGTTTACAAGATGGTAAATATAAACAAAGGGCCCATAGATATATACCTTAAACTAACATATATAAAATATACTTAAAACTACACTAAGTTTGACACTATTTCACACGTAAAGTCGGCGACGTGTGACGCGAGTCATGAGACAGTCGCCCTCGAAATTTCCGGAAGACGACTCCCTGCGGCCAGAACTCCTCCTTCATGAAGGTCGGCAGATGTTGGGTCGGTACTCTCACCACAAATGAGCTGAAACTAACTTTATGGCGAGGTTCCAACCGCTCAACCCTCAGAGTAAAGGTGGTTTTCTTTCGAATGTACTCTATGACTTCCTCGACCTTTGTAGACCAGTGTACTCTGGATACGTACAGCTGCGTTGACGGTACTTCACCGCGCATCAGCTGACCTACTACGAGCGGTGCAGTGCCGCGATGGTTGCGGACGGTAGGATAAATCCAAGGGATGCCAGTTTGATGTGAGGACACCTTGAATAGCGCACCTTCACATTAACGCCCACTTTCCAAAATGTATCTGTCCCCATTACTGACCATCTAGGCCTTTAAGGCGTAACTGTAACATCCAGTTTAAACTTCGTTCAACAAATTGTGTCCATGGCTCAAGTAGCTTCGAAAAAGTTGGGAATCGTCCCGAAGGTACGGCGGTACTTCGGCCCTGCACAACTTCTTAACTTATACACAGCTGGAGTACTGCAGTCATCTTTGGGATGGTTTAGCCAAATATCAACTAGAAGCGCTGGACTCCGTTTCACCGAAGAGCCCGTAAACTAATTAACCACGTCGACCTTACGACCAAAAAACTGCAGAACCTAGAGCATCGTCGTAAGGTTGCTTGTTTAACCGTGTACTACAGGATACATTTTGGTGAGTGCGCGAGTGCTCTGTTTGAACAAATTAAACCCTCACCCTTTTACCATCGGACTACTAGACGCAGACAGAACTTCCATCCGTATGTTCCGATATTCCGATATTCCGAAAAGTCGAACTAAGCGCTTTGACAGTTCCTTTTTGATACGGGTCGCCAAGGTTTGGAATGAACTGCCTGCGTCTATTTTCCCTGACCAGTATAGTCCTAGTACTTTTAAGCGTAGAGTGAATAGGTTTCTCGTGGATGGACGTGTACCACCTTAGTCTACATGTTCACTTAACATCAGGTGTCATGGAAGACAAACGTCCCATCCATATTTTATTAAAAAAAATAGCAATCACTTTCCCAAAGTATGCTACTAAATATCACCGTTACAACATATTTTACGGATAACTAGTTATTTTCTAAACCCTTCTTGAAGCTAGAATAGACATACATACATTCATAACTTCACGCCTGTATTCCTTATGGGGTAGGTAGAACAGATATGTCATCAGATGCTTTTGCAGCCTCTGGTATTCTGTCTGCCTGCCTACCATGTAAGGGATACAGGCGTGAAGTTATCTATCAGTTTTCTTGTTCCCTTCTTAGACTGAGGTAAGATTGTTGGGCTATTTTTATCGGTGACTTAACCCGCGGAAGCACAAAATAAGTTTATTTAATGGGCTTATACCTAAATAAATTTTCCAAACTAAAACAATAAGTATGTGGCTGCAAAGTAAGTTTTTTAATTTGTGTTATACGGAACTGATGATGATGTTTAGATGAGGGAGTATCCATGTAATAAACACATAAATACATTACAAATGGTGTTTTGTGAAATATTTTGAGTCCCAATATTTGTGAGAAATTCTGTGAGAACGATCATCTCACCAAACATGCCATCCAACGCGGAAGCTGAGTAAAATAACTATGTTATTGTTTTGTTAATATGTTTTGCCAAGCCCAACGATGATGTTTAGCAAGACGTAAGCACTACATACATACATAACGTAACGCATGTATCCCTTATGGGTAAGACAGAACGCCAGAGGTTATAAAACCATCTGATGTCACGTTTGACAAATTTAGAGGCATTACAATGGCGGAGAGGGACCATACAAAGTTAAAAAGATATTTAAAATTCTCCCACAAAGTGATTTAAGGATACGGTAAAACAAGTGTCGTGTGAAAAGAACTACTATAAGATATCCGGATGCAAAAATATTGGATTCCCTGGCTGTAAACTGTAGCTGATTTAAAAGATGATTGATGTTGAGTTTCATGCCACTTCTTCTCAGCAGATCGACTTTCCGAAGTTTGGTAGATTCAGTTCAGTTTTCAAATAATTTGACTAGATACTTTAAGTGTATTTATGTACCCACTAAATAAAGAATTTTTGACTGTGTCTTTGCGTGTAGACCTGCATAACTTTTGGTGCCCTATTCTTCTTAAAAACGTTTAAAAAGTGCTTCTGTGAAATATGAATTTTATTTAATAATAAATAAAAATTGCTTAAATCTGGTTAGTATCCAACAAGCACAAATAGTATTACAAGTTCCTATGTAAAAAACAATCCATTTAATATTGTCTTAAGTTTTCGCGATTCATACTATTAAATAAATTATTAAATTAAATAAACCGAGCGACCACGGGGTCTGCAAAGACATCGAAACGTCGAGTTCAAATTTAAAATGTAAATATACGCGATAAATCCGGTTAAAAGTGTTTATGTAACAATCCATTTATCATAGTTGAACAGATGACGCTGCGTATAAGTCAGAACGTCGAACGTATGCCAACCAAATTGGCAACTTACTAGTTAAAAGGACCAGTAACCGGCGATCATGTATGAAAAGATTAATGAACGTGGAGGAAGCGAAAGATGGTTACGTCCGGATCGTAACAATTGGCATTCCCTAGTCTGCCTACGCGAAGGGTATACAGGCGTGAAGTTTTCTATGTATGTAAGGTAGAAAATTGATGTTTCTTTGGCTGTAACCAAAACCCTTAAAATCAAAAGTTTCATCTGCCCAAACCTCATAAAAATAAGTAGTCCAGAAACACTGCAATTTAGCATTACTGCGGTATGTGACAGAAGTGGTTATTACCGCAGACGCGAGCGACAGATTCGTGAGAATATAATCTATGCTTACAACTGTTGTCTGTGGTTACAACCACTAATTAAGGATACTATTGCACAATTGGGTTAGTAGTATTTAGCGGTAGGTAATATTCATGTAGTGGGAAGCATATTTTTGTGCCTTGGTGATGCAATGGCTGAAGTTGGTAGGTAATCATCTATGAGGCCAGGGTAGGTTCTATTCCGATCCAACTTGGAAAACGAACTTTTTATTTTTACTAGGTTCCTGATGTACTTATACTAGAATAAAACCTAGTTTCACCTTGTGGTTTATACATAATACATGATTTTATTAAGCCTTTATATGGAGTTGGGGTACCTTATTATAAAAGAAAAAGTGTTGAATTTTTTGATACACATAATTTATTGGCGAAAAACCTCTTCAAAATAATATTGCCAAACCTAATTAAATTTAGTGGTGTGCAAAATAAAAGTATTTAATTTCAGAGAATATAAAATAAACATACATCCTTCTATTTTTTTAATCACTAATCAGTCTTAAAAAGAGAATATATGAAATCTTTGAGTTTTATTAAGTACCCAGTAATGATTCTCCGGATGTCCGGATGACTCGCACGCACCCTATAGAATATCAATAATGGCAATAAACCATCCACTTAAGCAAAAACAGAAAACTTAAACGATTCTTTCAATATAACACCTTATCACTATTTAAATTACACTCAAATTCAAACAACGGCTAATAAAACATTTTGTAAATTTCGCAATCGTATTCTCTATAAACAAATTGTAGAGTCAGCAAAACTGATACCTAATGATTACGCAAAAATATATAAAAGGTAGAAAGTAGCGTTAACATCTATACTCTAAAATATTTTGATAAGTTATTAAAATTGGCTATTAATTTAATATTCAAAATATAAAGGTTACGTGTGAATAAATTACCCTAAATGTCTCATTAATTATGTAGCTCAAAAGTATGTAATAGAAAACTTTTGTTATGGAAGACGCACGGCGGAACTAAGTGTGTTTTATTTGACGTATTAAAATGTTTATGTAAGTATTATGTATATAGGTTAAAGCCGTATAAATCACATCATAACAATATATTATGTCAATCCTGTAGGGTTTATAATATCTCATCTGGGAGATGATGCGATTTGTAAAGTAAACCGCCAAGCCACGCAGAGTCAAAACTTTCGAAGCCTGAAATTATATCAAACAAATACTGACAGGACCTGCATTACCTGCATACCAGTAATAGTACACACCGATGACGACTTAACATGAAACATTCTGTTTTTCGTCGCTAGATTTGTGTAGGTAAACTAAAAATGAGTCAAATCACCTATTTACAAACTGAATCCATCACCACTACAGACAATCTAATCTATTTGACATAGAAATCAAATTTACTGCATTTTAGGTAAAATGGCAGAATAAGCATTGTAATACAATATTCTAACGTTTCATTATACGAACTTGTCAAAAGCGCGGCAGCAATACTTTCCGCCCGTGGGCAGAGTTTGTTGCTTAAAAATAAAGTAAACAACTGACTTGTTGCCCCTTATAATATAATCAAAAATATAATAGAATATATTGTTGATACAGGTAAGATTTCTTTGCTATATTCATAAATCGTGAAGCCGTGGTAGTAAGTAAACAGAGAAACCTACAACCCGAAACCACATGTAAAAACAAATATAAAAAGGACACTTATATTCCATTCAATACCATAATAAAAAAAACCTTTATTTACATAAACTCATTACTGAAAACCAAAAAACATGTTTATTATATCCAATTCTTTATTTCAAAATACCAGAAATCCGGTATTTCAGTGTTTTTAAACAAGTTTTGGGGAGTCTAAATATTTTCACTGCTATCGGTACAAAGAAAAACAAGATGTTTTAAATATTCAATGTATTAGTCTTTATTTTGCATTTACGATGCGTTGCGCAACTGCGGACATGCGTACGCGCAGGTAACATAACTAGTTTTGGAAGAGATAGCTTTGACATAACAGATAGTGAGGATTGTTTGTCATCGTTGAACTTAAGTAAGAAAAGGCGGATGAGAAAAGGAATACTCTGCGGTGACCTTTACTGATCTGTAGAATTGATTGTTGAAATTTTATTATTATTTTACATTACAACTCATTTCGGTGTCTTTTTAACTTCACGCCTGTATCCCTTATACAGGGGTATAAAGGGTAGGCAGAACACCAGAGGTCATCAAACCATCTGATGTCACGTTTGACAAATTTCGAGGTATTATAATGATGGAGAGAGACTATTGCAGTGACAGGGGGTCAGCCTATCGCCCGCAAAAACGCCAATAATACCTTTCAAATAAATAAAATAATATTTTAATGTTTGACATGAAATAGAATTATAATTTGGAATTCACCTATTGTTTACTCATGTAGATACGTATACCTACGTTAATAACAACAATAACTCATTGTTGTCTGTGTCATCGAACTCACTTAGGATTTGGAAGCTTTTCAACTTTTTAATTTTTTTGTATACTGTACGTACAGTCCGCTGTAGGTAGAGACACGGGATCCTCTCGTCAGGTAAAAATTAACGTTTTTAAATTAGGACTTTTAGTTAATTCTGCAAATAAGCCAAAGTGTAGGCTATAGAGTTGGATATTTGTTGAAAACTCGAGTTATGGAGGGTCCAGCTACATTGAAATTGAATATTAAGACGAGGATTCTCGAGCGCAGTAGGCATTAACGCTATATGGGACTGCGTGGCGGGCAGTCGCGTAAGGCGCTTAGCAGACGATAAACTTCATGCGCCTTGTTGCGTGCGACAACCGACAACTGACAACTCCCTGTTCATATATTATTCCAATGGAATTGCGTACCCAGCAACTCTAGTTAGGAGTTAGTTTCTGATTGCAGCAACTCGCAATTAGCAACTTTGATTAAGTTGCTGGTTTTTTCAATTGACAATCGCAACTAACAAAAGTTTCTAAAATCAGCAATAGCAAGTCGTTCTTTGGGGTATATACTTTCCCTCATCACTGTATCCTGTCGTTTCAAATCACTTTCCAGCAACTTATTAAATATGTAAACAGACATTTTAAAATATTGTTTAAACTTGTCATTATGTTTCTGAAGCTCATTTATGTTAATAAATTTAGTCCTATCTTGCAAGAAGGGATGAATCCAAAACCGACGATTGCTGCGAATAATTTGTTGTAGTTGCCACCGTGTCGGCGACGCCGATGTAATATAATGTAAACGAGGGCTGTCTCTTCGGTGTCCATCGTAATACTGAGTGGACTCACCTAACAAACCAGGTTGACATAAAATTGCGACAACCGTAAAGGCCAATTTGTGGTTGCTGCAACTGGAAACCTTTAGAACATATACGAAATTGATAGTTGCTTCAACAAGGTTACCAGTTGCATCAATTGCAGATTCTCTAGTTGTAGCAAGTGGCAATTTCTAAAAAAGTTGATGGTTGCCTCAACTAAGTTGTCAGTTTTCTAAACTTAAGTTGCTACGTGTGCAAAGCGCCTAAATGAACTCGTCAGCGCACAGAAATGTCACAGAGTAGGTACCCAACAGAAGTTATATAGGTAGTACAGTGCTATTATTATTATTATACGAAATTCGTTTTTACGATAACGAGGTTTAGTTTTTAAGTAATCTTATGTCAAGGATAATATAGGTAATATAATCTTTATATTTTATTTATCTAGATTTAGTATTGCGATACCTATACAAGTTACTATTTAATTTTTTATAAATATTGTAATGGTCAAATTGGTTTCATAGCTATATGAAGAATACCTAAAATAAAAGCAAGTAATACAAATAAGTAATATATATTTTTTTATGAATAGAAATTCAATCCACCCCTTCAGAAAGTCGTTTTCTTTTTCCTTTTCTTAACGTTTGCCTTTAAACTCATCTCAGTTAAAGATGAAACAGATTAAGAAAAACTTCACAAAAGATTCCCGGACATGTTGATCATATTTGCCATCAGACTTTTATTTATAGGGTGGTTGCTTTCAGCAGGTCTGCGAGAAGGACCTACCCCCAAATGCGGTTCAATTAGATAGTTTTGTTTTGTACCCCTTTGGCTTTAGTAGAGCTTACCGCATATCATGGACTGGATTTTTGTGGTTAGGTATACGGCGCTAATTAGATTGAAATTATTTAAATAATTTTAAAATGTTTTTTTTTTTGATGTTTTTAAACACAATTATCTTTTAGAAAATACGTTATTTGCATTTGTATGTATGCTTTAATATATTATTTGTTTGTTACATGGATATGATAAGCAAATTATACATGTATTTTTATAAGTTAATGAATGAATATTAAGGCTCAGTCTTTGGAATTTCGTCGACACAAAGGTTGTATGTTCCTCTGTTAGAGGTCGCTGCAAGAACTGTGCCTGGACCTTTGCCCACCCTAGTTTACATATTTATTTATGACGACCGGCTGGTGTAGCGGTAACATACATGCCAGAGGTCCTGGGTTTGAATCCCGGCGGCGGCGGCTATTTGTGTGATGAACACAGATATTAGCCGTCAAGTCATGGATGTTTATATGTTTATTTAAGTTTATTCTAATATAAAATATGTATTTATTCAAAATGTATGTGTATATATTTCTTAAGTATATCAGTTATCTAGTATCCATAACACATTAAGTTCTTTAAGAAACTTAATTAGGGCTGGATAATGCTGAGTGAGTCTCAGAAATATTTATTTATCCTTCATTGTTGACATGGAGTAAGAAACTATTTGATTACTTCACATTGTTATAATTACAGTGCACAATAGGCGGCCTTATCATCTAAAGACGATCTCTACCAGGCAACCTTGTTTATAGTAACTTTACATACAGTTTATAGTAACTTTTTGTAGTTATAATTTGTAATTAGTGCGAGCAATATTATTATACTTTTTACTCAACCTCAATTTCACGTAGGTAAGTGTTGATAAGGTCGAAAATGGAGTTCACGGGTTAAGGGTCGAACTATGAGTCTTACTTAAATAATTAGACTGTTATGCCACATTGCTTTAGATCCTATAGGACTGAATTTAAGAATATAAGGTACCACTAGCTGATGCCCGCGGCTTTCTCTGCACAGGAATGGGTATTTTAAGAAAGTTAATTCCAAGGTCCTATCTACGAGTATCTTTTATAACAATAAACAATCTTCGTACATGTATTACTCTTATTTCAATACTAAAAATCGATTTTAATAACATGCCAAAGAGTTAAGGTGAAAGTAAAGATAGAAATTCCTTTACTAATATTGTCTTAAGTTTTCACGATTCATAATTTAAATAAAACTACTTTTTAACCGGATTAATCGCGTATAATTTATATTTTACATTTTAACTCGACGTTTCGATGTTTCGAGTTAAAATGTAAAATATAAATTATTCGCGATTAATCCGGTTAAAAAGTAGTTTTATTTAAATTCCTTTACTATCTTGAGCTCAAGTGGCAGATTTGTGACAGATTGTATAGATTCTATGTTTAGTTTTATCACAGTACAGATATCTACAGTACTCGTAATTCAACTTCATACAAACGGGCGAAACGCGATCTATACCTACGCGGCTCGATCTCAGCATGCGGCCAGCCGCGAATGTCTACATACCGAAACAATTGTTGATTGAGCTTTACGTTAATATATGGATTGTTTATACTTTAAAATTTAATAATACATCTTTTCGCGCGTCTTAGTCGAGGCGCAAGTATTTGTCGGTTGCTAATTTATAAGACCAATTTGTTATTCAAACGTAAACATGGTTTTTTGACACAAAATGTGTTTTTGTTGAACACTTCCTATTCAATTTACAAAGTATTTTATTTTCTTATATAAAAAATCTATATTTGCAGTCACAAAACTAAATGGAAGTAAACACAACGTGTAATTTCAACGCTGAACATGAAGGCGGGCAGCTGTATCACATGTGAACGGACCACGGAGCTGTAGGCATTTATTTCAAAGATGCGGCCGTGTTGAATTACTGTAGATATCTGTACTGTGGTTTTATTTTAACTTTTCAGTATGTTATTGAGATTGGCCGTAAGACATCTACCACTAATACTTATCTGTTACATTACAAAGGCACATTAACAAATCGTTAGTACCTTGAATTTTTTTTTAATTCATACAATGTCCTTATAAGTATAGCCTATATGTTACTCTGATGAACAAAATATATTGCCATATTGTAACGACCACTTTGGCGATGGGGTAAACCCGTGGGTAAACCTATCTGCCTCAGACGCCAGTGGTTGCGGGTTCGTTTCCCGCTCGGAACAAGAAAAAAAAATGTTCCGGGTCTGGGCGTTTATCTATATAAGTACTTATATTCTAGGTTCCCCCCTAGTTCGCTACATGGTATCTCATAACACAAGCTTCGCTTACTTTAAGGCCATGTAGTTGGTGTGAATGACTGGGGATTTTATTTTATATTATATTGTAAAGTTTCATAAAAATCCATTCGGTAGCTTATACGTGAAAGAGGAACAATCATCCTTGCAAACAAATTTTTGTGGTTTTACTATTAGGCAGAAAGACATAGCCTTCCTCAAGAGTTGTGTAATAAAGACGAGCCCGTTCAAACATCTGACCAGTAGTTTTAGAGACAGTTTTCATTCATAAAACTAAGCAAACAAATTATTTACCTTTATTTTTATTAGCTGCAGTTTCACATATTGATATTGACATTAAAGACATTGTGACTAAACCCGCTTTTGACCTCAATCTCACCTGATGGTAAGTGAAGATGAGGTCGAAGATGAAAGCACACGGGCTTAGGAAGGAACTGGCTCTCCACAAAATATTGCCGGAACACATTACCGCCGGAGCGGTAACATTTGGCGGCAGACTTTATATGAAGGGTGGTTGCTAGCCAGGCGGACCCAGAAGGGATCCTACCACCAAGCAAAAAGTAACATTTAACCTAACTAACATTTAACCTTATTCATTTTAAAAGAGCTCGAAAAGGTTTCAACGAAATGGTTCCGTAATTAAGGATCGTGACTCTATCTGCTACTCTATCCGTGGTTTCACTGGTTTCTAATTTACGCAATATGTGGGTACATTTATTTTTTTAGGTTTATTATAAAAATTCCATGTTTAATTTGCTTTCAGTCTTTTTCGTTTTTTTTTGCTTTCATGCTGGAGTGCGAGCAAAAGAAAAACATAGAATGTTTCAGCTGCCTCTCTTCCCGGGCATACTTATAGTAAAAGACAGTTAACGGACAGAGGATTTATAAGCGTTTTTGTGGGGGATAGGCTGACCCCATCACTGTCACTCCATCATTATGACGACCGGCTGGTGTAGCGGTTACATACATTGCCTTCTATGCCAGAGGTCCTGGGTTCGAATCCCGGCGGCGCGGCGGATATTTGTGTGATGAACACAGATATTAGTCGTCAAGTCATGGATGTTTATTTAAGTTTATTCTAATAAAAAATATATATTTATTCAATATGTAAGTTTATATATTTCTTAAGTATATCAGTTATCTATTATCCATAACACAAGTTCTTTAAGAAACTTAATTTGGGCTAGATAATGTTGTGTGAGTGTCAGATATATTTATTTATTATAATACCTCTAAATTCGCGCAACGTGACATCTGATAATAACTAATAATAACTAGTCAAACTCACATACCAACTATGTCGCCATAACTTTACGGTGTTTACACGAAGAACTAACATGATGGCGTACACATAGCCCAAGACAATTTTGAAATGTTCGTTACTAAAACCTTTTCAGCAGAGATTGGAACCTATCCTAACACCCCACTAACATAGGCTAACACCCGACTAATGAGGCCAACCAACTGAGCCCAAAAGGCCGTAAAAATCTGGGAATAACTAAACCGTTGACTGCCTTTTCACACTTTTCTGCGCTCACTTTCGTTATCATTAAATATCGAGGTCGCAATATTATAATTAATGTAACTATGAATCTATAAACCACATCTAGCTATCCAACTACCAATCTAAACAAGGTATACAAGTGTATTGCACCGCGTACCAGCTCAGTTGAAAACGGAATCAGGCCCCAAACCTCAATTTTAGACTCTATTTCTTATGACATAAAGATACATATCAATAAAAAGTAGCTTGCAAATATTAAATTGCGACAGACAGCCCTACAAGCCAAGTCAACGTTCTATACTTATTAACATTATACCTGTCTACTGCATTAGTTGCCTACAAAGTGTTAGAACGGAAGGGTCGATTCCTTTTTCAAAATAAAATTTACTTATCAACCGTAACAACGACACTATTAAAAAAACCTACAAATGTTATCGGCCATAGTTAATGTTTTAGAAAAAGTTCGTAAAAGAATAAAAACTCAAAAGAATTCGAATAACATTTGAAAATTGCGCCTTTATCTTTTTAAAAATCAATTTCCGTTTTTCTTTAAAATTTTGTGACTCGGATATGAACTTTTTTATCAAACGCCTCAAGGTCAGGCTTGGACAACAGTGTTTTGTGTTCGAATTGACATTATAGTGGAACCAATAGTGGAACAGTGAACTAAGTTACAATGCCCCAGTTTTTCTTTAAAAAAGTAATGGTTGTGCAGGATCGGGCCAGCTCCGAGGTAAGTTACTTTCACTTTCCTGCAATGGACACAGATACCTTTTAAGCCTGTGTTATGCTATGCATTTTAATTTATAATAAGTTGCACCTACAATAAAATATGCACCTTTGATTTAACTATTATTGTCGAGAAATATCGTGAATTTTCTGAGGTTTGGTAACCCTTAATTAAGCTTTATACGAAGTAGAAAATATCCCTTTTAATGCTCATTTGGTGAAGTTAGACTAGTCGTGTTTTCATACTATCTTGCCGAGCAAAGTAGAGTCGATCCAAATAAAATTAAAATGAAACTGTAGACTTTTTACTGACTGTCAAAATTTGTCTGATTTCAAATGTAGAATGAACTGATACTTTAAACCAGAAATGGATTAACTAACAATATTTTATAAACAGATTTGTATCGAAACTGTAATTGTTTTCGTCACGAAAGAAAATATTGGTACGCATGTTTTTGCTGTCGCTACCGAAATAGCTTGTTTTATGTTATCAATCACTATAAGTTTCGTAATATCCAGAAATTGTGAAACATTTGACTTTGAACTAATTTGCACTATTCATAACCATCTCAATCACAATGTGTATTGTTGACGGCAACAATATGTAGATAGGTACATTTGTCCGATAAATTCTATTACCAAAACAACTTTAAAGTTTCCTGTATTTATGCATCTTATACAAAGGATGGGTGACCGCCGATCATTAATTTCTCACGACGACTTCCGTGCTTCGGAGGGCACGTCCCGGGTGCTGTATACTCGTATACAGTAGTCGTTAGGGTTTGTCAGAAGCCATTTCGGCACCCTGAACATTCTGACATCCACCAACCAGCACTGGGCCAGCTTGGCCTAGTGCTGGTTGCCTAAACTTCCTCGTCACACAAAGGAGAGGCTCATAGCCATGCAGTGGGCTCATTACACGGAGTTGTGATGATGCATCTTAATAACCTAAATATAAAACTATTCTTAAGAGAACAAACAAACGTGGATAATAACCAACGAATGAAAAGCATTAAAAACCGGCTTCACCCACATTTTCAAGTTTTTATCAAAATAAACCAAAATGTCAGCTACCTAAGTGTTTAATTATGAATTTCGTTTGTTTTTATCGGAGTCGATCCAAATAAAATTAAAATGAAACTGTAGACTTTTTACTGACTGTCAAAATTTGTCTGATTTCAAATGTAGAATGAACTGATACTTTAAACCAGAAATGGATTAACTAACAATATTTTATAAACAGATTTGTATCGAAACTGTAATTGTTTTCGTCACGAAAGAAAATATTGGTACGCATGTTTTTGCTGTCGCTACCGAAATAGCTTGTTTTATGTTATCAATCACTATAAGTTTCGTAATATCCAGAAATTGTGAAACATTTGACTTTGAACTAATTTGCACTATTCATAACCATCTCAATCACAATGTGTATTGTTGACGGCAACAATATGTAGATAGGTACATTTGTCCGATAAATTCTATTACCAAAACAACTTTAAAGTTTCCTGTATTTATGCATCTTATACAAAGGATGGGTGACCGCCGATCATTAATTTCTCACGACGACTTCCGTGCTTCGGAGGGCACGTCCCGGGTGCTGTATACTCGTATACAGTAGTCGTTAGGGTTTGTCAGAAGCCATTTCGGCACCCTGAACATTCTGACATCCACCAACCAGCACTGGGCCAGCTTGGCCTAGTGCTGGTTGCCTAAACTTCCTCGTCACACAAAGGAGAGGCTCATAGCCATGCAGTGGGCTCATTACACGGAGTTGTGATGATGCATCTTAATAACCTAAATATAAAACTATTCTTAAGAGAACAAACAAACGTGGATAATAACCAACGAATGAAAAGCATTAAAAACCGGCTTCACCCACATTTTCAAGTTTTTATCAAAATAAACCAAAATGTCAGCTACCTAAGTGTTTAATTATGAATTTCGTTTGTTTTTATTGCTTTTTTTTTTCAAAAAGCGCAAATTTTTCAATAAATTCAAAATGGCCATGGTGAAAAGGGTCTTTAATCTACATAATATTTATAGTAGCATCGATTTTATATTTATGTATGTATTTGGTGATTATTGTTTGTTTTGGTAGATTAAACTTCAAAGGCGGTAAAATTAAATTCAGGCACAAATTTCATCAAAATTCATTTCGCCTTTTTGGTACAAATTATGAGGTACAAACTGAAAAACATACGCTGAAAGTATAGGTAGTTATTGTCAAGTTGCAACTCTATACTACTTATAAGACAATTTTCCCAGCTGCGTCTGTCTGTCTGAATGGGGTGATTTCGATACCGGAATATTATGCCTACAGTTTTCGCCAGTAATGTTTGGAATGATTCATGAGGCAGGAATTTCTGTAAATTAATTGAAATACCTACCTAAAAGTTAAATAAATTTATAGTGATGGTTGTAATAGGTGTGGTTCGGTCAAAACGTCGTTGAAAATATGTACATATGAACTAACGTTCGATTCGCGAATACAAAAAATATTAAATTATTAAACTGAAGGGAGTGTTTGTTTGAACATGCTAACCTCAGAAATGCCAGTCGAATTCAAACAATCGTTTGCATTCGATAGCCCATGTTTTTCGAACCGCGCTTCATCATCATCATTCGGCCAGGAGACGTCCATAGCTGGACATAGGCCTCCCCCAAGGTTTTCCACGTCACTCGATCCCGCGCCGTCCTCATCCAGCGTTTACCGTCGACTTTGATCAGGTCGTCGGTCCATCTTGCGGGGGGCCTGCCTACTCTGCGTCTCCCCAATACGTGGCCGCCACTCGAGAAATATTTCTGCCCCAACGACCATCTGCTCTGCGATTTATGTGCCCGGCCTATGGCCACTTCAGCTTCGCAATCCTTCTGGCTATATCGGTGGCTTTGGTTTGCCTGCGAATCTCCTCATTCCCGATTCGATCCCGCAGAGAAACTCCGAGCACAGCCCTTTCCATTGCCTGATGAGCGAATTTGAGCTTGTTGATAAGGTAAAGGACAAAAAACTGCCCTTAATTGTTAGTAATAAATACTATGTTATTAATATTTAGGTATTATTAATAGGTAGGTATTTGTGCTGATGTTTATAAAATTAAAGACTTTTTTTGCCATAAAATATAACAGTTGAATATTTGGGTCATTTTCAGGAAGCAATAAATGCAGAAATGTTCCGTTAATAAGGTTTTAATTTGCATAAAAAATGAGACTCATTACAAGCCAGCTTTAAACATATTAAGTAAACAGCTGTGATTTACCTAAGCACCATAATTATAAGCTCTACTTACATACATACGTTCTATGTACTGCCTAAGTGCCTCCTAAGACATCAACTTTTATGATAACATCAGTTTACGAGAAATCATAAGCTGTTCATACATAGCCCATGGGTTTATAGAACAGGATAGGTAAATAAATAGATGTGAAAAATCTGGCCGTACTAGTTTGCATCCTTGATAGTTAGCAGGGGTTACTTAAGTTCAATTTACTCGTGTCCTACGTAAGATCCTATGAAGTTTGTCCGGCTAGCGACCCCTAGTCTTATATAAACGCTAGCTATAAAACCCGGCTTCGCGTGGTTGATTTGTAGTCACCGGACAATTTTTTTTCACACAATAAATATCATTTATAGAAACGATTTTTGCTAAAATAAAGTATTTACTTTTTTACGAAGAAATAAATTTATTAGCTAACATGTTAAGCATACCATGGTCACACTAAATTACCATTAAAATAAAGACAACTACGCGCTACTACAAAACATCTTGTAGTACTACGTCGCAGTATTATCAAAGAAATGCTGCAATCTAGTAGCTATGTTCATCAAAAAAGACTATTTGCATAAAAGTTTGAGGTGCTATATCTTTATTCTTTCGTACTGAGCTAAACTAAAACAAATATGCAAGTACGTTTATATCGTATCAAAGAAACTAACATTTAAATTTGGCTGGTGACTACAAATCAACTCTGTATTTTGGTATTGACTTTAAGTTGTTGATGTCTTTTTTACTATGGACTAAGCCCGCGTTTGACTCAGTCTCACCTGATGGTAAGTTAAGATGAAAGCCCACGGGTCTAACTCGCCATATAATATGGCCGGAATACGTCACCACCCGAGCTGTTGTATTTTGCGGCAGATTTTTGATGAAGGGTGGTCGCTAGATAATCGGACCCTGGTAGGATTATACCACCAAGCAGGGTCACGCGGATTAGTTCGAATATAATATCTAAATGATGTTTAGTACAAATGCAAAAACTTTGATGACACTTATGAAAAAAGATGCAAAAGGCATCACATCCTACCGCTTCATGTAAGAAGAAATATAGCTGACACCACCTGCCTTCACAACATTATAACATCACAAATCCCATTCCTTTTATCGTTAATTAATTTTAAAATTCCGACACGCACGTTCAGAAAGCATAAGACTTTAGTAACCGCTCGAAGCGCAACAAACTATAGACAGAATGCATTCTTCGTCCGAACTCCAGAAACAGTAAATAGCATGGTTGCCGAGTCCAGAATAGATCCCTTCAATATAAAAGTTAACTGCTTAAAGCAGAAACTCACCAAAAACTGGTTTGTACCGCAGGAATAATTTATCTCACTTTGTAATTTAAAATTAAATATTGAATAAGCTTCTCAGTTGAATATAATTCTGATCATAATTATGTAGTTACTTAATTTTTCATTAGAATTCCCTTTACATAAATAAAGTGTTTTTTCGCGGCACTCGCAACTCTGTAAGCACCGCATCAAAAGTAACCAAGCGTTGCGTTATGAATTCTTTAAGTTTCGGTTAAGTTTACTCAATGTGAAAACATGTTTAATGTGTTCTTTGTAAGCTATGATGTTTGTCTATTTATTTGTTAGTATTGTAACCATTTGTTTTCAATCAAAAATAAAATAAAAGCACGCAGGCTTAGGAAATAACTGGCTCTTCATAAAGTATTGCCGGAACCACCGCCACCGGAGCGGTCATATTTAGCGGCAAATTTTATAAGAAGTGTGAATTATTAGTCGGACACTGATGGGATTCTAACAGCAAGCAGTCGGATTAGTCGCCTTTACGAAACGCTTATCTAGGAGCGATAAGGCTCTTCTCAGCCGACCATAAACGGTAAATAGACTAATTGGTTGTTAAGACAGTGATAACTCGGGTCATAGACGACCACTTTGGCGATGGGGTAAACCTGTCTGCCTCAGACGCCAGTGGTTGCGGGTCAATTCCCGCACGGAACAAGAAAAAAAAAATTCCGTGTCTGGGTGTTCATCTATTTATGTATTTATATTCTAGGTTCCCCCTCGTTTGCAACATGGTATCCCATTACACAAGCTATGCTTACTTTGGGGTCATGTAGTTGGTGTGATTGTCTGGGGATTTTATTTTATTTATTATTATTATAGGTGAACTACATCATTGCTGAAAGCATCCCTTTTGGCACAGAAATATTGTATTGATATAGGTGTTGAATGTACATATTTTTTTTATTGTTGTGTGTCAATAAATGATTTATTATTATTTATTTATTTTGCATACTAATAACTACACGCCTTTCGGCGGAAAGGACCCGACATTCTGAACATTCGGTCGGCTATCGGGGCTAGACAGAAAGAAATAATTTATTTATCTATTATTATTATATTATGTACCTATCGTAATGTTTAATAGTTACTAACAGTGAAGTCGCTAGTGAATATCGAGAAATACTTTTAGACTGTTGCAAAACAGATTAAAACCCATAATATTGTCTTAAATTTTTGCGATTCATACTATTAAATAAAACACTTTTTAACCGGATTTATCGCGTATATTTAAATTGAGTCAGTTGAGTCAGTCGCTCGTGACCACGGGGTCTGCAAAGACACCGAAACGTCGAGTTAAAAATTGTTTTTATTGTAAATATACGCGATAAATCCGGTTAAAAAGTGTTTTAGATTAAAACCCGAAGATTACGCCCAAATAAATAGTAACACAGATTCCCTTTTGTACAAGATGTAGGGATAACTAATATATCTTCACGCCTGTATCCCTTATGGGGTAGGCAGAACACCAGAGCCTATAACACTATCTGATGTAACGTTTGACAAAATTTGGAGGTATTATAATGATGGAGAGAGACTCTTGCTGTGAGAGGATTTCAGCCTATCGCCCACAAACACCTCAATAAAACCTCTGCCCCTCAACTGACTTTTACAGTGTGCCCGGGAAGAGAAGCAACTGGTACATTCTATGCTTTTCTTTTACTCCCAGTCCAGCATAAAATTAATATAAAGTTTTTTATACTTACATGAGAGATGAAGTGGAATGCGGAAGATTTAGTTATGTTTAATAAATAAATATGACGTTGAAGAATGCTGAAGTTAACGAAACATCAACAATAAATAAAAGACAAAATTACATACCAGCTATGCATTTGTTCGGAGGTTAGAATTAATAAACTTGAGTCAACTTATTAAACTACGGAGTTGCTTCATTTTATCGCTGACTGAATTATACAACCACCCAGCACTGTGCCAGCTTGGTGGATAATGGCCTATACCTCCTCTTCACCCAGGGGAGACTCATTGCCCTGCAGTGGGCTCATTACAAAGAGTTGGGATGATGATGATGAATACTTTATATTATGTGCAGATGATGGATGACAGTAAACGGGTTTATAACTAACTTTTCGTAATATTTTTTTTATATAAAATCCCCAGACAATCACACCAACTACATGGCCCCAAAGTAAACATAGCTTGTGTTATGGGATACCATGTAGCGAACTAAGGGCGAACCTTGAATATAATTACACTAGCAACCGCGCGCGGTTTTACCCGCGTAACTTTTGATCCCGTAACTTATAACTTTTATACTTTTTACATATAACCTTCCTCAAGAGTTGGGCTATCAAATGCAAAAAGAATTTTTCAAATCCCACTCGTAGTTTCTGAGATTAGCGCGTTCAAACAAACAAACAAACAAACTCTTTAGCTTTATATATTAGTATAGATAAATAAATAGATATACACCCAGACGCGAAACATTTTTTTTTCTTGTTCCGTGCGGTAATCGAACCACTGGCGTCTGAGGCAGACAGTTTTACCCCATCGCCAAAGTGGTCGTCGAAAATATTTCTGGAATATGTCACGTCACGACGAACTGGTGATATTTGACGGCACATTTTATATAAAGCGTGATTGCTAGAAACTTTGAGGAGTCCTACTAACTCGGGCTCACTCCGATTAGTCGCTTTTTACAATACTCTTATTTATCGCTATCAGACATTAGATAGTTTAGTTTATCCTAAAGTTACATAAGCTTTAAACAGAGCCATCTATTCAAGGTCATTCCAATGAAGATTCTGTCATATGCAAACTAAAAGATGGGAATTTTTCATTTCATAAACTGTTTGCATTTTGTGGTCTTCCGTTTTACTGCAGATCATGCAAAAGATTGTCTTACAGGTGTCGAATCTACAACGTCTAATACTCTAAAAATACAACACTGAGATTTTTCCGATTTTTAACCATAGACAAATCATAATACCTTTAAGCTATTACAAATAATGGTGGGGATATAAGACTGGTTACTAAACTCGATTAAATCGCCAAGCAGAGCGCGGCCCGTTGCGCAAGCGCCAGTCAAGTTGCCTTGAAGCCAAACGTGCCCACTTGTATGGACACTTGCCTCTAAGTACAGCCATTTTAGCATTTGTATAGTTTAAAAGTCAGGTAGGTCTTTAACGTACGTATGTACTTGGAGCTAGCGCCTTATTCGGTTCTGATTGGACTATAGGTATTCAGTTTTATTGATAGAAATAATTTGTATTTTTTTATCGTTGACTAGTTAGCCCCGCGTTTAACGTTTATCTCTCCTTTAACACACCCCTCTATCAGCCTATCCACTTAGAAATAACTGGCTCTTTACAAAACGTTACCGGAACACATGTGGGAGCGGTGATAATTGGCGACACACTTTATATAAAGGGTGTTCGCTGGCCAGACGAACCCTAAAGAGGTCCTATCACCAAGCGGGGTTCGTTCGGATTACACGCCTTTTACACGCTGATCAAGGGCCGGGAAGGACATTCTAAGCCGACCCCTACACGTTCAAGATAGAATTTTTGTAAACTGTAAACAAAAGCAAAAAAACAAGAATTTTATTAAAGGTCAATCCATAACAATTCAAATGCCTTGAGAAGCTATTGAATAATGTTTAAAGGGATCATAAAAAAACTTACCGTTGTCGTACAAAACAAAAACGAATAGTTTTTTGGTCCACTAGTAGCACTTCCTGTAGTGTGATTCACGTTCCGTGTCAACGTAAAAAATCAACGTTTATTCATTCACAAGAAACAGAATTACTTTTTGATATTATATTGATAGTGTTAGTTGAGGTGTTAGATTGATATTTAAAATGATAAATGGCTCCAACTCACGGAAATTATTTGAGTTTTCAGTGCCTACCTTTAATCATTAAATTTATTGTTATTAATGACTAAATGTCACCTCTGACTGTTAAACGAAAACGAAGAAGCATGAAGGATTAATTTAACTTAACTGATATTTGGCAACTTACTTTGAATTTTGTTGTAGGGTCAACACCAAAAACTTAGACTCATCGGTCTGACATGACACGTGTTTGTTTTTTGTTATTTTTCATTTTGTTTTCTAATTTACTACCTAGTATTGTAAGCAAACAGTATTAAACAGTATGAGAAGTGTTTATAAATAAACATTATTGTTGCGACATCTTTAGTACTTACGCTACATAGTAATGCAGAGAAATGCACAATGGAGAGTCAAAATGCCTGATGTCATCCTCCGTGGCGCAGTGGTTAAGCATGAAGCTGGTTTGATTCCCGCACGTAACGAAAAAAAAATCTGGGTATGGGTTTTCATTCTTATATGTATTTATATTTTAGATACCCCCTTCGCTCCATGGTATCTTATTTCACTAACTTTACTTAGGTTTGGAGGGGGCATGTAGTTGGTGTGATATTCAGGGATTCATACTGGCAATCAGTGTTTTTTCACTTAGTATCATTTCCCTTTCCTTAGAATTCGCTCTTGTGGTAAAAGTGTTGATGCTTTCCGATAGATGGCACTATTCTCAACACGTTAAAGATTATGTTCCATTTTAAACCAATAGATGTCACTTTTGCTCAACGGTTCCTGAAAAAATATATTGTGCTTTAAGTAGTTGATACAAAATTAATATTATTTTATCCACTATATAAGATGATATATTTAATATTTAAATTGAATCATAAATACAAAAAATCGTAGATTTTTTGAATTGGGTGCGTTCTACGCAGTTAGAGTAACTATTTGGGTGCGTTCCAAGCATATGAAAATGTCTTTTTATGACTGCAAAAAAAAACAATACATTATTTAATCCACAGTGGATAGTGACATGAAATAGATTTTATGCAATGATTTAAGGTTAGGAAAATCTTGAAGTTTTTTGTAATATTACTATATAATACTAGTTGTCAAAACATTAACAGCTCTACTATGTTGATGCACAAAATGTCAAAACGAAAGTGATTGAGAGACTGACATGAGTGAAGAATGAATTTTTTCATTCCGTTTCCTCCCGTGACTCGTGAAAGTGCTCTGGATTGTGTTTTATAAATTTTCTACAACTTTGGCAAGCTCCCGGACTCTGAATTCTTCGCATAACACGTTGGACTTACGCACGTTATAAGGACACCGAAAAATAAAACCTAATAAATCACGCAACTGCTAAATTGTTTTTTATTTACTTCAATACATAGACTTTGATTGAACTGCTGGATTCATCATGCCCAAACCTGATTAACCCGTAATTTTATGAATCTAGCTATTCCAAAGTATTTTTGTTTAAAATTACCCTTCTTGAGAATACAAGCTAGCGCGGCGCAGCTGGGTTTTGGTTGTCGAGGTACGGTTGTTTTCCGCTAGATCGCGCTAGTACCAAATTTGTTAGTGACGACTCTATACCAGTATATAAGTTACTCTATGCTGGCAATTAAAAATAAATTTAACTGAACTTCTATGAAATCAATCAAATAATACCCGAAACAATGCTTTAGAATCGTTTTTTTTTCAAATAGGAATATCATTATTTTTTTAGATATACACAACGATTGCAATTAGAGATAGACAAAAAGGAAGGCAAAAAAGTAGATAAGTACTTAACAAAATTAACTCAATAAATCAACCCTATAAGGCTTAGCAGATCCTAAATTGACTCTCATATAGTTTTATAATATTGCGGACCTCACTTCCACATTCCTGAATCCTGTTGTTGTACATAGTTTTCTAATTGCCGTACATCGATAGCCTAGGAAAATTATACGTTGGATATGTTCTAAAATAGAGTGAGCCCAATATAATATCCTTGTAGAACCCCTTCATTGTACGAGGTTGTTTTTTTCTTGCAATTTACTGTTTAAGGAACTTATTTTGATGTAGTTCCATGTTCTCATGTCCATTTGCTTTCTAAAAAATAAGCTTGTAGCGACATCTATCCGAGTAACTAGGTAACTCTAGGTAACTAGGACTCAATGAAAATATCAAAGTTTGTATCGCCAATAGTAAAGTTGTTTATCGATTATAGGCAAAATATGCCTGGGCGTGTCATGGTTTATTACTTACCTTCTGCATTCTTGGGCGAACCCTGACACAATAAAAGTGTTGTAATGGACCCAAAAGGGCTCGAGAGGTGTTCTTGACACAACGTCCTAAGCCTAAGTGCTTTCGGATCAGAAGTGTAATTTTTGAAGTAAGTACCCAAAGTAACATATCACCTAGTAGTGTATTTTTAACAGTATAATAAAAACATGCTACAACGGACGGCGCGGCGCCTGGAGCGTTCAAATAGCAAATCTATTTTGTCTCCTCAATACGTAAACTTTTAAAAGGGGATCACCTACTATCAATTGTAAGCAAAAATCTCACACTTTGAGATTCAGCTGAGATTGAAGGAAGATTGCAAGAAGTTGCCAAGACTGTAAACAAAATAATTGTGTCTTTTTGGAATTTATGTAAAATTGTCATTTATGTGGACTGCCTTTTGGCCTTGGGTCAAACTCAAATCTGAAATTAACAAACCAAGATACGAGTATATGCTCGTATTCTGCTCTTTCTTTCTTTCTATGAACACCAAAGTCAGACATCCAAAACGGCTATGAAAATCACAAAAAAGAAGAGTTTGAGCCAGAAATCTTAAGTCTACAAGAATTTACTAATACTTTACATTTGAGTTAAGGCGTAGATAGATAGACCTACTCTGTACAACCCAACTAACTTTCTTTACAATCAATGGTCTAGGACTAAGAACATATAAAAGACCAACTTGTATCTTTATAAGGTTGAAAAAAATATCATAGAAATCTAGACTTGATGTCTTAGAACTTATTACTGCAACGAGTTATCTTACAGACTATCAACTCGTTGTAATGAGCCCACTGCAGGGCATGAGTCTCTTCCCTGGGTGAAGAGAAGGTATAGGCCATAATCCAACAAGCTGGCCCAGTGCTGGGTGGTGGATGCCAGAATTTTCAGGGCGCCAAGATGGCTTCTGACAAACTCTAACGACTACTGTATACAGTTATACAGCACCCGGGACCGACTGCTTAACGTGCCCTCCGAAGCACGGAAGTCGTCGTGAGAAATGAATATTCCGCGGTCACCCATCCAAGTACCGACCCCGCCGAACGTTGCTTAACCTGTGATATCGTATGACACACACAGTAACCACGGCGCCATGACGACTCCAGCTTCACAGACAATAATTATGTACGTGACAATAACTAAGATCAAAGGGCTATGAGAAGAGTGTCGCAAGTTATGCAATATTGAACTGTAAAAGTTGTGGTCCAAGTTATACGACCTTTTCAAATTAACTTCATTTATATTTTCAGTAGAAACTACATCTCTACCGGTCTCCGTGATGCAGTGGTCTAGACTCTAGACGCTACTAGGCCGCCAATCGTGCGTGAGGTCAGGGGCTCGATTCCCGCACGGAACAAGAAAAAAAAATGTTCCGTATCTGGGCTTTAAACATATTTTATAGTTTAGGTTCCCCCCTAGTTCGCTCCTATCTCGCTGGTATCTCATAACACAAGCTTTGCTTACTTTGAGGTCATGTAGGTGTGATTGTCTAGGGTATATTATATTATAATTAATAGCCTTCTATTTGTGTAGAGCAATTATAAACAATATAAGTATTTAAGCTTAAATTAAATCGTATCGTAAACGTCAGTTCGTGTCCACATACCTAGAGTTAAAAATACACTATACTCTAGCAAATAATTCAATGCAGTAAACTGCCAGTTCGAAATGTCAGATAGAAAAATAGTGATACCAGTTCAAAACTTCGTAGTGTAAGTATTGAATGAGAATGATTAAAAAGGGAACGAGTATTTGTCATTCGTTTTGCATAAAATTTTAAAGCAATTAATAAATAATTGAATTTGAAGTGTGTACTTTATCTTCAAAGTTACTTTATTGACTTTAATTAATTACCAAACATAGTGCTTTAAAAAGGTTACAGTAGAGGTAAAATCGACTTTGTAAGTTCTTAATTTTTAAACTACTTTCTTCGTTAAAAATAAAGCTTCAAGAATAGTTGCCTTTTGCTAACAGCGCCATGAAAAAAGAAATGTCTTGTGAGCCAAATTTTTCCCAATTCATTACGATAGAGTTTGAAATTGCATGTTGATGATTGCATGAAAAATAATTACATCCATTCAGTTAAACCACATCACTATTTTTTTTCTTCCCTAAAGTGGGCACACTGGAAGTGTCATTTTACCGCATTGAATTATTTGCCAGGGTATATTATAATAAAGCTAAATTACTATCATAAAGTTCTTTTATCAATTCGGTTTTAAAAAATCTTTTTATAGTCCAAAGCAAAATATTGGGAATGTTAACACATTAGCTCGGCCGGAATCTAGTACCTAGTACTCTATAATAACATATAATTACTTACCTAGTTTAGTATTTCGCCATTTATTTCAAGAATAGCAATTCAGAAATCTCGAAAGCTTATGCCTTGTAACAATAAATACTTTTTAATCACGTACCGAGCTTCGAACGTGTTGTATAAAATTCCCTCACGTCTCACATTAACACTTCATAATACAAGATTTCACCAGTCGAAGTAATGACTCGTCAGTTTTCAATCAACCACTCAACAAATTGATTGATCAATGTGTCATAATACAGCTTTCTATGTGATATAACTTTGTTTTTTTACGGTTTTGAAAAAAGCGCCGGGTTACCAATTAACTTATTTTGTTAATATTATTTTGTAGCGTTCTGTATGGCCAGTGCGCGTTGCATAATTTTATTCGAATGACTTTACCATCGAACTTTACCATCGATAAATACCTACTTACTTAAATCCAACCAATCACGGTCTCACAATTTGGGATTCCCATTTTCGTCACATTTTGGTTACAGTGACCTTTACCGGTCGTCAGACCACCACGTTTCGTATACTTTCTTGAACTAGAGAACCTTACTTTTCTTATAACCATCCATACTCAAACTCGCACGTAAAGGTAGGTTTATCATAACTTCATATTTTACAATGGAGAAGAAAACCAAAAGCTCTAAATAGATGTCGCTTCATACGCTTGACACATAACAAACTATCAAATGAACAAGTTGTGATCGAAATTGCTTGTTCTGTGTTATATTTTGGGGTTAACCTATAAAATAATGTAAACACATGTATCAAAATATGAAAAATGTGGACCGTAATATGTACATTTCCATAAAAGTTTAAATCAAGTAACATCCACAAGTTCCAAAAATTCAAAAAAAATAATTTCAAAGATCACTTTAAAATTAACTTTTACTATGGTGTTTGACAGTTGTTATGGGTCAAGCGTAATCAGCGCCTCTAGTGGAATAAGAAGGCAGTTTTCTACCCCATTAGTGCTTACTTGCACTTCTCAGATAACGTAATTAATTTACATAATTTTACCATTCAATCGTAATTAATCTGTCACCGCGCCTCAGTATCCTTTCATAGCCACAAACCGTGTGAATCAGAATATTAAATAACTGAATATTCAATAAACATCTAACTGGGATAAAAGTAGTTTAGTGCCAAGCCAACGACAACCCGCAACTATTCCCTGCAAAAACTACGGGGATCCTTCGAGCCATACATTGCCATACATACTTCGACTGTAACCCTGGAAGCCCTGACTATTCTGACAACCCACCAGAACTGTGACAGATTGCTGATTCAAGCTGATCCTCATCGACCACTAAATGAGAGACTCACGGCCCTTCAAAGGGCACATTAGAAAGCGTTAAGATGCTGATAGTACATACATACATTAAAATTTGAACTAAACTCTCACAGATGTTTTTAATTAAAAATTATTGTATTAAATAAAACACTTTTTAACCGGATTTATAGCGTATATTTAAATTTTAAATTTTAACTCGACGTTTCGGTGTCTTTGCTGACCCCGTGGTCACGAGCAGCGAGTCGCGATAAATCCGGTTAAAAAGTATTTTATTTAATAGTATGAATCGCGAAAACTTAAGACAATTATTGTATTATTGTCGTGTGGTCCTCCGTGGTGCAGTGGTACGGGGCTGTGGCCTATGAGGTCCTGGCTTCAGGTTCTAGCCGGGCCAATTCAGAAAACAAACCTAATTAGCTCCTACCTTCTGGGATACCCCCTAAGTCCGCTGTTCGGTCTCCATAACACAGGCTTAACTACACAAAAGATTACTTTGGGGTCGCATACTTGATGTGTCAGTTTGTATATTAATAAACTACCATAATATGAATGAGGCTTACACCAATGCCAAAATATAAAGAAAATAAATAACTAACATGGCAAGTTTAAATAAACAATGAATGCAGAGCATTTAAAAACCGACTTCACGTCGAAACTTTGGCTGAAGTAGGTAGAAGGTCGTCAAGGTAAACCATCTCCAACTAACTCATATTAAAAAAAAAATTTTTTTCATGAAGTACTTAATCGATTTCGATGAAATTTACATGGGACCAAATCGGAAGTATAGATTTTGATAATTCGCGTGATATAAGAATCATCAAAATCAGTTCACCCAGTCAAAAGTTATGAGGTAACAAACATAAAAAAACCTCCTACCTCCTTCTTTTTTTGAAGTCAGTTAATAATATTTTCCATCTGAAGTTCATTAAATTGAAAAAAAAAAAATTTTATTTTCAATAAACAAAACTATGACAAGTTAAACGGCCTAATTTCCTAAGCTCAGTTAACCGCGCAATTGTCTGAAAAACATGCAATTTCAAACTCTAATTAGCCGAGTACAGTTATCAAACTCGTTTGCTGCCAGTGGGTCATAATGTTTAACAAAGTTATTCATCGTGTGAAAGTATTTGTAAAAGTTATTATGAAACCCATAATACATCGTATTTTTTGTCCTTTTCTCTCGAAGTATCGTTGATTAATCTGAGCTTTTCGCGAATTTTCCCCTACTATAGATAACAATAGTGAACTGCAGATGAACTTACGGTTAACCAAATGATTGAGCCTGTGTTTTATGATATATTTTTAGGTCAAACTTAACGCAAGAAGGTTGTTAATTGTTATTGTGTATTTTTAAAAGATGATTGCTGTTGAGTTTCTTGCCACTTCTTCTCAACAGATCGACTTTCCGAAGTGGTGGTAGATTCAGTTTAATTTGTAAATTGTTTGACTTATTTCAAATGTATTTAAATACTTACGAAGTAAAGATTTTTTTGACTTTGACTTTGATTAGAAATTGGCATGTCGATTCTCAAAAAACGATCCTTTCCATCAGGTGGCATGGAAGACAAACATCCTATCCTTACAACATAAAAAAAAATCTGTAGTCCATTCTTTCGTAAGACCCATTGAATATAGGAATAGTCATCGCAGTGTATGTTAAGTGTGCGATACCGTAATACACTAGGCACATACCTACAGACGCAATAATCTGCCTAAGTATGGATGACAATTTTGCTAGACCCTGCAATCATCATCACAACTCTTTGTAATGGGCCCACTGCAGGGCATGAGTCTCTCCCCTGGGTGACGAGAAGGTATAGGCCATAATCCACCAAGCTGGCCCAGTGCTACATAAATCCTCATTTTATACTTTCATTGAATCCGTGCTGCTTAAGTCGAGATCGCCTGTGCTGCGGAAAAATAGAAAAATGTAGAAAAATCCAGGATGGAATTGAGTTCCAGCCGGGCCAGTTAAGGAAACGCAATTTTCAATCAATCTAGTATCCAGCCAGGCTTATACTGAAAACCCCATAGTTCAAACATGCGACACGCATTCATATATTAAGTAATAATTAATATAAAACACTGACTATGGAATACTATTCACTCAATGTCAAAACTGACGTCTGCAGTAACTCGCACTCGTGGTAACGTTCACTTGTTCATTTACCGTTGCAAATCTCGCAGAGTGAGTTTTTGCTATGTGGCTTATAACAGAACTACAGTAGTTTTGCTAAGCCGCTAATCATGAGTTTTTGCAGTTGGTAGACCTGTGCAGTAGCGGTATGACTCGTCTGGTTATGGGCTGTGATTGAGAAAGTATTACATGTAAGGCGCTGTTTAGGGTTGCGTGCTGAAATTGTTTAAAAGGAACTTTTATGGTGTCGCACTGTCTGACTTTTTTCACTCCAATCAAAAAGGAGTTTTGTTGATTAACGAATTATAAAAGTTTTCATGATTTTTTTTCGTTTGGTAGATCATACTTCAGAGATGCTCCCATAGAATATTTTTATCAAATCCACTATACACTATTTGAAAAAAAAATGACATTTTGGAAGTTCTTTCGACATAAAACTTACTGCAAAGTCGGTTTTTTAATTCTATGCATACAATGATATTATGAACTGTGCCCAGAATGGCCGTTGGGGCAGAAAAGTTCTCGAGTACGTACAGCAGCCACGTACTGGGAGACGCAGCTTAGGCAGGCCCCCCGCAAGATGGACCGTCGACGACCTGGTTAAAGTCGCCGGTAAACGCTGGATGAGGGCGGCGCGGGAGCGAGCATAGTGGAAAACCTTGGGGAAGGCCTATGTCCAGCAGTGGACGTCCACTGGCTGTGGATTTGGATGATGATGAATCAAAGTAAACAGACGTCGGATTCCTTCCAAAACATTTCACACATAGGTCAAAGAACCAAATTATGATCGTTTAGATTAGTCCTCTCTTGTACACGCTTTTAGAGTCTTATAGAGATTCTTATAGTTCGATAGAAATAAACAACATTATTTATGAAATTTATAAGGTACGGAATCCAACTTGCAAAAAGTTAAACATCCACTTGACTCGTATTTTTTGCTACGTAGGTAACTTTTACAAGCCCTATGTTAAGTTATCGAAAGCTAAGCAAAAGCATTTTTTTCTCTAAAGGAAGGTTTATGTTTAGTTATTCATTTATGAGGTGAAAACCTTGAGATGTAGCCTAGAGATAATGAGTTTTAAGGATTTCCATATATTGTTTTTTTACATAAAAAGTTGATACCTACTCCGAATAATTAGGTACATTAGGTACATTAACATGACGACGTGTTTGGGTTCCTACAGACTATTTGGCGGTCTTTTCAATGAAGAGCGACCTCTTTCTTTATACACTTCACTTGGGTTGTACCTAAAATATTATATATAATGTAATATATTTACATCTTACTCTATAAATGTAACTTACCAACTGCTCATAGGTACGTCGCCTTAAGGACCTGCCTGACTGAGGACTATCCTTCATTTAGAATCGTCGCCAAATATCTCTCCAGTTTTAGCTTGTTCAGGTAATTCGGGCTCACCTAAAATCAAGCGATACTAAGGTCTTACGCAGCTTTATTCATTAGTTAAAACAAGAGATAAACATTGTCAAAACAAACCCTTTTTAACTGGCAGTTTGACAGTGACAGTTGATCTCAAAGAAAGTTGATATACCGGGTGTTGACTGCCAAGTTTGGTTTGGGGTCAATGTTTGCGATTAATGTTCGTGATTTTTGATCGTCAAATGAGAAGCAGTCAAAACGTATGTATGTAATGTACCTACAGCCCTGATAGCAATAAATTTACATAACAAAATATCGATCAGTCAATATCAATAAAGCTAACAGTTAAATAAACAATGGCATAAACTAGTCAATTATATGAAAACCAAATAACCACCAAAGTATGTAATTTTAATATCCGCTTCGAATTTAATTATTTTATGTTCAGAGCACGATCACTAGTCCTTGGTCTGAGTTTCCTTTACACGTAATAACTGCCTTTACTTTTAATATTATTATTTTTTGAAACGCTCACCAAATAAGAATAAAAAATACGAAGCTTTTTTTAATTTTATGAATTGGCAACTAGGTAGATATTTTATTTACGTAATATCATTTATGTTTCCGATTCAAATTGTCATTGCAACAATATCCTCTTTTGTCCATTTAAGACCCGCATATTACAAGTCTAAGGCACCTTTCCATTACTGTAACATTCCTACGAATTGAACTTTAATTTGAATGATATACGGTTTATTTTGCATTGTATGTTAGTTGAGATCCTTGTCCAAGAATGCCTCGTTAACGTTGCAGAGGAAGTCTTCGAATCCAGTCACCCTCCATCGTTCAGTTCAGTTTAATAAAACGTTCCGTTGGTGTATGACGTCCGTATGCAATAATTTACTTTAGCCATGCCAGGTTTGTTTACTACAGAAATATATTCTTATTTTGAAAGTGACTTTTAAGTTTGACGTTCAGTGAAGTTTTTTTCTGTGTTTGTTTTTTTTTTTGTACAAAGTTTGTTTGTGGCCAGGATTAACGGATTTCGCATAAAGACTTTTCTCTTGATTAATTGGTAAGTTTGTGTTTTTTAATAGGTGGCACGGGTATTTGGATATTTTAGTTATACTTACTGCTACTTTCTTCAAGTGTCCAATATTATAAATATGTTAAATATTGAAGAATTCGTTGAATATGATACATACTTCTGCTTATTTACTATTTTCAAAGCGGATTTACATATCTGTGTCTGGTCTACACGAAATCTGGTTACAAAGGGGCCTTGACCTCAGTTAAGAAGCACAGGTATCCTATATGTTTATTTATAGGAACACAAAATCCGGTTTCGAAAGATTTTATCATTTGCCTACCTACCTAGGTCTTAAAGAGAAGTAACCGGTATTTTGAAGATATTTTTTAATGTGACCTTAAAATACCCACATCCTTTTGGTAACATATTTGAGAATTTTAAGTATTCCACAACTTTCTGACGTATAAGGTCATTGAATTTTGCGACTAAATATTCGCAACATTTCACTAGAAGCAGATCTTTCACATTAAAGTAAGATCTTTAGCCTGCCGAGTCTTGAATAGGTCCTGCCACAATCAAACACGGGGTAACTCTTGGTCCAGGCGTAATTTCGGGATTAATAATATATAAAAATATAAGTAGGTATAGGAGCTTTCAAATCCAAAAGTTATAAGCGCGTCGAAACAAACTCTTCAGATATTTGAGTGACTGTTGTCGTAAAAATTCTGTGGTTTTTGATGACAATGAAAAAATTACTATGAAAATAACTATTAATATAGATATTATATAAAAAAGTAAAGGCTCTTTTGATCTCATCTTACTCGTGGCCGTATTTATAAAGTGCTCTCAACTCTAAGGGCCACCTAAAGTTGGTGAAATCAAAAATGAAAGCTTACTTGTCGCTAACTTCGAAATAGACTTCTAAGACGAAGGGTCGCTATAAAATAATGATTTACCTACCTATTTTAATTTTATACAGTTCGGATTAGGTGCTCATCAAACTGACAGAAACCTTTAATGAAAGCGAGTGTGAGTCAGTTAATGACCAGGCAGGAAATTATAACACTTGTTGCAAGTCCATCTATGCCATCGGAATTACATACATTTAAGTGAACTTGAGATGGGTCTCAGCTCAGCGGTAATAGTGATCTTTAAATACCCAAGTAAGGTAGGCTAACGGTTAACGCCGAGGTGGACTTGTAACTAATAAGACCTCTAAATCCTTATAGCCCAGGATTTCAGGTGTCCTTTGATAATTAAACAAATATTCAATCATTAAATTTTGATTCAAAGAAAAACAATCACAATTAAAGTTACGTAGTTCCGTATAACGCAAGGTTTCGACATACGGACTGTTATCGTGTGTTTATCATGCGATCTGGTCGCAAATGGATAATTCTGAGTGTTATGCGTGGTTATGACATTAGCTTATTTTTTTCCTTTAATAATGTTATATTTGTTTACTTTTAAACCAAAAAAGGGTTTGTAATCCTTTATTGTGGCAATTTGTGGTTTCCGAAATCAGCTAAAAAAAAGCATAGGTAGGTATACCTACGTAACTGGACTAAAAACAGAAGCGACTAACCCAACTATTAGAGTCTTTATCAGGGCCCACTAGTCTTTCCCACAGTTAGACGTCAAATATCATTGATTTGATATGTTTAACTAGATATTCTTGGCTTCAGTCGAGAAAACCACGATTCCATGGGAATGATTAGATTGAAGTCTCTCTGGCGGTGCGGGCGCCGTGGTTACTGTGTGCATCTCTTACGATATCGCAGGTTAAGCAACGTTCGCCGCGGAAAGCAACATTCAATAAATGCAACACTCACCATACTTAAAGAGAGTGATTGAAACTTAGCCTTATCTATGTATAAAACTGAATAGTGTTCTACATATAGTACCTACACATATTAATAATAACCAGACACTGGCAAGATAATTAAATACAAAGACCTCCCTAAGAGCTACTTAAGTTTAAGTAGTAAGAAGATAAGACGAAAATAACTCATTAAGTAACAAACAGCTGCTACTTATAAGTAGAGACATAGAAAAGCTACACACCTAAGAGATAAGTTTAAGTGCTGATATTGTATTGTTGAGTTAAAAGTTTAGGGTTCAAATACTGGCTTCTAAATATCAATCATTATTATGTATTCTAATATAATAAAAACATAATATTATTATGTTAATTACGGATTTGGAAAAGAACATAATATTACGTACTATTTATTGTCAGACAGGTAGTCTTTACGAAGTCGCAGTGGCGCCGCGGTTACTGTGTGTATCAAACGATATCAACGTTCGGCGCGGTCGGTATTTGGATGGGTGACCGCCGCCGACCGTTCATTTCTCACGGCGACTTCCGTGCTTCGGAGGGCACGTTAAGCAGTTGGTCCCGGGTGCTGTATACTTGTATACAGTAGTCGTTATGGTTTGTTAGAAAAATTTCTGAAAAATTCTGACATGACTTATAGCCCTGCAGTGGGCTCATTACAAAGAGTTGTGGTGATGAGGTAGTCTTTTCGAAAAGCTTATCCAAGTAGAATAATTTTTGGTCAACCTTACAAGGCAAGATACCCGTACAGGGTGCAAAAAAAAGAGTGATATTCAACTAAATTTCAAAAACTTCATAGAGCTTGTCTCTTTCCATAGTAGATAGATATGGCAAATATACCAGACAAAGACAAAACACTACATACCTGTAACCATCTGAATGTCTCTGAAGTGGTATTTCGGACACAAAACAAGTGCGTAAGGGCGGCAGCAAGTGCTGGGTATACAGATAGCTGCCGACCAATTTTTGAGAGCCTGAAGATTCTACCGTTGCCTTGTGTATACATTTATGAGGTATGCCTATTTGTAAAAAAGCACCCAAATTTGTTCCCTACAAATCGGGGTATGATTTCTGGGCGTAAGCGACACGCAGAGAAGCTGTACACACCTGCTCAAAGAATTTGCATTTTCCAAAAAAACATTGTATGCATGGCTGTTAAAATTTATAACAAACTTCCTTTTGACATAAAAAACTTGCCGTTATCCTTATATAAAAAAGACTATCTAACCTACTATTAAGCAAACTGTATTATAAATTTATAACACAAGTGACTTTCTAAATGACAAATCTCTCTAGACATCGAATTAAATTTTTTCAATTTATTTTATTTCATTAATTTATTCTATTTTGTTTAATAAGTAATTTTATCTGACCATATGTTTTTTTTTTCATGACTGTATCCAAATTAATAAAATATGACATTCTGTAATTGTATAATCTAAAGCTAATTATTTAAATCTTATATTATATTACAATTTTTGCACACTGACACCTGTCAGTAGGATATTGTTGACCTCACTTCTATTTTTAAGACCTAAAATGTACCGACTTCCTTGCAAATAAAGACAATTCATTTCATTTCTCTTATTGCATTATTTACAACCAGCTACTGTACAAACTTGTGCAGTATAATCAAGTCAAACTATATACTATACTGCGTTCTAAATCACAAACATATCCTAACAACGCTCACCCACTACTAGGTCATCTTTAAACTGCATCAGTATTCCATTGACATATAACCAACCAAGTTTCAAACGTATATCTTCTAGCAGAGAGTTTAAAATGGCATTTTGTTAGATAGAACGGTATTTTAGTAACCAGTTCATGAATAGGTAGCCTAATAATAATAGTTTAGTGGCATCGTACGAGGTACGTATGAGAATACTTCCAATGTACTTCTATATTTTAGCCTTTATGTAGGGCTGCCATCGCTAAGTTAGAGAACTAAAATACCTGGACTGTACATATAGTAAGTACTTAACCCGATCTTTAGTAAGCAACCCACCTGAACTTAGCAAACTTGGTAAATAGATAAGTATACTCTGGCAATTAAATCAATGCAGTAAACTGACAATGACAGATCGGAATGCCAAATACAAAAATAATGATAAGTACCATGTTTTTATGTTTTTGCATTTAAAGTGCTCAATTATTCTTAAATAAATGAAAAATGTGATAAATAAAAATTACCCGACCAGGATTCGAACCTGGGAACTCTCGTCAGGCCCCGGTAGCTCAGTAGAAGAGCACTCGTCCGGCAAACGAGAGGTCCCAGGTTCGAATCCTGGTCGGGTAATTTTTATTTATCACATTTTTCATTTATTTATAAATAATGATACCAGATAGAAAACTTCGTAGAGTAAGTACTGAATGAGAATGATTGAAAACGAACGAGTATTTGTCAATCGTTTTACATAAAATTTAAAAGAAATTTATAAATAATTGAATTTGAGCTGTGTACTATATCTTTAAAGTAACTTTTATGAAAATAAATAATTACCAAACATACTTAGTGCTTTAAAACGGTCACATTAGAAGTAAAATCAACTTTATAACTTCTTGCTTTTTAAATTTGTTTTGTCGTAAAAATTAAATTTCAAGTATAGTTGCCCTTTGCTAACAGCACCATAAGAAAAGTAAAAAACTTGTGAGCCAAAATATTTTTTTCCATACATTACGATATTATTATTTAAAACATAATTACGTTCATTCACTTAAACCACATCACTATTTTTTTTCTTTTCGAAAGTGGGCACACTGCAACTATCATTTTACTGCATTGAATTCTTTGCCAGAGTATAGGTACTTTTTTTATAAATATTAAAGAAACAAAGCGATATCACATTTAGATCAAAAAGTTATGCAGTTTGTTTTCATAACAAGGAATGCCATCATTCGCTTGAAAAAATGAGACACACAATTGCGTTTTTATTCGAAGCATATAATAATATTTAAAATTGTTAGACTATCATTACTTGATACAGCTAACTAATGCAGGTCTACAGTTACAAGGTATAAAATAAAATAAATTAAATCTCCAGACAATCACACCAACTACATGGCCCCAAAGTAAGCATAGCTTGTGTAATGGGATACCATGTAGCGAACTAGGGGGAACACGGAATATTAATACATAAATAGATAAACACCCAGACACGGAACATTTTTTTTCTGGTTCCATGCGGGAATCGATCCCGCAACCACTGGCGTCTGAGGCAGACAGGTTTGCCCCATCGCCAAAGTGGTGGTCAATACTTGCTTGTATTTTTATCACACGATGAAGAAACGTAAAGACAAAATATTATTTATTTCTGAGGTAGTGATATGCACTTCAAGTTACTTTCATGATTTAAGTTATGAGTAAAGTTACTTAATTATTCAATTGGTTATTACTAATAACCATATTGTCCGTAGGGATTGAGGAGCCCCATCAGGTTTATAAACTCTAATTTCACCATTATTTAGCAGCAAAATATATCACTAGTTATATGAATTTAAAGGTGACTCCTCAATCTAAACATCTGAATTGAGAAGCCACCTGGAACTCGGTAAGTAATAGATGATTTTTTGCAAATTGAATCGCTCAAATCCTATAGATAGATATACACCTGAGTATAGATTGAGGAGCCACACTAAAAGTATTGCATTTTCTTAAATTTTTGATCGAAGCCATACAATTATTGTTTCTATACAATTGCTGCGAAATGCTGCTAAATTTTCAACTTTTACCATCACCTTTAAGTCATATAACTAGTGGTAGGTAATTTCTTCCATTCTGGACTGGGATGCGAAAAAAAAACATAGAATGTGCCAGCTGCTTCTCTTCCCGGGAAAACTGTAAAAGACAGTTAAGGGACGGAGGTTTTATTAGCGTTTTTGCGGGCGATAGGCTGACCCCCTGTCACTGCAATAGTCTCTCTCCATCATAATAAAATCTCAAAATGTGTCAAGCGTGACTTCAGATGGTTTTATAGCCTCTGGTGTTCTGCCTACCCCATTAGGGATACAGGCGTGGAGTTATGTATGTGTGTAGTGGTAGATATATTTTGCTGCTAAATCCAGATTCTGTGCAGCAAAATCGATTATGCTGCTAAATAATGGTGAGGTCAGAATTTAAAATTATGATGTAGCACCTCAATCCTTACGGACATATTGAATAAGAAAGAACGAAAAGAAAGAAATAGTTTATTCGACAATAAAACTACGTTACAATCAAAATGAGAAAAAAAAGTACCTATAGGTGGATAAAATAAGTAACATTTTTGAAAATGGCAACAGCTCAGCATATGCTAAAACCAATGGCTGCGGCGCAGAATAAAGGTAGACTACTTTAGAAGGTCGATCCGTTAGGAAGTATTTGCAAGAAACTCAACAGCAAATAACCTATTAGAGCCTAGGTAGTAATTTGGACATAATTTCGTTTGCATAATACCTTCAAAGAAATCTAACCGAAGTCAACACTACTTCGTGATCTTAGCAGACTTGGGCTCCAAGTACTTCACTGACAGTGTGAACTGTCACTTCTCAACATAACAGGTCTACACTATCTTGGCTATTATAAACTGATACTTTAATCTGCGATAGCAGCTCAGTGGCGTGGGAAGTATGTCCGTTGCTCTGTAAAAGTAAAGAATGAAGCGATCAGCGGGATATACATTTCTATTTATTTTAAATTTAGTTTCTATGATTTAAAAGGCACATTTAACTTCAATGAAAACTCATTTTGAATTTAATAGTACCTACTTAAACTTTTCGAATCTATGGAACTTCTGAGCTTTATATTATTAAATGTATCGCGGGTTTTTAAGTTCTAATCCCTCGGAAATTTTGGTATAAAAAGTAGCTATTCCAGGCTGTAGATACACTCACTTACACTTTATACTAAATTTCATGCAAGTTATTGCTTGAAAGTAATACCACGGTAATATTTAGGGTTCTTCAGCAGTCAGGTTCTCCCTAAGTCCATGTGCAGTCTGCAACGGATTTATGTATACCACCCACGTATGTGACTGACTGGGTGGTATACATAATTCTCTTGCAGACTGTACTTTAGCTCCGACCTCATCGTCACTTGTCATCACATGAGATTGTGGTTAAAAGACGAATAATCAAAATTTCAACTAAGATAACTGATTGGCTGTGGCCTGTAAATTTCCGCAGGGATCTCGTTCTGTAGAATAACTACCCGGAACCAGGTAGTTATCCTATGGAACGAGAATAATTGTTTAGTATTCACGATTTGAAAATTCTATGCTCGTAACTTCCACTGCTAGGACTGATGCCTACTCCCAATGGTCTGTACATATAATAAGGCTAACTTTTTATTATCATAGGCTTATTTTAACCCCCCAAGTAAGAGTAAAGTGTTATAAATTTATCTGTCTGTGGGTTCGTAGCTCAAAAACAAAAGGACCGATTTGGTACGTTTTTATTTAATTTAAAGCCAATATACTTACATTCATCACTCAACTACGATGGGATGTTGATGCATATAATACTACAATAGCGATACAATATAAGTCTTTATCATGCATTGAAAAATACACAGACCCATGAAAAACATCTGTAAAATTCAACTAACACTGATACAAAGTTGCATACACCTATAAATTCTAAACCAATCAAAAGACAGCACCACCGCTTTAAACGCCAGATCAAACTCGATACGACTTCTAACATGAGAATTCTATAATCATCCATCGTTCTAAAACAATACGACTTGATATGACATCTCATGTCACTTTAATCTTATCTTGATGACGGTGACGAGTGACGTCGTATCACCTAGTTATCAATTGTGACAGCTCAGTGTGAAAGTTATTGATAAGACGGGGCGCCTACGCAGATGTTATATTTGCAATACTTAGTCTAGGCGTTTCTTTTGGTATTTTCAATTTCATTTTTTAGTTTTCTTGAGGATTTACGGACCGCATCGTCTCTCTAATTATTTAATGAAAACCTATCTAAAAAGCGGACATTAAAAATAGGAGTGAGGGCAATTCTTCATTTTTTTATTTCAACGAAGAACATATCATGCAAATATTTTAAGCCGTAACTTAACCACCGTTTGACCTTAATATCTCCTGAAGATAAATGCAGATGAAGCCAGGTGAACCCTGATACGGTTCTACCACCAAGTGGGGGTCGCTCGTATCTAAGCCGAACCAACACGGCTACTATATAAACAAAGGTACTCTGATATTGCCTTCCATGCTGGACTGGGAGCGAAAGTAAAACATAGAATGTACCAGCTGCTTCTCTTCCCGGGCAAACTGTAAAAGTCCGTTAAGGGACGGAGGTTTTATTGGCGTTTTTGTGGGAGATAGGCTGATCCTCTGTCACTGTAATAGTCTCTATCCATCATTATAATACCTCCAAAATGAAACGAGACATCAGATGGTCCTATAACCTCTACCCCATAAGGGATACTGGCGTGAAGTTATGTATATTTGCCCTTATATGTTTATCAGAATCCAAATAAGCACAAATTGTCATCCCTACACTATTGAATGAATTAAAAACAAATTCCTCCATAAAGGCAGAACTTCCTTCTTTGGGATTTCTATAAATAAAAATACTTCTCTCCTTGCGCACGCACATAAATAAAGTGAATATATCGTCACGGCCCAAGTATAGGATGTCCTTACACGGTAGATTGCTTGGGTCGCCACGCTATGTGAACACTGCCGACTGCATTTATATCATTCATTCAATAAAAAACTACAACACAATATACAGTCTGTATTCTTTGCCTGCCAGCATCGAATAAAAAAAAATATAAATAAAAAAGTTATCGGCTTTTTTAATTAGTATTTTTTTACTATCGACCTGTGTGGTATAATAAAATGAGGTCGACTCTCAAAGTGGCCAGTATGTAAAAGGAACTTTTTTTCTATTTTGTATAGCTCGTGTTTATATGCATACTTAGTAGCTGTTCAGTATGTCAAATTAGCTCAATTCTAAGTTCAATTTTAACTTTCACTCCAAAGTACCTCTTATATTAAATTAGGGGACTTAACCCTCAAAAAATTGTAACAAAAACTAATTTTGAAGCCTCTACCTTTATGTATCCTAGTTGTGCCCCTAGTTTGACATTATAGGGCCTTAAAATTAGAGAGTGTTTTGTCAATTACGGCCCATTTAGCCCCATAACTCTTTATAGGTAAGCATGTCGTGTTATTGCATAGGTTTTCCTCAAAGATTACAAACAAGGTTTTCGTCTTTACATTATTCCTACGTTTAAACATATATATTCGTGAATCGTTCAGCCTATCCGTGTAAACGTTATGAAAATACAATCATTAGTTTTGAATTTATCAAGTTCTAATAGGTAGGCAGTTTATTAAATGCAGTGATGTAACAAACTTAAGCACATCATATTATAACTCTTGAATAATTTAACGATGACTTGTTAATTAATATCGATTTGTTGAATCCTACACTTGTACAAAGGTCAATAAGGTTTTGAATCACAAGTGGGCGAAATATTTAAGAAATCTTTTTAAAATACTGCCAAAATACGGACGCTCGTAGGTTTCATTATGCAACTTCAATGCTAAAGTAATTACTTCTATAGTTTATTACGCCTTCAGTTAAATTAATTATAAACGAATGGCTAATCTTTTAACAATTTTGAATTTCGAACAACCTCGAATTCCGTTTAAAAATGACTTGTTGTGTGAAGGATGGAGAGATTATTAATTTTCATAATTGGTAACCAGACGCATGTCATCAATTAAATCTCACCACTTGTCAATCTGTATTACTTACTTGTCAATTAAAAGTAGGTACAAACCTATGTGCTAATCTCTTTGCTTAATATTTTTTAAGAAATTTAATTCAACATTGTACCATAATGTTTTATCTGTCTTAACTCAAACACATAAAAACTAAATAAACGATCAGAATTACAGAGAAAAGTTAGTTACACATAAAGAAATGGTCAAGCCCGAGAGAATATTTGGATAAAACTATCCTGTGTCATCCGAGTCCCAAATTTCACATCAATCTGTCTTTTCAATTTAAAGTAAAAGAGTAACAAGCGTCCATTCATCCATCCTCATAAACTTTCACATTTAAAATAGTGAGATAGAATAAAACTTAAGGGTTTCCTCAAATTAAAAATACTTTTGTGTCAAAGATTTTCAACTGCACATAAATGAGATTTAGTATAACCGAAGTGCCCATTACAGGAAACTTATTAGAGCAAGTTAATTAAGTTATTTTAAGCTCATCTTACCATCAAATACCCCGAATTAGTTCAGCTTCATTTTACAGAGTGGTTTTAATGAGACGTCTGGTTCGTTCGTGGTCACGTAAGGACACGCCATCATAGCATTAACCCCGTCCGTGTCGAATTACCTTAATAGATGTTTAGCAATTAAAAATCTGTTATGTCTGCTCTATGACTTGTGAAGACTTTACCCGTTAAGTTTGGTTTAATCTGAGATATATTCTGTAAGAATAAGAAGTGGTTTTAAAGGCGTTTTTGTGGGCAATAGGCTGACCCCCTGTCACTACAATAGTCTCTCTCCATATTTATCATACCTCCAAATTTGTCAAACGTGACATTAGATGGTCTTGTAACCTCTGATGTTCTGCCTAGGATACAGGCGTGACGTTATGTATGTATGTGTATGTAATGAGAAGTCGTTGAGGCGCCGTGGTTACTATGTATATTATACGATATCATAGGTTAAGCGCGCTCGGCAGTCGGCGCGGCCGGTATTAGGATGGGTAACCGCCGATCATTTATCTCTCACAACTTCCGTGCTACGGAGAACACGTTAAGCAGCCGGTCCCGGATGCTTTATTCTTGTATAATAGTAGTCGTTGGGAATTGTCAGTAGCCATTTCGGCACCCTTAAAACAACTTGGTGGGTTACGGCCTAAACATCCTTGTCACCCAAAGAAGAGACTCATAGCCCAGCAGTGGGCTAATTACATGGAGTTGATGATGATGACGATATTCTATAACACGCCCCTTCCTAAAAGGGTTCCGTTCATTTCGGGCTCTTGAGCTCGGCAAAAATACCTTTTTCACATAGCTTTCCGCGCAGGTTAGAGTACTTATAAGGTGAGACGATACACGATCTATTCTAGAAAGTTTTTTCTTTTTGTCTGGATCAAAACGTCCTGTCACGTCCCCGAGCGCCCAAGGGGGTAGGTACGGTGGGGTATGTGGGGATGATTCGGCAAAAGGCCGAACCGACCCACTAAAAACCTCCAGGTGTATCTCCCCCGCCATAATTGGGGCCCACGGTATCGCCAGTGGCATTGCCCGCGAGCCCCGGCGGATTGCGCTCAGCCTGTGCCGCGTGCCCCCCACATAGGAAATGGCGAAGTACACGCGGCCATTTCCCACTCATAGCCTGTCTTTTAGGAAAACCTAGATTCACTTTAAAAAAAAAAACAACATTTATATGTATAGGTATAACTCGCTCCTCGTATTGACTTATCGACATTATCAACACAACATCCTTGAACCTTGCTTTAAGAACAATGCCTCTCACAAATGTATAATCTTCAGCATTGTTTCGTGATCTTCCACACTATGGTGTTGCCATTTTAACATGTTGCTATTTTGAAGTCTCAAACCTTCACAACCTTTGAGGCATCGGTGTAAGGACCTTTATTTAAATCCTTGAATGACACAGTGGCAATACTTAGGTTACTAAACATTTCGTATTCGTTTTAAATTAAAATCTCTAAAGCGATTGATTTTGTGAACTATGTTCCTTCTATGATTTTAGTTTTAAGTCACTCGATGTAACACAAGTTCAAAGAATTTATTTGAAAAATCTTTGCTTTTTCCGGTTATGTTTTAGTTTTTCGTCCTATTGTATCCCACTATTTTTGTTCAGACTGATAAACTTGTGATTTACGGTTCTTTTTTTCTTTGCGGCACTTTTTCTTTAATTTCTCTTTTCGTAAACAATTTTTAAAAGTAAGTTTTTCTATTTAAACAAACATAAAAATAATCAAATGATTCTTTTAAAATTTCAGTGTTTACATACTGTTCAGTTATTGTAATTTACTATTTTTGTACTCTGAAAATGACTTATAATAAAAAGTAATACAATACTATACAGAGTGTTTGGTGTGTCGAGTGCCAAAAAGCTTCGAAAACCGAAAGACACTGAAATATTAAAATGTATTAAAAAATATTATTCTAAGCGATAACCTCCAGTCAAAAGTGTTTTTTTTTTGGGAAAATTTAAGACAATATTAGCCCTAAGTCATCTGTTTTCTTTCATACTTTTCACGGCCCCTGCATAGCATAGCAACGGTTATGTTAACGTATTTAGTACCAAATTGGGAATGTTTATTTTGGGTCAAGTGTATAGACAGAGTGACGTAAACTGTTGTTTTTATAGTTAACGCCAGTTAGTTAATGATGTTTATTGAACGTTAATTAGGAAATTGGACTGAGCTCAAGGTTTACCAATGTTCTTAGATAAAATATATTTTTTGGTTAGTAATTCGAGTAGGTAAGTATTTGTTTTGCTTTGTGCACTTACAGAGAGTTTCGTAATTTGATTAATAATATTTTAAGCTTTATTTCCCTTTGTATTATAGATATTTTAGGTGAAAATTTGTCCTAATAATAATTTTGCGCAAATGTTTTAGCTTATTTTGATGAACTATCAAACAATATCTGATGTGCATTTTCGGTAATACCTACATCGGATTCAATATTTAGATATCCGATGAGGAAAATAAAAGACAAACAAATTGAGTATCATTAATTTCTAGGTTATAATAACACACCCAACCAATTCTAGGTTCTAAAAGGTCAAATGAAAGAAAAAGAAATGAAAAGAATTTAATTAAACAGCGTTCTTATTTACAAAAACAAATAAACGTCTATAATGAATGCCCATTGAACGAAACCAGCAATCAAAAAGGTTACAATCTCTACGTACTGGCAGTGTTTTCGTTTTTAATATGCAATGAACTAAAGATCTGTTGAATGGGTTCTTTCCCAGAACGATGCATGTGAAGACGGTAAAAAAGGCGGGAAGGGAAGACATGCCTCACGCCCAGCGGAGCGTGAAATTCTCAATCAGTAGCTCTCATGCGTCCCTCAGGCTCAAACATCCGGGATCACCATTCACTTATACTTTTTATTGTAATATTGTCTTAAGTTTTCACTATTCATGATCACGATGGTAAAACATTTTTTATCCGATTTTTCACGTATAGGTACTACATTTCTGTCAGGTCGCCTAAAGCCCCAGTCCCTTTCCACCGGGGCGTCTGTAAAGATTCGTTCTTAATTTAAATTGAATTTCGTTCGAAGTAAACCTTAAACAGCTCGTTGACTGAGTAAATATCTGTAGGTTGGTCTACTAGGTACCTACCAGTATAAAACAATTGCTAGACGCGTTACATTTGCCGGCAGAAATGGAATAAGAAGATATGTACAGAGAGCAAGTAGATAATGATGGTAATGGTGAGGTGGTACGAGACTATTAAAGTATGAAACAGCTTCCAGTATACAAGTATTTGTAGTTACATGCTTTTTATTCATCATCATCATCATCACAACTCTTTGTAATGAGCCCACTGCAGGGCATGAGTCTGTCCGCTGGGTGACGAGAAGGTATAGGCCATAATCCACCAAGCTGGCCCAGTACAGGATGGTGGATGCTAGAATTTTCAAGGCGCCGAAATGGCTTCTGACAAACCCTATACGACTATTGTATAGAAGTATACAGCACCTGGGACCAACTGCTTAACGTGCCCTCCGAAGCACGGACGTCTTTTTACTTACTTTTTATTGCTCTCAGCAAATTTTCAAATCGTAAGTTTAATAGGTACCCAATACCTATATTCAAAGTTTACGTCTTGATCTCACTGCTGCCCTCATCCATCTAAAAGAAAAAAAAAACAAAACGTAGTTTCAATTTGTGATCAAAATTAACAACCGTATCAAAAACCTGTTCAACTTAGATTGCTTAACTTAAGCGATCTAAGTTCACCGCCCTGGCAACCTGTTCTAGCCACATACAGACTGCAAGTAATAATGCAAACAAGAGAGTTGGTGTATGTAAAGTAGGTAGGCGCCCTCTATTTGGAGGCGCCTGAGTGGGTCTGCTATTATCCTGCCATCCTATTATACTTACATATATTCTATTATCCGTCCGTTATACCTTTTACTATGCCGGTTGAAACAAACGGATAATTTTCGTGAAGTACCTGATATTCTATGACCTGAATAAAGCAATAAATTAGGTAAGGTTGGTATTTAATAAAACAAAAATCTTTTAAAGAATATGCAGTTGTAGTGTAGGTGCAGTTGTGTGCCGCAAAAAAAAACAAATTACAATGACAATTTACGGGCATCGAACCGTCGATCACTCGCGTCTGGGACAAGTGTTAACTCATCCCCAAATTGTTTGATCAGCCAGATTTTTAAGCCAGAATTCAGCCAAAATTGCAAGAATAGTCTCACAGTTGAGGAATCCTCATTTTGATAAGACTTGTCATTAAAGTCGGAAAAATCCCTTCTAAGTCCCACTCAGTTTCCTTACCTCCTTGTCAAAAATTTCAGTAATTAGTCCGAGTATATTTTAAAATTTAACCATTCTATGGACCAATTGCAAATTTTCTGTTTCTCATACGCACGCGCTGTCAAAGGCCTGCGCAAGCGCACACAAATGATAAGCAGATGAATTATTACAGATCGATAGGTCGCCGTCTGTTGCAAGCCGTTTCCGGCAGTTATAATGAATGTTCAACTTGTATTTAGTCCACAAATAACTAATTATTTATTTATAATGACTTATTGTTCTATTATTAAGTGTTTGTTGCATTCAGAAATAAATTAATATTCGCATAATCCAGCCCAAAAATTAAGTTTTATTTAAAACTTGTGTTACTGCATAAAAGGGTCATTAATGTAGCTTAAATAATCAACGAATGCAGAGCATTAAAAAAACTGACTCCACGTCAAAACTTTGGTTGAATTATAATGTCGTCAATGTAAACATTCTCCGAAATCAATTTTTTTTTCAGAAATTTTAAAATATGCCTTAATTACTCAATCGATTTCGATGAAATTTATATGGGACCAACTCTGAAGTATTTTCTATCATATGAATTTTCAAAATCGATTCATAATTGTCCGAAATATCATGTAACAAAGACACAAAAAAACATACACTTGAATTGAGAACCTCCTCCTTTTTTGGAAGTCGGTTGAAAAGTATTTACTTATTTTGAGAGGAAAAAATATGAGTGCATCACACAATATTATCTGCCACTAGCAGAAATACAAATCCGGGACCTCTGGCGTAAAAGGCAACGATGCTGATCCCAAGAAAATCCTATTTTTTATTAGTTTTTTTTTTTCACTATTGGTCTTTTTCAATCTCAATCTACGTAATTTACGACGACAACTTTGGCGATGGGGTAAACCTGTCTGCCTCAGATGCCAGTGATCGCGGGTTCGATTCCCGCACGGAATAAGAAAAAAAATGTTCCGTGTCTGGCAGTATATCTATTTATGTATTTATATTCTAGGTTCCCTAGTTCGCTACATGGTATAACGAAAGCTATGCTTACTTTGGGGCCATGTAGGTAGTTGGTGGGATTGTCTGGGGATATCAGTTTTTTTTATTTATTTAATTGTATGCAACAAACTTGAGAGTAGGGGCTGAAGTTGAAGGGACTATTTCCTCAAAAAATTTGCCAGAGGAATGATATTTGATTTGACGACTGATTTTATACAAAGTATAGTCGCTCACTAGCAATACAACTGGCGAGCACTGATATACATACATACATAACTTCACGCCTGTATCCCTTATGGGGTAGGCAGAACACCAGTGGTTACAAGACCATTTGATGACACGTTTGACAAATTTGAAGGTATTATAAAGATGGAAAGAGACTATTGTAGCTACAGGGGGTCAGCCTATCGCCCACAAAAACGCCTTTAAAACCTCTGTCCCTTAACTGACTTTTAAAGTATGCCCGGGAAGAGAAGCAGTTGGCACATTCTACGTTTTTCTTTCGCTCCCAGTACAGCATTGAAGCAAGCACTGATATATATGTACATTTGTCTTCAATTAAATTTACATATTACATTGCATACGAAGGCCTCCATACAATAGGATATGCAACCCACCGATAGTTAAGGCGTTTTCAACCAAGACTTAAATGATAACCGACACCCTAAGATAAAAGATGTTTAATTTAATTAAAGTGACTGTCTCTCTTGAAAACAGTGTATTAATAAGTCATTCATTCATCAGAATTTTAAATTGTCTCTACCAGTCTCTAAAACCATCGATTATTGGCATATTATTTAAATTCAGAAACAGGTGCCATGTTAAATAGAAACACAGCACGCAGCAAAATGTCACATTAGGTACAGCTGAACTACTTATCCACTATTTTCAAAGGTTACTGGTTCACCGGAATACTAATAAAAATAAGTCGTTTAGTTGGTATTACGACTTTTTAAGACAAATAATATTTACTGATCTTCCATGCTGGACTGGGAGTGAAAGAAAAACATAGAATGCGCCAGCTGCTTCTCTTCCCGGGCATACCGTAAAAGTCGGTTAAGGGACAGAGGTTTTATTGACAGTTTTGCAGGCAGTTTTGCAGGCAACAGTTTTCCTGTCACTGCAATAGTCTCTCTCCATCATTATAATACCTCTAAATTTGTCAAACGAGACCTCAGATGGTTTCTCATAACCTCTGGTGTTCTGCATACCCCTTAAGGGATACAGGCGTGAAGTTATGTATGTATGTAATATTTACATTTCAACCGACTTCGAAAAGGAGAAGGTTCTCAATTCATGTCTTTGTTCATTTGTTCATTGTCTTTGTTACACGATTTTTCGGACAATTATGAACCGATTTTATATATTCTTGTTTCATATGATAGAGAATACTTCAAAGGTTGCCCCATGCAAATTTTATCAAAATCGATTGAGTACTTTATAAAAGACTAGCCACCGCGCGCGGTTTTACCCGCGTAACTTTTGATTCCGTGGTAATTTCGGGATAAATTATAGCCGATAACCTTTCTCAAGAGTTGGGCTATCAAATGCAAAAAGAAGTTTTCAAATCCCACTTGTAGTTTCTGAGATTAGCGCGTTCAAACAAACAAAAAACTCTTCAGCTTTATATACCTACTAGCTGCTGCCCGCGACGTCGTCTGCGTGAACGCTATGCAGCACCAAACGCACCTACGATTATAACACTGCTAGCGTGATAATATGTAGCCTATATGTTGACCCGACTTCTTAACTATCTTCATGCCAAATTTGAAGTAAATCCATGCAGTAGGTACTTTTTGAGTTTATCCCGGAAAGACAAACAGACAAACAGACAAAAATTCTAAAAACTATATTTTTTGTTTCTGTTTCGATTGTAGATCATACCCCAAGTATTCTTTTAAAAAAATATTCAATGTACAGTTTTGACTTTCCTACCATTTTATTATATGTATAGATTTTAAATTTTTGAAAGAATTGTCTCGTACGAAGAAGCAATATTACATACATAATAAGGAGAATATTTACATTGACGAGCTTATACTTCAGCCAAAGTTTTGGATGTGAAGTCGGTTTTTTAATGCTCTGCATTCGTTGATTATTAAGGGTGTTAACAAACGCCGGACTAAGACAGTCTCAGTATAAATGAACGCATTTATTTATAGTCGTAAACACTTAGCTTGACATAAAATATATGTTAGTGTTTTGTTAGTAATTGCGGTTGTTATTTCATATTATTTAACGGTAGGTAACTCAAACGGAAACATAACTTTAAAAAACCGGTGTGAAAATTAACGCAACGACTTCTCAAACAATAACTGTACTCTAAAAACAATATTTAATTTTAAACTGTTATGAGAAAAGGTTAACCAAAAATTAACGTTGTTTATAATCAACTTTATTTTTAACGGGATAAGGTATGTTATATTTTATAGAGTCGTAAAAGTTGAACTCTATGAGAAAAGTGTAAAGAAAGTCTAATTGTTCCGAGGTAATTATTGTCAAGTATTTTAACTGTTTAAATTACTTCATTGTGTTTTTGTGGTAGTAAAGTATGAAAATTGGAGAAATTTATCTTGATTTGTTATGTAAATATCGTAATAGTTGAGCAATTCTTATTTAGTTTATTTTAATTTTGTTAACAATTTTTGTACACAGGATAAAAGAAATTGAAAATAAAATTAGAATAAAGTTACAAGGGTCAGCTTATTTCTAAGGAAATTTCTTCCAGTAGACCTGAGACTGGAGAGTTTGGTTTAAATGCAATAATAGTGTGTACGTATAAATATAAATCGAATAAATTACTTATACTATTAAAATATATATTAAAAAAGCTCCTAGCTGAGCGTAAGGCGCACGCGTTATCTGTATAGGTGAAAGGTCGCGCGCGCGCGCTTTCCTTGAAATGTTTATAATTTTTTTATGGAAGAAATATAAGTCCAAATAAAAAACGGTTTTTTGTAGTCGAATGGGGAAGACTAGCTTTATCTAGGATATTTTTCTCCAAGGTACTTTTTTGGACACCCTGTATAGGGTTGGCGGGACACCCTGCATAGGTACCTACCTACCAACAAAAATACTTATGCGGGGGTGTTCCACGAACAAATGCAGTAAAAATCCAATAAACGTCATGCATTGTGCGCGTTGATTTACTATGCTCCTGCGCATAGTATTTACTAGGTCACGTCAAACAATACAACCCCACCTTAACCCGAACTTCAACTCCATCATAACATACCTACTTGGAAGTTTAAACAACCACAAATCATTGTGCTTTAGCAGTAAATAAATTATACCTACTAATACAATAAAAGTTGAAGCTTGTTTGTTTATTTAAACGAGCCAACTCTTAGCTCGTATTTTTATTTTCGATAGCTAGGTATAGGTACTCTGGAGGAAGAAATTCAACTGTTTCATTTACATAAAAAAAAATTATACGCACATAACTTCACGCGTCGCTAATGGGGTAAGCAGAATAATAGAGATTATAAGACCATCTAATGTCACGTTTGACTTTGGAGGTATTATAATGATGTATAGAGACTATTTCAGTGACAGGGGGTCAGCCTATCGCCCACAAAAATGCCAATAAAACCTCTGTCTCTTAACTGAGTTTTACAGTATGCCCGGGATGAGAAGCAGCCGGTACATTCTATGTTTTTCTTTCGCTCCCAGTCCAGCATGGAAGATATTTTTATATTAGTAACTAGTTTGTAACCAATAATTTAATTTCTATCTTTGTTTTTCAGGTAAGTTCCTCAGAGTCGTGGTACTCCTATTTTATCATGTAACAGTAAGTTAACTTTAAAATAAGCGTTGTATTGAACTGCGAATACAATGATAAGCCAAAGGGTAATGGTAAAAACAGTATGGAAATCGGTTTCTTAGGTTTTAAGGTTATTGCGTTCAGTCAGACGCGGAGCTTTGTTTTATAATTATGCATTCCAATCGAACTTCGCTAAATTATATGCTAGGCTAGGATATCGGATCAATTGGCTAAAATTGGCTGAATCTAGCGCTTCATAAAACAATTACCGCAAATAAATAAAATTGAACATCGTTTGCAGTGATATTATTTGGCGACTTTTATATCCAGTAAAGAAGATGTCCCAACCTCGTCTAGGAACCTGTACATCATCTCAAAAAATTCAGAGACTATTAGGTACTCTTTCTACGAAAAATACCAATAATGTAATATACCAAATAGTTCTGTGGTTCAAAAATAAAAACAAATCCATATTACTTACGTTTTTTTCATATTATTATCCATCACGTTTTTTTGAGTTGCAATAATATTGTTTATTTTTTTGTTTGATAACCAAAATACAAAGTAATTCTGTAGTTATTTGTGTGTTAAAAACAGTTCTTCACGTTTATGGCTATAATTTTGCTAGGTGTACATAGTCCTAGCCAAGGCTCCATACAATCTTGGGACATCTCTTTTTAATACTTAACCAGCCAGATCTTAAGAGATCCTACCGACAGAGGTAAGATCTCTTCTGAACCCTCAATTTGGTAAGTCACCTCTTACAAACTCTTATCCCAAACCATAAACTACTCACCCTTATGCTCATAGGTATTGTTTTGCTTATTTATTTTTAGGTATCACAAACTCATAATCCGAAATGCGCTGACGTCATCAAGTTTCGCTTTTATCATTCATTCTGTTGTGGATATTCACTTTCTCTGCGTACATAATATGAATAATTATTAAGACGTACCTACTCACTTCTTTATTGTTTATGTGCATTTATCTTATCAAATCTTCAAATTGATTGTAAGCTTTTCTAAAAGCTTTTAACTTGATGCTATTGCGACTGTCGTCGTTTCAAAAAGGAGTTCGCGTCGAGGTGAACCGTGGTACCTAGTACTTATTTTTTTTCAAATGATCAAATACAGATGCAAAATATTTTATTCTACCTAGGATGTTTGATGCAATGTCAATATCCCATAGGATTTGTACTATAAATACGTATATCCTAAAAAGATGTATGAAATGCATGAATAATTTTTCAAATTGATAGACAGTTTCAGAGATTCAGATCAGAGGGGGTCAAAACAAACTCTTCATCTAAAGTACCTAACTATAGTGTAGTTTTACTTTTACTATGATTAGGTACCTACCTTCAAATTAAAACTGTATTACAATGTTTTCTATGTTTTAAACGTAGGTACTTGGTTAGAAATTCCTACTGAATGATAAGTTGCATGGGTTAAACTGAGCGCAGACTTGTATTACGTCGATAGTATAAAATAGCCGATATAATGAAATAGAAATAATATGCTGTTTAATACAACTAGCACCATCTAGTGTAAAATTGTGAAAGTAAACAATACATTTATGTACTTACAAACGGTACCTTATAAAGGTTATATAAAGTTTGGGGTATAATTTTTTTGAACGATTATAAACTTAGTGACTGTACACATGTTGTGCCTAAAAAAAATTACATACCTACTTATAACCAACCAATGATTTATGAAAATTGGCTCGATAAAGATAAGTCACAAATAACACTAACTTACAATTTTAAACGGATCATCATCATCATCATCATCACAACTCTTTGTAATGAGCCCACTGCAGGGCATGAGTCTCTCCCCTGGGTGACGAGGAGGTATAGGCCATAATCCACCAAGCTGGCCCAGTGCTGGGTGTTGGATGTCAGAATTTTCAGGCCACCGATATGGCTTCTGACAAACCCTAACGACTACTGTATACAAGTATAGGTACAGCACCCGGGACCAACTGCTTAACGTGCCCTCCGAAGCACGATTTAGACAATAAGTTTTGAAAAATAAACCTATTAAAAGTAATTGCGCTTGCGCACGTCGGCGAAATTCCCAAGCGATATCTCGGCGGGAAGTATGGTGCGTATGAATACCTTCACCCTGCGCTACAAGAGGGACTTAATATAGCCAAGACATTTAATGACTAGTTTAATCATATCTAGTATTCGTTGAATCCGTGTCACCACGTCATGTCTCGTCACCGGCGCGCGCGCCGGTCATCGAATCACAGTTGAAATGTTGCCAATTGTACACTCATTCATGATCCGGTGTGAAGAATAGATGACTAAAGCTGTTCCAATTCAGTGGAGGACATGTAAAGGGCCTCATTCCTTTAGTTTATTATGCCCTGACAGAATAGGAATACAAATAGAACAGAATAGAAATAGGTTTAAATAATTAAAAATACCTATGTAATGTTAATAATACGACAGCTTCGTATACTTTTTGAATTTGAGTTTATGCCCTTCTAAGCATTTTGTTTTTTGTCTCGAATTTATGGGCGCGCAGCCGCAGCCGCCGCCGCCGTTCCTCTTAAATGAGAAGCAAGAAAAGAGTCGTCAGCATAAATCAAAAGTATATTATAAGAATATTATTATAAAAATCGATTTTGGCCCCGCAAGATTTTTTTGGTAAAATGTACCAACTACCTCTACTACTCATTAAAACCTGCATTTAAATTTGGGCTTTAGGTATACTATAAGATTTTTAAATACTACTATTTAATCATAATATCAAAGCGAGTATGAACGTGCTAGTTAATAATAGAAAAAATGGAGCAAAGAAATAAATGAATTTATCCTGCGTACTTACCTGCAACTAACTAATATGGATACAGATACTAAAGGGAACTTCATTCTCAACTCCTGTAGATTAGTCCGCAAATTTTTGAGCAGTTCCGAAGTTCCCATACAAAAAAACACCCTTTTCAGTACCGAACTACTCAAGGCGCACACTTGGTTTAGACCCGTATGCACCGAGTACACTTATTGTTTTAAATAAATAATAATGATAAGAAATCTTTATTTGTTTACATACAGACAGGGTAATAGTCACAGACCAAATAATTCATCTGCCCATCAATTCACGAAGCGTTGATTTGACAATTACTTACTATCGATGTTTAGGTACTTATACATATAACAGCTTACTAAATAATATAGAACTTAATATTTTTAAGTTTTTTGCATTTAAAATGCTTAATTACTCTTAAATAAATGAAAAAATGTGTTAAATAAAAATCACCCGACCAGGACTCGAACCTGGGACCTCTCGTTTGCCGGACGAGTGCTCTCCCACTGAGCTATCGGGGCCTGGCGGTACGCCTCGAAATTACTTAAAAAAAATTTGGTTTTACGTTATATTGCTAACGTAGCTCCATCTAATGGTATAGCTTTGCAGCTAAGACCACCCGAGACCAATTTCTTTACAGAAATTGTGAATCTCAGTTAAAGTGAAGCATTGCAATGTTTAATAATATTTTAAAGTTTTTTGCATTTAAAATGCTCGATTACTTTCAAATAAATGAAAAGGCCAGGCCCGGTAGCTCAGTGGGAGAGCACTCGTCTTGCAAACGAGGTTCGAGTCCTGCCTGATCGGGTGATTTTTATTTAATACATTTTTTCATTTATTTAATATAGAACTTCCCTACAACACTAGCCGGGCTAAAGACCTGCGATCTCTTTATTTGGAGGTACTAACAAATAGTTACAATAATTCAAACGGGGTGCCTCGACCTCCTCATCACTTACCATCAGGTGAGTTTGAGGTCAAATGTGAGATTACTATTCGTAAAAGAATTATTATGAAATAGGTACTTATTTTCCTCTTGACTACAAGCACTGTAAAGACATCGTAACATCAAGTTACAATATTGATAATGTCATCGTCATAACCCTCTGTAAAGCTAATGTATACATACGGTATAATAGTAGACTCCAGAAGATCACCAATTCGTTCATAGGTCATGCAATGTGTACGCTTTTATAAAATTCCAAAATATTTAAGATTAACCCTTCGATAGATCTAAGGATACAATGTTTTACTATAAGATTTCAGGATGCAAGAAGATGGGATTCCCTGGTTGTTAATTGTAATTGTGTATTTTTAAAAGATGATTGCTGTTGAGTTTCTTGCCACTTCTTCTCAACAGATCGACTTTCCGAAGTGGTGGTAGATTCAGTTCAATTTGTTTAACTTATTTCAAATGTATTCAAATACTTACGAAATAAAGATTCTTTTACTTTGACTTTACTTTGGGTTAAAAAGGTCATTTATTGAAATTATCTTATTACAGATTAATATAAGAAGACCCGCGAAGATTTTCCGTTATCCATATCTTAGCGCTAGCGCCACTTGAGAGCTAATTTTAACGAGTTCAATGCTCTCCTGACCGATTTTCTCAGAAGTTTATTTGGCTGGCGAGTTAGACGTTCAGGAAAATACATGACGCATTTTCTAGGTTATAGGAACGTGTTTTTCATATGTTATTTTATTTTACTGCTATCTTTAAATTTGTTAATCACGATTTCGAAAGAATCTAAGAGTAAAAAGGTAAATAGATTTATTTATTAAAAGTGAATAGATTTTAATCGTTATTTTTTCGTAAAAAAACAAAATAATGAGTAAAATCAATGATTAATGAAACATATGGCGCAAAAAAGAGACATAACATGTAAAAACGATTTAATAGATAAAATCATTTGCACATTGCAAACATTGCTGTATAAATAGGGTACATCTTGATGTTATGAGTGATGATGTGACATTAGTATCTTAAGATTTGACCTTTCAACATGAACGAAAGATATAAAAAAACATGGTATGTTTTATATTTACTTTACAGTTAATTCAACTAAGACTCAAACCCGAAACTGTTGATATTACAATAAATATTCTGAACAGCAGGAGTCGTAATTTAATCGTCATCAGAACGTGTACCTACGTATCTATCCCCAGCAAATGGTTTAATCAGCCTTTTTATTAAAGGGCAGATAATAAAACGACATCCAATTGAATGCCTATGTTATCTAAGTATAATAAATAAGTTGCTCGACGTCCTATTTCTTATTATGTTCCTTCCCAAATTATTACAATTATCGTGAAGATCAAAGTCTGTTGCTCTTTCACACAGAAATGACTAGAATCGCTATAAAAGGTAAAATATCTAAATTTAGGTTATATCTTTACAGAGAGTTTATATTTAAACACGAAATTAAAACCAACAAAGCTATCCATACAACATCATTTAACATTGTTGTCAATAATTTGCGTAAAAGTTTTCAGTCGCTAAATTTATAGGCACCCGGCATTTGACAAAAAGGCCAGCCTTATGATAAGGCTACTGACACAACTTTGCAGCCGTAAATACACTGTATAAATAATTATTTAACACAATTAACAAAGTCGTATTTCAATATTTATATTAAAATTGACAACCTTGTAATCAAGGCTAAAGAATGTAGACTGAATATGTTATCGATACTAAGTTTACTAGTTATTTAGATATTTCTAACGAAGTCGTAAAATAATAAGTAAGCAACTCAGTAAAGTACGTGTTTTGTTCTTAATGGATTCTGTGAACTTTTGTCTACCCACCATTTAACCATAACCGTGTACTACAGGATACATTTTGGTGAGTGCGCTAGTGCTCTGTTTGAACAAATTGTACCCTCACCCTTTTACCATCGGACTACTAGACGCAGACAGAACTTCCATCCGTAAGTGGTAGATATTCCAAAAAGTCGAACTAAGCGCTTTGACAGTTCCTTTTTGATACGGGTCGCCAAGGTTTGGAATGAACTGCCTGCGTCTATTTTCCCTGACCAGTATAGTCCTAATACTTTTAAGCGTCGAGTGAATAGGTTTCTCGTGGATGGACGTGTAACACCTTAGTCTTCATGTTCACTTAACATCAGGTGGCATGGAAGACAAACGTCCCATCCATAATTTATGAAAAAAAAATATCGATACTAGGCCGATTTGTATAAATTTCACAGCGGGCACTGGAAAGGGCTATGCTCGGAGTTTCCCTGCGGGATCGAATCAGGAATGAGAGGAATAAAAATTCACCGACATAGGTAGGATTGCAAAGCTGAAGTGGCAATAGGCAGGGCACATAGCTCGCAGAACAGATGGCCGATGGGGCAGAAAAGTTCTCGAGTGGCGGCCACGTACTGGAAGACGTAGCTTAGGCGGGCCCCCGCAAAATGGACCGACGACCTAGTCAAAGTTGCCGGTAAACGCTGGAATTATGTAAAATTATGTTTCAACGTATTTGGGCGGGCATTTTTATAAGGAAGCAATAGAATCGAGCAGTTCAGCAATCTTTACCCTTTGTGTGCCATAGGCAACACAAGTTTAATTAAAGACCTAATTCCAAATATGACCTCAAAATTTCTGCACTTGAGAAAGGTACCAAAATTCAAACTTCAGGCCCAAAATATAACTAACCACTACCAACTTCTTTTATTACGAAAGTACAAAAGTAACAGAAGAGTCAAAAATCGCTTAAAAAATCCATGTTAAATCGTAAGTCACGACTAAGTGGAGCATAAGTACTGGGTTGTGGTTTACAAAGAGACATCTAATAGCTTGTTGCATTAAACGAGAATTAGGTAATACTGAGTTAAGGAGATTGAGCATTTGACTCTTTGACCTAAATGCGTCTGTTTGATTGGCGACGAAGCAGATTGCTTATAATAAATCTTTATTACAAGTTCTAAATTATATAATAAATTATGGGTGTATGAGCATTAGAACCGTTTTTAAGAGCCCATTTTGAATGGCTCTACCACCCCTGAAGAAACAGCTCACCGCTAGAGCCGAAAGCCAGTTCTTTCAAAGTTAAAAAAAAGTGTTATTCAGTATAGGTTTACAAAAAAACACTTGATGAACGTCAAACGGTAGATGAAGGCTGCGCGACGTGGAGAGTCTTGGGTGGGGGAGGTCTCTGTCTAGCAGTGTGCATCTCTCGGCTCACGAAGATGATGATCGCCCATTATCCTTCAATATAAATACCTACTTCTTCGCCTTTAGCCTATGTGCTTAAATATGTATCAAAAGACTATGTAGTGTACATACAATCAGGTGCCACTAAGGCCAAACGCGAGTTTTAGTCAGAGTTAAACATAATATTTTTTTCTAGGACAATTGAGACTTCACTTTACTAAGTTATGTTTTAAATTTTAACTCTTATCGTTCATCCTTGCTAAACAGTCCTTTTACTAATTAATTATTTCGAGCTATCGTTTTCAAATTAAACTACAATTTAAGGGATGTACAGAATTATGAATATTAGGTACAATATTGATTAACATTTCTGAGTCTCCGATATTCGCGAAGGAAAATCCAAATCGTGCTAAAAAATCCCGTGATTTCAGTAGCAGTTCTGCCAACTTTTACAGAAACATTTGAAAATGGAAACGAGAGGTCATTCACATTTAACCACTTAAATAATTCCACGCCCGCTGGGCTCAAAGGACTAAACACACAAATTGTTGGTTAACCCCTGACATTTTAACTGACAGTTAATTCCAAACAATTTGTCTGTACAACTAACTATTGCTGTATAATGCTCGAGGTTGTTACCGTTTTCATTTATTTCGAAAGAAACATGGTAAGGAGCTATCCATCAAAGAGGTTTTACTAGACAAATGTTTGTAATATTCAACATAATGCTAGTACCAATGAGAGGTGAATATTTTGTAATAGACTGCTTTCCTTGCCTCCTAACATTACTAAGAATTTAGATACTTAAATGAAAACTCAAATCAATACTTCAAATACAAATTAATTCCGAACGAGAATATCAAACTAATAATAATAATGTAGGTATGTGCAAATATAATCAAATATAAATGATTATGTAACATAAAGTATCATTAATTCACATTTGGTTGCATAGCGAAATGTTACTGTTTTAAACAGTTGTTTGAAAATTATTCTGAAAATATTCTGTCACTATATTTTTCAGGATTGGAACTTTGATGAACTTTAATAAATCCTTAACGTTCGTCACCTCTTTGACGACCGGCTGGTGTAGCGGTAACATACATTGCCTTCTATGCCAGAGGTCCTGGGTTCGAATCCCGGCGGCGGCGGATATTTGTGTGATGAACACAGATATTAGTCGTCAAGTCATGGATGTTTATATGTTTATTTAAGTTTATTTTAATAAAAAATATGTATTTATTCAATATGTATGTTTATATATTTCTTAAGTATATCAGTTATCTAGTATCCATAATACAAGTTCTTTAAGAAACTTAATTTGGGCTAGATAATGTTGTGTGAGTGTCAGAAGTATTTACTTATTTACTTATTATTTACTTTGAACCTTGACTTGATAAATGACTGATAGAATAATCAACTACTATTACTATTTACGATATTTTATACTCTTCATTTATTTGAAATGACCGAAGGCCTTCAATGATCATGCATTCGAATTTTGTCACTGCAATTACACTTGTCAATTGATATCGGTGAAATAAAACAAGAATTCGTTAAATATTTACTTTTAAAAATATGTGGGACAAGGATTAGTTGAACAGATGTATGTGCTTATTGCAAAACTGTAAAACCTTAGTTTATTGAAACAGCTGCTAAGTTTGTTGCTTCTAGTTAGGTAGTTAATATGTAATTTATTTTGTCCTTTAGAATTTTTATAGGGTTGCCTATAGATAATTTTTTTATAAAAAAGGACAAGGTTGCAATTTGTGTCGTCTAACCAATTGGAAGCTGTTGATAAATCCTCGAAATAATGGACTACCCATGTAATAGTTTTTTTCATTTTTTATCAATAAAAGTTAGTGAAACTAAATATTCAAGTAAAATGTAAATGTCTTTAACTTCTATATTAGTTTATCTTCTATATTTATTATTCTATACTTACTCGATTGAGTATTTTGAGTTGAATACTTCGATTTCCGCTAAGTAAATAACATACGACACAGATTCGCCAATATATCTCTTTCCCCTGCCCTTGCCTTGCGATCGAATTAAAAAACATGATAAACAGTTATTATTTTATCGATCAATTGAATCGTGAAGTCCCCAAAATGTATTTTACAAAAGACTTTGTAATTTGCGTCGAAGCTAAAAATTTAAGAAGTTATAAAAATATTCACACTTATTTATTCACAATGATATGATATATTAAAAAAAAACAGTCTTAGATCGATTTCCGCTGAATTCGATAGCCTTTTTATCAGGATATCATGGTAAATTTGGTCGAATATTGAACACCCGAAGAACCACTTGGCTATTAAAATGGTATGACTATTCCTGGAGCAAAACTTAGCTGGAGCGCTAATATTTGGCTCTAGAACTTGCGTATAGGCAGCCCATTCCTGGAGCTTGCACCGAACAGAGCTTACTCGTATTACTTGCCTCTTACAACACACTTCCCCAGTAAAGCTATTCCTAGGACCCTAAACTGTCAAAAAAATATAAACGACGCGACGATGTATTCCCTTATGTTTAAGACCCGGTTCCTTTGTAAGCCCTCGTTTTTCATTATTTAGCCTCATCATCGGTAAGATTATAGTATAATGCGTTAGTTACCGATAAAAACATACTTCTCACGGACTTAACTTGGTTTATTTTAATGACATTAAACGTTTACCTTCAAATTACAGGTTTCTCGGCAAACTCGACATTCTAATAATTGCTGCGATTACTTGAACTTTTTCAAGTGCTATATTTAAATTTTATAGCCCTGTTATAGTGTTTAAAACGTTTTTAATTTATTTCAAAAATGGGAATGAAACCTATTTCTTTATCTGTTTTAACATAACTTTTTGTTTTAAATCAAGGACCTCTACTACCGGGGCGATTGATTGTTGTTCAAGTTTGTTGTTTACATAGTTATATTCAAACAAAGTTAATGAAACTGTAAAATTTATTAAAAAAATATTTTTAAAGGCTTTTCTTGCTTTAGTGCCTGCACCTAGTGCTGGGTACAGACACTAAATCATATCTAAGAATGCACTTACCTAGTGGGCGTCCAATAAAATGAGTGTATAAGAATATTTCAGACGAATTTTATTAAAAAAACATTATTCATATTTTTGTCAAAGTCAACATAAGAGCATATTTTAGCTGTTCAAGTAAGATTTCCAACTTGAAAATTTAACTTAAATAAAATTTCTGTCCTCTAAGATTCTAATTCAGAGTCACAGATGTCCCAAAGGTACACTTAATATTGTTGTGCCATCATCGTACAACAGAAAGGTGCCACTTGAAATTTTATTGAAGTCTTTTTTATTGTATTTTATGTAGACATAAGTTTTCCGTTTATTTATTTCTGTATACCGCACTGCCAAGTTTCGATCGAATTCTCGTCAATCCTAAGTTTTCCTGAAAGATATTGGTTTTAGTGGTAGGTACCTACTCCATCTTTTATTTTTCACTGATATTTCATAATTTTATGTGTTCATATAATAAATAGTTTTTTTGTTTGTATTGTAAGGTTTTTGCAATCATAGACTTCACATTGCGGGGCAGAGCAATATCGGCACCACTTTACATCAAATGTTAAATTCGAGACTTTACAATCGATGCAATTTATTGTCAAAGAGATGAAATTCCAGATAGATGTTGTTTTACCCTTAACTGTATGCTTTCTGGGTATTGAAGACGCTGTTTTCATTGTTACGAATTTTACCTTCCCAAGTATGAATGTGAAATCTTTGTTTCCTCAGCAATAAAAACACCCTGACACGCTGGGCCCAATCCTACATTACATTATTAACAATTTATTGTTATTGTCAAATTTAAAAGACTTTACTTGAAGCATTTCTTAGAGTTACTATTGAGTTGAAAGTAAATCAACTCAATTTAAATCTAGACTTTTGAATCTGGAAACAGCCAGTTATATTTTTGTTTCTATTGCCTAAGAAGTTCGTATCACATTCTGATTTCCGATTCTTTATTCAAATCCCCTCGTACCTTCTCAAATGAGTTAGCTTAGATTGCAACTTGATACTTTTGAATATAATACTGTAATGGAATAGAGACTCATTGTTGAAGTATAAGATCGGTATTTGACATTGAAATTCCTCTGCGTTTCTTCACACTCCATCAGTATTTATGAATATCTAAATGATGAAATGCAGGGATACGGTAGTCAAGTGGTAAATACATAGCCCTTGAACACGTAAAATACTCTTTTGAGAGTCTCTTGAAAGTAAAAACGCGGGAATAAATGACACTTCCGAACCGTCACTTCATTTTTTTTTCACATAATAAACAATGTTTAGCCTTCTCTACTGCTTAGCTCGTGAATGTTTTTTATTCCTTTTAAAAACTTTTCTTAACACGGCAAATATTTAGGTAAAATGTTTTGTTGCTGTGCAAAAGTACTGTTTTTAATTAAATAATAACGTGATAGCTATAGGCGATTTTCCCAAGCACAAAAAAAGTGTCTGCGATTAGAATATGGGTGTGGAGGGTTCAATTTAAATTGAAATAATTTTTAATTTAGAGTGAACAATTGCCAACCTGGGGCAAAGAATAAATTCTGATTTCTAGCTTATTCTTATTACATTAAAATAATATTTTGTGTCCGCTTTTTCATTTTGGTGGATTGGCTCACGACCAGTTTCATAGTCATTATGTCTAGTATCTGGAAAACTAAGTGCAGGATGATAGAACTATTGATAAAACGCGTTTCCATATTTTGTGAAGTTTTCGGTGGTTTGAATCTCTTTTGGTGTACATTTTTATCATTATGGACAATGATTTTTTCATTTTGGTGGAATCCAACTGATGTTATCCGATATTCTATGACTTCTAAATCATTGAAGTAGGTACCTAAAGTTCACTTGAAACCTTACCTATTATAGTAAATATTCACTACATTCCATATATCTCTACCTTTCACAAATATATGATACAGATTGATGTTTATTTTTTTCAATCATACATTTGGTGAATAAGTGTAGACATCATTTTGGTGGATTGTTTTATCATATTGGTAGCATGAAAAAATAAAGACGTTTATTTCATTAGTGCTATAAATAATATAAATTTTTATTTTCATTTAATTTATACGAGTACTTATTGAGATAGTCGCATAAGTAGTTTAAAGTATAAAATACAAAGAAAAACTTATTATAATAAAAGTTCACCAAAATGATAAAAAATATCACCTTGTTGAAATTGACCACTATATATTAAGTGTATATATATATACTTAACACCTTCCTTTTAACCATTGTAACTCAACATATTATTCTTTTATCCCACAACGTTATTTCTAAGTTTTGACAAAAGTTATAAAGGACAGATGTTTTATATTACAGGGGCTGAGTCCAAATGTGCGTATTCCGCCGTACTCCATTCCATTTTGTGTACCTATTTTCCAAAGCTGTTCCAACATTCTGGCCTTGTTATTCTATTACCAAGGCTAGCCCAATATTGTAACCCTGATGTTTATTCAAAACGTCTCAATTTACGGAAGTAGGGCTATCTATTGTACTCCATTAACTGTGTTTGACCTTTAAGGGCGTATCAATCGTTTATTTATTGACAACTGTAATGTAACATCTTTTTTTGTCGCAATTGCAAAAGTGAAGTTATGGGTTTTAAGTTAGTATAGACATATTTTTTTTTATTTAAAGAACCCTTGTTGGCTTGACATATCTTCACACCTTAATCCCTTGAGGGGTGGCCAGAACAACAGAGGTCTTGTAACCATCTGATGTCACGTTTCACACTTTTGCCGGTATTATGATGATGGAGAGAGATTATTACAGTCTCAGCATATCGCCCACGAAAATGCACAATATGCCCGTGAAGAGAAGCAGGTGATACATTCTATGTTTATCTTTTACTCCCAGTCCAGCATGGATGGAAGTATTAATGGAAGCACCTGAGTTGACCTCAATCTGTTTAGCTTCAATAGCCTATCAAAAGTTGAAAGTTATTGGTTATTATACAACGTGTGACGAAATGTGTAACAACATGTGTAACAACATTGTTTAAAATTGGAGAGATGAAACTTAAGGGTTGGCTTCTATACCATACGTAGAATATACAGTAAAAGAATTAGCAAGATCAGTGCTGGTATAGACTTTTATACAAATTAATTTAATTATTTTACAACAAAATATTTTGATAACCCTAGTCAACCTAATAAGCTAAAACAAGACTTGTGCCGCAGTCAGTGACCTTACGACCTTTCCCGCACCGACTGAGCTTTGTAGTACCTACCTACCTGTCTGAATTACCCATCACTTTATTTTTACGCCATCTGTTATCGAATAGATTTCATCAAAAGCTAGCAGCTGTTTTTAGGGTTGACAGTTAGATATTTTGACCTAAACTTTGAACTTGTTTTTAGGCTGAACCGTAAGGATAACAAACTTAAATTACTGTTACTTATAAACTACATCACCAAACATACAATCCTCTTAAGTATTATCTCTTCATTATGTTACACGTTGTATAGGTAAATCACTAGCTGTACCGCAAGGCTTGTAACCCGCGAAAATGTAAATCCGAGTGTTTGAATTCCAGGATATCTCTACGAAACCGACCTCTATAGATGTGCTAAAAGGAATTAAAAAATAGTTGGACACTGATGAGTAAATAACAACGTGATCCCAGTTTATAAATCGAAAGTTCTCTATTTTATAATGTCATAGGTGAAGGAAACTAACATCTAAGTTGTTAAACAATATCTCAACGAGACGCGACGCTCTAGAAATTGTCACGGAATAGTTCACACTTTTGTTGCGTATAAATTGCTGTAATGTAACAAGTAAAGTCATATCCAGCGCTTGATGCCTGCGCTCGCTGTATTTTGGGTGTGTATTACGCACGAACTGAGCAATCAATACGGGCATCCTGAGAAAGATTTTTCCGTATTTGGTCGCGAGCATGGTCCGTTGCCGCACACGTTCTTTTTTCAACCGACTTCCAAAAAGAAGAGGCTATCAAAGAGGTTTGTATGCATTTTTTGATGTTATCCAAAATACATAATATGTACGGATCAGCTTAGAGCAGGCCACGAGCGCGCTATACTGCGGCTCAGTTCGCGTTCGAGAGGCGTCCAAATCATGGGAACTTTTTTTGCAAGTTACATTACTAGTTGCATTCCTAGCAATCTGTACGTACCATTATATGACAGTTATTATTATATCTCAGATAATTGCCTCTAAGGAAGTCACAGTACTTTCTGCAGCGCAATTAAACTGTCAAAGCGTTTAACTAGGTGTATAGAAGCCGGAACAAGCGAATTATTTCAAGCACTTTTACAAATCCGCGGTAATCTAAGAAAAGGTAATGATCGTGAAACTTAATACGACAACAAGGAAGAGAAACTCTTCAGAGGTGCGAACTACTTAAAAAAAAGTTAAATATTAATATTCTTTAAAGTTCATCCCTTATTTGGATAGGATTTATCATGGATTTGAGCCACACAGCTTTCAAAAGAAAACAAGCGATAAATATTATAGTATCGTTCCGAAAATTCAAAATATTGATGTATTGACAGCTTTCATTACCGGTTTCCGTTAAAGTTAGTAACTTCAGGTACAAAAAATAAAGAACAAGATTATAAAAAAATAAAATGTTAATATAAAATGGAGTTTTTTATTGCTTTGTAACTTTTATTTAATGTACTCTTTTTTATTCCTGTCTAGCAGCTTTGCGCGGTATTTTCCACGTGACTTTTGTTGCTGTCGAAAATTAATAAGTCCGAAATGTCAGTCTAATCATTTTTTTTTCGAATACGACTGGTAGTTTTAAAGGTTAACTCATTCAAACAAACTCTTCAACTTTATACTCTACTGGTATATAGATACGCAAAATTTGCCGGTTCTCGTATATTGCGATACTCGTAAATATTTTTAATATGAGTGCAAACCTAAAAAATATCAGCGTAGGTAATTGTAGTAATTTACTAAGTCTGTTATTGGATTGTTTAAATTTTTAAGTGTGTTTCAAATACACTTAATAAAACAACTATGTACCTACTTATAAATCTTGTAGCAAAGAGGTAATTATTGAAACGTTATACCTACTTATGTTTAAAATATATCTACATATTTTTCAGAAACAAAAAAAAATACAATCTTGTTTTTAAATATCGAACATTTTGTTTGTAATCCTTTGTGTTTTGTGTGCAATGCAACATCCTCTCATTTGTATTGTTCATTACCTTTGTATGTCCATTCCACAAGAGTTGGGTAAACCCTTATTAACATAGGTGCCTAGTATTGGATGACATGCTCTAATAATTAATGTCGAAACCACATCTGAAGTTCTTTTCGGCATTATTTGAGAATAACATTGACTCTAAGGTAGAATATTTATAAACAAAGGTAGGTCTTATAAACGAGAATTACTTATCTTTTAAACCTTCTGTAATATACCATCTTATTAGACAGATCTTATTTTTGGGTTTAATTTAAAAATATTTTCAAAAATATTCATGTTTATCAGCAAAAAAGTGATGCCAATCTAATTTTATGTTGCAGCAATTTTAGTTAACTATCATCTTTGAGCTATTTGGTGTATATTTAATAAACACCACAAATCATATTTAATCTGTTCAAAACAAAAAACCTGTGTACATGGCCAACGTTACGACAAAAATTAAAAGAAAAAACATAATGCCGCTACCTACTGCAGTACCGGCTTCAGGGCCCAAAGCTGTTCTGAGTTCAAAAGGCGAAAGAACGAGACAGATGCGTAAATTGGAGAAAACAGCATGGATGAGAGAGCGAGGGAGATTGCATTCCAAATACAAAACTGTTCGCGCCCGTTCACTACAGCCGACGCGTCGCAACCATGCGAACGTTTCACAACCGCGATTAAAAAAATAACGATAACGAAATTAGTAATATAAGTCATTAGAGATTATTGTGTGTTACCAAGTGATCTGTGTTTGTGTGTTTAACAATTTGTTAAGTTTGTTAAGTGCCTCAGACTGTAAAGGAGATAAACCACCGAGGATACTTTCACTGGACTGAAAGTCAAAAACAATCATTCGGAAGTCTCCTTTGCAAAGGATTTTTGGAAACTTGTTTTAAATTGAGAAGGTACGTGTTTTCTTTTTAACAGTTTTCGGAACGCTCAGCTGATTTTATGTTAAGTATTGTAGCTATACATTGTAGACATGATATGTCTTATATGATTTGTCTTTTTGAAGTGATTTGACTTGGAATAAGTAAATGACGTGAATTGCAAAGAATGGTAGGTTAATTCTAAATTAAAAACTTACCATTGTTTTTTTTAAATGTCGAAATCTTAAACAAATCCGATAAATTTAAAATATTATGGCGCTACCACAATGGGTCGGCTACGAACACCATTGCTACAATAGTTAATCTTACTTTTTGAATATTTCTTAATAAGTCGAAAACATGTCCAATCCTAAATTCTCAGTTTTGTTGTTATGATGAATGAATAACACTGGCCAAGTTTTAGCTTACGGAATCAACAGTTTAAAAACTGTACACGCAGATAATATACGGAAGAATAACAAATCCAAACAACACCATATAAAAATAAACAGAAAAAGTAACCAAGTAACTGCATAATAATTAAATTGCATAAATATCGCATGCACCAATCACGTGCAACGTCAAATTGAAACGTTCTATTTGTTTTTGCATAAAACCGAATGTCACGATTATTAACATGTAAGCAAAATGAAAAGATATCACGGATTTCTAGAAAAGATGATTTACTAAATTAACTCTTGAAGATGGTTATTACATGTTTAGATAATTGTACATTTGGAATGCGCAGTGGAGATAGCAGTCAAGCTCCGTTACCTCCTTACCTCGTTCTTAACACAAATTGAAATAAATATTTAGACGGGATCATATAGTTTAAATCCTTGCAATGTATGTTCCATTTGTCAATAATTAAATATTTATTTTTGCCAATTCCATATTCCGTTGAAACACTTTGGTCCAAAATGTAACATTGTCCTTTAAAAAAACTATAGGTATAATGATAATAAACCTACTTATTTAGGACGTTAGGTCGCAAAAATATGTGGCTTTTAAATGGCCTCATTTAATGCGCTTAAATATGTTGACAATAACATTTTTTATGGTAGAAAGGTAACGTAAGATCAGGATATTTTGCGAAATCATAAACAGAGATTAAGATCAGTGTTTCCAAATACCACGGGAAAAAGGATATCTTAATGAAAACATTCATTTGAAGTATTTCCAAACGAATCTATTCTAGTCTCTAGTTACACTTTCTTTCACTTTATTTCCAAGTAATGATGTAGAAAATAAATTCTTTATCTTTCAATCCATTAAGTTAGATTCAGCAATGTTATGCTTCATTTATGATCAATTACCTAAATAATTTAGTAAACCGCATAGTTATCGCTTCATGAATTTTTACGAGTTTTCATTATTTAAAAAAAAAACTAGTTTATGCCAGTTAGCAAAACTAACCGTTGTTTTTATTAGAAAATAAATGGCCCGAATTCCGATAAGAATACTACGTAATCAATATTATTTTAGTATGTAATTAGAAAAAATAAATGTTTCATTGCGCCCCCATATTTATCATACATACGACTAATCAATCAGCGATTGCTCTGAGTTGAGGGTCCTTTGCGTGACAAGCAAAAATAAAGATGTATGGGAAATTACTAGTCATCTTTCTATGACATTACAATAAATTTTCAATTTACAAAAAAAAATCTAGGTATTATGTAAATAAAGAATCAATGAAAAAATCTCTACCGAAAATTATTCATGTTAAACCAAGGCTTTTTTCATATTACTGATCAAATAATTCTCTTGTAATGAAAAATAATCGAATGATTGAAGAATCGATAATTTGAAAGGCATCGGCCGTGAACACGAGAAACTATTCAAGTTTGGAATACTTACGTTTTTAAACAGTTCTTGTTATTTTTGCCTTTTCGATGGTTCCAATTTCAAATTATTTTATAACTTATTACTTTCAGCTTTTCGCGGTTATGCCCGTAACTTTTGATATCATAGGAATTTTGCTGTCAAGTACAGTCAAGCCTAGTAAGATGTATAAATTTATTTTGGAACTTGAACTTTATCACAACCGTATAAGTTGCAAAGTGTATACATCTCATTGCACGTCACTATACCTGCCTATAAATTTATAGTTTTAAATCCGACTGAGAGGATAACGCTTCCAAAGAAACAAACACCTCAGCTTAAATGTCAATGTTGCAATAAAAATAAACAACTATAATATATACTGCTGTAAATAAATAAATAATAATAAATAAAATCCCCAGACAATCACACCAACTACATGGCCCCAAAGTAAGCATAGCTTGTTTTATGGGATACCATGTAGCGAACTAGCGGGAACCTAGAATAGAATATAAAAAATATAAATTTTCATCTTACTTGCTCTAAAAGCTTGAAGATACAAGAGACACGCCGGTAAATAATTAACAATCACCAAAAGTCTGTCTTCCACACATTACTGAGATAAACTCTACCCAAACCAAATAAACAAAGGAAGTGTTACCAAACTACCCAGAAACGCTAAACGCGCGCATTCCTCACAAGAAACCGCCAATCCACATCATTATGTCCACATGTGTTGCCAAGTTCAATGAAACCACTTCCCGACTTAAACCGCTATTAAATACGCTCTCAATCATTATTTAAACTTTGTAGAATTATCAAGTGGTTCTGCTGGTGGGATGGACTTTAAAAAGCTATTAATTTTGATTTACCGTATTTTCTTAGTATATTTTGCTTTGCAGAGAAAGCTTTACGGAAGTCTAACTTGAAATATCTTACTGTACATATTAAGAAATACGATTTGCTTATCACTAGGAATCAAAATTGCAAAATGGTAAATCAAATGAAATGATGTTTTGGTTTCCCTTTTTTTCTCTAGAAATGTTTAAAGTTCCTGTAAAAAAAGTAGTGCATAAAGAGATAAGTACTGCAAGTACCTAATGAAAAGATAACTGCTGTTGAGTTTATTGCCACTTTTTATCAACAGATCGACTTTCTTAATTAATTGAATTCATTCAATGTCATATTTTGCCTCATCTTAAGAATATTTATGCTTTCATTTTAATTCATCAGAGGAAAGAGGAAATATTAAACCAAAAATAGATGTTAAAATTAAATTATCACTGCAAGCTCTTCCTGCACGTAATAGTAAACAGGAAAAATCGACTAAATGGCGACACTCAAATATCTACAGATGAACGAAATATGTTTATTTGACTTATACTTAAAGAAATTCTCCGAGAATGCGATAATACTAAGATAAACATTTCACATCTGTCTTGACTATCAGTTCGAGATTATGTATGTCCACATCCACAGAGATTGCAAGAGATAATATTACTTATGTGGAAAATGAATCTCTGTCGGCACTGATAAAATAAAGTATTTTATTTTATTTATTTATTTACACTTTATTGTATGCCTTACAAAAAATACAAAAAATTGAAACACATAAAAAAAAAGATATACACAAAGTACAATAGTCTTAATAAATTAACAAAACATTTTTCATTTGCAGGATTTCAGAAAACTGTATAATCTACGAGATAATCATAAACAAATGTATTAAAGTATGTTACTAATAAAGGTGAAAAGGTTATTTGTTTCAATGTGCGTATTTGTAATTCTTCTAGGTAGTTAAATTTAGCAAGAAAGTCCTACCTGAGTATGAGATCTTAAGTTATACGGCAAAACAGAGTGAAGCTGTTGGTATTTCTCAAAGATTATATGAAGTGGATTATATTATGTATGATTCTCCTGATAATGTAACCTAACCCTTATCCTGTTCATAAAAATTGTGGATTTCAACATTGTAAGACAAAATATATTTGTTATTATTGTGGATTTTTGTGGAATTATATAAAACTATTCTGTTTTCTTGCTCAAAAATTTTTTTTCCGCCAAATAAACGTTGGACTACCTACTAGACACCCCTAAGAGAGTCTCAGAAGGAAAGGTGGTGAATTCTTGATGCACGAGAGTCAAAGTCAAAGATTTTTCTACGAATTATATAAAACTATTCTGTTTTCTTGCTCAAAATTTTTTTTTCCGCCAAAGAAACGTTGGACTTCCTACTAGACACCCCTAAGAGAGTCTCAGAAGGAGAAGAGGTGAATTCTTGATGCACGAGAGGAGACCTTTGGGAGACTACCCCGCCAGCCAATCCCTAACAGTGCGGGACTCACAGAACCCAGCGCTACTACTCTGCTTATTTATAGGCTTCATGACGGAATGGCTGAATACTCGTCTTCACAGGAAGGGAGCTTGAGTTTTCTAACCCAGATCTGATATCATTAAAATCATTCAATTTGAAAAACGAACGTTTTCATACCGGCACGTGCCTATGCGTGACTGATGCCTACCATCATTTTTGAACCTACCACGTCATTCTACACATTATATTATGACAACAAATGTGAGAGGCACTTCGATATAAGAGCAAAACAGTTTAATCATTACGTTTTCATCTGTCGCTTCAAACAAACAACATTTGTCAAAATACCATTGTTTTATTACATTCTTTGTTTTAGAAAACATTGTATGTCCTAATTGAAACTTTTAAGAAGGAAACTTCATTGAAAAACAATACATTTTTAATGTGACAAGCGTCACTTTGACAGTTTAAAAAGTCAAAATCATCATCTCCATCTGTTTCTCAGTCTTCAAGCGTAGCGTTCAGTATTGACGATTGACACAATACGAGACGACAGTGTCTTGCTTGAGTTTTGGGTAGCGTTCAGTATTGACGATTGACACAATACGAGACGACAGTGTCTTGAGTTTTGGGTCTTCCAAACGTTGTATGTTAGATTCTACATACCTACATATTATATTCTTTAGTATAGTGTCCCAAGTCAGAGAAATATTTCAACCATCAAGTAGAATGCCATTTAATTCCAAAGTACCTATTACAATTTTTTTATGTTTTCAAGTTTTTCTAACGTCAATATTGAATACTAATAAATATATCAGCGATTGGGTGTCATTGATTAATGTGCATGTTACGTTAATAAATTCAAGTAAAAAATAAGCATTATTTTGTTGCATAAGATGGATTGTCAGTTTACATGCACTGTCTATACCTAGACATTTTTGTTTTAATAGTGACAACATTTTTTATTACTTAAGATAATTATGCCGCGATCTACATAAAAAAGGTATCAAAATGAATTATTCACTTTACAGATTAATTACACAAATGTTATTCAAAAGAACATTGTTCATTAAAATTAATATTTCATCATGTAAAACTATAGTAGCTTTACCAAAAATTAGCTTTTATTAAATTATTAAAACCGCAGACACCAACATTTCATATTGACAAATGAAAATCAGAAATTTCGAAACTTGAAATCAAACTGCAAAAGTTACGTTTCCGCATTCACTTACTATTGAAATATGCAACATTAACATAGTTTTTCAATATATTCTTACTAATAACCAAATAGCTCTGTCAAATCTATGACTTAAAAGTATTATTAGTCACTAACGTTCATAAACATTAACATTAGCAACAGGATATTTTCTATGTTTTTTATTTATTTTGTGTTTTCAATCAATCAAATCTATTTCCTTTTTAAAGTTACCTATATAAATAGCACTTTATCCTAACTTAAAATACAAGGGCACCATAACCCAGGAAACGTCATTCAAAGGAAGCACACAGAGTATAAATCTTTCAGCGCCTTAACACATGTTTTATCCGATCTTTCGCTCCCAGTGCAAGCACTTCCGAATTCCCACAACATTCATTCACTCATTCATTCCACATGGGCTATCATTAAATTTTCTTTAGTGCACATTTCTGTTTGTATTTCACGAGTAATGAGATCATAAATTACAATTACAGCTTCAATGTATATGCTTGTTACTTGCGGTTTGGAGAAAGGTTGCTTTAACTATATTTGTATGCTAATATAAAGATTAGAAGAGTTTGTTTGTTTTTGAATCTCTGGAAGTACAGTAACGTCTAATAAAATGTATACACTTCGCAACTTATTCGTTTGTGATAACTGATAAGGTTTAAAGAATAATGAAAATGTATATATTAAAGTGGACGTGACTGTACCAGCAGAAAAATGTTTTTGCACATAACAACTTAATTAATTCTTGAAGAAAGTTATATAACTTTATCAAGAAAGTGGCCCTCGTATCAACCGATTTAGGCTTGGTTTTTTAATAGTCAGATAAAAGTTATTTGATGAATAAAGTAAAACCTTTCGGATTTACTTAGTTGTTTTATGATTTTCCGTTATTGTATGACATAATTAATGACTCTTAATGACACCTATATTAAGACTAAAGGAAAATTTAATTTGTCAAGTAAAACTTTATTCGTCAGATAACTAGTCTGGCGTTTATTTATATATGTATTTATATTCTGGTGTAACGGTAACATAAATTGCCTTCTATGCCAGAGGTCCTGGGTTCGAATCCCGGCGGTGGCGGATATTTGTGTGATGAAGACAGATAATAGTCGTCAAGTCATGGATGTTTATATGTTTATTTAAGTTTATTCTAATAAAAAATATGTATTTATTCAATATGTATGTTTATATATTTCTTAAGTAGGTATATCAGTTATCTAGTATCCATAACACAAGTTCTTTAAGAAACTTAAGTTGTGTGAGTGTCAGAAATATTTATTATTATTTATTTATTCTACATAGGTTCCCCCCTAGTTCGCTACATGGTATCCCATATCACAAGCTCTGTTTAGTTTGGGGCCATGTAGTTGGTGTGATTCTCTGGGGATTTTATTTTACTAACTTTTGTTTGTTTATTGAAGTATCGAACCTTAGGAAATTAGTGTCTTAGGATGTTACCACACCATGTATCGATCACAATCGACGGACGACCGACGGCGTCTGTCGGTTTTGTCTGATAGGATTGGTTCAGTAAATCCGAAACGATCAGAAAAAACCAATTGATCTGGTTTAGGAAAACTGACATTACCAGTAGATATCGCAGTCAATTAAAATTTGCAAAAAAGTAACCAATTCCTTTCAAGCTATAAGTAATGCTTGCGATGTATACTTAAAATTCATTTATTCCCTTATTAATAACATGCCTTTTATAGATTCAACTACGTTTTTTGTTAAGATAAGCACGCTTTGTTTTGTTTACGTAGCTACCTTTTGCCACAGTACAGATATCTACAATAATTCAACTTGGCCACATCTTTGAAATAAATGCCTACAGCGCCGCGTGAACGGACCGCCCATCAGCATTTAAATAACATTTACCTATTTTGTGTTTATATCCATTTAGTTTTGTGAATGCAAATATATTTTTTATATAAATAAATGAAATACTTTGTAAATTGAATAGGAAGTGTTCAACAACAATACGTTTTGTGTTAAAAAACCATGTTTCAGTTTAAATAACAAATCGATCTTTTAAATTAGCGACCGAAAAATACTTGCGCCTCGACTGAGACGTACAATATGATTTATTATTAAATTTCAATTATAAAAAATCCGCACTTTAATATCAAGCTCAATCAAAAATTGTTTCGTCTCGCAGACAGTCGCGGCTGGCCGCATGCCGAGATCGAGCCGCGTAGGTTATAGCTCGCGTTTCGTCCGTTTGTATGAAATTGAATTACTGAATATAGTTGTACTGTGGTTTTGACTTTCTCTTGCGTATCTTCAAGTAAGCTTTAAGCGTTGAAAAGTGACAAACTGTTACTTTTTCGTAATGTTATATTAGTATACATTTGGTTACCTGAACTTTCATAACAAACATTATATTATAGCTTCAAAACTATGACGACTGCAACAATAGCGTTACATAAAGCTACAGCACCATCGGGTTTCTTTGTACTTATTTAGGGATCCGTGTCGAAATTGGAGAAACGGAACCCTGGCGTGCCTGATAATGCTCGTCTGCTCTAAAGAAACTGTAGGTCTAAAATAAACGACTAGTAGGTTATGATGCAAGTAAAGTAATTAATTACCACCGCATGGGAGCATTTTGAGTTTTTTACCTTTCGGGAAATGGGGATTAATTTTTAAACCAAGGTAAATAATAATATGAGGTATCTGCATGGCTTGTTTCAAATGCCTTTGTTTTTCTTTTCTTATAACAGAAAAAGATTATCATTCTCAATTATCAAGAAATTTGCTTAAAATCTTTATATTAAAAAAATCGCAACATTCATGAACAAAATATCAACATTCATTTCAATTATCCGTGTATTTATAATGAACGGAACCCTGCTGTCTCAAGATAAACTCACAATTGGCTTATTTTTTTTTCTTTTTAGCTTACCTTTTGTTCAGTGTCATAAAACCAGCACGTGCTTCTAACAAAGCCACTGAGAGTAACGATTCTATGGCAAACGTGGTTAAGTAAGAAATTGCATTACTTGATTTATTGTTAGTTTCCGAGTGAATTGGCTATGGGCCGTTTTGCGTGACATTCCTTGGCTTGCACAGAATAGTTCTGGAATGGGAATTCGGATTCGTGTGAAAATGATTTTTTAAATTTAGGAATAACTAAATAATATTGTATGTGATGAGATTACCACTTAACCCATTTCAGCTAATTTTTATTTTTATGTATTTTAGCTTTTCTTTTTGTAATCGATCTTATCTCGAACGATATTTTGACAATTTTATTATATCTTCGTAACCTACTTTACTCTTTAGTAAATTATTATCTAGAATCAAATTATTACATAGTGGAAAATGGGACCAATTTTTCAGTTTTTCTAGTGATTGCAGTGAGAGGTTTTCTGACAGCTTATTAAAAAAAACAAAACGGTACAATAATGGTACAAAAGGCTTCGATAGATGGCGCTTTACAAAAGGCGAAGTCTTGTCTGTCATATAGCCATTCCACACTGCGTTTTTAAAAGTAAAATAAATTAATTGACGTCTGAATCAGAAATTGAACTTATAAATAACCATAGATGATAGATACCACTTACCTACATCATAGTATAAAGACTTAACGCCTTCGGCTTTTTAAAAGTGCCATCTATAGAGGTTTTTTGAACTAATCTTTATGAGCTGTCAGAAAACTCCTCATTTCTAGAGTACGAACATTTTTATTTTCAATATTATTATTTTTATTTAACAGTACAAACTAACATCTGCCTCCTTCTTTTTTCGTTTGAAACACAAATAAAACCAGACTAAAAGCTCGAGGCTGCATTTATTAGGCACTTCACAATAAGTATACGGTTTATTACTAACCGTATTATTAGAGGGTCAGTTAACTCAGCTAATTTTAGTTAACGAGCCGTCAGTTATTTATAAACTATACTTAGTCGACATTCGGCACATTAACTAAACCTTCTTTGAAATACGAGAATACAATTTGGGGTGTTATTTTTGGGACTTTTTAGAATCTATAGGAGTTTAGAAGTGAAATTAGAAAGTGTATTTTACGTTTCTTCGGGGAAACTATTAAAATATAGGACTTAATTAGTTGTCTTCGATTTATTTGACGACAAATGTTCTGATGGGGTAATACTATCCACAGATCATGCCAAACATCTAAGCAAAATGACAGTTCCAGTGTGCCCACTTTAGGGAAGAAAAAAAGCAGTGACGCAGTTTAAGTGAATGAATGATTTTTTTAAATATAATGTCTTAACGATATAGGAAAAAAAAATATTTTATCCTTTCATTTTCTCATTTCTAGATTGTATGCTTTAATTCGCTTACTTTTTCATTGTCTTTAAAAAATTGCAAAAAAAAAAACTTATTTTACTTGTGACCGTTTTAAAGCACGTTGTATGTTTGGTAATTGTTTATTTTTGTTCAAGTGACTGAAAAGATAAAGAACAGACCTCAAAATCACGTATTTATACATTTGTTAGAAATTTTATTCTAAACGAATGAAAAAAAAACATTCAATTTCAATCATTCTCATTCAGTACCTTACACTACGAAGATTTTAACCGGTATAATTTTTTTTTCTTTTTGACATTTCGAACTGTCAGTTTACTGCATTGAATCATTTGCCAGGGTAGGTATAGACATTTTGCGCAGGTGTATTTCATACAGAAAAACCCACACGAAACTATTCGGAACAATTTCAAAGAGGACTAGTTACATGTATGGCGCGATCTATAATCTATATTCCTCAGTTGCAAGTGGTCGTATATTCAATCCCCGTAGGTAAAATGTTGTGCTTGAATATACACTATAGGTTTGGATTCCTGTGTGAGTGTCAAAAAATGACGGATATTTTTGATTGCTTTCCCAATGAGAGGTTTTCTGACAGCTCTTTAAAAAAACAAAAGGGTACAAAAATGTTACAAAAGGCTTCGATAGATGGCGCTTTACAAAAGGCGAAGTCTTGTCTTTCATATAGCCATATATTCCACACTGTGTTTTTAAAAGTTTAAGAAATTAATTGACGTCTGTATCAGAAATTGGACTTATAAATAACCATAGATGGTAGATACCACTTACCTACATTATAGTATACAGACTTAACGCCTTCGGCTTTTTAAAAGTGCCATCTATAGATGTTTTTTGAACTAATCTTTATAATTAACAATTCGTTTCTGTCAGGATGGCGGGACCAAATCAATAATTTAAAGGTCTGTAAGTATGGAAAGTTAATACCAGCATTCTACTTCTTAGTACCTTTCATTATATAGTTGGTACGGATTTTAAAATATATCTTCGTTATAAAGTGGTCCGCCATCCTGACGTCAGAATGTAGATAATATTACAGATGATACGATGATGCTATTTACGACAATATTTTGATTTCATAAGTTAATACCTCGTTAGTACCTTTTACATTTTTTGTCTTCATACTATAGCTTTTCGCATTACAACATAAATTGAATTTCTAAAATATTGTAAAACTGAGAATTTAATATTAAATTAATGTCTACAATTCTTCATACCTTCACGAATTTCCTCGAACAAGGGTGTTTAATTTAAATAGACAGATAGCCAACTAAGTGATCGAAAAACGTCGATAATCTACTATCATATGAAACTACTTTTTAACCAGATTAATCGCGTGTAATTAATGTTTTACATTTTAACTCGACGTTTCGGTGTCTTTGCAGACCCCGTCGTCACGAGCGACTCAGTGACCGAAACGTCGAGTTCAAATGTAAAATATAAATTATACGCGATTAATCCGGTTAAAAAGTAGTTTTATTTAAATTATGAATCGTGAAAACTTAAGACAATATTGCTATCATATGCTTCTTTGTATGTTTACATTAAGTATTTTATCTTACAATCTGTACCTAGTAGGTACCTACAGTACACTCATTGATAATTTCCTGAGTCATCGCTGCCATCATCTGATTTATCGATTAGTATTGATTTAGTAGTGAATAGATCTACCTGTTTGTGTCGTGATTTTTTGTGATATGTCTGTTTTGGATTACATGCAAACTCTTCTTCTTAAGGTAAAAAGTGTTTCATTATACCTATAATAATAGAAAGCCGTTATTCTCAACACATGTAGGATAGTCCGAAAGTTTCTTTCTTTAGCAAATTAATTATTAGTACTTGGCTTCGGCCCGTACCCTTATTTGACGACCACTTTGGCGATGCATCGATGGGGTAAACATGTTACGCCAGTGGTTGCGGGTTCGAATCAAGTGTTTATCTATTATGTATTTTTATTCTAGGTTTTTCCCTAGTTCGCTACATGGTATCCCATAACACAAGCGATGCTTACTTTGGGGTCATGTCATTTTATTTATTACTTTTGCCCGCGACTTTGTACGCGCATAAACATAGTATATATTGAAGTGACTGGTTGGTCACTCATTGAAGAACCTTTATGCCAAGTATCATATTATCCGGAAATAGATGTTCCCGTAGGAATGTCGGAAATTTCTTTAACAACACAAACAGTCATTCACTAGGAACCTTTATACTAAGTATCACACCCGTTCACTCAAGGAAGAAGATTTTACATACAAACTAAAAAGTCCAACCCCTTCCCGTGGGACTTTCGGGAATTCCATTCATAATACAAACAGACACTCTTTGAAGAACCTTTATACCAAGTATCCCATCCATGCACGTAACGAATAAGATTTTTTCATACAAACTAAAACATCATATATTTCCTGTTCCCGTGGGAATTTCGGGAATTCCTTCCATAACACAACCCGTCACTCTTTAAAGAACCTTTATGCCCAGTATCATATCCGTGCAGTCAAGGAATAAGATTTTTCATACAAACTAAAAAGTCCAATAATTCCCGTTCCCGTGAGAATTTTGGAAATTCCTTCCTTAATGCTCCCCATAATCTCTAAGGAATTGTATGTTCCAACTTTCAGTTTTCTATAGCCCGCAGTTTTGGCTGTACGTTGTCTGTCAGTCACTCAGTCAGTAACGGAAGAGTTTTATTTAAGAAGAAGAAGAAGATTAACCTCCTTTATATTTTATTTATTAACCTCCTCGGATTTAAAACAAAAATAAGAATAAATAATACAGAATCGATTTACGTAAATTACGTTGTATTATATGGACTGCAAAATTGATAGTAAACAACAATTTTTGATGAGTAGTGCCTGCGAAGCTTCGCAGGGAATTTCTATTTTTTTTAAATCTATTTAGTACTTAGTGTTTGAGGTTACTTAAAACATAAATAAGTAAAATGATTTATTTTTATTTAATTAATATGGAATAGATTAATTACCAACTACAAGAAACGACTTGATAATTATTTTCTCCTTAGTCATGATGGTTCATCACTATAACTTTATCGATTCTCAATCTCAACTGGCAAAGATTTCGCGATGTATAAAATTATATCATCCCTTTCCTCAACTTTAGTTATAGGATTATTTTATAAAATTTAATTACTTTTTAGATTTTCAACGTATGTTTTAACTTTTTAAACCCTATTCAAGTTAAACTTGAAAGCAAACCAATTGCTACCCATTACAATTGACTTTCTTTTTTACACAATCAAATAATATAAAGTAAATTTGATGCAATAACTAAAAACCGGTGTTCGTGGGAGCGGATATCTGTCTGTCTGTAACGGCATTACTCAGTAACAAGAACAGGTTATCACAGTTATGCACAATCACGACTGTCTCTAGTTTCTCGTTGTTCATCTTAAATAGTTAACTGTTAGCGATTTAAGATGCCGGTTTTTAAAATCGAAGTTTTCAGGGCACTTTTATTGATTTAAGATGCCGTTTGACCTTTCAGGGTACTTTTGAAGCTATTCCCACAATACCGACAATTACTTAGACTTTCTCCTTAAGAAATATATTTGGGTGTATTTCGTTTATTACCACTATTCAGCCAACGTTAAAAAGAAGATACTCGGTTAAGTTGCATGTTTGTTACGCGAAAATATTCTGTAAATATTAAATCGATTTATAGGTTTTATCAGAATCGATTATTTTCGGTGTTTACTATGACACCCCCTTGTTCCTCTGCTTTCCCAAAACACAACCTTAGAAAGGCTAACTTTTGCAGCTTCAAATGGTGTAATAGTTTCAGTAATTACATAATTTTTATTAGCGGCTCTAAAACTTAGTTTCAAGTAGCATATTAGTAATATAAAATTCCCAGACAATCACACCAACTACATGGCCCCAAACTAAGCAGAGCTTGTGATATGGGATACCATGTAGCGAACTAGGGGGAACCTAGAATATAAATACGTATAAACGGAACATGTTTTTATTCTTGTTCCGTGCGTTTTTCTTGTTCCCCATCGTCAAAGTGGTCGTCTTTTAAATCTTTTAAATTACTTTGAAATTTTTATTAATCATAATCTTACATGCAACTATTAAATTCTTAAAATATTTGTAATAAAGTATTACTAGAAACTATCTGATTCTAGATACTTTGAACTATATGCAATAGTCCCATTATCGTCAAATGCAGGTTTTTGCCAAGATTTTCTGTTCATTTATGACTCAGTCCTCATCAGTACAAAGTATAAGGTTATTTTACAGAAAAATAAGTCATGCGTGTTAATTAATGGAAAATATAACAAAACAATACATATCTGACTATTCTAAGCCGGACCCATGCGGCAGCGGCAGAGGAAACCAATTTACAACAGTTTTCTAATATCTCGTCTCGGCCCTATAAAAACTATTTACAATATTTATTGAAATTGTATTGTGCGTACATTTTAGTAAATATTTAACAATGGATGTTTTTCTTCATGACTCCCATTGTAAAACATATGAGATCGTGTTTTTGTAAACGTATGGATGAAAAAGTAATCAAATAATAATAAGCTATGCATGAGCGTGATTGATACTGCATTTCTATTTTGAATCTGAATGTTCAATACAGGATTCCATCAGACATAATAGAATTCGTTGTGGCGCCGTGGTTACTGTGCATATCAAACGACTAGCCACCGCGCGCGGTTTTACCGGCGTAACTTTTGATCCCGTGGGAATTTCGGGATTAAATATAGCCTTCCTCAAGAGTTGGGCTATCAAATGCAAAAAGAATTTTATAAATCCCACTTGTAGTTTCTGAGATTAGCGCGTTCAAACAAACAAACTCTTTAGCTTTATATATAAAAGTATAGATATCGCAGGTTAGGCAACGCTCGGCGCGGCCGGTATTAGGATGGGTGACCGCCGACCATTAATTTCTCACGACGATTTCCGCGCTTCGGAGCGCACGTTAAGCAATCGGTCCCGGGTGCTGTATACTTGTATACATTAGTAGCTAGGGTTTGTCAGAAGCCATTTCGGTAATCTGAAAGTTCTGACATCCACCCACCAGCTCTGGGACAGCTTGGTGGGATACGGCCATAAAATCCTCGTCATCCATAGGAGAAACTCATGGCCTTGCAGTGGGCTCATTACACGGAGTTGTGATGATGATGATGATAATAGAATTTGGAATTTTGATTTCATAGTAACGGTCACACTTTGTACAGTCAAATATCAAAGATTGGGGATGTATGGGGGTATAACCACACGATCTTGCAAATTTGTTCCTTCATCAATAATATTTAAAGTGACAATTTCGAATTCGAATATTATACTATAGATAGGTATACTTTTATGTAAGCGATCAAATTGGTGACATTTTGAAAAAGGGCCTAGTCAAAAGTACCCGTACCCGGCGATCATGTATGAAAAGATTGATGAACGTGGAAGAAGCGAAAGAGGTATGTTTGGATCGCAGCAATTGGTGTTCCCTTGTCTCTGCCTACCCCAAGGGGATACAGGCGTGAGGTTATGTATGTATGTATGTATGTAGATATAGGTATGCGAAGGTATACTTTTATGTAAGCGGATTATTGGGCCAAAAGAAAATCCGCGTGAAATCCTGACACCAAACAACAACGCAAACGAAACGTCTCATCTGTGGAAGGATGATCTGGACTCATTTTGCCCAAACTGGCCCACGGAAACGTTAGATTACCACAAATGCAAAAATAAAAGGGAGGTCTTTGCCTTTACTTTTATCAGGTCATGGTCCCCAATGGCTATAAGGCCACCGGAACACATGGTGTATGCGTTAACATTGTGCGTGTCATAATGGCGTATTGATGTGGTTTCGCAGCGTATGACCATCGTGAGAATTTTACTCTTTTGTTGATTTTGTGCGGCATGTGCGCAGAAAAACTAAGGATAGAAATATGTTGAATATAAAGATATAAGTATATTGGTTTATGATTATTGAATCGAGCTGCGTTTTAAATGGGAATGTGCGTGTAAAAGTAGTAAGAGATGATAAAATGTTGGCAGTTATAATATAAACATAGAAAATATAAGAAAGAAAAACACCAGCAAAAATATTAACAACACACAATCAACATAAAGCAAAACCGTATGGTCATGGGATTGGTCATCAGATTGGTATCTGCTCAGCAATATGCTGATTAAGAGCAACCAGCGCTGATCATCCGCACATCATATTTGAAGACATTGTTCCATTTATGAATATTAAGAGAAAAATGCACATAACAAATATAATAAATAATAAATAAATATTTCTGACACTCACACAACATTATCTAGCCCAAATTAAGTTTCTTAAAGAACTTGTGTTATGGATACTAGATAACTGATATAATTAAGAAATATATAAACATACATATTAAATAAATACATATTTTTTATTAGAATAAACTTAAACATATAAACATCCATGACGTGACGACTAATATCAGTGTTGATCACACAAATATCCGCCGCCGACGGGATTCGAACCCAGGACCTCTGGCATAGAAGGCAATGTATACTCACGCTACACCAGCCGGTCGTCAATATCTCTAAACTAGCTGCTGCCCGCGACGTCGTCTGCGTGAACGCTATGCAGCACCAAACGCACCTACGATTATAACACTGCTAGCGTGATAATATGTAGCCTATATGTTGACCCGACTTCTTAACTATCTTCATGCCAAATTTGAAGTAAATCCATGCAGTACTTTTTGAGTTTATCCCGGAAAGACAAACAGACAAACAGACAAACAGACAAAAATTCTAAAAACTATATTTTTTGTTTCTGTTTTGAATGTAGATCATACCCCAAGTATTCTTTTAAAAAAATATTCAATGTACAGTTTTGACTTTCCTACCATTTTATTATATGTATAGATAATACGGTAAAGATAGGCAATTCCTTTCCACCCAATATAAATAAGCCCTTGACTTCACGACATGCTTTTCTACTTTAACAATAGCTTTTTTCTAACAACTCGATAACTAAGTTAAACAAATGCCATAAGTTCACGGCAAAATTTAAGATCTTACATAAAACCGAGGTTACATAGTTCTAACTAGAGCAGATTACAAAGCAGAATTATCCGACTTTTTTTTTAAACAGATGAATTATCTATAAAAACTTCCTCTGTTTTGTCTTTAAATAATATTCAGTTTGAGTTATGGACGTGTCAAAATAACTTATAAGATATGCCATAATACATAATATACCTACGTTTATTGTGATAAGTCAAATTCAACACTTCCCTTTCATCAATATTAGAATTGATGAATAATGTTAATTTAAATGAAGTAAAATATAATAAAGTAGGTGTTACATAATTTAAACTAAAATTAAGTTCTAAGGTTTTCTTAAAATACGTTTGTGCTCATATTCAGTACTTACAAGTTTTTCGCTAGTTGATATCTAAGTTACTTTTTAAAGTAATTTATAACTTAAGAATGTGCAAAAAGCTTTCGAGACAACTTGTATCGTAAACAGCTCGAATCGTGACAGCTTTTAGCATCTGAACTGACCACCTAACGTTTATCAAAAAATTCGTACAGGGGGAGAAAAATTTACAAGGATGACGCGTAGTATTTAGAAGAATTATAGAGTGCACCTCTGAAACTCCAAAACTCACTTTATAATAATCAATGAATGCAGAGCATTAAAACCCGACTTCACGTCAAAACTTTGGTTAAATTATAATGTCGTCAATTATCCGAAATATTTTTTAAAAAATTTGAAATTATCCATGAAGTACTCAATCGATTTCGATGAAATTTTCAAAATTGATTTATAATTGTCCGAAACATCGTGTAACAAAGAAAAAAACATATATACGAATTGGGAACCCCTCCATTTTGGAAGTCAGTTGAAAACTATGAGCCATTAAAAACTACCCACCTTATTCTATGCCTCACCGCCTTTGGTCTTTGTGGCGTTCATTTAATTTAAATCAATGTCCGTAAAGATAAATGTCATTCGGCCTCCGCCTTGTAAAGTTGAGACAAAAAGTGACCTTGATAGTTTTTTAACAATGATATCATGTAAACCGAGGCTCTGCGGTGACAATCCGGCTATTCAGTGTTTCCGATTAAAAATAAACTCCGTCTTAATCTTAGGGAGAAGAACTTTGTAGATGTTTTTAAATGAAAGACATTTGAAAATGGACGTAAATACGTTTCAGTCTATTGAAACTGCACACAAAACAAGCATTTTGTATATTTTATTCGTTACATTATATTATGTAATATTTATGCAAAGGAAAGCAAAGATATGCGTTTTGGATCTTAAGCCATTAGGTGGATCCAGAGTTCTTTTTCTAGCTTTTAAAACTCGATAAAGAAGAAAACTCTTGTTGTTTTTCCCGCCGTTATTTTTATGTATGTAAAATCGCTTGCCCAATTTATAGTTCAAACAGCAACTTGAGGATGATTGTTGACGGGCAGTTTGATATCCACACTGCTATCCAAAAAAATATAAAGTATTATTAGTTATGACATTAATTATATCTAAATCTTAGAAGAACCCCATCAATAAGATCATAATTTCCCGGTCTAACGCTAAAGTTCACAAGTGTGCCAGTATATTAACCTTGATGACTAATATAATGTTGAAAATAACTACTAACACTCATATTTATGTGTAAATCGGTGTGACTCGATGTTTCTTGCCGTGACGAGTTCAACTTTCGCTTCTGTGCTCGTCAAATTCGAGTTAAGTTTATTTAACGCCACTCTTACTTTTTGGGTAGGTAGTCATTGTTTGTAAGTCGTTTATAATTTCTATAAACGTCGTGAAAATCCGTTTTGAAAGTGACAAATAACCATACCTGCACAATTGAACTTGAAGTAGGTATTGTTTTATCTAGTGCCTTTATTTTTGTTACATGCATGACCACGTGTAACCGATGTCCTATGTCGCTCTTTAATCAAAATTTTTGTTGAAATCGTGTTATAATAATTGCGTGATTGAGTTACAGAGATCCATATATCTTGACAGACTTTCTAATTTACAAAAAGTATAACATAAAATTATATGTATAAAGTTACGTAAGATAAAAACATGTTTATCTTAAATTTAAAAATTATCATCGCTTGTTATTTGAAAATTTCAGTTGAAGATTCTTTCTAAGTATTCTAAGAAAGAATGTTTTGTATGAAGGTAAGTTTTAATATCAACATTTTTTTGTATATCTTAATGTCCTGACATTGTCTGTTGGCATTTAAGAACTATTAAATGCAATATCACAAACATTATCTGCGCAGATGTTTCTGACAAAACAATAAAGATAAGATTAAGAGACAAAAGGTGGAAAACTTGAGTTCTTGGAATTATATTATTAAACAAATATTCTCAGCAAATCCGAGTTACTGTATTTTTTACATTTTTTTTTTTTATAAATGACTAAACCCGCGTTTGACCTCAATCTCACCTGATGGTAAGTGACGATGAGGTCGAAGATGAAAGCACACGGGTTTAGGAAGGAACTGGCTCTTTATATAATATTGCCGGAACACATTACCGCCGGAGCGGCAACATTTGGCGGCAGACTTTATATAAAGGGTGGTCGCTAGCCAGGCGGACCCAGAAGGGATCCTACCACCAAGCAAAAACATATTATTTAATACAAAGTATCTGTTTCACTCGTTGTCGACGGTGGCATGCTCAAGCCCCGCTGGCTACAATCTAATATATATCTTTACCGAATTTCATTCGGTCCCGTCAATCCATTTTTGCATGAAAAAGTAACATACATTCGTTGTAAATACAAACTTTCGCCTTTATAATGTTAGAAACAACCGGTCGGAATTACCTATAATTTTTTTTTCTTCCAAATAATAATCTCTTAATATAAATAATAACTTTTGGAGAAGTTGCCAGGTTTTATTTCACTAAGAAATGCCTATTGAATGAAAATTTACGGTTACTATTCTGTTAAAATAACTACCTACATGAGTTTCGTAAAACGCTGTACAAGTAAATAGACTAAAATACGGAACACAGACATTAAAAAATTGCATTTTAATAGATTTTCTGTTTAATTGTCAGTGATATAAAGCTATACTTATGATATGAACATCAGTACAAAAACATAGCATCCTATAATTAAATATCTTATGTATTATTATGTCATCATGTTGCGGGTTTTGTAAGATATCGTTTGATAACATTGAGCACGCAACGACCAGACCGATGGTCGGTGAAAAGATGAGTGACCGCCGACCGACTAACATTGGGCTCGGTTCGACATTTCGAGAAGAGGAGGTATAGGCCATAATCCACCAAGCTGGCCCAGTGCTGGGTGGTGGATGCCAGAATTTTTAGGACAAACCCTAACGACTACTGTATACAAGTATACAGCACCCGGGACCGACTGCTTAACGTGCCCTCCGAAGCACGGAAGTCGTCGTGAGATATGAATGGTCGGCGGTCACCCATCCAAGTACCGAAAGTATGAGTGTTGCTTTGACAACCGTAATTAAGATTTATACTTATTAAAAGAATAGTAGATTCCAAATTTAGAATCAATATATGTAGGTAAACCCAACCTTTAGATTTAGGGGGGGTTATTTAGATTTAGAATCAAAGAAATCCACTAAAAGCCTGAGTTACTTTAAAATAAATGATTTGTCTTTGACTTTGACGGAATCTAGTGTTATAAGTTAAAACAGACTAATCTACCTACTTATGCAAATTACAAAACATATATTTTTTTATAAACATAACATGTATATGTATTTAATCCATCTTGCGAATTCAATTTTTTTAATAAATCACACACTTAAACTTCTAAAGCTAACGTTACAATAAAAATATAACTTTAATTCTGCGCAAACAAAGTTTAAATTACCTTGTTATGGTAAACATGTGGGCTCAAATTTTAGCCAGACCAAGTCACCTTTGAGTTAAGTGTGATAAGTTGTTAAAGTTGTTTTTTGGTATTTAAGATCGTGACTAGAATCTGGTTATGCAGGTGCTTGCTTACCTACTCGCATATGTGCGTCTGTAGTGTGATTTCGCCGAATTTAGGTACCAAGTCAAATTTCGGTAGAGAGTTTGAAAGATACAATTCGTGAAGGAATTTTGTTAAAGAATTTGTTTTATTGTAATAAGCGGGTGTTTATTGATTTTATTGTTTAGTATATAATAATAATAACTGTTTATTTCAATAAAACAGAGATAATAAATACAGCAAAAATACAATTTCTTAAACTTATATGTATCTATTTGTATCTAGCTTATCACAAAAATTTAGATTACTGTGTTCACTACTCCCTAATAAAGGGCAGAGCCCTGTAGTTTTAGGATGAGTAGTAATCATGCTAAACCCATATTAAATTCTACAAACCAGATTTAATAAATTAGTTTTAAGTGCTTTGGATACAAACAATTGTTATTGAAATTAACACATGTTATAAAAGACAGACAAAAAGAAAACAAAACCAAGAGTTAAAAATGTGTGTGAGTGTGTGTTTGTGTGTGTGTGAGAGTGAGTGAATGAGTGTGTGTGTGTGAACATCAATTATTCTATAGGAGTAAGTATTGCTTCTATTTGGTCATAATTTTGGGTGAAAAGTATATTAATGGTAAAGCGATTTTAAGTGTCTGTGTTCTTCTCAGTTTAGTTTCTATCAATTTCTATGGACTAGTTTAGTAGATGTTTCGCGCGGTGTTACTAGTGCAATTTAAAATCTTGCCGGAATATGGGGATAAAAAGAAGCCTACGTGCTATTCTAGACTGTACACTATCACTATGCCAAATTACATCCAAATTCGTTGAGTCGTTCTGCCGTGATTGTGGAACAAACATCCTTACATCCAAACTTTCACATGTACCTATAATATTAGTAAGATATTGCGATGATTATGCGGTTGTACTTGATTGCATTTTGGCCATGTTAACTCGACTCTTGGATAATGTTTCGTGAAGTTTAATAACATTATGGTAAGCCCTTTGAAATACTCTTAGATTGGTGCAAACCAGGTCAAAATCTGTTCAGTAGTTTCGAAGATTATCCCGAACATACAGACAGACGTTCTCTTGTGTTATACAGGATGTCCCAGAAGTCATCGTCAAGCTGAAAAGAGGTGACAGGATTGATTGTAACCATCATGAGATTTCTGGGACACCCTGTATAAATCGAATAAAGAAAAGGATGATGAAAGAAGTTTTATATCATTTATATAGTTCCCTCTCTTTGTCTCTCATACATAACTTCACGCCTATATCCCTTATAGGGTAGGTAGAACACCAGAGGCTATAAAGCTATCTTATATCACGTTTGACAAAGGAGGTACCTATTATAATGATGGAGAGAGACCATTGCAGTGACACAGGGTCAGCCTATCACCCACAAAAACGCCAATAAAACCTTTTTCCCTTAACTGACTTTTACAGTATGCCCGGGAAGAGAAGCAGCTGGCACATTCTATGTTTTTCTTTTGCTCCCAGTCCAGCATGGAAGGAATGAAGTTTCTCTCCATGGCAATTATTATTCCCATCTGGGAACCCCACAAGGTTCTCATTTATCAAATTTGCTTTGTTTTTAACTAAGTGGTACCCATAATAATTTTAAGATCTGCAATTATCACTACAGCTACAAATTCAACCTTGCGAAACTTGTAAACCTTATTAGTAATTTTGAATTTAAGCGATTCTATAAACAGCAGCTTACTTATAAGGTCAATTTGCATCGAACCTGCTCTATCTCGGTTACACAATCGATCATTAGTCACTAAGCACTGAGTCATCGGCGCTCCGAGATTGCCTCGCCTAAGTTAATACAACCGCAGTAATGTAAACACTAACTTAGTTCAGTTACAAGGACTTCTAACTTTTATGAGCAATTTCGTTTTAATAGGTTTGAAAGCTATTTAAGAGTGAATATTGTACTTTGCACGACACACATGATAGGTACCTTAGGTTCCACAAATTAAGTTCTTTGTTCTGCAAAAGTGTGGACATGGGTAGAAGAAAAGTCGTTATCAAATTCTAAACAAAAAAGTTTTGTTAGAAGGTAGGTTTTAATAAGACAGGACACGTTATCAAACAACATAAGCCCAAAGCAAAAAAGCTTAATTTACCGTCGAAGGTGCTGGTTTTTCTTCTGATATCAGCGTCAAAAAGAAGAAATGATTGAGCAAGTTTAAAGTGCATGTAAACGCTAATGACTGTAACTTTGCGTGGAAAAAAATGTTAAGATTCACACGCGAAAATTCGCGGACACTTTCCGAACGGTTTATTCAGTTGAAGGGTTGAAATTAGAAAAGGGCCTTTTATCCAAATGCGTATGTTTTCCTTCGTTTGCAACGATGATAAGGATGATGCGGTAATTGAACATCAGCGTTTTTCTCAAACACACTTAAAAAGTTGTTCTAACATTAACAGCGCTTGTCTCTTATGTAATAGAAAGTGATTATGTAGATAAAGATACAAACTTTATGTACTTATTCACTCTACACTTTGAATATCTGAGATTATCATGTTTCGGATAACAAACGGCCGGCGGCGTTTAGGCCACACCTCTGCGCAAACGCATTAAACAGAAGTAACCAATTGTTCATTTGTCAGTGCTATAGCACTTTAGTGCTAGAAATAAAAATGGGACAAAATGCAAATAAAGAAACAAAAATGGGGCAAAGGCAACTAAAGAAACGGTATAACTTATTTTATGTATTTTTAATAGTTGAACAAACTCTTAGTTTCCATGATAGTCTTGACATTTTATGACAATGCAGAGTTGATTTTGTAACACCATGTCTGGCTGAATACAAAAAACCGTATTTATTTGGACCTAAGTTTTTCCAAAAAAAATTCCATACATTCGCGCGTGCAAGGTCCTTATACAGCATTGAATAATCGGAGACGCGAACTAAAAGCTTAAAAGAATCTTTAACATTCATTAAACTTTATCACAGCAATTCTATAATTGTAAAAATATTACGATTTCTCAATTCTATAATGTAATTCAATTTATTTGAGTTATTTTAAGTATTGATATCTCAACTCCATGTTTCCGTTCTAGTGTTTCCGAACCTGTGCATGACGACGTAATTAGGGGACTAGTGAACTCTTTTTGCATTTATTTCTACTTTATAAATAAGATTAATCATTCCCTTAATATAGCGTAGTCTAAGAACCCCTTTCAGATCCTGTGTGGTCTTTAACCACATTTAACTTCAGATAGAGTCTTTTGAGTCAACGTAATGTTAGGTATCTAGTGTTTGTTTATGTAGAGTTTTATTATCTGTGGATTACCTAATTTGTTATGTTGAGTTATCATGGACATGGACAACTATAACTCCTGTGTTATGATGTTCTTTGTAGTCGTATTAGCTTACAAAGTTACCAAAAATCACTTTTAACATCTATTTCGTTTACTTTAATAGTTATATGTCAGCGATTTATTTAAAAAAACATCTCTCTTATTCAATTTGAATTAATTGAAAACATTTCAATGTAACTTGTTTTAAGGCAAATTAGTTTACAAGATAAACAGTATGAAAGTTAATTTTGAATGGCTTTTAATCGATCTACTGTTACAAGTAGCTTTCACTATAAATGCTACGATATCGGCCAATCTCGTAAATTATTCGATGAATTCATTGTAGAGATTAAATTCATTGTAGATATTCAGAGCTGTATAAATAATATATTCATATTTAATAGCTAACATATTCTTGTAGTCTAGCTGATTTAATTATTGATTAGGTATAGTTACCTATGTATGGCACTCGTCAAATAAGAGTATGTTAATGCCACAATGCTTCAAATATTTTTTCGTAACTTCTTCCGTAATAAATCAATCGCGAAAATTATTTATTTATCTTTAAACTGGCAAAATTTTTAACTGTCATGTGTCAGGCAGGTAACAGGCAACAAACAGGTTTCAAAATAAGAAATTTTATTTACTAAGTTTATGTAAAGCTAATATTTTCACTTGGCTTTCGCTTCGACATAAACCGCCGTAAGTATGTGGTAAATACTTGTACGTAAACTTGTTAAGGTGTGTTTGATACATAGCTTGTTATCGACTGATAAGTGAACTTTATAAAATGAAAATGAAAGTGATTTTATACTGATAACTTGAAGAGTTTGTCCTCAATATTAGAAATAATTTACGATAAGTCTAATTTCGGTGGCCTGATTTATTAAAATCTAAATTCCGGCTATCATCATTGGGTAGGTTTTCCGTACCATAAAACTTTCGTTAAAACTTCATTACATTCCTGCGCAGACGCAGTTCCAAACAAATTTCCCCGTCGCATGTCCAAGTAGCGCGTTGGCCTTAAAAGTCAACTATTTACTGTTTTGCTTAAGACTAGCGCCTTAAAGAATTAGATGAAAGTTACAATACTTTAGTCCTTCGATCCGGATCCCTCATTTTCATCTCATAAATATCTTAAATAAAGCATAACAAATAACAACAAATCCAATCAGGCTACTCGATCTACCATAACTAACGCACAACATAAGAACACCCACGTCTTTGAAGATTTCGATATTTATCTAATAAGTTCAGAATAGTCAACGTACCATATCAAGCATGTGGTGGGCAATCGGTCGTGGATAGAAAGCGAGCGTGTGCAAATATATCGATTTGCATTTGGACTTGGGCAGGTGCTTGTTTGGCTGTTTTCTGTTTGTTTATATTAAGGAACGTAATAGGTACTTGTTTCCTTGTATTTCCATTTAGTTTAATCTAATATATAAAATTCTCGTGTCACAGTTTTCGTTGCCATACTCCTCCAAAACGGCTTGACCGATTTTGATGAAATTTTTTGTGCTTATCCGGTATCTATGAGAATCGACCAACTACTATATTTTTTTTATTTGTATGGCAAAACAACGTTTGCCGGGTCAGCTAGTTGATAATATAGGTATAATTATAATGATAAGGAACGGGTTAGCTTAGATGAGCCCTTCTGGATAAACCTCCTGGATAAACGTATCATATAAAGGTGGTTAATCTGAACGATCCTAGGTAGCTCATAGAATCCCTTCGAGATTCCTCAGGCTAGCACCCACCCTTCATTATAAATCTCCCGCCAAATATCATCCCAATGAGGTGAACTATACAGGGTCCATTTATTGACGACCGGCTGGTGTAGCGGTAACATACATTGCCTTCTATGCCAGAGGTCCTGGGTTCGAATCCCGGCGGCGGCGGATCTGCTATTGAAATATAATTGACTTTTATAGGAGGACCCTATATTATTTGGAGAGTCCGGAGTATGTAGAAATGGTTGGTTACTCTTTCACGCTTTCACTTCTGAAGGATTTGGATAATCTGATGGCGGCGCCGTGTCATGAAACACTTCCTTCAGACGTGAATTTTTGTTCCTTGTTTTATATCTCCCATAGGCGAAATTGTTGTCGTAAGAGTTGAGAAAGAATTACCTACATGACAAAGAATCCTCTTCACGTCTCAATGGTGGTCATAGCACTATACAGACCCATTTCGAATAGGCTGACCCTACAATAGTCTCTCTCAATCATTGTAATACCTACAAATTTGTCAAACGTGACATCAGATGGTTTTATAACCTGGTGTTCTGCCTACCCCATAAGGGATACAGGCGTGAAGTTATGTATGTATTTATTTAACAGTAGCTTCTTATAACACATAGGTAAACTAAACAAAAGAAGGTACTTTCTACAATAAAAGTTACAACATCTCCCGTAATAACCAATCGTCAGTCAAATGATTGATGGGCTCTCAGAAATTTAAATTCCGAACAAATTGCGTAAATATATCGCCGTATTGTAATTATAGGGAAGTTTCAAAAGATGTGTTCGTGAGAACCAAACTCTTTCTTGGAACCTTTTTACAAGTTAACGACTTTAGAAGGTGAAAAAGAAATGAATCAAATTTGAAACACCTTGACTTTGAAATTACTCTGGTGATGTGCGAAAGTGTTTGGAATGTCTTTTTTAATAAGTTTATTTTAATAAAGACTTTAAATGCTGTCAATAGGTACCTTGAGTGGTTTCTAAAAGAACAAAATGCTGAGTAACAAAATTCGCATTTGAATTTACCTAGCAGAAGAACGAATGTAAAAAAAAAGAGTAAGTTCAAAAGAAAAAACACCCAATTACTATAAAGTAGTACCTACTAAACTCAATAGCTTAAATACTGATATTTGTTTTATCACTACACATAGATTTACAGTAAGGTTATAATTTTGGCGCGATATTCTTAATACTTTTTCAACATTTAAATCATGAATTAGTTTAAAAACGTTTAACTTATACCAACACTTATTTTACAAGACAACTTTATTTTTAAACTAGCCATAATGTCAAAACAGTTTAGCCATAATTATTATAAGATAGTTATTACACTTGCTTGCAATAAAATTGTGACCTGCCGAACAACTTAGTATACCGTAGAAAGTTGCCAGGCAGTGGGACGAGATCATTAATCCAGTTTTCTGGCATCGTAATCTGCTCAGCTATTAACTTAAGATAATTGGAATCAATACTTTATGCAGATTGCATAATATAAAAATTACATAAAATTTGGAAATTGGTTATTTTTGTTATGTTTTTTTTTGTTACTTAATTGGATTTTTTAATAAACCTGCTATCGTAAAAATGCTTAGGAAAACAGGAAAAGAAAGTAGGTACAGTAAAATGAAGGGAGTTTATTTTATATGTGACAATGTGACATAACCTATACGGCCTAATGATTTCACTTGATGTGAAAATAAATTTGGCAAAGGAAAGGAGAAAAATATTACTGATTTCATAAGTACATTATTCAACAATATCATTTGTGCTCCTTAATGTACAATATCAATAAAAAAATCGAGCATCATTCTTAGATATTCTGTGACCATGTTCTGTTAAACAATATTTTTCCATAAAGAATTCTTGAAAGTTAGTACCTTAGAATTAAAATCTTGGACGATTGAGAAGTTGACACTGATGTCTTTGACAATACTTTAAAAATAAATTAAATTGGAATATATTTCAATACACATTGACTGCTCTTTATCATTCAAAATCTGAACTTGAGTTTTTTTTTAACCCCAAATACACATCCGCCACAATTTCTCCGCTAGCCGGTTTTAAAACAGCTGCTCAAAAATCGACCTAAATACCTCTCGATCAATGCACAATCATTTTCTTTCTGTGCCACTGAACCATCACACCAAATCGATTGATTATAACACATATGCTTCATGTAATAGAGTTTAATTTACGTTGTTTTTGGTCCAATTATATGTGACCTAGAAGGTAGATGGTAAATACTCAGTAAGAATGAATTTGGCTTAGCGTATGTGAGTATGTAGGATGATACGCTTAGTGGTCACGAATTCTGATTATCATTGTTGAATGTAGTTTTGTTTTTGGCTGGTACAATTTGTATGTGCGGTGTTTCTAAATAATTTATACTGAACATGTAATCAACTCTTATAAACATTTAAAAAAGAAGGACGTCATTGTTTGATAATATTGTATCAAGACAATAATAAAGAATTATTTTAGTTTTTGCATGGTAGCAGAGCAGCATCTGTTTAAATGCAATATAATTTGTCATCATCAGATTTTACGAAAGCCTCTTAAGGATGTCTTAAAGGTATTTTGTGACTATTTTTGACTACAAAACACGAAAGCGGACTTTCATAAGTGTATGCTAGGTGCACCAAGGAGTCGAACTAATGTTTTGATAGTTTATTTTTAGGAACTTGCGAATTACCAAGATTTTTTAATAACCACAAGCTTTTAATGTGTAAATTAATAATAATAAATTACATCACCCATGTGGCCCTAAAATGAGCTTGTATATCAGTCTGTGTTATGGAAATCACACAAGAGTATTCTCGTATACACACTATACACATTTAATGACTCCAATGTTGGCCCATTAGATTTTTTAATTGATGAGAAGGTTCAATTTTCAGAATCTAACGTCGAATTGCGTAACAAAACTTTAATATGTCCGAAGTTTTGTTGCTAATTATGGATAAAGTCATTGTTTTTGTTATTAGATAGCTTATACATTACATTATATGTTTATTTTTAATTTATGATTATTGTCGTGACCTGAACTTAGTTAACTGGTATAAATCAAAGTTTTATGGTGATGTTTTATCTTAAATTAACAAAATGAATGAAACATTTCACCTGATGAAAAGTGATGGTGAAAACTATCATGAAATAAAATAACTAGCCTAACTAAGAAAAATATAAACATCATCATAACGATCCCATGTCACTCAGTTCATCTCATTAAATCTTATAATTATTGTGTTATTGACACCCGCTACAACATACGCGCACAACATTTTGCACGCAAGTGTACAGTAAAAGTGCTATTAAAATTTAAGAATCCAATTAAAATTAGACCTTCTGCCACTATGATAAGAGACGTGGTTCAATTAGATTATGTCGTACGAGACATTCCCATACATTATTAAACTGCTGCCGCCGTTAGAAAGCAGGATTGCAGACAATAAAGAAACTCTATTGTGGTAGAAAACAATAACTGACATACATACATACAAACAATAACAATAAACTGGTAGCGGGTTCGATAGACAAGTGTTTGAATTGAAGATATAAGTAATTTAAACAAATACTTAGGTTAACTCCTACGATCAAACTAAATTGTGGGTAATAAGAAAGTATGTTTATTTGTTTGTTTACGAATCCCGTATGAAAGCCGCAATCGATTTATAATAAGGCTCTTTAGATGAATTACTTTTAAAGGTCATCCTTTTATAAGTTTCCCATAGAAAGTTTTATTGCCAAAATTACGTTCGGCTATTTTTACCTTGCAACACTAATGCTGCGTCTATCTGAACGCGGTTAACGCGTAATAGGTATACTGTGCGGATTTTTCAATAGTTTTTACCAATTAATGCAGTTGCTTATGAAGAAGATACTTATATGTAATTAACAATGATTCATTTACACGTGCGACAGACAGATCACTTATTTTATTTTTACAAAGGATGCAACTACGATGCGGAAATCAAATAATTCTTCTAAATATCTATTTTAAATAGCGATATCACAGTACAACTATTGATTCTATACTGTGGCGAAAGGTTTATGAAAAAAAGTTAAATTCTCAAGGTCCCGAAGATCTTTCAGTCTCCAGCCTTGATAATAAGTATATTTTTAATAAAAAGCAAGTTACTTCACTTGTAAGTGATCCTCAAATTGCGTAATGAATGTACTTAAATGTAAGGTCACACTTGTAATATGAACTACGTCATTTGATCAAGTTTCTGCCTTAAGTAATCACACATACATCGCCACACAGGTTTTGCACTTTTGATAAATAATAGTAATTATTATTCTAATACTCGTTTGGCAGCGGTGCGAGCACAGAACTTTATCGATTCGTATGTTTACGAATGTTCGTATAGTATGGAGTAGTATGGAGTCGGTTATAATATAAGTTTTTTGTAACATTTTAATTTTTTATTTAGCAGTTATTTAAGAGTTAAATTAACAAGGCGCACATTTATTTAAGCTGGCCGTGCGGCAATGGATAGATGTCAATTATTTCTAACAAACCATCTCCATACTATACGAGCATTCGTAACAACACGAGTCGATAAAGTTCTGTGCTTGCACCGCAGTACCATTTTTATTCCTGCTGACTTCCCGCGATTGCAGATCATCTCATCTCACCTGATGGTATGTGACGATGGGAAAGAAGATAGAGAATTTTTTGGTTGCTCCTTGCGGAGATTGATCCGACGACCTTTTTTCTATTAAAGACCAAGCGACCTCAATCTCACCTGATGATAAATGAAGATGAACTCGAAGATGAAAGCACATGGACCTAGGAAAGCACTGGCTCTTCATAAAATATTGCCGGAACATATCACCGCCGGAGTGGTCATATTTGGCTGCAGATTTTAATGAAGGGTGGTCGCTAGTCAGTCGTACGTACCCTAACGGGATCCTACCACCAAGCAGGGTCACCCAAATTAGTCGCCTTTTACGACTCGCTTACCCATGGGTGGTAGGTTGTTTATAAGCCGACTTACTACACGGACAGATATTACTTACTTCCCAAGGCCAAAAAAATATCAGATCATTTAACATCAAGCTTGTTTTTCACAAAGAATTTGGCAAGAAATAATTAAAGTTCTCATACAATGGATGGATAGTAATAATGTGAAATGCCTTGACACCAGTCCTACGAGGTGATAAGGCATAAAAGACATCGTTTAAGCCATGTTGCTTGTTACTCCGTTGGGTTTTATTTTTTCCCACTTATATCTTTAGAGGAGGATTGGATACTACAAAGTAACAGCCCGTTCACACATGATACGTTTTACTGGATACCTTTTTGGTATCGTAAATACGTATACTGAATACTGTGCCGTATGTGAAGTCGCTCACAACTCCATGCGCCATCGATAAAATAAAAACTTATCCAGTAAAACGGACCATGTGTGAACGGGCTGTAATGCTACTTTGATAGGGTTTTGTAATTTAAAATTTTCGTAATTTTTCAGGAACAGTTTTGACGCAAAGAAACAATAGAATTCTTAAAAAACTCAAAGCAAATGAATCGGATGTTTTTGTTTTTTTTCACTATCATTGGATTACATCACGTTGCATCACATATGTTTTTAATGCCTTGCATTCGTTACTTTATTACTTAATTCATGAATTTATTCAGTTTAAAATAAGTAACACTAGTAAAATTCATTAACATACAGTTTTATCCAAATTTTGGTTTATGGTACTGACTGGTACGGTATTATTTTGAATTTAGAAATAGCTAGTCATATAAAAAACCATGTCATTGCAAACCTCAATTGCTATGAACGATCTAATTAATTAATTTGAGCTGATTCAGCTCTTGATCCGATATTTGACCACAAAAAAAGCAAGTTTTACATGGTTAACATCTGGGGACCTCCGTTTTGCTCAGGTGACTGTGTTAGGTAGGGGGTCCCTCTTCTATAACATTCTTCTTAGTAAACGAACTATTAAACAATTTTAAAATCAAATGTCCAAAGTGCCTCCTCGTTCCTTCTTGGGTGCCCCAGGCAATGGGCGGTAAGCTTGACTAATCTCGATTCCCAACGCTTTCTCCGCTTCGAGCGACTAATTCCGGTGAAATTAAAACATGCCGTAAATAATAATCTGTAGAATCTAAAATACGTAATTATATATTAGATGAGCACCGTTTAACCCTGTTTAAAATATCTACAGAGCTGTATGACTTCTCGATACATAATTTAATTATTTGAACTTAGAAACACGCCGCTGAACAAATAACTGCTTGCCTACTTATATCTAATTACTACGTAAACAGGATCCACCAACCCACACGCCTAAATTTAAGACAAATTGAAAGAAAATAAATAAAAACAGTTACAAAATCCTAAGCAAAAACCTTTATTTGCCATTTTCCCAACATAGCAAACCAAATAAGTTCCCATCTTGATAACTCAGTGAGATCATCTGTTCTGCAAATGTGCATAAAATGACGTCGGCGCACAGACAGATAAACATTGTAATTTTTTATGTTTTAGTTGTTTTGTCTTTACATCTATGTTACTATGTGTCACTGTTGACCAACCTTGATCCCGTGGGAATGTAAGGATAACAATTATCCTATGTGTTATTCTAGGATCATGCTCTACATGTGTCTAACATTTATGCTCAATCAGTCGCCAAAGCGCGAAAAGATACCTATTGCAAACATACGAGTACATTCATTTAAACTTTGAAATATTCACGCGGAACCTCCCGCTATACCGGTACCTAAATATTTACATTATAAGGGTGTTACCACACCAATAGATTGACGTAGTTGATCGATGGCAGAATGGAACAGTCGATAATAATAAAATGTATTTATTATGACATCCTGGCCCAATTGTTAATATTACAAATAACTTAACAACTATGTTAGTAACACCTTTTATGTTTTAAAATAAAATTATTATAAATTCAAATAGTATGTCAAAATTCGTCTCAATGTCCCTAGTGAAATTAAAAAGTCCAGTAAAAATAATAAAATAAAAATAAAAAAACTGATAATGTCCCAAACAAAATTAAACTATGTCAAAATAATGTCACTTAAATGCTAAATGTATTCACAAAAATTAAACAATGTCAGTTTTATTAAAAAATAATATATAACAATCAAAGGTAAGAATGAAATAAAATTGTAAATTATAATAAGAACACAATCACACCAATATTGACATAAACTGCTTCAATATAGGAAGCTCCAATTTGGAAGAAAACAATTTTAGCAGGCTATTGGAACTGGAGCGCAATCTGTTCATTAAGGAGGCATTGTTTTTTCGGATAATGGCGTAAAAGTCGTCTACTGCGGCCAAAGCGAACATAGCAGAAGCGCTACAGCTCCTATGCAAACCCAGTAACATTCTAAAAAACATGAGCCGACGGTCGATCGTCGATCGCTTGGTGTGGAACACCCTAATACTAACTTTGTACCAGTCCAAGAAAAATTAAAGTTTGGAAATGAATACGGATATTATCCGTCCAATCATGTTTGTATGTGTATTACTTATTCGTGTTTATCTTATCAGAAGCAGTATCAATAACACAATTTCTTAAAGAAACTTACAAATATTACTGATTTATCCACATTTATACTATTGGTACTATTAGTACCTACATACACAACACCCAAAGTATCCTGCAACAAAAAAAAAAGCATTACATTAGGTTCGAACCTAATGATTATAGCAAAGACATAAGTAGGTACTTACAACTAAAGCAACAAGCCACATGATATGTTATTAAACCGTGCATAAACACAATCACACATGCGATTTACGCAAGAATCGATTAAATATTGCATGGAAAGGAACGCAAAAACTGTCAACGCGCAAATTTCACGCACCGGATATAGGCAGTGCGCAACAATGAATTTCACTTCGTATAAAAAGTTAATTTGTTAATGAGTATGGATTCGTAATTAATCGGTGATTAGGAAGCTGTTTGGCAAAATAATTGGTTCAACTTAACCTTTTTCATCAGATAGTTCCTTTTTGGTACCCTCTTATAACCTAAACTCACCAGATAGTTCCTTTTTGGTAAGGTGTAAAACTAACTGCCTGTGTCTGTTTTTCCTGACCACAACAGTCCGGGTACTTTTAAGTATCGAGTGAATAGGTTTCCCGTGGATGGACTTGTACTTACCATATAGTCTACTTGCGCACTTTCAATCAGGTGGCATGGTGGTAAACCTCTTCAGAGTTCATTTGCGGGGCAACTTAGAGTTACATTACATTATTTAGTGACACTTTCCATAGTTTCCGATTGGTACTGACTACTGGTACCTTAGTATTTCAAACTAATTCGATCCATCGAGGATTCGAGGATTGAGATCAAATTATATATATATTCTTTTTAATATTTAAGAACGAAAATTAGACAACTGCGTCCTATAGTGCTTTTAGTATGAAATTAAACTATTTATATATTTAATTTTTTACTTCATGTAACAGTTAAAAAACTATAAAACATAAAAGAATACATGTAAGGAGGTACAGGCGGCTTAACGCTGACGAGCGATTTCTTCCAACAATATTTTTAGAGGTTATTATCTTAGTTAAAATCCGTACTTGTTAAAATAAGTAGACGTAACGTACAATTACTAATAAGAACTTAAGTGGGTCATAAAAATGTGCAAGCGCAACATGAGTGACCGCCATCGCTATTGGGCTGACGTCATTTTAGTTTACAAGCATTGCTTGAAGCCCGACTTTAAAATTACTTAATTTGACTGTTTCTATTTAACTTTAAAAAAGTAAAAAAGCCGTTTAGAAATAATTGAAACTTATTATCGATTAATTTATACCTTATGGTTTATTCTAGAAATATAAACTTAATGCTTTTTTACAACCCATTTATTCGTTGCCATATTTCAACGCGACAGAATATTTTAGGATTCCTTGAGTTTCCAGCGACCGTCTTTCATTAAACTTCTGCCGCTAAATATCACCGCCTCCATGTATTTTTTTTTATTCCGCAAGGTTTCGTGAAAAACCAGTACAAGTTTCAGGCCTTCTTAGTTTTACAATCGTACTGAATTCTGTAATGTAATTTTACCATTTAAATTAACTTTCATCATTAAACACGTATCAACCATGCATATTTTAACAGGCAACAATATATTTTTAATTGCAATTTTATATAACACTGTTTACTGCTCCACTAAACAACGAGAATACGATAACAAGTTTAATAATCTATATCAAATAGTGAAGACAAGCATAAAATTATTTCAACGGATACGTTAATAACAGGTAGGTAATAACAATAACAGCACGTCGTTTAAAATGTCAAAGTTTAATATGATAATTTTGCATTTTCCTTCCATTCCATTTCCCAAATCCATATGATTTAGTTTTTGTAACATTTAGTTTTTCTAGACTTGGTGTTTTAGTTCTAGCTACGAATCCATGGCCCTATGGGCCTTGACTTAGGTTGCTGTCTTTTAACTAGCATTGGTTGGTACTGAAATCTCTCTTCTGTGAATGGCTGGCATGAATCCCAGTTGACATCCATTATCGCTTACGGTCGATAAATCTAACTAGTGGGATAATTTTCTCAACTAGCTCCTTTGTGGGATAACTTTTAGTTCCACGATGTGGTCTTAATAATTTAAGCTCATTTTAGTTTATTTAAAGAAGACACACTGTGAAACTGACACTCACTCTGGGTGTGTCAGTTTCGATAATTTCATTGAATATAAAAAATATAAATAAAACTTTTACAAACGTCGAAAGGATCAAAAAACGCACAGCTAAAGTACCATCGATGCATATTTCCCAACGATTTCTATTAATATTTGATCAGTATGTAAAGTGCGTAGCGACATCAATTTTATTTGCAGTGAAAGCACCGAGACTTGGGTACTATAACGGGACGTGCTTCTATGCAAAAACCAGACTAGTTATGGAATTCAAGGGTGAAATTTGCGGAAAATCAGGCTACTTTGTATAATAAATAAGAAATAAAATAATTTGTACTTTAAATTTTTATGACACGTTTTAATGTCTTGACACACACATTAAATTTAATAAGGTACCTAATCGTGATAGCTTAGGATAATTTCATTGAGGACAATTTAGTTATATCTTCTATCGATAAGGAAAGATCTTCTATCATTTGTTCAACTCCAGCGGGGCTAGCCTGCGACCTGCAAAAACGATAAATCGGGCCTTTCTAAAGATATTTTCTTAGAATATGGCACTTAGAGCATGTATTTTTTTAGAACATGGCTTCTTTTGTTATGTGAGCTTAATCATTGTATTGAATCGAGTAATTCTATCTATAATGGTTATGTTAGCTAACATGATAGGATAAAATAATATTTAAATTGTCGATTCGAGTTTTTATCGATGGTTGCATGCTAGCCCTGCAGGTCATCTGTCCGTTTCTCTATTTCCCCACCAACCTGTTTGACTCTATCGGTAAATATGTTCAGACTACAATGGATTCAATCATGTACATCCGGATTTGCGAAACATAACTATTCATTTTTGTCTTAATACTTTCTTAATAAAACAATTTTATAATATCCTCAATGACAAATCAACTAGATGACACAGCCCCAGCAACATATTTTGATGCAAGTACAATTAGTAACTTAACGTGACCATGACTAAAACAAATCAAATTGACTGTCCGCTTTGAACATACCGGTTTTTGTTTTCTGCAGTTAAATAACGGAGAAGCCGGTACAATACTAAAGTTATCGACGCGAAACAGGTTTCTAGTTGACAGTGTTTACCCAATTTGGTAATATCAGTCAGTATGCGCTTCGCTAAACCAAAATGTACGTAATGATTAACTAACGGGCGGACTCTGTAGACTACACTTTAATTTGATGAAGCGATTGTTTAGTAAAAAAGTCTGAAGTAATATTAAGCGGTCTAGATGTATATCAAATATATTTAATATGTATAATAAGTTAGATAGGATTTTGATCAATCGAAACTTTTTACTACAACGTTACTTTTTCTTCTTTTTCAGAATACTAGTTATGTAATCAACAAGAGGTATTCAAGAGGCAAAATGTCGCCAGTCTGCCACAACTTCGTGCAGAATGCCTGGAAAAAGGACTTCTGCTCCAACTGCTTCAAATCCCGCGAAGAACATGCGAAGCAGGAACGAACGACAGAAAACAGCAAATACTTAGCGACTCCATTTCAAAACCGGAACAATTTCTTTAAGAAGTCACCGCCAAGCATACTCAAAATGCAGACAAAGAAAAAGAATAAGAGAAATGTCAGATTTCCAGAAGAAGTCTCTAGTGTAATAGGTTTTGGTGGTGATGAATGGTCTGAAGAAGAAGAATTTGAAATGTCAGAAGATACTGGAGATTTGGACATCTTTCCAGAAACTGAGGAGGAAAAGGAGTTGTACAAAATTACAAAAAGCAACACCGATTTTAACACCGTCAAAGCTAATCTCTTAGGAGATTCTTCAGCAAAATCGTACACGTCGTTATTGCTAGGTAAAGTGCAAACAGATTCTGATGGGAAGAAGAAAACCTTGATGGTTTCAGTCACACCATTCGGTCAAGACAACAGCCCAAATGTTAAAACTCATAACCGAAAACCTGCCGTAATACACATATCAGAACAAAAAACTGAGGAATCTTCTAGTTATAAAACTAATATTATACTTACTAGCTATGTAAAAGAAACTGAAAATACGAATAGTACAGAAAGTACCACCGAAAGTATATGCTCAGAAAAAACTTTACTAGAGGAGATTTCTGAGACATTACAAAAAAATGCCATATCTAATGGAAGAGATTTAGTTAATTTGACTGCAAAGGAAAATAATAAGCCCACAGTTGTCGAGGAAAAAGTGAAGGAAACTATTCATGATGATTTCGAAAAAAAAGAAAACAGTGAAACTAAGAAAAACAGTCTGAGTAGAAAGTGTCCATTGCCGAAAACTCAAGAACGACCAAAATTAAATGTGGTGGGTCGTTCAGAGTTTAAATTTTGTAAAATAAATGTTGAAAACAGCAGTACTGACTCAGCTGTTAGCACTATGAACTCGACAGCTAATAACTCTCTTGCATCAGATGATGAAAGTTTTAGCGGGCGAACTGACTCAGATAATGACGACAGTGGCCATTTCTCAGAAACAACAAATAAGTGTGAAGAAACCGTTAAAATAAAGGTATTTAATGAAACTGATAAAAATGCAAAATTATCACCTGTCAGACAACACAGAAAACTCGACGGACAAGCTAGTAATGGCTACTCAACATTCCAAAGTCCGGTTCTTGACATGCCGGCAATAACACCTAAGCAGCCTGAAGTTATTTTCTCTCCGGAAGCTAGTCGAGAACTAGCGGGCGAGCCAGACGGCAGGGCTGACCCGGACGAATCTAACGAAGCGCCAGCTTTGCCAAAAAGTCCTATGCCAACAATGGACTTACGCCCATCATTTTTACACGGTATGATAAATGATTTAATATCACCTAAACCTGCCGTCCCAGAAAAGCCAAAACTATTAATCAAATCGGTTATTAAACAAAGTACCAAGAAAACCATTTCCACTCACCAACAACAGACAGTCATGCATTTACAGCATGTAAGAAAAGATGATAAAACTACAAATTCGATCTATTCCAACGGAGAGAAAAATAATGAAATTACTGAAATCAGGGAAGATAAACCTGACCCAGTTTACTATGCCAAACCAGTATTAACTAAGCAAGATAGCGATACATCACTTAGCAGCCTACATAAACGAAAGGCACCTACGCCCCCATCAACACCTGTCACGGAAGAACTTACGAGCAACATTTATCAACGAAATCCTAACATCTTTATGAAATCAGATTCCCCCGTCGTAAGAGAAATGGAAAAACGAGAACGCTTCATGACTGCTTCTCCAAGATCCAGACCAACAGAAGATGTAACAGATAATAAAAGGCCTGAAACAATACCTGAACCAGCGCCTAGAAGAAACATCTCCCTATCACATGACAACTTACTTTTAGATGATAAAAGAAAAGGGAAGTTGAAATTCTCGATCAAAAAGTTACTCCGTATTGGATCTTCCAAAGATTTAGACAAAAAGGAGCTTTCGATACCATCTATGCCTAAACTGCCACCGAAAACAGAAGAAATATATGATATGGTTCCAAAACCTAAGCCACGACTCGTAATCATACACCCTTTGGACATAAATGGGTCGAACGTTGAAGTTGTGAAATCTAACTGTGAAATATCTAACAGTACCCGCCGATTAAGTCACGATGACGCTGCTTCTGTATATAGCGCTGGTAGTGCTAGTACTACTGATATAGAATTTCCTAAAGTTGCGTATAAACCTCCTCCCCCACCAAGACATTCAAGTGAGGAAACCAAGACAGAAAGCAGCTTGCCTAAACCAGCGCGACCGCCACCACCAAAATCAGTCGCTTTACAAAAGAAACAAAAACAACAGGCGTGGGCCAATACACCGAAAACTGATAACATCTACGCTAACTTAGGTAAGTCAGACTCGTTCAGAAACTCGTTTATTTACGATTATATTAGTTTAAACTCCTTAATTCAATATAACTGCCGCACAATCTATGAGGTCAATACCTCGAACTTTGCATTTATTTAACTAATTAATAATCAAACATAACACACTATCGCATAATTTAATTATACTTTAACAGGAAAACCAAGCATAGAGTAAGTTGGATGATAGGTACCTAAAATGTACATTTATACTCGTATTACTTTCAGGAGAAGTACGATCGGCGCTTGCTCCTAGAAAGCCGGAACGAACAGCTAGTATGCGTGAGAGAGAGGCGCGTTTAGAACTACCAAAACGCCGTGTATCAGTTGACGATGACAAAGAAGATTTCGATGACGGCAACCATGAACTAGTCGAAGCGACCAACGAACCGGTTATCAACAACTATGACGACGTATACAATGCCGTTAAATACGAAGAGGAAACTTGTGACTCTGCCAAAAATAGCGACAGTGACTACGAGTACGTCAACCACGCAAGATCCAGCTCTCCAGAATGCGATTCCGGTATTAAATTAAGAGAACCCGCAAATAATAATGCAACTGAAACTCATAAAGACGAAAATAATTCCGAATATCCGAAGTACGGAAATGGGTCTTTGAATAGGTCCTCGCTACCTTATTGCGGTAGTGAGACGGAATCAGAGATCTACTCTCCGTACAGCTTCTACAGTTCCTCAGATGCGATGTTGGATAATTCTGCTAATGATGATTATCAGAATGAGATGGCATCAAAAGCGACCACACATAAACTGCGTGTGCGAAAGGGACGGAGTGTCGTGCACAAAAATTTGGAGGATAACTACGGGGCAGTGGTAATAGCAAATCACGAAGCACTCGCACAAGTTCTTGAACAGGTAATTTTTATACTTATCTAATGAATAATCTTATCTTTCAAATGTCTATAGATAGTTCAACTCAGTTGTGCGCGCGGTGCTATGTGTGGGTGCGTGGCCCTATGGGTGTGTGCGCTAGTAAATATACAACTTCTATTTGTGTGGCAGTGACGCTGCAGACATCGTCACTGTACGCACACATAGAATAATGACAAGTCACACAAAGTCACTGTATACGTACAAGGTTTACCCACACATAGGGCCGCGCGCACAACTGAGTTAAACTATCTATAAAGAACTATTGCAAAACTTGAAATATTTCACGGAATCTCCTTGATATCTTGATCAGCAAATGGGGTCGAATTATAACGGAAACTGTTTTAAGTGATTCTAGCTCGACTTGTAGTTTGTCCTACTTATTAAAACCTAACTGTAAAGACCACTTAGAAATATTTATAAGTAAATATGGGCATCATTATTTTGCATAATGATTGAGAAGGAACAATAATATTTACAAATATCACGCATTTGAATTGCTAATTCAAACCAAATATGTATTTCAATAATTATAAAAAATTGATAGTCTATTATATACTTAAGTTATTTACATCATTAAACCAATTGCACCTATCATTACCAGTGCATTTTTAAGTAATTGCAAAAAGTACAGCTATCAATACAAATTTAGTTATGAATTTAGATTCCAAATAGTCAATTGCAAGTTTACAAAACTATAAAACTTATTAATATATAGATACTTTACATAGTATACTTGTGTATACTGTAGTACATTTGTGCGCAAATCAGGCAAAACACTTAATTTATAGCATTTCAATTATCTCATTTCAGGTACAACAAAGTGCAACTATGCAGTCATCGCTCCGAGGGCTCAAAGCCTGCACCAACCTGCGCTGGAGCGACTTCTCCATCCAAACCTCACAGAAATTCGTCAGAGCAGGAAAGAGATTCTTCTACCCAGCCATTTGGAACTCCAACCAGGGACCTGTCAATGTCACCCTGATGCTTTACAAAGAACATATGGCGTCGCAGATGGTCTGCCAGCAATCGGTCCAGCCGCAGACGTTGAGTCTGAATGCTATTACTGAGTTCTGTGACTTGGTGCCTCTGCAAAGTTTTGGTGAAGATGGAGAAGATCTTGTACAAGGTACGTTAGCGTTTTATTGATACATGGATGGAACCATAGCTTAGAACTTTTTATCGCAAATGTAACCTTTTTTTAACTGGTCAGATTAAAGCTACTAATATGTTATTTGTTTGTCACGTGGTTAGACGACACTTCTGTTGAGATGTCCTAGGTATGGCTAAATAACTTTTAAGATAAGGACTCTTATTTCAATACCACAAGGTTTAAAATCTAATTTTCTATCAACAGCAACCATCGTAGTCCTAGCGCATGCCCAAGTTGACACCATTCAATCTTACGGTGAAACTCTCCATTCCACCGAAGTATCAAACACAAAGGAGTACCAACTAGTCCAAACAGAACAGATCCACGAAGCCATATTCATCATGCTTCAACTGATCAATGGAATGAAGTATCTTCAGGGACGAGGAGTTGAAGAGGTTCCGGAGAGTTTGACCTCCTTTATAGCGCTGAAAGATGGGCATACGGTGCATCATGGAAGCACGCTGAATCTGCCGACAGCTGATGAGCGACTGAATTCACTGTCGGCACCTAAAACTAATAGTTATGGACGACTCTGCATATTACAGGGGTATGTTAATCCAGTTTGTTGTTTACTTTTTTTCGGAAATGTTTCGCAATCATTTATGCTAAGGCATAATATTCTAAACAGATAAACCCCCATGTCACTGTGTACCTAATAAAACGCGATTAATTCGAGTTGAACTCGGCTTACGCGTTAAAACGAGTCCCACCTTCAATTTTTCTTCAATATTATTATTATAATATTGCAAAAATTATACAAAATTGAACTGTTTATTATTTGTGTCTTCCATTTTATACGGAATAAGCAATTTTTCAAGGCTCAAACACTAATTTCAACTGTATTTTAGTCTAAAAACAAAATGAAAAGTAATATAATTTTATTTTATCCCCAGATTGAGCGAAGAGCAACACAGCAAATCAACAGACGAAGACTTAAATTCTCTTTGTAAATGTGCAATGAAAGCCTGCGAGGTTCTGCTTCCAGACGAAAAACTAACTCCTCTACTCAAAGAAATCCTTCAAGAAGAACGTGCCGTGTCTTTAAATCACGCTAAAAGTGTCCTCGAGTTCATGCTTTGGGGACCTTTAGATATAGTACAAGGCGTGCCTAGTAAAGAACGGGAGCTGTCCTTGCAAAGGTGGCTGGATTTAGAAAGAGCCACTGTTTTGCATGGGCTGGTTAGGACACGGGTACAGTTGAATGTTTTTGAACAAATGCATTTGATGTTTCTGGTGAGGTCAACGGCTAAAGCTATGTCAGAGGCGTCGGTGTTGCTAGAAAAAGCAAATGTTTATTGAATGTACTCGAATTTACTTGAATTTTTCGTCTAAGAGTGTCTTTTTTGTATTTTCTATGGATATCCGTTTCGTATTGGAAAATTCAGTAGTTCTTTATGATTTTTCTTTTATAAGTTACTAGCTGTTACGCGCGGTTTTACCCGCGCAATTTCGATTCCCGCGGGATTTTCGGGATAAAAAGTAGCCTATACGAATTCGGAAGAATCCCTCTAAGTAATGGTAAAAGAAATTTTGAAATCGGTCCAGTAGTTTTTGAGCCTATTCAATACAAACATACAAAAATACAAAGGTTTCCTCTATATATTACTAGTAAGTTATATTGAAAATTGTCACTGATGAACATTGTAAATATTTAAAAGCTTGTCTTGATTTTACTCGAAACACTTCTAGGCGTTAATTTTACGTATTGATATTATACATTTTATTCAGGCACCTGATAGTTATAGGTAATAAATATTTTTTGCATTTTTATCTTAATTCTTAAAACAATTTATCTTTTTTTTTGTATTTATAATAGATGTCTTTTTATGATGGTTTATAAGTTTTATTTATAACCACTGTCTTTGTATTGTCACACACTTTTTCTTTCAAGCAGTTTCATAATTTTTGGTTTGCTTAAAATTAAAAACATACCGCCTTAGTATTAACTTCTGCTTACTTCACATCGTCATTATTTTAAGTGTTGTCATTTATAAATGAAAATTAATAGGTACTATTGAGTTCATTTACATTCAAATAATGTCGAAAAGACATCGTTTTAATAGTTATAAAAGACTCTGTTAAAGTATAAACTTATTTACTACTCAAAAATAACTATAAGACTATTTTTATACTATTGAGAAATATTAGAAATCCTAAGGTGCCAAATCAGAAAAATAACTAACAATATTATATACTCACTGTATTCCGGTGCCTTATTTACTTGTACTATATAAGATTAATGTAAATTTTAAAACAATCGTGTAATTTATATTTCGTAACGACTCGAGTTCAAATGGTTTTCTTAATTATAAGAAATCGATCCGTCGATCATTATTTAAAGAATATATAGTTTATAAAAATTATCTGTTTTATTTCAATCCATCCCTGTTTTTATTTATTTATTTTCTGTTTTTATTATACTTACCATTTTCAATCGAATCCAAAAGGAGGAGATTCTCAATTCGTCTGTATGTTCTTTTTTGTCTTTGTTACACGATATTTCGGACAATTATGAATCGATTTTAAAAAGTCTTGTTTCATATGATAGATGATATTTCATAGTTGGTCCCATATAAATTTCATCGAAATCGATTGAGTACTTCATGGAAAATTTCAAAATATGTCTGAATTCGGAGAATATTTACCTTGACGACGTTATAATGCATACAAAGTTTTGACGTGAAGTTGGTTTTTTAATGCTCGGACTTTTAATTTCTAATTATTCCCGCGTTTGCCCTCAATGTCACCTGATGGTAGGTGAAAATGAGGGCGAAGAACTGCACATAACTGTTAAATTGTGAAGACGACTCATAGTGGTCAAGATATTGGTCTTACTTGACTGAACCTGAGCGATTCCTTAGCAGAAAATATTTTTATACACCACCTTTGTTTAAAATTCGCATTATGTATGAGATAAACTCCACCTAAAGCAAGATATTAATCCCTTAAGATTAAAAAGGTATCTTACAGGGAATAAAAAATACTTTAATCCTAAGGGTTATAATGTCATTTGATTTTGGAATGTCAATTGGAGCGAAATTTAATAATACCTACTTGGACATGGCTGTATGACTAGTTGCTTTGCCTATTTAAAAAATATATGGACTTTAAATTTGGCTGTATAAGTTTGTGTACCTTTGCATTTGGAACGACTACCAAGAAAAATTAAAAATCCTCGTAAAAAACCTGTATGCGACGGTTTCTTTTGCCTTTTGTAAAAGACAAATAAGAAGTAAAATTGCGCGGTTTTTGAAAAGAAAATTTTTTCAGAGTTTTTATTTCAATAGTTTTCAAATAAATAAAATATGTCGAGCTCGAGTGACGATTTAACACCAGAAGATATTAGAAATGAAGCAAATAGTATCGTCGATAATATTTTGCCGTGTAAATCAAAGCATTTGTACATGAAATTTTACGAAGATTTCTTTGCTTGGAAAACAAAAAAAGCCGTGAAAATTATTACGGACTCATTGCTTTTAGTATATTTTCAACAGTTGTCTGCTACAAAGAAACCTAGCAGCCTATAGACTGTTTATTCAATGTTGAAGACAACAGTAAACAATGAATATACCAAATAGAAATATCACTTTATCTTTACATAACTGGTCAATTGTTTCTAATATTATCTTTAATTTCTAAATTATTAAATACCTACTTGATTTAATTCCTGTGTTTCATTACCTGATTATTTTACAAGGTGGTGTATAAAGTAGAGTAAGCTCCTCGGGGATAACAGTGTCTTAATCTTGGGCAGTCTTGAATCCCTCGCTTCATTCAGGATTCAATATGATGCCCGTGACATAATACACTGCTTTATCCCCTTGTTGCATAATCTACTATTATACACCACCTTTGTTTAAAATTCGCATTATGTATGAGATAAACTCCACCTAAAGCAAGATATTAATCCCTTAAGATTAAAAAGGTATCTTACAGGGAATAAAAAATACTTTAATCCTAAGGGTTATAATGTCATTTGATTTTGGAATGTCAATTGGAGCGAAATTTAATAATACCTACTTGGACATGGCTGTATGACTAGTTGCTTTGCCTAATTAAAAAATATATGGACTTTAAATTTGGCTGTATAAGTTTGTGTACCTTTGCATTTGGAACGACTACCAAGAAAAATTAAAAATCCTCGTTAAAAACCTGTATGCGACGGTTTCTTTTGCCTTTTGTAAAAGACAAATAAGAAGTAAAATTGCGCGGTTTTTGAAAAGAAAATTTTTTCAGAGTTTTTATTTCAATAGTTTTCGAATAAATAAAATATGTCGAGCTCGAGTGACGATTTAACACCAGAAGATATTAGAAATGAAGCAAATAGTATCGTCGATAATATTTTGCCGTGTAAATCAAAGCATTTGTACATGAAATTTTACGAAGATTTCTTTGCTTGGAAAACAAAAAAAGCCGTGAAAATTATTACGGACTCATTGCTTTTAGTATATTTTCAACAGTTGTCTGCTACAAAGAAACCTAGCAGCCTATAGACTGTTTATTCAATGTTGAAGACAACAGTAAACAATGAATATACCAAATAGAAATATCACTTTATCTTTACATAACTGGTCAATTGTTTCTAATATTATCTTTAATTTCTAAATTATTAAATACCTACTTGATTTAATTCCTGTGTTTCATTACCTGATTATTTTACAAGGTGGTGTATAAAGTAGAGTAAGCTCCTCGGGGATAACAGTGTCTTAGTCTTGGGCAGTCTTGAATCCCTCGCTTCATTCAGGATTCTTACCATAATTCCCTCACTTCGTTCGGGAATTAACATCTTAATTCCCTCACTGCGTTCGGGAATTATCTACAGAGTCCTTCATTTCGCTCAGGATTCAATATGATGCCCGTGACATAATACACTGCTTTATCCCCTTGTTGCATAATCTACTATTATTATCACTAAAGACAGACCTACCCAACCATCTACCACTCACCATACCATGAGATTAAGGTTCAAATCGGGTACAGCTACCTTATAAAGAAAGCGAAACATTATTTAAGGCGAGGATGCAGCGTTTTACACTTTTTTGAAAGATAATTTACCCAGTAATGTGTATACCTAGTCGGGTCATAAGTTCTGTCAAAACCTCATATTTTTAATTTTCGAATACTGGCCAGAAATACGCTTACTAATTTTAAAAATAGAACGGTTGCGATTGTTGAAAATAAAAAAGAAATTATATTTTATTCATTTTCAAATATGGAGTGGTCAAGTAAAGAAGATAGAATCGCGGTTATCGCGTTGCACCGCTGCGGTTACGCGCCAAAAGAGATTTTCAATATTCTACAAAAATTGAAAATAACGTTACGGTTCGTTTATCGTACTATTAAACGATTCACTGAAGAATCAAGCTTCGAAGATCGTAAAAGAAGCGGCCGACCTCGCACAGTTAGGACACCAGCGGTCATCAAAGCAGTGAAGGCGAGAATCGAAAGAAATCCCGTGAGTAAACAGAAAATCCTAGCTCACCAGATGGGGCTAAGCAGAACCACGGTCAAAAGAGTGCTAAATGAAGACCTAGGACTACGAGCTTATCGTAAAAAGACCGGACATTTCCTAAACGAGCGTTTAAAAAAAATTAGGCTAGAAAGATCCCGCGCTTTGTTACGACGGTACGCGGGAAAAAAATACCGCGAAATTCTTTTTTCGGATGAAAAAATTTTTAACATTGAAGAAAGCTATAACAAACAAAACGATAAGGTGTATGCCCACAGTAGTGAAGAAGCGAGCGCGCGTATTCCGAGGGTCCAGCGTGGCCATTACCCTTCCTCATTCATGGTTTGGCTTGGAGTCTCATATTCAGGCATAACTGAGGTGTTTTTCTGTGAAAAAGGTATGAGAACCAGTGCCGTGGCTTATCAAAATACTGTCCTGACAAGCACAGTGGAACCTCTTTCTCAAACAATGTTCAAGAACAGACATTGGACATTCCAACAGGACTCTGCACCGGCTCATAAGGCACGAAGCACGCAAGACTGGTTGACCGCCCGCGGAATTGACTTTATCCGGCATGAAGACTGGCCATCTTCTAGTCCAGACTTAAACCCACTGGACTACAAGATATGGCAATATTTGGAGGAGAAAGTCTGTGCTAAACCTCACCAAAATTTGGAGTCTCTGCGAGCATCTCTGGTTAAAGCAGCGGCAGAAATAGATATGAATGTGGTGCGTGCAGCGATCGATGACTGGCCGCGTAGATTAAGGACATGTGTCCAAAATGGGGGAGGGCATTTCGAATAATGTAATTAAAATTATATTGTACATTTAATAACCTTTCATTTCATATATAATTTTTAAGTAATTGTCTAAAGGTGTATCAGTAATAACATTAAAAGTTTTTGACAGAACTTATGACCCGACTAGGTATTTTGGGTCTGAAAATAATATTTAAAAAGAAATAAGAATATAACCAACCGCTGTGTAATGATTGATGAAAATTGGCTCAATAAAAACCGATGGATAAAGCAAAATTTTTTAATTTGCTTGCTTGCGTCAGCGAAATTCGCCAGCGATCTGAGCGGGAAGTATGGATGCACCGCGCTAATAGAGGCCCTTAAGTAAGTACTTACCATTGGACGCCTTATGATCTCTACATGTTAATCTGGTTTTAGTACATAAAAGCAAAACACTTTCCCTTTACTTGAGAGATCCTTTTGTAGTACGGTTAGTGATGGTTATCAATTCGCAGGTAAGCGTGACTATTTAACGCCCTCTCACCAAAATAAATAAAATCCCCAGACAATCACACCAACTACATGGCCCCAAAGTAAGCATATCTTGTGTTATGGGATACCTTGTAGCGAAGTAGGGGGGAACCTAGAATATAAATACAATAATAGATGACACGGATTTTTTTTTCTTGTTCTGTGCGGGAATCGAACCCGCAACCACTGGCGTCTGAGGCAGACAGGTTTACCCCATCGCCAAAGTGGTCGTCAAAATGTTTCTGTCCCATCACCGGCTTGTAAGGCAAGTAAGGACTGTAATGTCCAAATTAGTTTTTGACCATAATTATGTGTTAAGGTGTTTTCATAGCCCTTATATTATTCTTTTGAAAGTTTATTTTTAGTCTGTGTTTGCGTTGCCTAGTTACTATGTATTTTGTTGTTGACTTGATTCTGTTTGTCTTTATAGTATTTTTCCTCGATCATTAAATCATAGAATTATAAATGTGTTTATTATTCTTCTGTGATAAATGCACAGCCTCAACATGGTAGCAGAGCTATTAAATTAGCTTTAAATACTATAAAAATATATTGAAAAGTAATTTCCCGAAAAATATGAATATGTCAACGAATTTTAAAATTGACATCGGCCATTTGGAAGGTCAAGAAAATTGGCAAACCTGGCGCTACAAGGTAATGCAATTATTAAGAGGAAGCATAGGAGGACTGGATGCAGTTGAGGGAAAACTCAAGAAGCCTGTCTTACCTGAAAATGCAACCTCAGAACAAGTTGCAAAACATAGGGAAGAACTACAACAATATAATGAGGCAGACAGCAGAACATTGCTATTGCTCACTGCAAACATGTCAGACAAGACCCTACAAAAAGTCATGAGACTAAAGACATCAAAAGAGGTATGGGATGAGCTACATCGTCTATTTGACCGCTCAACGGACGACAAAACTTATACCTACTCTCTAGAATTCTTTCATTATTGCAAAGATCCGCAGCACGACATTGCGACACATATTTCGAAAATCAAGAATTTGTGGCACAACTTGACAGTAGAGTTGATGAAGGAATATAAGTGTGAATTACCAGAAGTTTTACTTATTTGTAAATTCTTAGATACACTACCAGAAACCTACTTTCCATTTAAGTCAAGCTGGTTACTTTTGTCAAAAGCTGATCGTAATATTGAGAATTTAACAGTGCAGTTATGCAACTTTGAAAAGTCTCTAACTAATCGGGCTGGCTTAACGTCGACTGAAGCATTTGCAACACAAATTAGCAACAAAACTAAATTTATCAATAAAAAGTGCGGCTATTGCGGTAAATTAGGCCATAAAGTCAAGAAATGTCATAAATGGATATCAGATGGTAGACCACCCAAACCTTCAATGCCCACAACAAGCCAAGGCAAAATTAACACTCTCCTGATGTATGCTGATTCTGTTCAAGAGCTTAATGCTGTATCAAACAGTGATGATGACAGTTGGTATGTAGACAATGGTGCAACTAACCATGTCACACATCGGAGAGATTTATTTACAACTTTCCAAAGTTGTACCTGCAATTATTCCTTGACAACTGCAAATGGTGCTATAATTGGAGCTCTTGGAAAAGGGACTGTAAATTTGACAGCTTTTGTTGGTAAAATAAAGCAAGACATTATACTTAATGACGTTTGGTATGTACCCGAAATTAAAAAGAACTTGTTCTCAGTTCTGGCAGCGCAAGATAAACTACAAAACAGTGTCTTCATATCTAAAAGAGAAATCTGTCATTTGAAGGTAAACGGACAAATCTCCCTAGAAGGAAAACGCTCAAAGAATGGAGGTCTTTATAAACTCAATGCAAAAACTTGGATTTCCTCCAATTCAGAAGCGAATGTCTTGTCCAGCCTACAACTTTATCATGAAAGGTTTGCTCACCAGAATAAAAGACATGTCAAGAAGGTTATCGAACAAGAACTTGGTATTAAAGTACCACTCGATTCTGAATTATGCACTGGATGCATCTATGGCAAGACTCATAGACAGAATTTCGGAACAAGAGTGAGATCTAAGGAACCTGGAGAAATACTACACGCAGATGTTTGTGGGCCGTGCCCATGCTCCTTTAGCAAGTACAAATACTTCGTTCTCTTCAAAGATGACTTCACTAAATATCGCTTTGTTTACTTCCTAAGACACAAATCTGAAGTTTGTGAGAAGCTTAAACAAGTTTTACAAGAATGTAAGACTGCTGGTCACACAGTCAAAGAACTACTTAGCGACAATGGAGGCGAGTTTGATAATGAGAATGTCAGAAAAATACTGCAAACTGCTGGTGTAAAGCAACGCTTGACTATGCCCTATACTCCACAGCAGAATGGGTCAAGTGAAAGGGACAACAGAACGTTGGTAGAAGCTGCACGCAGTATGATGCACTCTCATGAAGAATTACCTGTCAGTTGCTGGTCTGAACTAGTGAACACAGCCGCTTACATCCTTAACAGAACAGGACCTACAGGCGTTGATTGTAAGTCACCTTTTGAACTATGGCTAAATAGAAAACCGTCCATAAAACATTTGAGAGTAATTGGATGTGAATGCTACGCCCATGTACCTAAGCAAAAGCGTACTAAGCTTTCAAAAAAGGCTCAAAAATGTATCTTGATCGGCTATGAAGGTGATGATGGATACCGTTTACTAAGCTTCGATAAATATGGAAAACCAACACTTGTTAGATCCAGAGATGTGATTTTTAATGAATTACCTATAGAATCTATCGGACTTAAAATAGGAGATGAGAAAATGGATGAAACTGAAACAGAAGTTACATTACCTATGACATCTGGCAATCACCAAATGTCTGATGCAAGGGAGGAAGTGCACAATGACTTTAACGAAGAGCATGTGTCTATTGATGTGCCACAGACATTTCCTGACTCATCCAATCCAGTAGAAGAACCTGAAGATATTGAACCTGGAAATACTCGTGAGTTTCCCGAAGCTGAAAGTTACGAAACGCCATATCAGTCTGAAACTGAATCAGAGAGCCCTATTATAGAGCAAAATGTCCGATCTCTTCGCGACAGAAGCTTATTAAGAAAACCCTTGAGATTTGACGACTACATTATGAACATAAGTTCATATATAGAACCACAAACATACAAAGAGGCAATTAAGAGCCCTCAATGCAACGAATGGTCCAAAGCAATGAATAACGAGATAAAATCCCTCGCTGACACGAAAACCTGGACACTGGCTGATCTACCAAAAGGTCGAAAACCAATATCATGCAAATGGGTTTACAAAGTCAAGACGAATGCAGATGGTACCCTCGATAAATTCAAAGCTCGACTCGTAGCGAGAGGCTATACACAAAAAAAAGGGATTGAATACTTCGAAACCTTTAGACCGGTTGCTAAGTTGGCCACAGTGAGATTAATTCTTAACATAGCTGTTAACGAAGACTTGACTCTGACACAATTCGATGTCGCAACAGCCTTTCTTAATGGCTCACTAGATGAAGAAATCTATATGACCCAACCAGAAGGATATAGCGATGGTACGAAAAAAGTGTGTAGACTTAAAAGAAGTCTTTATGGGCTTAAACAAGCGCCACGCTGCTGGAATAAATGCATTGTGGATTATCTAAAAAGTATCGGATTCAAACAATGTGAGAATGATCCTTGTCTATTTGTTCGACAAAAACAAAAGAATAAAATTATTCTGGCGTTGTATGTTGACGACGGTTTAGTAGCCTCGTCAGATCCTAAAGAATCTGAAAGATTTCTAAATGAACTCAAAAGAAGATTTAAGATAACAACTAAATCTGCATCATATTACTTGGGCTTAGAGATTCTCAAAGAGGATGACAGTTCCATTAAACTTACACAGAAACATTATTCTGAGAAATTGCTCAAAAGCTTTGGAATGGATACATGTAAAGCTGTCAGCACCCCAATCTTAAAGGATGGAGTACTATCACCAGACTTAAGTGAGGATGACGTCATGTTTCCTTATCGAGAAGCTGTTGGTGCTCTGACATATTTGATGACTGGAACGCGTCCTGATCTATCATACGCTATCAGCGTTGTTTCTCGAAATCTAGAAAGTCCTTCTAAGGATGATGTACAGAAAGTTAAACGAATCTTCAGATATATTAAAGGCACCTTAGATTATAGTGTCATATATAAAAAAGGCGACAAACGTCTTATATGTTATAGTGACTCTGATCGTGGAGGAGATTCCACGACTGGACGTTCCACTTCTGGCATTCTATGTACATACTCTCAAGGAACAATATGCTGGGCTAGTCGAAGGCAAACATGTGTAGCTATCTCAAGCACAGAAGCAGAACTAGTAGCTGCTAGCGAAACTGCTCGGGAGATGATATGGCTTAAGAGACTGATTAGTGAAGTTACCGAGATCAAAGAGACGCCGACGTTATACGTAGACAACGATGCGTGCATCAAAATTGCCCAAAATCCAATAGTATGCAAACGCACAAAACATATAAGCCTGCGGCATTTCTATATCAGGGAACTAGTTAATGAGAATGAAGTCTCGGTCAAATATGTTCCTACTGAACATCAGTGCGCAGACATCCTGACGAAGGCTGTGCACCGACCAAGGCTTTTGGTCATATTAAGCAAGCTGGGCATTCAATAAAACTATCAAAAAGGGAGGATGTTAAGGTGTTTTCATAGCCCTTATATTATTCTTTTGAAAGTTTATTTTTAGTCTGTGTTTGCGTTGCCTAGTTACTATGTATTTTGTTGTTGACTTGATTCTGTTTGTCTTTATAGTATTTTTCCTCGATCATTAAATCATAGAATTATAAATGTGTTTATTATTCTTCTGTGATAAATGCACAGCCTCAACATTATATGTACAGGGATCAAGTGGCTTCCAAAAAGATGGGAATCATCACGAAGGTCCGGCGAGCGGCTCCTCGGTTTTCGGCAAACTAATTAATTTATATTATCTATCTATATACACAGTGGAAGTTCGATCTTGCATGTAGTACTGTGAAGTGCCCTTTAGAAGAGCTAGACTCTGTTGACCGCAGAAGGACATACAACGAGGACCAGGAATAAATAAAATGCAGCCTAGAGCATCAACGTTAGGTTGCTTCTTTGACAGTATACTACAGGATACCAGTTTTTGGAGTACCGGAGTAGTGTTCTTTTTGAATAAGTTGAACACTCGCCCATCGACTGAACCTCCGCCCCTTAATTTACATTTTTTTTATCATACGTAGGTAAATGTTTTTTGTAATAATAAAACATATTTTTTTCTTTATTTGATATTCCAAGAGCTTTAGGCTGCAAACTGAACGGCAGCGACAGCGACTTCCGCGATACGATAGAAAGTATTGAGTTTGTATGAAACCGCGACAAATCGCTCCGCTGCCCGCTGGCGTCGAGAACAGCCCAGAGTCCCCGCGTCGCTGCCCGGTCCGCAGTCGCTGTCGCTGCCGTCCAGTTTGCAGCCTGACAGTTCCTTTTTGATACGAACCGCCAAGGTGCCTAATGCACTGCCTCCGTCAGTTTTTCCTAACCAGTTTAGTGTTGAAACTTTTATGAGAGGAGAGAATAGATTTCTCTTGGATGAACTTATTCCACCTTGGTTTCATTATCACTTTCCATCAGGTGTCATGGTAAACATACGCCCCCTAAAACTATATAAAAAAATTGGCTGATCTCAGATTAAAAACATTACTGTACCCTGGTAAATAATTCAATGCTGTAAACTGACAGTTCGAAATGTCAAATAGAAATATAATGATACCAAGTGTAAGTACTGAATGAGAATGATTAAAAACGAACGAGGCTTTGTCATTCGTTTTGCATAAAATTTTACAGCAATTAATAAATTCGTGAATTTGAGGTGTGTATCTTTACAGTAACTTTAATGAAAATGATTAATTATCAAAGATATCTAGTGCATTAAAACGGTAACAGTGGAAGTAAAATTAGTACTTTTGCATTTTTCAAAGTCAACGTAAGTGACGTGAACTCTAGCAATGAGAAAATGAAATTAATTTTGTGAGCCAAACTATATTTTTGTCCTAATTTGACGATATTATTAATAAAAAAAACATTGATTCACTTAAACCGCATCACTATTTTTTTTCTTCCCTAAAGTGTCAATATAAATTTTAATCTAGGTTGCAGTTTCTATGGAAAAAAATGAAAAGAAAATTGAGATTTCATATAAAAATTAACGCTAGTAAGTATATGCCGCAGGGATTTTGTCAGAGATGTGATATTATAATTTCACTAGTGAGATTATAATTACACGGATTATTATTATATATTGTTATTTGACGGGGCCGCAACAGTGATATTATAATAACCCTAGGCGTATTATGATTTTTAACTGTGGTCCAATCTGATAAAACAAAAAAATCGAAAAAATTTAGGTTGTATTCATTGTATACGCAAGCCGAGTGAGCGAAGCGAGCCTGTTGCGCAGGACCCGGCGAAGCGTCATTATTGAAATCGGCAGACAATCCAAAATTTTATTATAAATTAAATATGTACTAATTTGAAACAATTCAATATTGTCCAATTTATATTTAACATTGTAAGTTACTTACTCAAATATGTTATCTCGAGACTTTTATTTTTGCTAAGTAACATAACTTATATAATTATCATATTTTATTAAAATATCAATTTCACTGTATCGGTGTAGTGAAATTATAATGACACTAAAACAAGGCCGTTATACTGTAAGAAATACGCATTCACAAAAACCCGTGTAATGTAATGTCACTAGTGATATTATAATACCACGGGTTTTATAATATCCCTGCGACATATATACATATCTGTTCTTCGAATAACATGACAACACTCTGTTATAGTAGATACCTATCTGTTTTAAGGTGAGATTGACCAATGCGTAATGGTTTAAAATTTTAACATATCAAGTACAAGTTATTCTAGTTTTGGGATGAAGGTTTACAATAAAAATACATATTTTTAAATGAAATCTTTATATAATTTACGATATACCTATATGCGATCTGTCACTTTAAGGTCAACTGCCGAACAGCCAGCTTATACAAAACACTTAGACAATATATATAATGGCATTGATTCAGCTCTTTGGTAGCACTTATATGTTATACTAAACTTTGGAACTTCATATGACTTTTATTAATAGTAAAAGAAAAGGTTACAATTATTATACAATGTTAGAAATACTTGTTTTTAATTTTCCTAAGGCGTCAAGTTACAATACATTTATTTATACAAGGATGCATTATTTGGTTTACAATTTCAATCGACGGTATGACACCGTCATCTTACAGTCATGGGTTTTATCAATAAAGTTCGGCCGTTCAGAGAATGCGTTCCTGACACCTATCAGTTAGTCACGACTAGTGATGGGCACAACATAACACTGAGTTCGTTACCGTTCCTCCAAAATGAAACGCCGCGTTATTTTTAAGATTATTTTCTTTTTAAATTGGCGGAATCATTTAAAATTTTTATTTTAGTAATTTAAGTGGAAACCAAGAAAAGGTAATATTAATATAATAAAATTGTTTTATTTATTTTTTGTTACAAAGTTACAATCTGTATTTCTATGCAATAAAGTATATTGAATTGAATGTGCGTACAGAATATTAATCAGACTCCGATTCGCTTGAGGAGGTATGATTCCGCCAATTTAAAACGAAAATAATCTTAAAAATAACGCGGCGTTTCATTTTGGAGGAACGGTAACGAACTCAGTGTTATGTTGTGCCCATCACTAGTCGTGACTAACTGATAGGTGTCAGGAACGCATTCTCTGAACGGCCGAACTATAGTACCTATTTTATCATGTAAAATTAAATAGTTCTAAACAGCATTAGGTAAGGTAATTCATAAGCTTTCCAGTTTACCATTAAGTGCAAGAAATAAAAAGGATTTCAATAAGTAATTCATGACTAACATGAGGAATAAACCGTAGGAACATTGTTACAACGGCCATTTTAACACGGCGGCATAAGGAAACGATATAATCTACATTCAATTTATTTGCAGAATTATGGCAACATCTTTCTGATTTTCTACCTTATCTCTTTCACACTAAGGCTAAGTATTTAAAGAAAATACTCATGTGGATTTTTTTAGAATTGATCGCTATGAATTTAATTTACCTACAGAATATTTCCTTTAAAAAGTATTCTTCAGATTTAATTTAGATTTGCGACTGAGCAATGAAAGATATCGCTTACATATTTATACTAAAGATGTTAAAAAAATAAACAGGATCATTTTATAATTCACTGGAATATTTTACTTCGTTCATTATAAGAAACTCCGAGAATTCTGTTAAACGTTTTTGAACCATTTGTGAATTGAACCGACTTAAATTTGTCAAAAACTGTTTTTGACAAATTTAAGTCGGTTCAATTCACGGGTAAAGCGAGCGGATTTTCGAATACCTTTGAATGCAGTTTTAGTTCTTTTCCAAAATAAAGGAATGTTTCTTTGGAGTAAAATTTGCTATCTTTATTATTAAGAGTACTTTCCCTCCAGGGAGCATTCAAAAATTCCACCCTGTATACAACGACCATTCGATATTGTCGTATCGCGTCGCTTCGCATCGAGCTATATCATTTGTCGTAGATCTATGACAACGGGTAAGAAAATAAAATCAAGGTGAATTATAAAAAATGACCATTTTTTACTATTTACCTTATTATACTCCAAACCATCTTAAATTCCCTGAAGTAACTCGATAAATACCTACACACAATTAATTATAAATTAAACTTTTAAATATTATAATAAAAATTATACAATTATTAAAAATTAACAAATTACCTTAGAGGATTCGATAACGCAACATTTAAGCTCAGAAGGGAGCACCAAGAATTAAATTATTATCATGCAATAACAATTTAAATAAATATCTCGACATAAATTAAATATAATAATCATTACTTATAATACAGAACGATGTGAAAATTTAGTTTACAAAATTTTAATATAAGGAAGCTATGTCTACGTAACATTAAATTACTATACAACGTAATGACCAATACTTACTTCACTAAAAAATGCAGTAGCAGAAAAGTCACAAATAAACATTTTTTAATTTTCGACAAACTTTGGATACCAAAATAACAATTTTAATAATTATAGTATAAGTAAAATAAACAGTCATTTCAGGATTTATGAGTTTTATGACATAAATAAGATAGACTGACATAGTGATTAATCTAATACCAACTTAACGAAAAATACCTTATTTATTAAGTTGGTATTTTGTTAAACATAGACGTATCTTACCACCACTTCCTAGGCTTTGAAATTTCAAAATGGATCTGTTAGATTGCAAATATTTTAATATTCTATGTATGAACCAGATGTTTACAAAGCGTTAAAAACCTGTCAAATTTCCCCAACCAAATTTTAACTTAATGTCGCTTAATGGCTTAGAGTTCAGATTCAATTAGAATTATTTAACAGGTCTGGAACGCTTGATCTGCTGCCTTCTGTACATACCCTTAACACAGTATAATTAATAAATTAGCCTGCTTTTATAAGAAAACCTAAATTCTGGAGCATTATGCGTAAACATGTAATCCATTGCCACTTCTATCTACAGAAAAACATTATTAGGTAAGTGATTTAACTAACTTTGACTATTTTAACTATTTTATGGTTAAGGCTGTGAATAAAAAAGGTAGTTTCGGAAAACATAAATACCTTTAGGTATATTATATATGTATTACGCGTAACTAACACTAAAGCATAGGTATTCTAAAATAAATATTTGGCAACTACAAAAATACCATAAGTTTAGTAATCTACATTTAGTAAGGGGTTTGCGGTATATGTTCATAAATATCTACATTATTCTAACTGGAACATCAAAATACACTTAATTTAAAACCTAAAACTACTATTTTAATACCATATCTACTAATTCATTGTCATAACTACAAATTTAAACATATTTTTTTCTGATATATCAAGTTTTATTTGACGATATCCTGTTTTTTTTATGAAATCTATCTATGTGTATAGCAAAAACCTATACTCAAAAATTAAATATACTTATTTATAAATAAAGACTAAATAATTTTGCATGACTTCCATTGTTCAAAGTTATTATGATTAAGATAAATATTATAAAATATTTTTTGAATACGTTGCTAATATCTTGGTAACACTAAAATTAAACTTCCATTTACTCTATGGAAGTATGTCCTATGTTGTAGGATTTGAAAAATTGGTGTTGCTACCTAACAAAATTAGTAATTTATAAAAACTCTTTGAATAATGTAAAAATAAAACAAAAGAGTGTGTTCTCTCATTCAACTTACAAACTAAGTGGTTTTTAGAATACTATTTAAATACAATTAATTAGTAGACGTATGTCACAGTTAGTGTAGCAATGAACCTTATCAAACTGTACTTAAAGTACTTTTTTCAAAAATGCTTACTTTCTTAATAAACAAGACCATATCTTAAATATGGAATGTATCCAATGATTACAGAAGACTGAACAATTAAATATTAAAATCAATATTACATATGATGGCTAACATCAAGGGAGATTATTAAACTGTATTCATCCATTGTTTCTAAGAGTTTTTTTTTTTTTTCAAATAACTGCATACTCAATGACGACACTGGCCAGTTCATTAGGTAATCTTTTTTTCTTTACTCATTTGACCTAATATATGTTTTGAGTTTCACATACATCTTTACTATAAATGTACAAATTTTGTCTGGGACACTACAAACATGATCAGATCAATCAAAATTTATATAAATGTCATTTAAAAATAATATTCAAAATATTTCTTACTTGAAAGTATATTTTTGAATCAAAACGCAAAAATACAGAAAAACAATGTATAATATTGTGTGCTCTTTAATATCTCAAGAGCCACAAATATGAATTCTTCAAGCTTCATTATCTAAATCAGATATAAAACAAAGGATATAATACTAATAAAAATAGTTACCTTTACAGCACTTAGTAAAAATATAGGATAATGATTTGTAAAAATACATAATGACTACTAATACAAATCACTAAAATCAATTTTAAATTTCGAAACTAATAAATACATTATGTGTACACAAGCATCCGTCCATTTTAACATATGTGTTACTCTATACAAATAGTAACACCAAAACATGACAATATTCGATTGACAAAACCTCAGGAATTTTACAACAAATTTACATAAACATATCAAATCCAACGCGATCTGGCATCATATTATAAAAGCGTCAGAATATTCAACCAATCGTACCCTTTAACAATCAAATGTTGAAAAAGACACAGTATCTTCCACATCCCAACAAGTAAAGAAAGAATGTGTGTATTGTTACACCACAATCCCAAAAATTACCTCTCCATAATTGTATATACAAATACGAAAAAGTACTTTATTTCAGCCATAAGAAGAGAAAGAAATGATTTTACATCTCTCATGTTTGGTAAGTAGGTTCTCATTACCTCCAAATGAGGCTTGTAGGTGACTAATTAGCGCTCTAGAGTAATAATCTAGCTAGAAAAGCTCTAGGGCGGTAAGTAATTAAAAAAACACTTCTTTCTTTCAAAAAGTTCGCGTACATCTAACCATCATACTGGCAATAGACATCATGCATTCCGCCCAATGACCAAAGAGGTCGCTTTGCTATTCAGCCTTGTCTTCGTGTGAGTACAATAGTCATCAATTTTAAATATCGAACGGCGAAGCTCAATTTCGATCATGAAAGAAAATTAAAAAGTTCTTTACTTGATTTTTTATAATGAAAAAAGGCGGAAATAGAAAACACCTGTTTCACTATAAATTTCAACAAATAAAATGTTTTATTCTTGTGATACCGGTTTTTTTCTATTTACCTCACAATCGAGATGTAAAGCAGAATAGTTAGCTCGGGTGTAAGCATCAATTGCACCCTCGAACTATAGGCGCCCTCAATGCGCTCGTGCATCTAAATATCTCGGGCTGCAATTGATGCCTTACAGCCCTTGGCTACTAATCTACTATTAATATCAGCAGGGTAGTTATTTCCAACACTCGCTCTTTACCTCAAAATTAAAACAAAAGTGAAAGCCGTTCAAACGAGTAAAATACAGACCCTAAGAGATAGGTATACTACCCGTCTCTTTCTTTCAATCTCTAACTCAAAATGTATTCCATGCAGTGTGCTATACCACACTTTACTTGTCACAGTCCTGTACTAATTGAACACTGTCTTCGCCCCTTCTGCTTGAGTGGGGCCTTCTAAGGGGTCTAGGGTTTTGTAGAAGGGAGAATCTTTCCATGTCGAGTGGCTGTTTTTTGCGAAGGGCTTTTTGGAGGTGACTTTCTCCTGTAAACAATAAAAACAATATATTACTTGGCAGTTTTAAGCGGTACCACCCGCGTAACTAAAACCATAAGAATTCCTTGTAAACTAAATCAAGTTTTTATTCTCTGAGAATAGAATAGTTTGCGTCTCTGAGAATAGATGACTACTTCGCCATAATACGTAAAAAGAACGCTTCACTCATGGCCAGGTTGAAATCCAGCACTAACAGTATATTGAGAATGTTTGCTAATAAACTGGAGCATTCAATATGGAAGCACTTTATGTCTGTTTTAGTTAATGTATAATTTTCAAAACTACTTTTTATTCCCTTTTTTGTATTCCTAACATAGTTTTTAAGTTGTATTACTAACAAGTGGGCCAAGATGCCACAATAAATGAAAATGTATGATTATTATTTATTCACTGTAGCTATATGACATGCACCTAATGAACGACACAATTACAATTTCAGCTTTAAAAACTAATTAAAATTAGAAACTAACATAGACTAGGAGGGAAAAAGCCGGCGAAAAAAACTATCGGCTCGCTTTTGTCAAAAGTGCTCATTATAGTTACAGTTACATCAAAAAAAATGTATACACTTCGAACTTATTCAGTTGTACAGTGTACCTAATTTAAAAGTTAATGAAAATGTATACAGTATTTCTGCTGCGACATGAATTGCAATTACAAGCTTGAACTCAGTATTGCAATCCTTAACTATCCTTATTAAGTATTGTCTTAAGTTTTCGCGATTCATACTATTAAATAAAACACTTTTTAACCGGATTTATCGCGTATATTTACATTTTAAATTTTAACTCGACGTTTCGGTGTCTTTGCAGACCCCGTGGTCACGAGCGACTGAGGTGTCAAGCGTCGGATTGATAGATTGAGAAAGTTATACATCATCATTTCCATCTGTTTCTCAGTTAAAATTTAAAATGTAAATACCTAGTCGGGTCATAAGTTCTGTCAAAAACTTTTAATGTTATTACTGATACACCTTTAGACAATTACTTAAAAATTATATATGAAATGAAAGGTTATTAAATGTACAATATAATTTTAATTACATTATTCGAAATGCCCTCCCCCATTTTGGACACATGTCCTTAATCTACGCGGCCAGTCATCGATCGCTGCACGCACCACATTCATATCTATTTCTGCCGCTGCTTTAACCAGAGATGCTCGCAGAGACTCCAAATTTTGGTGAGGTTTAGCACAGACTTTCTCCTCCAAATATTGCCATATCTTGTAGTCCAGTGGGTTTAAGTCTGGACTAGAAGATGGCCAGTCTTCATGCCGGATAAAGTCAATTCCGCGGGCGGTCAACCAGTCTTGCGTGCTTCGTGCCTTATGAGCCGGTGCAGAGTCCTGTTGGAATGTCCAATGTCTGTTCTTGAACATTGTTTGAGAAAGAGGTTCCACTGTGCTTGTCAGGACAGTATTTTGATAAGCCCCGGCACTGGTTCTCATACCTTTTTCACAGAAAAACACCTCAGTTATGCCTGAACATGAGACTCCAAGCCAAACCATGAATGAGGAAGGGTAATGGCCACGCTGGACCCTCGGAATACGCGCGCTCGCTTCTTCACTACTGTGGGCATACACCTTATCGTATTGTTTGTTATAGCTTTCTTCAATGTTAAAAATTTTTTCATCCGAAAAAAGAATTTCGCGGTATTTTTTTCCCGCGTACCGTCGTAACAAAGCGCGGGATCTTTCTAGCCTAATTTTTTTTAAACGCTCGTTTAAGAAATGTCCGGTCTTTTTACGATAAGCTCGTAGTCCTAGGTCTTCATTTAGCACTCTTTTGACCGTGGTTCTGCTTAGCCCCATCTGGTGAGCTAGGATTTTCTGTTTACGCACGGGATTTCTTTCGATTCGCGCCTTCACTGCTTTGATGACCGCTGGTGTCCTAACTGTGCGAGGTCGGCCGCTTCTTTTACGATCTTCGAAGCTTGATTCTTCAGTGAATCGTTTAATAGTACGATAAACGAACCGTAACGTTATTTTCAATTTTTGTAGAATATTGAAAATCCCTTTTGGCGCGTAACCGCAGCGGTGCAACGCGATAACCGCGATTCTATCTTCTTTACTCGACCACTCCATATTTGAAAATGAATAAAATATAATTTCTTTTTTATTTTCAACAATCGCAACCGTTCTATTTTTAAAATTAGTAAGCGTATTTCTGGCCAGTATTCGAAAATTAAAAATATGAGGTTTTGACAGAACTTATGACCCGACTAGGTATACGCAATAAATCCGGTTAAAAAGTGTTTTATTTAATTATCCTTATTAATTAATTATGTTACAAGTTTTTTTATCATATTACTTGATACATACATCATTTGGCCGCGGCACAAACTTTTTTGAATAGCTTTGTATAAAATCTGATATACCTACATATATTTTCTCTTTATAAATATTTGTATAGGTTATGTTTCAGGATGTAGGATATTTTATTTATAAAGACGTCATCTAGCTTTGATCTATACTAAAATTTTACTCTGGCAACCAGAAAACGATAAAACAGTTATCTATTAAAACCGTCTTAAAATACAGATAGAAACACACAAACGCGTAGCTTACAATTTTACATGGATACCTAGCCATTGATTGATCAATCAATAATTTATTTGTAAAAATTTATTGATTTAAAATCTGTTTATTTACGATGATCACAATACAAAATACTTTAACAACAAAGACACAACCTTTTATGCCGCATTTGTGTTACGTTGCGTTACATGCTTTCTGAAAATACAAGTTAACTTATTAAATAGAATGCAACATGTTTTGACAATATAAAACGCCATCTAGTAAGCACCTTCGTAGTTTTGCGTTCGACCTCATCTTCACTGGTCATAAGGTGAGATTGAGGTCAAATGCGGGGTAGGCAGACCACCAGAGGCTATAAAACCATCTGATGTTCTGTGACCTTCAACCACATATTCACTTACCATCAGTGCAAAAGCGAGTTTAGTCACCATTAAAAAAACTTACATATATTATATGCAGGGTTAATTTTAATAAGCGCATCACCTCTTGAAGGCAGCCTCTCCACATCAATCCCAACAACATTTGTTCTACGATTTTTTACCAATCTTGATAAATAACACAAAAAAAAACGACAAAAACAATTTTTGCTTCCTCTGTTATTTACTCTGTATTTTGTAAGTCGTCCCGCAACCCCACGCCCGCTGCACGTGGCGTGACGCAAGGTGCGTGGCATCAGTTTAAATAGAGTAATTCCAGTTTAGAGTTTTTTTTTTGTATAGATTAACTTTTAATTTTGTTGTTGGTCTTTCAGTCATCTTTAACAAATGCTGTTGGGATTGATGCGGAGAGGCTGCCTGCAAGAGGTGATGCGCTAATTAAAATTAACCCTGTATATTGAAAATAAAATACCTATTATGCAAATTTTTATTACATACCTGGTAAAGATAGTGGCCGTCCGCATAGAGAAAGGTCATGTGACCTCGGAGAGGCCGACCTTGACGAGCGAGGTCTGGCTGGCTGACAGCTCCTTGAGTCTTCATGCCGACTACCTTTTCTAGGAGATCTAGCCAAGTCCTAATGAAAACGATTTACCATTAACTTTCTATGATTACACTATTAAAAACATAACATTGAAATAAGCATTTGTGATCACAACGAGCGAAAGGTGAAATAAGTTTAATTTAAATAAAACATAAAAAAAACTAGGGAATGCGTCGAAATTAAATAACTTGTTTTATTTAAATCGTACATGCTTGAAATATATTTCTTTATATACAAGTTGTAAGAAGAGTTTATGTCCATTAAAATTGTTGTATTATTAGAATTTAAATTCTCATAAACAATTAAGTTTATGAGTATTTAAATAGTGCATATCTATGCTTTTATTATACATTACTAATTGTTACAAAAAAACTTTACTTTTTTATTTGGCACATTGAAAAGCATTCAAAATTTTATTTGGTTATACCATCTTTTCTGATTTCAAAAGCGCAAACAAACTTTCTTGCTTACATATTTAGCTGATAAAAATAAAACATAAAAACCATCTTAATCTAAACATAAACGGACATCACATAATTAGAATAAATCATTAGTAACCTTGTCTTGTATATTGACTGAGCAAACGCTACAGGACACCGGACTGTCTACGTTGAAGTCAAAAGCGCTTGCGGCTCGATATGACAGGTTGTCTGCGTCCAAGCGGCATGAACAAAGCATTTGGGTTAGAAATGTTAGTTGAAACACAATTTTATAATCGTCAACATCCTCAGAGAACTTTTTAATAAGTAAATAAGCACACTGCATGGTTATGAGTCTTTTTTCCTGGGTGATGAGGAGGTTTCGGGTCTACTGAGATGGCTCACTGTTACTATATTCTTTCGATATTAGATGTTTAATAATATCAGTCTTGGGTTGAAAAACTTTCACTAAATTCTTACCCTTAATTTATTATTTTAATTAACTGAAGGAAATTTGACGACCACTTTGGCGATGAGGTAACACTGTCTGCCTCAGACGCCAGTGGTTGCGGGTTCGATTCCCGCATGGAACAAGAAAAAAAAATGTTCCGGGTCTGGGCGTTTATCTATGTACATGTATTTATATTCTAGGTTCCCCCCTAGTTTGCTAAATGGTATCCCATATCACAAGGTCTGCTTAGTTTGGGGCCATATAGTTGGTGTGATTATCTGGGGATTTTATTTATTATTATATACTTAAATATAAATAAAATAAGTATCAACTTTTTAAAATTTAGACAACTTTTTGTATGGTAAATATTCAGATAAGTTGGTTTTACCATTTTCATCATCATCATCATCTCTCTTGTAGCAACACTAAAGCAGTAATGTCAGGAACTTAGTCAGCATCGTATCATTTCTTTCCATCGTTTGAATCTTGTAATATCATATTGTATGTGTATGACTTTACATTTCTTTTAATCATATTGATATCTAGGGAGATAGCTTAGTTAAGTTTAACAAATTATAATACAACATATTAACCAATAAGTGTTTAGCTTTAAATTAAATGGATGAACCAATTGTTGTCCGTATCACTTGGTAGAAAGTGATCAAGAGATTTTGGTGCTATTTAGGATTGCCAACCATACTGTTTTTCACTACACTAAACTGTTTACTGTAGAACAAAAACAAAGTATACAAAATGCTGTTTTCAGCATAAAAAGCTAAGAATGTTATATGCTAGACTTTAATTTATAATTTGTACAAGAAGCTCTAAAAATATGTGTCTAAAACATTAAATCAATTGAATACTGTTTATTTTTCAAAAATACTGTTTGATATTCTGTTCAGACTCAAATATACTATATTTCTAGAAAAAAAAGTTTGCAACCTTAGTGCAATTACAATACAATGCAATTATTCTTACCTTGTGGCCAGAAGCTTGTGGGTGGTGGAGATCTTATCATGTGGTCATGTACTTCTTTTAATGTTAAAGGATCGTCTTCAACAAAATCCAATGATGCACTTCCAAACTCCTGAAATGAGGCAGTTCAAGATATGATATAAATAAAACTATGCCTTTTACTTCAGTTTTCCAAACATAGAAGTTAAAATGGAGATATGAAATAATAGTTAAAGAAGGATTATAAAATTTAAATTCTCACAGGTTACAAATTTAAATCCTATATTTTTCTTTTTTAAACTTAAATGAGGAAAAGCCTTCTTGTACAGTCAACCAAGCAGATAGTTGACCCTCTAAATAGTTCAAACAACACCAGAAGTTTTAAAATGTAATTCACAGATTCAGGTGCAATGCTATTTATGGATAGTGATAGATTTGGGTGCAATGCCATCATTTCATATCTCCATTAAAACCTGTATTATGTGTTTGGATCAAATACAGGTTTATAATTGGGGCCTAGAAAAAATCGAGTTCTCTGGCGTTGTGTGAACTTTTTAGGGGGGGTTAACTATATTACTCTATAATTTAATCACTTTGAACATTTGGTACAAAATAAAATAAATCATGGTTGTCATAATTCTCTAACAGCAAAGGTTGCTTTCTTGCTTTCATTATTGAAATATAAATTATTAATAAAAAATCTACATTACCTGAGACATGAGTATGGTGTCATCAGCTTCACATTCATTAGCATGACATTCAATTAGACTTTCTCTGCTAGCAATTATTTGCTGTAAAACATAAAACTATTATTAAGTATAAATAGTGTCCTGACATTCATATACTAGGTAGTTTCAACAATTTGGGGTAACTAGTAATGTTACTTGAATTAAAATGATAAATAGGTATATGAATTTCACCTGAAGATAGGGATTGTCTTGTCGGGACAGACGTAGAGCTTCCATATCTTGAGCGATATTCCTCGTTCTACCAGGCGTTAAAAGTACAGCTGAAGACCCCGCCGAAGAAGGTGGTAAAACTAAGGAAATGAAAATATTACATATTTATAAGTACCACCAGAAATAAGTTATATCTAAAAATTATGTTTACATTTTATTTTGCACAGTTGATTAGTAATGCACTACCCAATAAAATCTAAAATTACCTGAAAGGGAATCATTTGAATTATCCATACTCAGAATTTTGAAAATAAAAGCCAATGGAATTTGCCAATAAATACTTAATAGCACTAAACAATATCTCAGAAAAAATTAAAACTGCTTTTATTGATAAAAACCTGCTGATATGATATTGTCTGTCATTTCTCAATTCGTGTGACAGACAGTGACATTATGACACATACGTAAAGGCGTAAAGCCATTAAGGTCTATTGCATGGAGTCGCCCTTGTGAACATATAGCATTTATACATATACAAATATCATTCATATATGGTATAGAACAATAAATATATATTTTTCTCTTTTTTTCACGTCTAGGTTTGCATATGACGAAAGAGACATACATATTTTAGATATTGCTATGTGTGCCACATACTGTCAAAGTTCATTTGACAGCTGTAGGTACGTGCCTCAATTCGCCATCTTGGTTGCCCGTATTTCGTGGTAGTTCGTTGTCAAGTGTTTGCGTATTGTTTGTTTATTTGAGATTTACAAGAAATAGTTGTTTAAAACTAAGTCGCAGTGTGGTGAAAGTGGTAGGTCAAGATGCCAACCTGTTGCATTTTAAAATGTGGTGCAAGAAAAAATAAAAATCAAGTAGCATTGACTCTTCATAAGTGAGTACCATTTTTCATGTAATCTATACTTATAATAAATCTGTAGAGAGGTCAATTCTGTACATGAAATATTTTTTCAAAATAACTATCAGGGGGTGATGAGTGATCGATACTGATGCCAAAAATGCAATCAGTAAAATTTTTGTCTGTCTGTCTGTCTGTATGTTCCTTATAGAAACAAAAACTACTCGACGGATTTTAACGAAACTTGGTTAAATTATTCTTCATACTCCTGGGCAGGTTATAGTATACTTATTATCACGCTACAATCAATAAGAGCAGAGCAGTAAAGGGAAATGTTGGAAAAACGGGAGAAGTTACTTCATTTTTTAAGCTTCCGTCGCGTGTGCAGCCTTAATGGTTAAAGCTACATAGAAATCATGTAAGACAGAAATATTCTTCATAAAATTATATAAAAAATATCCCCCATCAGTATTAGTCTATATTTTATGGTTGAATCACAATAACACGTGTAAATCCCGATAGCTTAGCAGTTCGGAGCTTTCTGGTTATATTTGTTTACTCTTACGTTTATAATACTCTCACTCATCCCTAATAAAAAAAAATTAACATTACTATTAACTATTCAATAAAAAAAGAATCATAGAAATCGGTATAGAAGCACCAAACTTATACATGAAATACGCTAATAACCCATCGCGCGTGAATACTGAATGATATAGGTATTATTTTTGCGTAACGGTTGCCGCGCTCGACGCGGCTTGCGGCGGTAGGGTATAAAAAGGCGGGAGGCGAGCGCAAGCTTTTGCGCGATTTAATATAGGTAGGTACAGAAGGAACAAGCGTTACATTACCTGTCAAATTTCCCCAACCAATTTTAACTTATTATCGAGGGCATAGAGTTCAAATTCAAGTAAAAAATTTTGACAGATTTGTAACGCTTGATGTACTGCCTTCTGTACATACAGAGATAAAATGGAAATCAAGGTTTTGTTTATTTCATGATCGTTTCTGCCTCTTGGAAGTCAGAAACCGTAGATTTCTTCGGAATAAAAAGTAACGTATGTGTTAACGACTATACCAAATTACATTAATATTGGCTTAGCAAACGGCAGTGAAAAGCAGCCATACATAACTATAGGTAGTATTGTATGTACACTGATAATGGCTGGATGGATGGATTTTTGCTATTCTTTCACGCAAAAACTACTTAGCTTTACCTAGAATAACAATAAGCTAAGTATAATTAATGAAGTTATTGCATGAATTAAGTAAAATTGAAGGCATTAAATAAAACACTTTTTAACCGGATTATTTAACCGCGTATAATTTATATTTTACATTTTAACTCGACGTTTCGGTGTCTTTGCAGACCCCGTGGTCACGAGCGACTGTTAAAATTTAAAATGTAAATATACGCGATAAATCCGGTTAAAAAGTGTTTTATTTAATAGTCATACATAATAGTTATCGCGAAAACTTAAGACAATATTATAATTTAAGGCACTTTGGCACCCGATTTGTTTATAACGCTATGTGCCTTTGTAATGTACCTAATATATAGTTACCTACCTATGTTTGTGGTTAGGAGTTATACATATTAGGTATATGGGCGAAGATTCTTCATTTTTATTTTTGTTATTAAAGATAGTTAGGACCTTGGAGAAGAAAATAACCTACTCGAAATACTAATTCAATACAGACGAAGTCGCGGGCATCATCTATGTAATATACCTACCTACCTATACTTTTTCACAAAACCTAGGTGAAACTGCGGATCACTGCTTTGTTGTAACAGTTTTTGAAGTAATTCTGTCTGTTTAGCTATCAGTAACGCTTTCAGAGCTAAACTACTGAGTCGATTTTGACGAAATTTAGAATAAGGTAAGTTTTAACTTCAAGGAGGATATAATAATAATATTTATCCAACTCTAATAAACGGTATCCACGCGGACGAAGTCGCGGGTCACAGCTAGTATCACATAAAACCTCTTGAAGTCAAATGTAAAGCTAAGTATATATAAATAAATGTTTAAAGAATTTGTATCTTACCTTATTTCCGAGTAACAGACTCTTTTATTTATTAATTCGTAATTATTTTCATAGTTGAAATAGGGTTATGCTCTGATTAAAATTATATATGTTTAGTGGATTTTAATGTTGATTACATACAATAAGTACAAATATTTTGTTTCTAGATTTCCAAAAAATGAAGGGTTGAGACAGAAGTGGTTAAGAGCAGTTGGTGCAGAAAATATTAATCCTCGGCAAAAGCAGTGGTTTGTCTGCTCACTGCATTTTCATGAAACATGTTTCAATAGAACTCTAGCTCAAATAAGATTAAGAGAAGACTCAGTTCCTTCAATATTTCCCTTAAGTATCAAAATAAATTCAATTACCAGAATTAACAGATATATCATCATTAATATAACATTAGGTAATTAAATTATGTCAAATTCAAGTTGATGATAATAAATTTTTAATTTGCTTTTTGTTTTAATTATTTCTATCTTTACAGGTAACAGCCCCAGAGACATCTGTTTTATGTGAAACAGGAAATTTTATTGATACATCTAGTACATCTGCAGTTTGTACCCAATTGCCAATACCACATCCAGTTGCTAAAGAAGTTCAGAAAGAGGTATTTATTTTTATAAAGCATATTTTCTTATAACAGTAGGTATTTAACTATGCATGCTATAGTTGGATACAGTTAAAAAATATACAATATTCACCAACAACCAATTAATTCAAAGTGCCTTAGAGTGGTGTAAAATAAATATAAGTTTAGTCTTATAACAATAAGGAATAATTTTAAAATATTCGAACAGAATAACAAATAATTTTGTTTTTTCATATCATATCAATCAACTTTTGATGCCAATGTTGCATTCATTTTAATAAATAGCATTATATAATAAATATTTAATTTTCAGGTCACACTTTATAAAAAAATTGAGGCGCTTCAAGAAAAGTGTGATGAGCAAAAAAAAAAAATTAAGTGCCTAAATGAAAAACTTCGGAGGAAAAACAAAAAACTATTAAACTTTAGAGAAATCATAGATGATCTTCGAAATAAAAATCAAATTAATATGGAACAAGCTGTATTAATCGAAGACTTAGCTGGATCACAAGATTTTCTGAAACGGCAAATTAATAAGTCCAAAGGGTTACCTGTACCAAACAAGTATTCCGAGGAAATAAGAAAATTTGCCTTGACATTGCATTTTCTATCCCCTAAAGCCTATGATTATGTAAGGCGGACATATAATGCTTGTTTACCACATAGTAGAACTTTGTGTAAGTGGTATGAAAATGTTAACTGTGAACCAGGTTTTACAAAAGAGGCATTTGATACATTGAAGCGCATAGTTTTGGGAAGTAAATATCCAGTGGTGTGTTCCTTAGTCTTTGATGAAATGGCCATTAGAAAGTCGCTTATATGGGATCCAAGAAAACAAAAATATTATGGCAGAGTTGAGTATGGACATAATCTAGAAAGTGATAATGTTGATGAAGCCAATCAAGCTTTCGTTATATTATTAACTGCCATAAATGGAACGTGGAAAATACCCATAGGGTACTTTTTTATAACATCCCTCACAGGAGAGCAAAAAAGTGTTATTGTTGATATTGCTCTAAAACTATGTGCAGATGTGGGTGTTAAAGTTGTGAACATAACTTGTGATGGCCCAGTTGCAAATTTTAGCATGTTTTCACATCTTGGCTGTGATATTCTTCGAAACCAGGATAAAACCAGTTTTGAACGAGGAAACACCCTTATTCATGCTTTTATAGACCCATGCCATGCAATAAAATTAATTCGGAATGCTTTTGGCGAATTAAGGGTGTTCATAGATCCTTGTGGAAGAAAAGTTGAGTTCAAATATTTAGAAGAGTTGCTTGAACTACAAGAAAAACAGGGTTTGCATCTGGCTAATAAAATTAAAAAACCACATATATTCTTTCAAAAGCAGAAAATGAAAGTAAAACTAGCTACCCAGTTGTTTAGTAATTCTGTAGCCGATGCTCTGGACTACTGTAGAAGTAAATTAAAATTAAAAAAATTTGAAGATTCTATGGGTACTATAAACTTTATAAACCTCATAAATGACGTTTTTGATGTATTAAATAGCCATTCCATCTACCCACCAGGATTTAAAAAAGCCATGTGCCCATCTAATATTGGCTTAATAGCAGCATTGTTTGAAGGTGCTACTGGTTATCTGAAAAATTTAAAGTTGCCTTCTGGTGAACTATTAATTAAATCACGAAGGAAAACTGGTTTTATTGCTATGATAATAAATATGCAAAGTGCACTGGCACTATACAATTATTTAGTGCGAGATGCAAAAATATTGAAATACATCCCATGTTATAAAATTAGCCAAGATCACATAGAGCTGTTTTTTTCGGCTGTAAGAGCCAGAGGAGGATTTAACAACAATCCGAATGCTATACAATTTAGGGCTGCATACAAAAAATTATTAGTGAGAGCTGAAATCCGGGGTGATGGTATGGGAAATTGTACTCCATTGCAGCAAATAACAATTTTAACTTGTAGCAGTCAAAACCCAATAACAGCTCTAAATGAGGTCACAGAAAAGGAAAGATTTGCTGAAATTTTAGAAGATCATAGCGATCTATACGATCAATATTTAGAAACCATTTTAAAAGATAATGATCTGTACACTAATAGTATCCTTGAATACATTGCAGGATTCGTGACTAAAAAAATACTCACTAATATAAAGTGTGAAGTATGCACCTCTTTATTACTCGGGGTCGAAAATCAAAATAGTTTAATTTATAAAAAAACAAGGGGAGGGTTAAAATATGCTTCTAGCAGTGTGATAGAAATTATTAAAAAGGCTGAGAAATTGGTGAAAACGCAGTTGCAAAATAAAGAAAAACCAGAATTATATTACCTTTATATTTTTAAGTTTTTAAGTGAAATTTGTAATTTAGAAAATTATTTTTCTGCAGATATAGACTTAAATCACAGCATTAATCATAAATTATTATTAATAAAAAGTGTGATTAAAATATTTTTAGATATAAGATTTAGATACCATGGCCAAACAAAATGTATCAAAGTGTCGCATAGACATTTTTTAAACAAATTGGTATTATTTAGAAATGAATGAATGAATGAGAAGTGTTTTTTTTATTTAATAACCTATACCTATTTAGTTCTTATCATCATGGATAATGTTGTGATTAATTTCACTGACACAGCAAAGAACTTGGGATTCATTATGTTTTCAAACCTCAAATGAAACGCGAACATCAGTGAAATTAATTTGAATTTTGGAAATTCCTTCCATAATCCTTGTCGTAGCTCTAAAATGTATTCAAGTGTAAGATTTCAGCTTCCTAGGTCCAACGGTTTAGGCTGGCCGTTGATGATCAGTTAGTCAGCTTGCAATTTCATATATTAGATTTTTATGTAGGTATGATTCAGTTGTAATCTGGATATGTAACCTGATCCTTCTGACCTTGCCTTAAAAAAGCAAAACATGAGTTCGTAAATTTCTTCTGTTGACCTCTTTTATCTTCATTAATTGCCGTATCAGTGGTCACCCTGGATGAGCCGACAGAGCTAGTGGGCAAGGCCCTTCCCTGCAAAGCATCATCCACCTCCTCTCCATTCCGTTCGGCTGTGACATATTCGGGTTCCCCGACTCCAGCCCGCCTGTTCAGCTGAGAGTCACTGACGGTTCTCATGCTGTCACGTCCAGCGCCAGCTCCAGACGTGCCCCGGCGCTCACCCCCGGGAAGCGGCCCTATACTTTTACGATTTATTTGTCTCTCCATGTTGAAAAATAGCTATTGCTCCGTTAGCCATCATTGAGTATTCGCTTAATCGCCGTCCGTCCACCAGGGAGCCACCAAGTATCAAGTTGATGATACCCAGCGAACTCCAGCAGGCGGGCGACGAAGTGGCTGTGATGTCCGCCGCTCATGTGGCATAGGTATTCAGCCGGACGTGGAGTTAGGCTTATGAGGGGCTGATATTTAATCTAATATTATAGTTTTATAAAACTATAATATTTTATCTAACATATATTATTATAGCTCCTCAATCAAACTCTCCAGTCTCAAGGAATTTCTTTATTAACAGTACCTTTGTACCTACTAACTTTGTATAGATCATTCATCGGTATCTTACTTTGTGTACATAAACTGTTAAATAAATAAATTAAGTAGGTAGGTAATGGTACCTAATTTAAAGTGAAATCCATATGCACATTATATCCTGACCGTTTGCCAATTTTTTTCCCAAATCTTCCAGCTTGTGCGTTTTTTACACCTAGATACCAATTACCTCATCAATTATTCGTTTAAATTAGCTCTTTGGTTGGAATAATATTGAAAATGATTTCACTAATAAAACATAAAAATATTGAAATATATTCAATATTGACAATCCTAGGCTATCCCCACCCTAAGGCAGCCATTTTGGTTGCTCAAGGTTGGCACGTTTTTTTTGTAGGTATTTCGAGTCCATAGATGTATGTCAATGCGTAAAGCTCTGAAGAACAAACCTATGGAACTGCCCTAAGCATGTACTTTTGTTGTATACCTACGTAAACAAATCGGGTAACAAACATGGCGGATTAGGGATGGATGTGTCGATATTTTTTTAATGTAGATAATTATCTATAAGTTGTTTCTTAAACCTGCCGGAGAAACCCATAAAAGTTTTCGCTGTTTTCTAACAACCTTAACTTCATCGGGTTAACATAGTCATTCACTTCCGAATGACTTTAATCGTATTATCTCATTGATTACCTATCAAATGTACTAGGCTGAAATTTTACTGATAACGACTGAACTAAACAACTAATTATTGACATAACATTCGGTTCATATATCCATATACAGGCTAACCGGTGACCAAATAACACAGCGCGCATCATGACCGTGATCGTAATCGATATCGATAACAAAAATCTCTCGACGGCACTTCCAAAAGTAAACAACACGGGATACTAAAATGGCGTCATTCGGCAGCAAAAGTACATTGAAAATATTGACGACGGTACTGACAAACAGAGTGTTTATCCGAAAACACAGATTTTCATACGCAAGAATATTCGTGCGAGAAAGAGACATAACTATTTTGTCGTCCTATATCAAATAGACTTTTTAATTCGATTCCATATATTTGTTCTTCTGAGGCGTAAAGGCACACACCGATTGAAAAAACGAAACCAAGGCATTGACTTAGAATGGGGAGTTTTCTGACAGCTCATAAAAATTAGTTTAAAAAACCTCTATAGATGGCACTTTAAAAAAGCCGAAGGCGTTAAGTCTGTAAACTATAATGTAGGTAAGTGGTATCTACCATCTATGGTTATTTATACGTTCAATTTCTGATACAGACATCAATTAATTTATTTTACTTTTAAAAACGCAGTGTGGAATAAATTCTTCGCCTTCGCCTTTTGTAAAGCGCCATCTATCGAAGCCTTTTGTACCAATTTTGTACAGTTTTGTTTTTTTAATGAGCTGTCAGAAAACTCCCCATTAGAACTCAATGATTCAAGGTTCGAGACCTTCCCCCATATTTATGACCACTGGTTACATTTTAAGGTCATGTGAAATTAGGGAACCAACTTCAAACTCAAAGTTGCTAACGGAAACTAATTTTGAAGTTCGACTTTAGTGGGATTTAAAATTTAAGAGTGTGGGCAGATCCGTTATATTAATTACCATGTTGAGGTAAATACTGAACCCAAAAAAAAACTTTTCATGAGTAATATTTATACTTATTCCTTTTGCATAATAATCTGTGCTAGTAATAAGTAAGTTTTCAATCGTGCGTCCGTGAAGTGATTCTTTTATTGTTCTTTTCATTGAAATATGAAAAACTGTGTTTGTCTATAGCAATTTTTTCCAACTCTAAATTATAGTAATGTAGTTTACCAGCTAGAATTTCAAATAAAAAGAAATTAGATTTTTAATTTTTTTTTAATTTGCAATATTTAAACGATCTTTAAGGACCAACTAACTTGCGTGTCTCGATTTTTGCCAATGAGGAGTTTTCTGAGAGCTTATAAAGATTAGTTTAAAAAAACTCTATAGATGACACTTTTGAAAAGCCGAAGGCAATAAGTCAGTATACTATAATGTAGGTAAGTGGTATCTACCATCTATGGTTATTTATAAGTTCAATTCAATTTCTAATACAGACGTCAATAAATTTATTTTACTTTTAAAAACGCAATGTGAATTAAATGGCTATATGCTACCATCTATGGTTATTTATAAGTTCAATTTCTAATACAGACGTCAGTAAAATTTATTTTACTTTTAAAAACGCAGTGTGAATTAAATGGCTAAATGTTAGACAAGACTTCGCCTTTTGTAAAGCGCCATCTATCGAAGCTTTTTGTACCATTTTTGTACCGTTTTGATTTTTTTAATAAGCTGTCAGAAAACCTCTAACACCGTAAAAGTCAATGTCAGATTGTCAGTGTTTTGTTTCGTTATTTTCATATGTCAAATGCAGTTTGAATGAAAGTTGTTTCGTTTGTTTGTTTACTAATTTAATTTTACTATACGACTTCGATATATTTCACTGTTTGTTTAAACAGCTAATAAAAACATGATAAGACGAACATATAGATCTAAAAAAAATACTGCCAATGCTCTAGACCATAAAGACGTGTTACAGACCTTGGACGAAAAAAACTCTATATTTGACGCATTTTACATCCAAAACATCAAACAAACTAAGAAAGAGTTGTCTTGTTTAGGGACATCTAATCAATATTATGCACCATCTACCAAGATTAAAAAAAGAAAACATGTTAAAAAGATAGTTAAAGAGGTAGACCACGCAATACGCGAGTCTATAGCAGATTCAATTTACTTGACACCAGAAAAATCAATTCACGTTAATAGACCTCAAGATCCTTTTGATCTATTGTTTAATTCCCCCAACAATGAACCTGATCCTCCATCAAACAACAAACTTGTAACAAATGCCGACAAAGTAAATTTAAAACCAGTGTGGTAAGTAAATATTTTATAAAATTTTGAATTGCAATTGAAATCCACTTTCAGCCATTGTGATAATATGACCAGAAACTATTAATTCTTTCAAATAATAAATATTGAAGTTGCATTCCTCCTATCCACTTAATTCTTTTTTATTTAAACCAAAACCTAAAAAATACCAAAATGTTTTAGCTGTATCTTAATAATTTAAAAGTATCCCAAACATGGTAATTCATGTCTGTCTTTACAGGGAACCAAAAACATATACTCGAAAGAAGGATCCTAAGAAGTATAATTATTCAAGTAGTGATACTGGTAAGATTAAGTTTCTTAAATAAATAATTAATAAACTAAAAATAAGTAATAAAGGCAATAAAACGCTTTTGAACTAATATGAAAAACCGCTTTGCATGTTATAATTTTATAAAATGTATCAATATAAAATATATATAACATATCCTTATGTATAATCAAAAGAATATTTCATTTTCAGATTCAGAAAAAGAAAATAGTGTGAAAGATATTTCTGATAAAAATGTGTCCGATATAAGGTCTTACAAACTACTAATTGAAAAAGACTTAAAACAAAATGAAATAGATGAGTCAATCTGCCATATTATTAACAAAATACCTCAATTACAAAAACAGAATGAAATGAGAAATCAGCCTAAGCATAGATTGACAAATAATTTGATTTCTTCTTTATCCCCATCGTGCAGTACACCATTCAAAGAAAAACACAGAAGCTACTCAATTTATAAGTTCTCTCCAATATGTGTTAAAGATTCTAGAAACAGCTCCTTTAACATAAATGGAAAAGCTAATACAGTTACAAATACTGAAAACCAAATAGATTTTCAACATTCCCCAATATTGCAGATGAGTAAAACTATGAAACTGAACAAATCTAAACATTTACAACAACTGTCCCCTCATATAGTGACACAAAAAAATGATACTATATCAGAAATGGTGGAAATGTGTGACAATTCTCAATTAGATGATGTTGTAGAAAATACTCCTAGCAATGACACTTTTAATGAGCTACATTTTAAAGCTTCAGAATCTAAACCGTTTCTTGGATTTTCACAAACTTCTATTAAAGGCACTATTAACAAAAACATCATAAAAAATGTAGAGGCTGATCTCACTGAAAATTCAAATATAGATCTTGATATCCAGAGTGTTATTGAACAGCCAGATGATATTTCAGCAATCCCTGAAGAAGTTGAATCTTTTGTCAACAATGTGTCATACTGCACAGAACTAGAACCATTCATAGGATTTTCATTGAAGTCATCAGCTTGTTTGGCTAACCAGGAAAAACTTCCAGATAAACATTCTAATGATCTTGAAAGCAGTAATGACATATCCTCACAATCATCCAATACATCCCATAGTCATCATATTGAAAATAATGAAGTAAAAGAAACACACTTACAATCGGAAGATAAATCATCTAATGAGAGTGCAATCTCTTCAGACTATGAAAATGCCGAACAGACTTGTTATGACACATGTGACAGTGAGGAAAGTGAAGAGGAACCATGTAAAAGAGTACCTGAAAAGCTTCCGCTCATCCAGGTAGAAAGACTTCAAAGTTCTATATTTAAAAAGTATTATGATGTATATAAACACACCAAAAATAAAGAAACAGTTGAACAAAATACCAGTTCTGACAGTGATTCAAGCTCTTCTAATTCAGAGTCTTGTCATACAACTAAAATAGAAATTACTAAACATAATATAACGGTAGAAAATAAGACAAATAGTCAAAATATTGATAGTGTTGTTATATCCTCATCAGAAGGAGATTGTGTAGAGCCAACTAGCAATGATGAAGATAATTGTATTAGTTTTGTAACAACTCGAAGAAGAAATGAAGTAGCAAATAGATCTAGTCTATTCATGCTTGAAGACACTTTTGCCAGTCCTAGTAGTAGTGAATGTGATAAGACTGTTTTAAGTATAAATAATAATGTAACTTTAAGCACACATACACAAAACGATTTAGATAAATACCAACAAGACTTAAGAGAAGTAATGCAAGAGAGAAAAACTAGACTTCAAAAACGGAATTCGAATTTGAGACAGTCAGTCATGACTAGAAAAAGCTCAAGAATTCTTAGGGAAAGTAACATAGAACCACAGGAGGAAAATAAGCTGGATTATAGTGAAGTCAAAGCAGGCATAGTTTTACAGCCAGGCAAAAAATGGGAAAGATCTCTGAGTATTTATAGAAGAATGACCATGACCAGTGATCATTTTGATCATTCTTTAATTATAGCCGAAGATGAGGCTTTTAAGGGTAGAAAATACAGACAAAGTGTAATTAATACCATGGAATTACAAGATCAGAGTGAGTAAAAATCAAAAGGTTGCCTCCTTATTAAGAATCTAGATTAAATACCAGGCACCATCAGGCTATTCAGCAATATCAATAAATGAAACTTGTAATTTAGTTGTTTAAAATTCAAAAAGTTTTGTAAGCTAATTGAACCTTATTCGAAAAAAAAAGTGAATTATTCTGTCATCTAGCTTGTCACGCTGTCACGTCCACCAAAGTCTCAGTGTAATGTCAGGTCTTAATTTTAATTTTACATTGTTGTGCCCTTCTAAAGCCGATATTTATTTTTCAGGTTTAATTCATAATGTTTCTATCAGTAGCCGCCGAAGTACGTTTGTTTCTAAGCCCAGCCGATCATCTATACGAATTGTAAAAGTACGTAATTTTCAAAAATTATTTCGTCTCTTAACGTGCAATAAAACTTATAAAACTATAACTTTATTAACATTTTCAGAAATCCAATGTTTCTAAGGTTAGCTTGTGCGAATCCGCAGTATTTGACGATATAAAAGGTAAGATTATTTTATAATGAATTATTGATTGTCCGTGCAAATAAGATATCAATACGATTGTTAAGTTTCATAAATAGCTTTCTCACATACACAATAAATTCTATGGTAGAAACAAAATTGCTGTTTATTCGGCAACACTGCATAAAACTACCATAGCGCAATCCTTCCTTCCTCCATGTTTGTTTTTTAGTCTGTGGCTAACTTTCGTCGTTGCTCGCAGCAGGCGAAAGCAGACGCTGTGTTGAATCTTTACATAATTTTATTTTTTTATTTTATTTTGTTGTGTAAAAATTATAACTTTCATTGTGAAGTAATAGTCTTTACGGACCTATAGTAATTCGAACTTTTCGAGTATATAAGTGAATAGCTTTTTTTATTGAATTGTGGTGTTTGATATCCCTAACGGGATAATAGCCTGGTTGCACGCCTTTGTTTCAAAAGTGTCGAAAGCTAAGTGCATGCATCTTTCTCTGCATCTCACAGGTCAGTTTTTCAATATTTAGTATTAAATTGCGACAGAAAACATGTTTTGTGTCGTTGGAAATCTGTGTAGCGTTGACGTAATGTAATTACGCATGGGGGAAAGTTAGTCATTTACTTCCTTGTGTGTCATACTTGCGAGAACGAATGAAGCTATGTGATGATGTTTTTACAGATGATACGCTTCTCGAGCTATCGAAATTGTCGATTGCCGACTCCGAACGGGAAGTTACTGTTCTAGATCAGTTTAATGACTCAAGTCGGGATTTCCACGAATCTCGAGGTCCAACCGCTCGGGATTACGTACTGAGGCGCTGTAACCAAACGGACGTGATCTTTTTTGATGAATGCTACCCAGAAATGTAAGTGAAATTTTCTACTCTCAAATATTTTAAACAGACAAATTTGTTTCACTATGAACATTAATACTGTTAGTATTACCTACCCTCTGAATTCTAAATATAATATCACTTTCGGAATTTACGTCTATTTGTTAAACATTACTTTCACAGATCTAATCCACAGCGCTTTATTTTACCATGTAGGTCACAGAGTCACGTGTGTTCAGATAATGACTGTTATTTGGAAATAATATAGTTAACTTTCTAGTTTCTGTATAGCCTGTTCAAATTTAGCATGCTTGTTCTGAAGTTTTTACCAAAATTAAAAGTTTATACTAGGATATCATCATACATTAGCCAATGACATTGAAATTTGTGCCAAAAGTTTGGTCCTCATAATTTATTGTAATTGGCATGCAACAAGTATATCTCATTGACAATTTGAAAGGTTTCTAAGGAGTATAAAAAAATATTATTTTTAAAGTGTTCTTCTATTAAACTATTTATTTAGTTAACTTCATGTGAGAAGCAAATAGAATTATCATAATTTTACAGATAATAGAATAAACTTCCACATTAGGAATGTTTGTATTTTAAGTATCAACACTAAGTACTTTACTAAAGTCGTTCCTTGCAAGTCTTAGTTATACTTTGTCCATAATATGTTTTTTTAATCATTGCCAAAAAAATTATCAAATATATGCAGACATGCATAGTATTTCTATTGTATTTCGTGTGAATCTAAATCCACATGTCTATTAATTGCGGAAATGGTCTCAAATTGAGAGACTATTGAATATTGTAAATACTTGTTTGTTGTAATTCCATACAGAAGTGAGACTATAATACTCTATATACATGGTGCTTCATTTTTTATACTTCATTCTGTTCATTTAGTTCTTTTGAAATCATAAAGGCGTTGTTAAGTTTTTGGTATTTACTATGAATCACTGTGCTAAAGATAAAAAACAAAAACAATTAATCACATTAGGTTAATGTTGTGCCTGCATTATGCACATTAGTAAAAATTATTACTAAAGAATCATTAAATAATAGCTAAACTACAAAGTTATGTATGTTTCATACATATGAACACTTTGACAATGGGGTTGTGTAAAATCAATTGTATATTGATTCACAATCCATTTTTATGTGGATTTTGATAAGAGTTAGATTAATGAACAAAGTTACTTAATAAATTTCTTTGAAACCAAGCTTAAAATTATAGTAAATTTCATTTATTTTGCAAAACTTATACTAATTTACAGGCTGTGGTGGCATCCTTTTATGTATAAATTACCTGTCAGGATACCCCCTTTTACAAAATAACTAATAAATAGCATCATCAGATGCTTATGTGTTAATATAATCAATCATATTTTTTATGACGACCACTTTGGCGAAGGGGTAAACCTATCTGCCTCAGACGCCAGTGGTTGCGGGTTCGATTCCCGCCCAGAACAAGAAAAAAAAATGTTCCGGGTCTGGGTGTCTATCTATATAATTATGTATTTATATTCTAGGTTCCCCCCTAGTTCGCTACATGGTATCTCATAACACAAGCTTCGCTTACTTTGAGGCCATGTAGTTGGTGTGATTGTCTGGGGATTTTATTATTTATTTATTTATCTGATGTCATTTTCGCACCACGGTTACTGTGCATATCATATGATATCACAAGTTAAGTTACATTCAGCACTGTCAGTGAAAGGGTGGATGACTGCGGATCATTTATTGCTCATAACAAATTCCATGCTTCGGAGGGTACATTAAGCAGTTAGTTCCTGGTGCTATATACTTGATTAGAAGTCATTATCATTTAGCAGAAGCCATTTCCATGTCAGCTAGGTGGATTACAGCCTAAACCTCCTTGACTTCTAAGGAGAGACCCTACAGTAGGCTCAATAAACAGAGTTGACGATTATGATGATCATGATGATACATCGTTTTTTTTGTCATTGCAGAGAGTTGAAGAACTGCCACAAGATAGGAGAGGGAGTCTATGGAGAGGTATTCCTCTGGAGAGCAAGGGATGGGTGTGCCCGGGTTATGAAAATTGTACCGATTGCCGGAACCACCAAAGTCAATGGGGAAAATCAGAAGGACTTCCAAGAGATTATCGCGGAGATTGTGATTGCTATGTAAGTAATTCTTCAAGTAAGATAACACAAGTTAGCACAAAACTTGTGTTCTCATACTTTTAATTCTTTCTGTAGTAAGTTCTTAAAATAATTTGTATGTCGCACATTATATCCACTTGAGACATTTTCGAATAAAATCAAATTATTATTCAATGTGATAATGAATAATTATTTGAATGTATACAAGACAGTACTGTCTGACTGTGGGCCTGCCATACTATTTCTTAGCAGTGGAAACAAACAATTGTTCCTACATAATTTATATTAATAAAAATGTGTATATCATCATATTTTTAATATAAAAGTTCTATTTTATTTTAGGTATTAAGAATAATTATATTGTATTTAGTTACAGTTAGTTATTAGTATGATGGTTTCATTACAAAACCTGAGAATAGTAATACCTTAAACATAGTTTTTTCTGCGGCTTTTACTCAAACTCAATTGTCCGAATAGTTTTGGGTTCTTATGGATCCTAAACATGTTTTTGTCCACTTGTTTGTGGCTTCAAGAGTACTATTAATTCATATAATTTCAGTAATTTATAAAAAGTTTACACTCAGCAGAGTTATTTTGTTCTCCGCAGGGAATTGAGTGCACTACGCACTCCATTATCTGAAATTGAACTGTACCTGGATGAAGGAAAGGACATTGAGACACTTGACTTGCACTCTGTTGGTAACGCTACAGATGTGTTTAATGAGGTGAGTCAGAAATCTAATTATTTTTGTAATATGTAATTAAGTTTTCACGATTTGTATGTATTTATTGAAATAAAGCAAGTATGGTAGTAGATATGTATTTTAAATAGGTTTATTAGTAGAAAAAGTTGCTGTTAAAAGTTATTTTAAGTTCATCTTTGTCACATTTGTTGAAACAATCGATATTTTATCATTTCTGAATATCTGATATCTAATAAATTAATTAATCCTTTTGAAATACTGTCCACCAAATTAATAAAGTAGCCCATTCTAACAATCGCGAAAGTGTTGTATCCACATTGAGTTAAAGGTGAAAAAAAATGAGAACAGAAAAGTTGAAACCTTTTTGTTCAAGAAATGTTCGTATTTTCCGTCTGTTTATGTTAATATCTGTATAGGAAATGCTAAACTGATTGAATTACAAAATAGTTTGATCCTTATTTTGTAGCCACAATGTCAAACCTATTTATAAACTAAAAAAAGAATATAGATGGTAAAATACAATTATAAACAATGTATGTTTGGAATTAAATATAAATACATGTGTATACTAACATAATATAAGTAAACTGTTATTATAAATGTTCTCAAATATATGTACTATTCTCATTTAGAATCGCCTAACAAAAAGTAACAAACTTTACGAAGTTACAGCGCTAGGTTCTCCATGCAAGAATATTGATTTTCTGTGTTTCTATGTAATTATGGGTAGCTCGGTCAACCTATAGTACATTTCAATATTGATTTTTTGCCGGTATATTTGTCTATTGATAATTGATTACAAATACACTTGCTTGAGGCATCATCAAATGGATAACGTTTTTCATATTTTCAATGAATTTAAAATTGGGATTGAGTATTAAAATAAACTAGTGGCCAGTAAGTATCAAATGAGATAAAGCTCAAATTAGGGTTAGAAACTATAAAAGAAAAACAACTACTGAACTTTATGAAAATACAACAGAGTATTATATTCAACAATGACTGACCTTATGTTATGTTGAGCAGATGGCATGAGGCATTATTAATTCTGTTGTAATATCTATTTTTGCAACAACAGGTGCCATACTAGTTCTATTTATCTTGATCACCTGTCGTAAGTTGCACCTTTACTTACAAATTATCATGAGTTTGTTGCCCTTCTGGTGCATATGGTCCATAGTATTATTACGTCTACAGTATCATTTTGTCTATAGTATCATAACGACTAGTATGATTTCGTCTAGTTCATCAAATGGTCCATAGTATCAATTCGTCCATAGTAAAAATTCGTACATGGGTAATATATCAATTCGTCTAGCTATATATATTTGCGATGGTGTAAACCTGTCTGACTCAGACGCCAGTGGTTGCGGGTTCGATTCCCGCACGGTACAAGAAAAGAAAATGTTCCGACTCTGGGTGTTTATCTATATATGTATTTATATTCTAGGTTCCTCCCTAGTTCGCTACATGGTATCCCATAACACAAGCTATGCTTACTTTGGGGCCATGCAGTTGGTGTGATTGTCTGGGGATTTTATTTTATATTTTTTTTTTATTAGATACCTAAATGTAGCTCACTTTCAAATAAAAAAAAACGGTTATATTTCTTCTATTCGTAATAATTACATATTAAGTCTTATGTACACAATTTTTTTTAGAAAATTTATTAATGTTATATAGCCACGGTCCAGTTCTATTAACAATTCTTTATATTTTTTATCGAAACCAATATCTTTATTTCGCCTATTTTTTCGCAAGGCACAAAATGATTGTTTTTTAAATTTGTAATCGAAGTGTTTAGCTTCTTTCATTAAACTTTTTACAAAAAGGAAAATATTGGGAGAACGGGGTATTCGGCTATTAACTCTCCTGTGCCAGCCCTCTAGACAATTAGTAGTGCGATGTGTGTCTGCAGCACAACTAAGAAGTTGTATATTACAATACCACTGCCGCTCAAAATATATTTTAAATTGTTCCATTTCGACGGAAGTCGGACTCTCTTCTAATATTTCCGACCATGCCTCTGGTATGTGATGTGCTGGTAACAATGGTAAATATGAGCACCATCTGGTTGTATTTCTACCATCTCTTGTGCAATCTAGCCCTATATCCTTGCTCTTTTTCCATATTGCATCAGAATAATGGTGAAAGCAACCAGATACAACAACATCTGGAAAAACGTTTTTTATTGCATTAATCTGGGCTCGCTCGTAGTCCGATTTAAATTTTGAAATGCTGACTCCTAGTTTTTCTTTGATTGGTTGAAAGAAACGTGTATATGTTGCCTCGGTTTTGTTTGGCAATAACCCGTAAATAATAGGGAACACGTTGACTGATAGAACTGTTGATTTCATATCTATATGCAAACTATACAACTGATAAAAAAGGTTTGGTACACATTTGAAAGTGCCGTCTGCATAAAAATCTTTTTCATTATCTTTTACTATTTCTCTACAAATTTTGGAACAAAAGATTAAAATTTTTTCCTCATCACCGTCATCGCAAACTAAAAAGTCCTCAGCTAATTTTCGGTATTTTCACATCTTTCAAATGTACAAAATTAAGATTATCCACGTTTAAATATTTTTTTCTTGACCTATACAATGTATTTTTATATCCTTCATAGGAAGGAATTTCGTACATATATTGGCCTCCCCTCACCTTCAACTTTTCAAATTTATTTTCAAAAATTGATTGAACAGACCCTACATTTCGGCACACCTCTTTCTTACATTCATGTTTCACTAAGGCAACTTCATTTTTTACAATGTCGCTTTTGCAAATGTGAGGTTTTTCACGTATTATTTCATTTTCGTTTTTTATTGTAATTTTCACAATTTTCTCTATTTACACATCTCCATAATACAGTCCCGCCTTTATTCTTTACACTTACATTGTAGCGAAATCCACCATGAATTAAAGTTTTATTGCCCCTTTGATTTGTAATAATTTTAAAAAAAGCCATATTTGATAATTACGACACAAAATGTAGATAAGCAGGCACGGGGAAAACAATTTATTTTTTACACTGACAGGACACAATGTCATTCGATAAGTTTTCGAAGATTGAAATGGCCAGTAATATGTGTAAATAGTTTTTGCTTAAACTATACGAAAAACTGGACTTAATGATACTATGGACTAAATTATACTGTAGACATAATGATACTATGGTCTAATTAATACTGCAGACGTAATCATACTATGGACGAAATGATAATGTAGACGTAATAATACTATGGACCATATGCACCAGAAGGTTTGTTGCACTGTATCTAGTATTTATGAGTGATATTTTTTATATGGAGTTGAATATTAGTAGGTGCAACCGGTGCAATGGTGGTAGTAACCGAAAAAAAAATTGCTGGCATGAGGCTAGGGCCCGGAAGCTTAGTAGAAAAAATACCCGTCCGGCAAGTGGGAGTCCCAAAGTCGGGTGATTTTATTTAGCATATTTTTAAGCTATTTCATAGCTTCTTTCGCGGGCCTTGAGCGTGGGGACCGAATCCAGAAATTCCGTAACGAAAAAAACCTAACACCCCCCACTCCAACCGGGACACGGGGAGATTCTTTTGATTTCATAACTTTACATGCGACCTTTAATAAATAATCAGCGCCATATACTAGGAACTTGTGGAACTTCATATTAGATCAAACATTACTGCATTAATAAAATAAATAAATAATTATAATTGCATGAGTTGATAAAAAATGCTATGCAATAGCTTTACCTCGGCAGTCTCCGAGTGCCACAAGTCTTTTTTTTACTATATTTGAGCATTTTTAAATACAAATACTAAAAAATATTATATATTTTCAAATTTAGAATGAGAATATGATCAGTTTTCTAATAGCGAAACCTAGTTGTAAAAACAATTAGTTGAAAGTGCTTAGTATTAAAATAAAAAATTGAGTATCCCTAACCTGCAAACGTTTTCGCGCATACTTCATCATCATTATCAGAACCCTTTTTGCAGCGAGTCTATTTGCAGGGCCATAAGTCTCTCCCCTTGGCAACAAGACTTCTGCCTAATCCTAACGACTGTACACAAATATAAATCAATCTATACCTTGACTTGGAAGTATCATACAAAACACATAGTCGTCCTAAAAACTATTGTATTGCTAAAAACGCTACATTGGTAACCAGCCGTCACTGGTACTGATAAGGGGATGTTTAACATTCCAATTTGGCGGTCATTCTGTAATTTCTCCGAAAACTAGCATGCAACAGCCATGATTGTTATAACCTATTGTTGGGTTATCATATTAAAACTGCCACACGTGAAGCTGTAATCGTGTGACCTTTAATATTGATAAGAACATCGATGTATGGATTTATTTATAGTCGTGTGAAGAGGCTCGTATTACTCACACAGAGAAAAAAAAAATACTTTTTTTGTATTCAAATTAGGAATGCGGATTATAAAAGAAAAAGATGCAAACAAAGGTTCCGAATACAGACATAACATCACGCCTGTCTCCCTTTGGGGTAGGCAGGAACTAAGGAACGCCAAGTGCTACGATCCAGACATACCTGTTTCGCTTCTTCCACGTTCATTAATCGTTTCATACATGATCGCCGGTTACGGGTACTTTTAACTAGGCTCTTTAGTCGACAATTTGGTCGGCATAAGTTCGCCTAGAGCGGCCCCTTCCGACATCACCATCTAGTCGTGCTCTGTAGGTATACCTCTTTCGTAAATCTACTTTCTAAATGCCCAAACCACCTTAGCATACCCTTTTCAATCTTACTTACTATGTCTTCTTTCTCTGCATCTCTTTCTCCGAAAAGTTTACGAATTCTACTTAACCCTTTAGCCTCATTTAGAACTATAGTAATTTTAAACTATTGTTGACTTGTAAATACTAAACAAAGTATTGTGCTTAGTCCTTTAATATTTACTGTCTGCATTACAATAACTATTGTTTAAATTATTTATACATCCTCGTAGTGTTTAGGTATAGCTAATAGTCTATCAGCGCTATTGTTATTCGAAAATTACCCAGAGAGAAATGACGTAGTTTTGGCATGGTATTTTTGAATGAATAGTACAGTCACTTGTAACAGCCATATAACTATAATGACACCTTCCTGTACAAGAAAGTACAGACTACTAACAGTTAATGAGAATTTTGGTTATTAAGAAGTCCCACTCAACTTGGAACTTATGATTTTATAAAATCCGATAGTTTCGATACAAATTTGTATGAATAGATAGCGCAAATACAATATCGCAGGTTATGCAACGTCGGTTTTAGGATGGGTGATCGCCGGTCATTAATTTCTCACGGTGACTTCCGTGCTTCGGAGGGCATGTTAAGCAGGCGGTCTCGGGTGCTGTATACTTGTATACAGTATTCGTTAGGGTTTATCAGAAGCCATTTCGGCGGCTTTAAATTTCTGACATCCACCGAACAGCATTGGGCCAGCTTGGTGGATTATGGCCCTAACCTTCTCGTCACCTCGGGGAGAGACAAAGCCATAAGAGGGCTCATTATAAAATGATGATGAAATATTAACGTTAAAATTCACCAAGTTTATAAATGTCCATTGATTTCCAAGGTATTTGACGGCCATATTTAATTTGTGGTGTGTAAACTTTTAATTGCACCTGACTGTACCGACATACAACGAAGTAATAAAGCTTGTGTTGTTAAAGGCCACATTAAAAACAGAATGATTTGTCGCAATCAGCGATATTGCAATAATACATTACAATAGACTGTTTTGTTTTCTTCAATTACATTTATCGTTTGAGCGAATAAGAAAACCCATTGCGTAAATGTTTAGCGTCAATGCATAATGTTTAATGTAGTTAAGATAAAGTAAGGTTTCAGTTAGAAACTTAGTTACACGTCACATAAGAGACTACTCTACCGTCTTCGTGATTTTGTCGATTCTCAGATACGATACGATACATCCGATAGATCGCAGTGGAAGCAGAAAATAAAAAAGGCATACCCCACCATCAGATGGGAATAATAATTGCTGTGAAGAGAGCAAGAGAGCCGATTCTCAGATAATTTGCAAGAGTACGCATGCCGCTAATAATGCATTCAAATTAAAAACCTAGTGTTTTTCAGAGAAAAGCAAATCAGGATTCTGAATTTCATAGCGCTCATTCATATTAGTTTTTTTTTTAACTTAGTGAGGATTAACGTTTAATATTGATATCCACTATAGTCTAAATAGGCAGTACCTTACGATTTCCCTCCCCTTCCCCTGCTGATTGTCGTGTCTAGTGAATTTTATTGAAATCGAAAACAATAAAGAACTGATGAATAAATGAGACATTGCTGTAATGAATTCCTATTATTTATATGTATTAATAACGCTAAAAATATTATCAAATTACGCCTTAAAAGCGATCTATCGATTTTGTTTTGATTACCAATATAGGTACTTGAATATTAACGAGACATATATTAAATTGCACAAATGTGAAAATTGTTATTAAAATGAATAAATTAAGTAAGACATGATAAATTAAATACTAACACATACACTTTTAGATAATTTTATTACTAACTAGCTGTTGCCCGCGGTTTTACCCGCGCAATTTCGATTCCCGCGGGATTTTCGGGATAAAAAGTAGCCTATACGGATTCGGAAGAATCCCTCTAAGTAATGGTAAAAGAAATTTTGAAATCGGTCCAGTAGCTTTTGAGCCTATTCAATACAAACATACAAAGATTTCCTCTTTATAATATTAGTATAGACTACTGTACTATGGAAATAGGTCTGACAATAAACGTTATACTATTATTATTACTATATGGTTATTTCAACAGAATACGTAGCTTTTAGATATTGCATGTGTTACATTCTTCCATAACACCATTAAATCAGATTTCGCGTGTAAAATCGTAAGCTAGGACACGTGCACAGGTCGCAGTACAAGTTTTGCTATTGTACTATGGGAAGCCATAGCGGTGAGCCCATGTTTACCCTGTCATATTGGATGTATATTTATTAACAGCTTTGCATTGTTTTACACGTGTATCTTTTTATCCCTTTGGAATATCTTGTTTAGAGTATCAAATGTTGCACAACTTATCTTCTAATCTATAAAAAGAGTAACATCTTTAGTGTTTTATTATCTTAGTAAAGATATGATTAGGAAACATTAGCTGTTTTGGTTTTTGAGAATGAGGATCGTGTTTCAACTGTCTGTTTTTCAAGTGTAATTGTAACAATGTTCACTCAAGTAGAATTTACAGCAGAATATTCGTTGAACGCTGTATTATTTTTAATTTTCACTTTTACTTTTACGTGACTGGTGAGAAATATAGTATAAAACTCATGATCATGTAGGTTGAGTTAAATTGATGGCCTCTTTTCTTTTTGTCCGTTTTTTTTAAATAAAAAGATATAACTGTTCGTAAAGTTCACTTTCTTATTTACCGAAATTATGTTTCAAAACTTAATATAATTTTGCAACAGACGCAAAAAGAAACCCGAAATGAATCAGCCCATTCATGGTTAGAGATAAGAAGTGTGTTTGTTGAAGGAATTATGAGCATTCCGATATCAAAGTAGGGCATTCATTTATCTGAGACAGGAGGTCTTTGTGCTTAACCCGCGGGCGATTCGACTGCTAATGAACAAACATTATCGCGTCTTTATCTGCTCGGTTACTGATGTGGCTAAATAAGTTGCCTTTTGGGGATGGCTTTGTTAGAACGTTTGAAATTTGGGACGATATTTATTAATAATATGATTGTTAGTTGGACAAAAGAAGTACAAAACTGTTTCAACTAACGCAAAAACTTAGTAGATCTTTCCAATGTATCGTGCAGAGATCAGAGTTATCCCATGTAAAATGTATCGATATCGGAAGTTATCGAAATCGGACCACAGTATTCCAAAATGTGTAGGTATATGATTGTAATTATTGAAATGGACATGGCGTAGTTACTCCTACCATTATCATTCGATAAGGAAACGTTCGGACCAGTCGCTGCAAGGATGAGTGAGGCCGATCATTGTTATCGCGACGACTCAGTCACGTGCTTCAGAGGGCACGAAAATCTATCCCGGTAGGGTACTTGTAGCCGCAAGGGTATGTCAGAAATCATTTCTGCGCCTTTAAAAGTCTGACATCCATCATGCCAACCACACCAACTTACTTAGTGGTTCATGGCCTAAACTTCCTCGTTACCTGGCAAAGAGATTTATCATTGGCAAACCCGATTGCTAGCATCTTCGACCTCATTTTCGTTTACTATTAGGTGAGCTTGAGGTTAAAAACAGGATCACCCGATAAAAGAAACTCATGGCCTTGTGGGGCGTATTGATGATGATGAATTGATTATTGTATTATTAGGAAATAACTTTAAAAAACTACAAATGTACCTAACTGCGAGACGCAGATCGCTTTATCAACATGCCGCTTATCTATATAAGAGGAGTAACCTTATATCAGCAATGAGACAGATATAACAGTCTACTCGAGGTTGTGATAAAGCTGAATAAACTACTTTAATTCATATTTAAATTCTAGGAGCAAAATTGCTTTGGTTTTCTTTATTTGATATCATTATTCGGATTTCACCCGTCTAGTAGGTTCTTTCGCTTAAGCATTGCATTATAATTATAATCAAAATGTGTACTATCAGAAACAAGAATGACATAAGCAAAAACTATTTCTCAGTACAATTTCGAGACTATACGAAATCGCACAAACGTAGAATCATTATAAAGTTAACTTGCATCTAAATCATTCAAAAGGTCAAAATATACATATTTAATTTTAGAAATAGCTTGTTGAGCAAAATGATTTAAGTCCCGTACTCATTCTGGGTCCGACTGCTTATAGCACTAACTTTACACACTTAAAAACGATTGTTGTCTTGTAAGCTTTTTATATTTCATATCAACGTGCCTTCGAAGTCTCTCATTAACCACTAACCAAGTTGAATTGAGGTTAAATACGGGTTCAAACATTTAGATCCCCGATGCTTGTTATCGAAAAGTCAATGTCTATAAGCGTTAGTGCCAATAGGTACAATCCTCCTTAGTATGATAAAGCTACCAACCTTGAGACGTTAGGGCCACTTCCGCAAATTTATTGCGTGTGCGGAGTTATTATTGTGTTTCCGGAACAGTGTTTCCGTATTTTTGTAACCGATAAGTTCTCGAATGCTCTCAATAATAAGCTTGTTATATCTTCTTATTTTAATAAAAAGACTGCGTTTTAAATTGAGGATCGAAGTCACTTACCTATTAAGCAAATATTGTTTGTGATAGGTAACTACGTTATTTCATAAATATTAACTTTTTTTACAACTCGTGCTACTTAATTTAAAAATCTAGATCATTACTATTGCACAATAATAAGAAGACTCGGTTTTACTATATCTCGAGGCGCTTTATTTAAATAATAAATGGGGGCGTCGTTTCTGAGCAGTATAAAAATAGGGGTGTATCTAAGAAAAGACACAAAAGCGTATAGAATTTGTATGTTTTTGTTTGCATTCTCAGCCCTCGCAGGGTCTTTCTATTGAAATGGGACCGAATGGATTTATGGTCCTAACCTGCAGATTCTTTTATTTCAAAAATTGAAAAGTCAGCAATATTTATGATCTTTGGGATTTTGAGATAGTTTCTAGAAAGGGCAAAAAAATCAAAGCTGCAAACGTATTCTTGTGTCTCATTTTTCGAACCAATGGTGGTTAAAGCTAAAACATCTTAAATAAAAACAGTTTTCTACATTTATTTGGTTCACATTTTTAGACTTTAAATTATGTATTTTTATTTAAATAATGGAGAAAAATTTGTGTGGTTAAAATGACTCAACTTGGTAATTTATAATACCAAAGAAGTTACTAGAAGGTTTCGATGTTAAATGTTTAAATACTCATGCAGACTGATTCTCTATCTCTAAACTACAGATTTTATTATTTAATACGACCAATCGTGAAAACTTACATACATAACATCACGCCTGTTTCCCTATTAATTCAACTAAAATCTTAAAAGGCCACGTATAAGGATAAGCGGCGCGTCTTTTTACTACATCGTCGTACATTTACTATGGAACTATCCGCTGGTTTAGAGTGAAGCCGGCTATGTTATGAAAATGCTCAAAGCCCCGCTCGACGCGCCGCTTGTGCTTAAACTCTTTTCGCCATTATTAACTTCCAAACATCAAATTGCAGATTATAGCCGTGCGCTGCGTTTACGGTCCGTACCCATCACGCCTATTAGACCTCTGGGAGCTTTATGACGAGGTCAAGGGCTCTGAGAACGACAATCCAGCTGTGTTGCCGAACGATCAGCAGTACATAGTGCTGGAGCTGGCCAATGCTGGCCAGGACTTGGAGGGGTACCAGTTTAACAACGCTGAGCAGGCGCACGCTTTGTTTTGGCAGGTATGTTGGCTTGCTGTTTTTATAATTGGTTGAATTATCGACGAATACAGTGTGTTAAAAAATCGACTTCATGCCCACCTTTTTCCGATTTCATTCATTTATGCAAATTTTAATTTATATGGGACAACTTCTGACGTATTTTGTTTCAAATGACACAAGAATCCTTCTTTTGGAAGTCGGTTGGAAAGAGTTGTCTACATATTTTTCCACGCAGCAATAAAAATCACTGTTTTTATTAGTAAGATGAAAATATGGTAATAATGCAGGTTAGACAATTATATTTTGAAAGGATGAGATGTAATCGACGAGATATGTATTTATTCGACTCGAAAAAACTAATTTCAATGTGTGAAAAACAATTTGATACGAGATTATAAGAGTCTTTTCTGTAATGTTTAATTTTGAGTGTACTCGTGTAAGTTTTTTTTCTCTTTAAGCCAATTTTGTGGCCCCTCATGGTAACATTAGCCTAAGGAATTGAAAAACATACTCTCATACTTTGTTCTCGTAACACTAGTGCAATAATTTATCAATGCGGATAGCAACCAGCCTTGTGAACGTTGCTTATCACAACACAATTACGATTTCGAAATACCCTGATTGAATATATTATGCAGACAACTTTAGTGTACTTATCGGGAGGAACTGAAATCGGTTATCGCTTATTCTAGACTGTTATCGCTTTAAAATTATCATATGAATCATAAATATTTGAAATGCACTCGATAATTTCGTTCAATATTTAAAATGCTGAGTAATAATTTCCGATCAAAACCTCGAACCTTCGATCTTAGCTTAAAAATCTTCTACATTACTTGCACAAAATTCAGATTGATATTTTGTATAAAAAATATAAGATTCTAAATTTAAAAACTCTTTTAGTTATTCCCTAATTTTGTCCGTCGCATAGTATTTTTGTTTTTTTTTAGTTATCTATTTTTACCTTACCTTTTATAGTAGGTTCGCGCTAATTTACCTGCGTATCCTCTGATCCCTTGGGAATTACTTAATAAAATATATATATCCTATATCACTTCTGGATAATGTACGTAGCTTTATAATCGAGAAATAACTTAAAGCCGGCAGTTTTTCTAGTTAATTCAATGCATAGAAAAGCATAGAATCTTTTCTCTAATACTGTGTACATGTCTGTACTCGACGCGCAAAAACATAAAAAAATGTATTATTGAATAGTTTAGTGCAATGAATCATAGTTTATACTAGTCGAGTCACAGAACTGTAGATATGCCTTCTGAAAAAGTTCAATGTCTAGCAGTATTTGTTATTTTATTATGATTAACCAATAGATAACAGAAGAATACGGTGCGCATATTTCTCAAAAGACTCATTTCTTTGTAATTGTATGATTGACTCATTTAATGAGTCACATAGTTTCACACGATGATGTAGCTGAATTTCGCCGTTAATTTGTAACGAGATATAGTTTTGTTTAGTACGGAACACGTGTGAATGTTGCGGAGGATACTACCGGATGCCCTTGCTTTGTATTGATGTTTAAAATCAATAGTTTATTATTATTTTACTACATAGTAAGAATGAGAGAATGTCTTTCATGCCACCTGTTGAAAAGTGAGCACGTAGGATTTGATGCTAAACGTTCGTCCGTGAGTAATTTAGACTGAAAACGAAACTCTTCGAATCTGTAATAATAAAACTTTGTATGAATTTATACATATCCTTCTAAAAATTCGATCAGTAATTTCGGAGATTTTCGAATTACAAACAAACTTTTCTCCTTTATTGTATAAAGATTATAAAGAAGGATAGTGAAAGGCCAGCCAGACAATTCTATATAAAAATGCAGATTCTTGTGATTCAAAGTCTGGATTTAGAGTGAATAAAATAAATACAATATAAAACTAATTTTATTTGTATTTATTTACTAATTTGGAAGAGAGCCAAAAATAATTTAGGACTCGTTTCAATTTAATTTAAATACCTTTAAATTGGTTTAATTGATTGCAGATAGAGTTATATTTGATCATAAAAATATCCAATTTTCCAAAACTCATAAATCGGAGTCGCATTCTTTTTTCTTTATTGTTACAGTTATGTAAAGCCAAATGGGCAGTTTTGCATTACAACGAATCTCATATGCAACACAATCAGAATTAATTTCACAATCGCTTGGATAAACGTAATTCTGAAATTGAATTATGCAATTGCAAATTTACCTCGTAAAATCATTTGCGTGGTCATATTAATTGGTAACAGAGAGGTGCCATTTTAGCACTTCCGGCGCAGGTAATAAGACTGGTGTACTGGTCGCCAATGTGGTGGCATTGGCCGTACGTAGCTTACCCGTTGTCTTAATATGATGTGAGGATTAAAAAACGAAAGTGAAATGACCGTTGTAAAAAGTAGACTTATTTGTTTCTGTAATTACTTCATTCACTTGCATGTTTTTTTTTTTAATGTGATAATGTTGTTTTTTTAATAAGAGAAAAATGTATAGTGTTTTGGCATGTGTGTTTTATTTTTTGTAGCTTGTATGACATGTGGAGACATTTATCGATTTTAAAAAAGATACTTTCTTTTGTTACATTGGAGAAAAATGCTTATAAATAGTTATTTTTGAATGATTAAATACACCAGAGAATGCAATGTAGATATCGGTATTTGAACTTAGAATCAAGTACCTACCTATTAAATAATTTTAATAAAAAAATCATAATTTATGTCCGCACATGTCATTCACGCTTTTTTTTTAATTAATAGTTTTTTTTTTTCAGCATAAACACTACCATTGCATGATTGATATAGTTTCATACGGATGGTAGGTGATTCTCTAGTTCAAGTTTTTCTGATTATCTTGACTAGATTTTCACTTATCCTCTGTGGTAACTAAGACTGCGCTTTCGTTGTGTTCGAATTTTGTTTTTTTATGTTTTATCTGTTGTTAACTGACACTGAACCCGAATTTTATGTTTTTTTTTGTCTATTGTTACCCTGATATAAAACCTGTTTTTTTATTGTTTCTTATCGTATTGTGTTTTTTTTTGTTTTAATTATAGAAGAGATAATGTTTATTTTTAGTGTTGAGAATTTATTCTAGATTATTCTGTTGTTATCTGTTGTTTTGTTTTGTTATCTGTATTATTTTTTTGTGATTTTTCTTTAGTCTCATTCTAAAAGATTAGTGAAACTTTTACTCTGGTTAAGTTTCGATGGTTTGTGAGTTCTCCAAAAAAAACTGATAGCAAATAAATCTACTCCGGAAGAAAAATGTTTAAGGAAGTTTTTAAAATGCAAGAATCGGAGTATAGTAATTCTATACAGATGTTTAATAAATGTGAACTGTTAATTTTTAGATTAAAACCAGTAATTGATGTAAAAGGAAGTTAACATTTTTTTGTGTTTTTTATTGCGCTGTGCTAGGAGTTCTTGTATGTATAACTAAATTAATAACGTTGAAAAGTTTGTTTGTTTGTACGCGTTAATCACGGAAACTACAGTTCGATTTGAATTTAATTACCTAACTCTTGAGTCTATGGGATCAAAAGGAGAAGGATCAAGAGGATAAAACCGCGCGACTCTGCTAGTATTATTTATTTACTCGTAGCATGTTGCCTTTTGATAGCAAAAGCCTCCGAACCAGAAATATACATTAGTACAATACAAATACACTTCATTGCTGTTAAAAAAGAACATCCAAAATAACATTAAAGTTTTGCAATTTGGAGTCGCCCACTTTCAAGCGGCCCAAGCAACAACCAATTCTAGTGAGAAAAAAATAGTTACCTATAAGTACCCTCTTACCTTACCGTACCGAGTGGTACTTACGGATAGATACCTTCTCTCAAGATAATAAACAAATGCCTGAAGGAAATCTTGATTGTCAACAGTAAATATTAGCATATTTTTATGATTGAAGGGACAGTTATACAAAACATTATTCTTAGTATTTATCAACACACTTCAGATCTGCTGACATCTTGATAAAACGAAGTCACTGTTATAACAAAACTATCGTCACTATCACAACTCTTTGTAATGAGCACACTGCAGGGCAATGAGTCTCTCGGCTGGGTGACCAGATATAGGCCATTATCCACCAAGCTGGCCCAGTGCTGGTTGGTGGATGTCAGAACTTTCAGGGCGCCAAAATGGCTTCTGATGAACCCTAACGACTACTGTATACAGCATGTTCTCGAATTCACAATACTACCATTGGGGTTGCATAATTAACGTCCACATAATGTATTCAATTATTTCGTGCCTATTTTATATTAATGTTCAAGCGATTATAACCTCAAAATTTTTAATTATTTGGGGTAATAATTAGATGTAGCAAATTTTACCGATATATGTACAGTAATTTAGAATGTAAAAAAAAATCCCACTTCTGCTACTTAGTGCCGATTTCACCAATTTCCTTTTGAGCCTCTTAACAAATCTCGGTTCTGAGTGAAGAAAAATAAACGCGGAACTCGTTTTTACGCGTAAGCCGAGTTCAACTGGAATTGATCGCGTTTTATTACATTGTGAAATTGGGGCTTAGAGAGCGGAGAATGTATGAAACCTGGTCAAACTCCTTTATTTTTACAAGTGCTTGTTACAGTTATATAAGCGTTTTTTTGTAAATGTGATTCCAGGTTGCGTTTGGTCTTGCGGTAGGGGAGGAGGCGTTTCAATTCGAGCACCGAGACTTGCACTGGGGCAACGTCCTTATTGCACCAACTGACCAGAAGGTAAAACATATTATAATATGTCCGTATTAGATTAAAAACACTACAGTGAAAAGACTACAAACATCCTTCGTAAACCAGTGAGATCTTCGGCGTTACCTTTACTGACCATTAGGTGAAATGAAAGCACGGTTTTTTGTATTGGGGCCTTACACCAATAAAAAAATCATGTCATTTTTTGTTTCTATGAGTAGTGAAATCTAGTCATGAAAATAATATTATTAGTACCTAATCGGGAAATATTGATGTTTTGCAAGTTTATACAATTATTAATTCCAATAATTGTATAAACAGTCCAGCATAATGCTTCCATGCTGGACTGGGAGCGAAAGAAAAACATAGAATGTGCCAGCTGCTTCTCTTCCCGGGCAAACTGTAAAAATCAGTTAAGGGACGGAGGATTTATTGGCGATTTTGCGGGCGACAGGCTGACCCCCTGTCACTGCTATAGTCTCTCTCCATTAAAACAATACCTCCAAATTTGTTAAATGTGACATCAGATGGTTTTCATAGCCTCTGGAGTTCTGCCTACCCCATTAGGATACAGGCGTGAAGTTATGTATGTATGTATGTAATTCCAATAAGTGAATTGTTTCGATGTAAATGAAGTAATTTTATAACATCAAAATGTCAAAAAGCTGTTTTGCGTCTCGATTTCTGCAACAATGAGCCCAATTCCATATTCCACTCCAGTTTAAGTTCAATTTAGTGAACTTCAAACACAATAGTTAACAAAAAGCCTCTAAGTTTATTTTATCATCTCACCAAACATATTCCCTGAGCGGAAACCTGAGTGAAATACCAAGAATTTTGTTGCCGAAGTCAACCAAGTCAATCAAGATCAGCAAAAATTAATTGCTGCTTTCTTATTGTATACAAACAAATTATGTAAAATAGATAAAGATAAATAGATGAAGGCCGTATTAAAATAATAAATTTTCCCTGACTTCTTAAGTAGGAAAAGTCCATGGCCCAGAAGCCAGTTTCTTCCTGTGCTTGACTTGTTCAATTTTATGAGTTTTGTACAACGGATTTTTTTTAAAAGAATGAGAAGTAAGGTAGAAATTTTTTTAACCACACCCTATTATTTTCACAAGACTATTAATGTGTCTTCTCTGTGTGTTCATGAGAGAAATGTTGAAATTCATTTTTTTTCGGATAACAGTCAGTTTTTTTTTTAATTATCGTTCTTATAAACATTTAAGTAAGCTTTAGAAACGGAACATTTACCATGATATTTATTAAAAAAATTGACATGATACATAAATACTCCTTGTCCAAAGCGTCTGTATAAGGTTGTTACTGCTTATTTATACCGGCTGCATATCGTTAGAAGTCATCGTAGAGCCATGAGAAGTCGTGGGGCCATGTTTAATGTATGTATCATAAGATATCACATGTTAAGCAACGTTCGGCGCGGTCGGTACTTGGATGGGTGACCGCCGACCATTCATTTCTCACGACGACTTCCGTGTTTCGGAGGGCACGTTAAGCAGTCTGTCCCGGCTGCTGTATACTTGTATACAGTAGTCGTTAGGGTTTGTCAGAAGCCCTGTCGGCGCCCTGAAAATTCAGGCATCCGCCACCCAGCATTGAGCCAGCTTGGTGGATTATGGCCTATACCTCCTCGTCACCCAGGGGAGAGACTCATGCCCTGCAGAGGGCTCATTACAAAGAGTTGTGACGATGCTGATGCTGCATATCGTGTCCAATAGCTTAATATGTTTTGGATTTTTATTACATACGAGCAGACGTATCTTTTGAATTTTGTTTCCAACTGTAGTAATATTTTTCAGCTGTTAAATTAACAAACATATCTTTGTCTCCAGTCTGCAACATTCGTCCTTCGCGGCCAAGTGTACCGGATCCCGCGGTGCGGCGTGGCGGCGACTATCATCGACTATTCCCTGTCGCGTCTGTCGCTGCAGCTGTACAAGTGCGAGAGCGCGGCGTTGTTCAACGACCTCGCCACCGACGAGGCTCTGTTCGACGCGGTGGGGGACTACCAGTTCGAAGTGTACCGCCGCATGAGGGACAAGCTGGGGTGAGCTAGTGTATAAATATAATAGTAGACTCCAGAAGATCACCAACTCGTTCATGGGTCAATTGTGTACGCTTTTATAACAAAATTCCAAAATATTTAAGATTAACCCTTCGATAGATTTAAGGATAAGTATAAAGTTTTATTATAAGATATCCGGATGCAAGAAGATTGGAAATTGTTATTGTTATTGTGTATTTTTAAAAGATGATTGCTGGTGAGTTTCTTGCCACTTCTTTTCAACAGATCGACTTTCCGAAGTGGTGGTAGATTCAGTTCAATTTGTAAATTGTGACTTATTTCAAATGTATTTAAATACTTACGAAATAAAGATTCTTTTGAAGCAACACTTGCTGCTTTCTTTCAGATTTAGTCACTAATCCCTTGATGAAATCAAGATATAAGTTAAATAAGCGAAAAATGTAGGTTTAGAATAACGCTAATTGTTTTTTACGGCTCTCTAAAGGTGTTTCCAAAGACCCCGCAATTTTAGCAGATTTAATTTAGATCCCGTGATAAAAATCAAGATTAAGTGAAAAAAGAAAAATAAAAGTGAGGTCGACTTAGAATAATGCCTGAATAAGTGTTTCGTAAAAGGCGACTAAAAGCATTATTTTTACCCGACTAAAAAAGCAAAAAGGAAGGTTGTGATTTTGACGTGTATGTTTGTATGAGGGTATGGGATGTTCATCTGTTCCCTCAGAACTTCTAAAGTACTAATCATAAATGGACAAATGAGCCGTTGGAAGTCTCTTGCTGGTTAAAGGCTACATAAAGTTATGTTAAATTGACTACAGCTCCCTCTAGGGGACTTAGACTGAAGAACTAAAAAAAAAATCTCTTCGTTTTTGTGTGGGGTATTAAATTAAAGAGCTATGTTAGCACAGCTCAAATATGTAAAAGTTATTGCTCCAATATAAGTGAAATAATAATTATAGTAAAGAATTTAAAAAAAAGTCTTAAATATACATAATTAAACTTGGTAGATAAATTTAACTATAACAGCCCGTCCTCTTTGGAAAATGTTCAATATAATAAAATGACGTTGATATAGTATGTATGATAAATTTTAAAGTTATCTAGTTTTAATTGTTGTCCAGCCAGCAGATTCGCGCCATTTAATTGGATAACTTGAATCCAGTGAGAAAAATAACCTTAAAACATAAAATCATTCTAAGACTAGAAAATAATAAATTCTCTGTTACATACTCAAGATAATTGTCATTAAAGATAGATGTGTTTTTTTACAGCAGAACTTATTTATACAAGGTGTTCCTTTTGATTTCCCATAACTTTGAGGTTTTGTTCCCTACAAAAAAATAATACTTTTTGCCAAAGAAGATGTGGTTCAAAAGTGCATACTTTCCAAGATATCATCAATCTTAATATAATGAGTTCAACCCTTGTAAAATCTCTTTAACATTCATTCAATAGACGCGTGTCACTGAAGCCATACAATAAACAACAAAAACATTTTAAACGTTGATACAATGTACAACGCAAAACATTGCGAACTGTACCTGTATAGGGATAAAAAAAGGGATAGAAAATGCCACGTTTTCATACTTCATATAAAGGTGTTTTACATAAGATGTTTTGACTAAAGTAATTGAATGATTTTGTATAAAAATTAAAAACAAAAAAAAATTGAAAAATTATTCACATGTTTTTTGATTCTATTACATGGTCCCATTAACACCCCAGAGTAAAGGTAAATCAAGCGGAATTCCTTGTATATTCTTACACTCTCTGGCTTTGCCCGGTAAGCAGAGTGAGAGAATTTCTAATTTAGACAGAATCTTATTATATCTCTGTGACACTTCATTTCTTTTTTAAATTGGCTCAGTGTTAGCTCGCCATTTTAAACATTTAAATCCATTTACTAGACATTGAAATTATTGTCATTTAAATAATGGATTTCCTTCATAAAGATGCTAATTTATATTATACTTGTTACAGAAACGAATGGAAGAACTACGAACCATACACAAACATACTCTGGCTACATTACACCGTGGATAAGATGATAACGGCCCTTCGCTACAAGCGGACAAACACTAAAGTACACAAACACTACATCGCTAAACTGAAGGGCATCAAGAACAGAATTCTCGAGTACGGGAGCGCAACACAGTTTGTACTGACGGACAACGAAAACTGAACAAATAAATAATGTTAAAACCCCACATACATTCTCACTAATATATATATATTTCACTGTTAAATATGGATAGCACTTTTTGCTGGAATTGTTATAAAAACTTGAAATTTGACATTAGCATTGATTGTAATGTATATAGAAAATATCGCCTCGTTATAGATGCTTTAAGTATTATTTACAAATTAATTTCTGCGACACTAGAACAACGTAAATATAAAGGTGCCTTTTCACTTAGGCTAGTGCCTTGGTTCAAAATAAATACATATTTTTGTGTTCATGATTTGCTGTTTTATTTCTTAGATTTAAGTTCCAGACTGTATCACTAATATTATGTGGCCACCGATCCTCGAAAACGAGAGGCGAGTGACGAATGGTGCACTCCATTCTATTTGAATTTTATATTTATTCTAAATTTATATCAAATGTTTATAGTCAAAATTTCTCGTGTAGTGCCGCGGTTGTGGTAAGGTTATCATTATAATGCCGGGACCAGATTCTGTATTCAGTCAATTCATATTTCAATATTTAGTAGGTACTGAATTGGTACTAATTTCTACCTTTTCTAAAAAAAATTACCTCTTCTATTTCAAAGTTATATTTCCAACGGTCTGGTCTCGCCATTATAACATTATAATGGCAGGACCAGACTGTTGGACATGTGGTAGGTAGCCATTGTTAGCTGCGATTAGTTTTATGATTTTTTTATACCCGGGGCGCGGCGAACCTTGATCCCTATTACACTTACAGTAATTTCCACAACATGACCTTGTAATGCCGTCACCGTTACTACATTAGAATCGTATTGGAGGCTTCTAAAAATGGCATTTATTTATTTTACGTAGCTATATTCCAATAAAATGATATTCCGTTGGAATTATAACATTTGCAAGAAATTATCTCAATCACACTTTACGTTTACGTTCTGCAAAAGTTACTTCATCGGCTATTTATTAAATCATAACTTATGAAGTAGGTAACTTTTGCAGAACGTAAACGTAAATTTGTCGGAGAACAAACAAAACGAAAAGAAGCGTTACTCATAAAACACGATAGAATTAATCACTGGACAGTTGCTTAGTACCGAGTCTGTGGGCTTGGGTATAACCCTGGCTCATCACAACAAAATCTTAATTCGCGAGTCCGTTCCGTCAGTTACAACGCCGCGTGCGTCCGGCTGTCTGGACATTTTCTCGCAGAGCGTTGCTGCTTATCTAGGTGGCTAAGTCATCGTTTGTGACGACGATCTGTAAAGGTTTCATCGTTTGTGACGCTATAGTTTCCTCAAAAAATCGAAAAAACTTTGGCCACCCAGCCAGAATTTCGCATTTTCCAGCATTCCAGATCTCAGCCCCCAGAGGGTTTTGAGGATCCAGCTGGTATATAAAGGTATGTGACGCGATATGTGACAGCAACTAAAGTGGTTTTATCAAGCAAAACGCCATAATTTTCGAGTTAACACGAAAAACAAGTGGCCAGCCAGCCGGACGTTTCTGGCTGAGCCACTTTGTTTTTTCCTTATATCTCAGTAATTAAAGCAATTGGAACTGAGTTTTAAGTCTAAAAGGAATGTGACGCGATATGTGACAGACCTCATATAGTCTAAAACATACCTGACGCATGTGTTTAAGGGTTATTTCGATAAAGATTTTGATGACAGATGACAAATGTCCGGCTGGCTGAGCCACCCATTCCAGCGCTTGCAGACGGTCTAGAAAGCTAGATTCTTATCAAAAGGAATGTGACGGCGACGAAGACAACAAATCGTCGTATGTGACAGCTCTAAATACTGCCAAACCAAAAATATAAGCGATTGTTGATTCTTTCATACAAAGTCAATTAGGGTGACCATATTTTACTCCTGTACATTGTCATCCTTATAAAATACTTCCAAAAAAATTGTCAAACATGACCAATAACTTAATCATTACGTTGCTCTAATTAAGTGGGTAAATAAAAATATTATTTCATAATGCATCATGTATTTATTTTTTATTAATTTACTTTTTGTTAGTGTTTCCCAATTAATAAAATTAGTCTGGGATTAATGTAACATGTTGAAAAAAGTAAGTAAGTATACCCTTCTCGTATGCAAACTTTTTAACTTTTGGCTTGATATATTATTTTATTATTAATCTTGACATTAAACCACAAGAGCGTAAAACTTGTAAGTAGGTATACAGGGTAATTGGTGGGTTACTTTAGAAATTCAAGGACGTGACAGTTTGAGATCATACATAAAAAGTAAAAATAAAATATTTATAAATTTACATAACCTGACATCATAATTAAATCTAGTTCGGTAATTGGAAAGTATTTACTGACTATGTTTAATTGTAAAAATAATCAAAATTTTTGAAATCTTGATAACCACTTTTTTTAAAACGTTATTTTTAATTACACTTAACATTATGGCATTACTTATGAGTATTAATCAAATAATATTATATACTTTACAATTCTTTACTTCACATAACAAACCACCTGCAATCATTAAATTAATAATTGAATCTAATTCAGTTTGTTTAATTGTTAATGTTAATTTGTGTGTAAATAAGTATTACTTAATAAATAAAGATATGTTTTAATAAATCAGTCTTTTGAGTTATACTTAATTATTTTCAATCAGCCTTAACGTATTAAATACTCATTAATAAAACAAGTTCCTCAGTAATTAAAACATCTTCATTATAATGTAGGTATGCATCTCTCAGTTCAGTCTGTCGAAACATAAACAAGACAATGTAGAAGCATTGGCTTTTTAAGGCTTTGCCTAATTTTGTAATCCATATCGTCATAGCAAAACCAATCATTATCATTACAATAAAAATGACATTTATAATGCCCTAGTGAACCACCATTGATATATTCTACAACACCAAGTAATTTGTAAGTTTAATTACACTTAATTAGAGCAACGTAATGATCAAGTTATTTGTCATGTTTGACAAATTTTGTGGAAGTATTTTATAAGGATGACAATGTACAGGAGTAAAATATGGTCACCCTAATTGACTTTGTATGAAAGAATCAACAATCGCTTATATTTTTTGTTTGGCAGTATTTAGAGCTGTCACATACGACGATTTGTTGTCTTCGTCGCCGTCACATTCCTTTTGATAAGAATCTAGCTTTCTAGACCGTCTGCAAGCGCTGGAATGGGTGGCTCAGCCAGCCGGACATTTGTCATCTGTCATCAAAATCTTTATCGAAATAACTCTTAAACACATGCGTCAGGTATGTTTTAAACTATATGAGGTCTGTCACATATCGCGTCACATTCCTTTTAGACTTAAAACTCAGTTCCAATTGCTTTAATTACTGAGATATGAGGAAAAAATAAAGTGGCTCAGCCAGAAACGTCCGGCTGGCTGGCCACTTGTTTTTCGTGTTAACTCGAAAATTATGGCGTTTTGCTTGATAAAACCACTTTAGTTGCTGTCACATATCGCGTCACATACCTTTATATACCAGCTGGATCCTCAAAACCCTCTGGGGGCTGAGATCTGGAATGCTGGAAAATGCGAAATTCTGGCTGGCTGGCCAAAGTTTTTTCGATTTTTTGAGGAAACTATAGCGTCACAAACGATGAAACCTTTACAGATCGTCGTCACAAACGATGACTTAGCCACCTAGATAAGCAGCAACGCTCTGCGAGAAAATGTCCAGACAGCCGGACGCACGCACAATGCCAACTCAATTAATACCGAGCTACTATCGACCGTCAGTCCGAGATACGTCCGCGCACCTGGCCGTCCTAACCCTAACCGTATCTTTGTCACTTCACTTGCCATCATCCTACTTCAAGATATAACCTATGGCGCTGCAATCGAATGTCAGTCATTCATTGCATTTAGCGCCCTCTTTAACAGTGCTACCAACATACTTCCGTTACCATGAAATCATACTAACATCTTAATATCGCCAACTTATCCTTAGCTCCGACATGTTATGAATTGTTATAATTCCAACGGAATATCATTTTATTGGGATATAGCTACGTAAAATAAATAAATGCCATTTTTAGAAGCCTCCAATACGATTCTAATGTAACGGTGACGGCACTACAAGGTCAATTCAATTTTAGGGTTGAGTGGCAACCAGCCGTCGGTACTAAGCGACAGGCTATTACTGCCAGTATCACGTGATGAGACAGACACGGTATTAGGAAAAACAGATTCATGTGGGGCGCGACGAAGACCGAACATTGAGTTACCTAAAACAATAAGACATCACAGTTAGTTCCACCACCAACAACAAACATACCCATTATATATATATTAATATTAGTGACACAAAGATATAATACAATACTTATAAAATACATATTTACAGAGATATATTACAATGTAGAATATATTTACATAGGATTTTGAGGAACAAGGGATCATTAGAGGAGAGGAGGGCTTTCATGCAAGTCGGTCTGGGGAACTGGGGAGGAAGAATGTCATATAGGGAGACAGGGAGGAGGGGGCAGTTAAAAAATAAATGGTCGACTGATCCAGGTTCCAGTCCACAATCGCACAATGGGGAGTCACGAATTGCTATTCTATACAAAAATACTGGGGAGCAACAGTGACCCAGCCGCAGTCTGCTGACTATGGAGGTGACTTTTTTGGTTAGTTTCTTATGTGCGCAGAACCACGGCTTAGATGGGATTGTGGGCTGGATGTCCCCCATAATATTTTCCCACAACACTACGGGTACTTTCCCATTCTTTGCTCCACTCTTCCTGCAAACGAGTCTTGGCCCAAAGACTGAGGTCATGTGAAAAGCATTGGTAGTGTTCCAGTGATCCAGTTACAATCGAATCCCTGGCAAAACAGTCAACTGTAACATTACCAACTATTCCTGAGTGACCTGGTATCCAGGCAAGAGTTATATTAATGCCATGCAGATTGCAGAGGAAAAGGAGATGCTTGGTTTGGAGTATGGACGGGAATTTGGAACCGAGGAGGAAGGGATTGCTTTTGAGAGCCATAAGGCAACTCAGGGAGTCGGAGAGGATTAAGGTGTTGCTCATTCCATTATCTAGCACATACTTAACTGCTTCCAGAAGAGCAATGGACTCACCAGTAAATACTGTGGTGGCGGGAGGACATTTGAAAGATAAAAGGACTTGGAATTTAGGAATCCACACGGCTGCCCCCACACACCCCTGGCCGGAGAGTTTGGAGGCATCCATGTAGACAAGAGTCCAGTTCGACCATTGACTGTTTATGATGCTATCGAATATGATGTTGGCATTAGGATCATTCTTAGCAACACCAAAGTCAGTCAGAACCGGGGGAGGGAACACTAGGGATTCATAAGGGAAGGTGTACTGGTATTGGGAATCACATTGGAAAATTGGAGTAGAGGAGGGAACTAAGGCAGAGAGGCTGGATAATATACGGGGAGGGATTTTGTTACGCCAGTATGGTGAATTAGGAATCGAATTCTGGAGGGATGAAAGGATAGTGTGGAGGGGGTGGGAAGAAAGTTGGAGAGTTCTTGTCACAAATCTATCAGCCAGGTACTGCCTGCGTAGGTGTAATGGAGGCTCGCCACACTCGACTCTCATAGCGTTATTTGGAGAAGATTTCATTGCACCTAGGATAACGCGCATTGACTTGTTTTGGATTTTGGTTAAAGCGTCCAGTCCTGCTTTATTGCAGGGTTCCAAAAGAAAGGATCCATAGTCAATGACGCTTCTCACTAGGGCATTGTATATTAGTTTTTGTGTGTACGGGTGGGAGCCCCACCAAACGCCAGAAAGGCATCTGAGCATGTTGATGTTCGCCTCACATTTATTAACAATGTGGTTGAGATGACCCGAGCCTGATAGCCTTGAGTCAAGGACTACTCCAAGGAACTTGGCCTCGTGGACAACTGGGATTGGTTGGCCAAGGAAAGAAATAGAAGGAGGTAAGTATTGTCTTTTCCTGGAAAAGACTAAGACACTACTCTTGGAAGAGGAGAGGGTGAGGTTATGGACATGGAGCCAGTTTCCGAGGTAGGATAGGGCCGTGTTAAGGGGGTTGGATGCAGCCTCAATTACCCTTACCCGGAGGTAAAGGGCGATATCATCGGCATACTGAAGGATGTTGCAGAAAGGAATGACCGATCTGTCCAGATCCGAGGTGTATATGCTATACAGAAGATGGCTTAGCACAGAGCCCTGAGGGAGGCCCTGCCAGACTGTACGAGCTGGAAGATGGGCATGCTCATGTCGAATCTGGACATATCGGCTGGCAAGGAGGTTGTAGGTAAAGTATGTCAGTCTCTCCGGGATACTCAGCTCGAGCATTTTCTGCCTGAGTAGGGGGAGGTGGACATTGTCATAGGCCGACGAGACATCCAGAAACACTCCCACCACCGATTCATTATCAGACAAAGCTGATCTTAAACCGGCGATGAAAATGCTCAGGCTGTCCATCGTACTATAACCTTTCCTAAAACCATATTGGGTGGGACTAAGGATCGAATGGTTTTCGACAAACCACACGAGGCTGAGTTTTACTAGGTGTTCGGCAATTTTGAGAATGGTTGAGGCCATTGCCACTGGTCGATATGAATTTGGATCGGAAGGGTCTTTACCAGGTTTAAGGATAGGAATTACTAAATGCTGTTTCCAGGAGGGGGGAATGACGCCAGTTAGGAAAATAGTATTAATGATACTAAGGAGAACCTCCTGAAACTGGGAGCCAGCATTAGCTATGAAGGAGTAAGGAATACCATCAAGGCCGGGACTGGAGTCCTTGCGGTTTTTAAGGACGAGGTTGAGTTCCTGAATAGTAAAGGGACTATCCAGGGGATTGGATGAGGTAAGGGATAAGTATGGGACTGGGAACTGCTCACGAAGTGGAACAAAGGGAGGGGCGATTCTGTCTAAGAAAGGATCGAGCCATAGGGAAGGATTGAATGACGTTGGAGAAGGGGGGATTGCTAGGGAACCACGGAAGCGTTTAAGGGACTTCCAGACCATGGAAGGAGGGGAGCGTGGGCGTAGGTTTTCACAGAAAGTTCGCCATGCAGCTCGCTTCTTTTTCTTAAAAAGCCTCCTAGCCTGGGCGCATACTCGCTTATAACTCGAGAAGTTCTCTATGGTCATTGACGCGTAGTATGTTCTTTCTGCAAGTTTCCTATCCCGGATCATGTCTGAGCTAGGGCATGCAAAACCGGAAAGTCATCAAAACCGGTTTTGAACATCGTTTTTTTGGGACCAAAACCGAAAACCGGAGCTAGGTCCGGTTTTAGTAAAAAAAATCGAATGAACCCACTAAGTCTACAAATAAAACAAATTGTATGTTACATTTCTTTTTAATCCAAACCATAATAATTGTACAGATAACAATGAACTTATAATACCTACCTATTAAGTCTGCTATCAAATATAATATAATAGGTTGGGAAAAAAGTCTTTTCGTATTATAGTATGTATGAACTTGTAATAAAATCTCTTTGGCTATAGTATTTGTATCTGGCTGCTTTTGGTATCATTGAAAGTTAAAATTTTAAAGAACATAATTCCAAATTCAAATTAGGAAATTGTGTGATTTTTCTTTTTTTTTTCGTACTGTCAAGATGAGTGAATCTAATGAAGAAATTCGATACATTTTAAAATTTTACTACAAAAAAGGTAAAAATGAAACGCAAGCCGCGAAAAAAATTTGCGATCTTTATGGACCTAGTGCAGTGTCTGTGAGAGTAGCACAAATTTGGTTTAAGCGATTTCAATTCGGAAATTTTGATGTCAAAGATGCACCTCGCTCTGGTCGCCCTATTACGGATAAAATGGATGCCATTTTTGAAAAAGTGGAGCAAGATCAACATATCAGTAGTTACGACGTAGCTGAAGAACTGGGAATTGACCACAAAACAGTTTTGGCGCATTTGAAAAAAGCTGGGTACACAAAAAAGCTCGATATTTGGGCACCTCACGAGCTCACTGAAAGAAACCTAATGAACCGTGTACCTACTCATTTGTGATTCTTTATTACGACGTAACGAAACCGAATCATTTTTGAAGAAGCTGATAACTGGTGATGAAAAGTGGATCACGTACGACAAGAACGAGCGAAAAAGGTCGTGGTCAAAGGCCGGTCAGGCTTCACAGACTGTGGCGAAACCCGGGTTAACTCGCTATAAGGTGATGTTGTGTGTGTGGTGGGATTGGAAGGGCATTATTCGTTATGAGCTGTTACCACCAAGCAGGACTATCGATTCTGAACTCTACTGCGAACAACTTATGAGATTAAAACAAGAAGTTGAGAGAAAGCGGCCGGAATTGATCAACAGAAGGGGTGTGGTGTTTCATCATGATAACGCTAGACCTCACACATCTATAGCCACCCAGCAAAAATTAAGAGAGTTTGGATGTGAGGTGTTAATGCATCCGCCGTATAGTCCTGACCTTGCACCTTCAGATTTCCACCTGTTTCGGTAGTACCGATTAAAAAATGTTTCGAATTTTCTTAAAAAATGCGAAGAAACTTTTTCCCCAGCCCAATATTTTAAACATAGAAAACACAATCAGCATCTTCAAATATTAAACACAGCCACCCACAATTACCAAAAAAATCAACATTTTTGTAACTTTGAAGACGAACTACAAAATAACATTATTATAATATGATTCATATTGCACTTAAAAGAGATCAATAATCAACTAATTTAAATAAAGCATAAATCACTTGTTTTCAAGAGATTGCTGTTCTTGATAGTGTACATTTGATGCCTCAAAATTAATTATTTTTTGAGAGTGTTCGAAAAAAAATGTTAATAAAAATCAAAATGTTAATTGTTACTCAATAATGGGAAAACCGGAGCTGAGCTCCGGTTTTGGCTCTCAAAACCGGTTTTCAAAAATCGTTAAATTTTGGCCGATTTCCGGTTTTGCGCAAAACCGGAAAACCGGTTTTGCATGCCCTAGTCTGAGCACTCTGAGTCCCACCAAGGTGGGGATCCTCGACGTTTAGGGTCAGGATTTTTGGAGGGGATATGGGTGTTTGCAGCGGTAAGGACACAGGACACGAGGGAATCGTAACAAGAGAGGATATTGTCTGGAGTGGGAGTTGGGATTGATCAGGACAGGGCATTCGTGGAATGGGAAAAGCCGCTCCAGTCAGCCTTATCGGTCTTGTGTAGGAGAAGGGGCGGAAGTTTTTTAGGGATGGATGCTGACAAGGGAATATGGAGGATGATGGGGAAGTGGTCACTACCGTGTAGGGAACCAGCGCGAGACCAGGATGAGGAAAGGCTTAAGGGAGGAGAACAGATGGAGATATCCACTGCACCATCCCGGCGGTTAGGGCCCGCGATACGCGTCGGGCGGCCATCATTCACGACGCATAAGCCCAGGTCATCAATGATGCCCGCCAAACACCTACCAGGACCGTCATCCGGGGTGGGGCAGTACAAACCCCATAGACTATGGTGACAGTTAAAATCACCAAGGATAATGATAGGATGAGGGACTAAGGTGATCATAGACTGGAACTCGTTAAGAAGGGAGACTGTGGGATCAGAAATGTAGACAGAAACTAGGGAAAAATGGAGGATATTTACTGCTACAATATTGATGTTGAAGGAGTGGGATGGGAGTTGGATGAGGGAATAGGGAAGAGAGCGTTTTACAAACAAGGCCGCACCACCATGACCATCCGACCTGTCGTCCCTGAGGCAGGCAAATCCAGGCAGTCGGAACCGACTACCAGGAACAAACCATGTCTCAGAAACTGCAATAGCCAGGGGGTCATATTGGTGCACCAGGTTCGCAAGCTCATGTGACTTAGGGCGGAGGCTCCTACTGTTCCACTGGAGCAGAGTCGCCATTATTAATAAGCTTGAGGAGGGATAACAGTTTAATGGCAACGTGGTGCGGTAGGGGGGAGTCATCAAATCTGGAAATGATACTCATAAGGGTAGAAATTAATGATTCTAAAAGGTTGTCATTATTTGAAGGGGAATGTGGGTTATTTAATGCACAACCATTAGAGGAAGATGATGGATTAGAGATGATTTCCTGGTGGGAAACTCTGTCATATCCGGGGGAGAGTGGGGACCTTGGCTTGGGACTAGAAAAGGTGGTCTTTTTATATGAGGTGGAGTTTGGGACTTTAGAAGCATCTGCATAGGATTTGCGGGAGGGAGGGATGCGAGCTGATGCCTCATAGTAGGAGATGTTATCCTGGGACATGGCTATTTTGATTGCTTTTTGACGGGAATGTTCTGGGCAAGACTTGTCCGTGGCCAAGTGTGGCCCTGAACACTGGGGACATGTAGGGTTATTTGAAGGAGCGGTACAGGAATCACCTGGGTGGGCTTGGGAGCAACGGAAACATTTGGCAGTGGAACGGCACTGGGCTTTAATATGACCGAATCTGCAACAATTCAAGCATTGAATTGATGGAAGGATATAGGTTTCGACAGGGAGGGAAGTATTAAAAATTAAAATTCTGTCAGGAAGAGATTGTCCAGAAAAGGTAAGAACGACTGAGCCGGTTGGTACCCATGTTGGGCCGTTAGGGTTGACTACCTTACGGTTCAGTCGGCGAGCTTTTAAAATTGTGTGGGGATTAGAAGAGGAGGAGATACCATCTACAAGCTCTTCCATGGACCAGTAGGTTGGGACTCCACGGATGAAGCCCATTCTGGTTACATTGTAGGTGGGGATTGTAGACACATACTTGTATGAGGACAGGTGGGGATTATCCTTAAAATCATTGGCCGCAGTAGCTGTTGTAAATTCAACAGAAACCCTATTGCGTCCAATGGTTTTAACACCATCACTTTTAATAAATTTTATTCCTGATGTGGATAGGAATCTGCCAAAGTTAAGGGGATTTAGGGTAGAGCCAGATGAGGGATGGGATTCGGACCGGGACACATGAACAATAAAAGGACCTTTGTCTGCATTTGAGTATATTCTACTCTCCAACAGACTAGAGTGGACATAGGTAGACTGGATGGATGGAGTGGCAGTTTCGGGGTCGGTGATGGGCTTTTTGGGGTTGGATGTGGGTTCAGGGACATCTGAGGTTCGCTTTCTGGGAGCTTTAGGAGTTTGAGACGTTACGGGGCCATCTGCATCAACAACAATATTCGGGTCGACTGGATCAGGCGGATCGGGCGGAATGTCGTCCGTCTCCATTCTACATAGGCTTAAAAAAACCTACTTACCACACACAAAAACACTTAGGGACAACCACAAATATATAAAGGACGAACACAGTTGTACAAATAACTCAAATTCACAAAAAAAACACGATATTTATACGAAACTAGTCAAAAAGCGTGTATGACGCAACAACGCTCACTTGACAGTCCCACTACAAGGTCATGTTGTGGAAATAACTGTAGGTAAGTGTCATAGGGATCAAGGTTCGCCGCGCCGGCTATAGTTCCTAGGTACCTAATTAGTACCTACTCTTGAAAAAAGCTTAAAATGTGGCGGGGTACTGTGTTGTTGTATTAAAACACTAATTACGCTATGCGCGGGGCACGCGCTGCACAGATAACGTCTAATCAAACAATCAGCGCTAGATTGATCAAAACTTCGGGAATGTCATGGTATTGAAAAAACGTGTTATCCTCATATATTATAAATTGCAGAAGTGAGCACACACATTTTTTACCTATTTTATTTGATAGCATGGCTCCAGTAAAAGTTATTTGGTTTTCGAAATATTGCAGGTTTTGTTATTTATTTTATTTACTGTATATGAAAAGTTTTATGTATTTATATTTAAAATAAACCACCAGTAAAACTTCACTTAAAAACGCAGTGAACGAAAAAAGCACGGAAGATTAATGTGCTCGAAAATGGCCCAACGGCTATGTTGTTGATTCGGGTGTTCTCGTGTTTAGTAAGTCATCATCATCACAACTATTTGTAATGAGCCCACTGCGGAGCATGAGTCTCTCCCCTGGGTGAAGAGGAGGTATAGGCCATAATCCACCAAGCTGGCCCAGTGCAGGGTGGTGGATGCCAGAATTTTTAGGGCGCTTAGATGGCTTCTGACAAACCCTCACGACTACTGTATACAAGTATACAGCACCCGGGACCGACTGCTTAACGTGCCCTCCGAAGCACGGAAGTCGTGGTGAGATATGAATGGTCGGCGGTCACCCATCCAAGTACCGACCGCGCCGAACGTTGCTTAACCTGTGATATCGTATGATACACACAGTAACCACGGCGCCACGACGACTTCATTGGCAGCATATGTCATGGACCATATTTTTAAATTTTTAATGTTAAACAAAGCCCATTTACGGTATAAAATGTTTTATAAATTGATCGCACTTGCATAATAAAAATGCAAGAATAAGTTATAACGTGTATATTCATATCCAAGACTTACCACTTGATAAATTTAAAGAAACTATTAAACAAAAATTGTGTAGTAAAGGCTTTTTCAACACACTTGCTCGTAATCTGAGCGTTATTCTATTGAATTTAGAACTATAAACTGGGCTATAAGTCACGCGTGCATAATATATTATACCCTAGTGCATAATATAATGAATCCTACAAAGTTGAATTGTACCTTTGTGCAAATTACATGCGAGTAAACAGAGCATATTTTATTGGTCCGGGTTATACATTAAATATTTTCAGAAACAACAAAGAGGTTTTATACCACTTCAAATCCATATACATTTTTAAATGTTTGCGCCTTATATTAGTAAAACAAATTTGTATATCAAACAAATTATTCACAATTTACAATAATTTGTTATAAAATATTAAAACATTTGCATTTACCACTCCAAATTAAACATTTTCACTTAAAATAGGCTGTATATGCTATACAGACATTGACACATTTGGCAGAAAAAAAAACCTACGCGCATGCGCGAGGTTCGGCGCCATTTTTCAATCACAATTCACAGCTTTGTTATGAAATGTGTTTGTTATTTTATGACCACGTATGTCTGTCTTTTACTCACAAGTGTGTTGAAAAACGTCGTATGTAACTCGTGAGCGTTGCTAATTACAGTCTCGGCTCATTATTAAGCCCTCGCCTGCGGCTCGGGCTCAAATCACAGCCTCGACTGTAATGAGCAACTTCGCTCACTTGTTACATAATATACTAAGTATTATACAATATCTGAATACATTGACGATAAAAGTCCTTGGTTGTAAATTATTTTTCAAAAGTTCTCAATCTCCAACGCCATCTCCTTCTTGTCCATACAACAGCAAGAACGTCATGCTTCCTCAGGCGGCATGGCTAGCGGCAGCGTCGGGTGTCGGGTCTTCCCTAAAATACGGTTGAGGAGGGTGATGGCTGGTACCTACTTGCGTTAAACTCGTGAACGGGTGCTGCTAGCGGTGCCAGGTCGGTTTGCTGATGATACAATTACTATGTTACTTTTTGAATTTGACTGACTTCCCCATCTCCATGTTCACGTCCTGTCTCCGTCCACGACTATTCTCATCTCCATCCACATTATCTGTATTCTCTCTTACCTCTATCTCTGCTTCTATCTTTACCTCTATATATATGTCTACGTTTCTGTCTATTACTTGATTGCCTAATGTATAAATATAATAGTAGACTCCAGTAGATCACTAACTCGTTCATCGGTCAATGTGTATGCTTTATTTTATAATTAAATTCCAAAATATTTAAGATTAACCCTTCAATAGATTTAAGGATAAGTGTTATGTGAAAAGGTTTATTTATTTATTATTTATTGTACATAAATATTTACAGGATAAGTTTGTAGCATTACGATAGAGTACAATTGGCGGCCTTATCATCAAAAGATGATCTCTTACAGGCAACCTTTTTAAGGTTTACTATAAGATATCCGCAAGATGGGATTCCCTGGCTGTAGATTATTATTGTGTATTTTTTTTCTTATTTTTAAAAGATGATTGCTGTTGAGTTTCTTGCCACTTCTTCTCAACAGATCGACTTTCCGAAGTGGTGGTAGGTTCAGTTCAATTTGTAAATTGTTTGACTTATTTACGAAATAAAGAATATTTGAGTTTGATATACTTAGACCCGTAAACTACCAAATTCATTTTTTTAGAAGTAAAACTTGGGACAACTTTTTCTACGAGGATGGTGTTATGCCCAATAAACTAAGTAAATTTTCGAATGTTTATAATTTGAATTCAAACACATTGCAAAGTTAAAAAAAGGCTTATTCAGTTTATAAAAGTTACTTTGTGCTCATGTTCAATTGCCTGTCAAAAGTCAAAATTTACGTCCACAAAAAAACTTAAATTTATTTAGGTACTAATAACTAGTAGGTACTTGTGAACCAAAACATGCCATCCTATATAACAATATAATGGGACTCATTTAAGGTAAGTCATGTAGGTTAAATAAAGAATCTAATATCATAAATCATTGTTTTCATTAAAAAAAATAAAAATTTTGGTGGATCACAAATTTCTAAGACACGCATATACAATAAGTACCTACTGTTGGATGTTATCTAAGTAAGTATTTTAATTTTCTTAAATATATCAATCTGACAGTACCGATTCATGTAAAGTTTCACTTAATTTAGTCATTGTATTTGCAAGATACGCTTTTTTGCTTACAATAGTAAAAATCAATAAAATATGGAAAAAAACGAACTTAACGTACGTTTATTATGTACCGCTGCCTGAAAAAAATGTCTACGAAGATTTGTTTTAGACAATAGGGAATCATGCTTTATCCTAATCAATGGTTACTTACTGGGATGCTAAATTTAAATTAAAACAAGAAGATTGACGTATGAAGACAATCAGCGCACACTGGAGCCTTTAACTTCCGTTACAGATAAAAATGACAAAAAAGTTAAGCAAATGGTTCCGGAAGATAGACAAATAGTACACAAACACTATGTATAAATATAATAGTAGACTCCAGAAGATCACCAACTCGTTCATGGGTCAATGTGTACGCTTTTATAACAAAATTCCAAAATATTTAAGATTAACCCTTCGATAGATTTAAGGATAACTATAAAGTTTTATTATAAGATATCCGGATGCAAGAAGATTGTAAATTGTTATTGTGTATTTTTAAAAGATGATTGCTGGTGAGTTTCTTGCCACTTCTTCTCAACAGATCGACTTTCCGAAGTGGTGGTAGATTCAGTTCAATTTGTAAATTGTGACTTATTTCAAATGTATTTAAATACTTACGAAATAAAGATTCTTTTGAAGCAACACTTGCTGCTTTCTTTCAGATTTAGTCACTAATCCCTTGATGAAATCAAGATATAAGTAAGTTAAATAAGCGAAAAATGTAGGTTTAGAATAACGCTACCGCGCTCCTGAATAATTGTAATGCAACGTAATGATCAAGTTATTTGTCATGTTTGACAAATTTTGTGGAAGTATTTTATAAGGATGACAATGTACAGGAGTAAAATATGGTCACCCTAATTGACTTTGTATGAAAGAATCAACAATCGCTTATATTTTTTGTTTGGCAGTATTTAGAGCTGTCACATACGACGATTTGTTGTCTTCGTCGCCGTCACATTCCTTTTGATAAGAATCTAGCTTTCTAGACCGTCAGCAAGCGCTGGAATGGGTGGCTCAGCCAGCCGGACATTTGTCATCTGTCATCAAAATCTTTATCGAAATAACTCTTAACACATGCGTCAGGTATGTTTTAAACTATATGAGGTCTGTCACATATCGCGTCACATTCCTTTTAGACTTAAAACTCAGTTCCAATTGCTTTAATTACTGAGATATGAGGAAAAAATAAAGTGGCTCAGCCAGAAACGTCCGGCTGGCTGGCCACTTGTTTTTCGTGTTAACTCGAAAATTATGGCGTTTTGCTTGATAAAACCACTTTAGTTGCTGTCACATATCGCGTCACATACCTTTATATACCAGCTGGATCCTCAAAACCCTCTGGGGGCTGAGATCTGGAATGCTGGAAAATGCGAAATTCTGGCTGGCTGGCCAAAGTTTTTTCGATTTTTTGAGGAAACTATAGCGTCACAAACGATGAAACCTTTACAGATCGTCGTCACAAACGATGACTTAGCCACCTAGATAAGCAGCAACGCTCTGCGAGAAAATGTCCAGACAGCCGGACGCACGCACAATGCCAACTCAATTAATACCGAGCTACTATCGACCGTCAGTCCGAGATACGTCCGCGCACCTGGCCGTCCTAACCCTAACCGTATCTTTGTCACTTCACTTGCCATCATCCTACTTCAAGATATAACCTATGGCGCTGCAATCGAATGTCAGTCATTCATTGCATTTAGCGCCCTCTTTAACAGTGCTACCAACATACTTCCGTTACCATGAAGTCATACTAACATCTTAATATCGCCAACTTATCCTTAGCTCCGACATGTTATGAATTGTTATAATTCCAACGGAATATCATTTTATTGGGATATAGCTACGTAAAATAAATAAATGCCATTTTTAGAAGCCTCCAATACGATTCTAATGTAACGGTGACGGCACTACAAGGTCATGTTGTGGAAATAACTGTAGGTAAGTGTCATAGGGATCAAGGTTCGCCGCGCCGGCTATAGTTCCTAGGTACCTAATTAGTACCTACTCTTGAAAAAAGCTTAAAATGTGGCGGGGTACTGTGTTGTTGTATTAAAACACTAATTACGCTATGCGCGGGGCACGCGCTGCACAGATAACGTCTAATCAAACAATCAGCGCTAGATTGATCAAAACTTCGGGAATGTCATGGTATTGAAAAAACGTGTTATCCTCATATATTATAAATTGCAGAAGTGAGCACACACATTTTTTACCTATTTTATTTGATAGCATGGCTCCAGTAAAAGTTATTTGGTTTTCGAAATATTGCAGGTTTTGTTATTTATTTTATTTACTGTATATGAAAAGTTTTATGTATTTATATTTAAAATAAACCACCAGTAAAACTTCACTTAAAAACGCAGTGAACGAAAAAAGCACGGAAGATTAAAGTGCTCGAAAATGGCCCAACGGCAATGTTGTTTTATGTTGTTGATTCGGGTGTTTTCGTGTTTAGTAAGTCATCATCATCATCACAACTCTTTGTAATGAGCCCACTGCAGGGCATGAGTCTCTCCCCTGGGTGAAGAGGAGGTATAGGCCATAATCCACCAAGCTGGCCCAGTGCTGGGTGGTGGATGCCAGAATTTTTAGGGCGCCTAGATGGCTTCTGACAAACCCTCACGACTACTGTATACAAGTATACAGCACCCGGGACCGACTGCTTAACGTGCCCTCCGAAGCACGGAAGTCGTGGTGAGATATGAATGGTCGGCGGTCACCCATCCAAGTACCGACCGCGCCGAACGTTGCTTAACCTGTGATATCGTATGATACACACAGTAACCACGGCGCCACGACGACTTCTGTTTAGTAAGTAGTTGGCAGCATATGTCATGGACCATATTTTTCAATTTTTCATGTGTAACAAAGCCCATTTACGGTATAAAATGTTTTATAAATTGATCGCACTTGCATAATAAAATGCAAGATTAAGTTATAACGTGTATATTCATATTCAAGACTTACCACTTGATAAATTTAAAGAAACTATTAAACAAAAATTGTGTAGTAAAGGCTTTTATACAATATCTGAATACATTGACGATAAAAGTCCTTGGTTGTAAATTATTTTTCAAAAGTTCTCAATCTCCAACGCCATCTCCTTCTTGTCCATACAACAGCAAGAACGTCATGCTTCCTCAGGCGGCATGGCTAGCGGCAGCGTCGGGTGTTCCCTAAAATATGGTTGAGGAGGGTGATGGCTGGTACTTGCGTTAAACTCGTGAACGGGTGCTGCTAGCGTTGCCAGGTCGTTTTGCTGATGACTTTATGACTATGTTACTTTTTGAATTTGACTGAATTCCCCATCTCCATGTCCTGTCTTCGTCCACGACTATTCTCATCTCCATCCACATTATCTGTATTCTCTCTTACCTCTATCTCTGCTTCTATCTTTACCTAGAAACGTAGACATATATATAGGTATATGTCTACGTTTCTGTCTATTACTTGATTGCCTAATGTATAAATATAATAGTAGACGCCAGTAGATCACCAACTCGTTCATCGGTCAATGTGTATGCTTTATTTTATAATTAAATTCCAAAAATATTTAAGATTAACCCTTCAATAGATTTAAGGATAAGTGTTATGTGAAAAGGTTTATTTATTTATTATTTATTTTACATAAATATTTACAGGATAAGTTTGTAGCATTACGATAGAGTAAAATTGGCGGCCTTATCATCAAAAGATGAGCTCTTACAGGCAACCTTTTTAAGGTTTACAATAAGATATCCGGATGCAAGATGAGATTCCCTGGCTGTAAATTATTATTGTGTTTAAAAGATGATTGCTGTTGAGTTTCTTGCCACTTCTTCTCAACAGATCGACTTTCCGAAGTGGTGGTAGGTTCAGTTCAATTTGTAAATTGTTTGACTTATTTCAAATGTACCTATTTAAATACTTACGAAATAAAGAATATTTGAGTTTGATATACTTAGACCCGTAAACTACCAAATTCATTTTTTTAGAAGTAAAATTTGGAACAACTTTTTCTACGAGGATGGTGTTATGCCCAATGAACTACTTAAGTGAATTTTCGAATGTTTATAATTTGAATTCAAACACATTTATGCATTTTGTTTGCAAAGTTCAAAAAGGCTTATTCAGTTTATAAAAGTTACTTTGTGCTCATGTTCAATTGCCTGTCAAAAGTCCAAAGTTACGTCCACAAAAAAACTAGGTAGTACCTACCTTCCTACTTGTGAACCAAAACATGTCATCCTATATTACAATATAACGGGACCCATATACGGTAAGTAATGTAGGTTAAATAAAGAATCTAATATCATAAATCATTGTTTTCATTAAAAAAAAAAAATTGGTGGATCACAAATGTCTTATGGCGGGTTTCAATATTATGAAAACTGTTCGTTTTGCCTACGAACAATAGAAATCACTACCAAAATGCCTTTCTATATTCAAAATCTTGACATCTAAACCACTGCTTACGAACTGTTTGACTGTAATGGGTTGCTAGGTTACATTTGACCATTTACAAAATTAGTCATTATATCTAGCCAACGACGACGTAACAAGTTATTAATTTAAACCAATGAGGTAAAAGTAGCATGGCAGTCTGCTGCGGCCAATAAGAGTTAATGTTTTCATTACGTATGACCAATTAAAGAATATGTCATTTTATCTAGCCAACGACGTAAAAATTTATTCATTTAACGAAATATCCTATCAAATATCTGTCAACATATCAATAATCCAGTTTTCTCTTTCTAACTTATCTATAACTTATTTTGAAAAAAAGGACGAATATTATTGAATGACATAATTTTTCTTTTAAATATTTACTTTGACGTCATAAAAATGTGATTCAACCAATGGAAAAATTAGTCGAAGGATTGGCGTTTCGTTTTACGTAAGCAGTTAAACGCAATTATTAATAAAAAGCTCTAAAAACATACTATAATATATTTATCGAATACTAAAACATAGCAAACATAAATTGAATAAGTTTATATATTTCTTTACTTCAAATATCATACAAATAATTTGCTAATGCGTGATATTCTATAAATCACATATCACCTATTTTCTTGGAAGAACGTCACGCAAGGAGGGCCCATGCCAAATTTGAGAACTTACAGCCCGTAGCTAGTAGATATTGTGAAACGCTACTTTTTTCCTACCAGTTTTGTACCTGTACCGGTTACGCATAGCAGTCAGTTGAATATTGAAACCCGCCATTAATTTAGTCATTGTATTTGCAAGATACGCTTTTTTGCTTACAATAGTAAAAATCAATAAAATATGGACAAAAACGAACAACGTACGGTTATTATGTACCGCTGCCTGAAAAAGATGTCTACGAAGATTTGTTTTAGACATGAGGGGATCATGCTTTATCCTTATCAATGGTCGCTTACTGGGATGCTGAATTTAAATTAAAACAAGGAGATCGACCTATGAAGACAATCAGCGCTCAATGAAGCCTTTAACTTCCGTTACAGATGAAAATGTCAAAAAAGTTAAGAAAATGGTTCCGGAAGATAGACAAATATCTAACCGTAAAATCTTTAGTCAAGACTTCATTTGACATCATTCTATAGATTTTAGAATTATGATTATTAAATGAATTGATAAATTGTAATAATCAAATGAATTGATAAATTATAAAAAATAAATGGATTAATACATATTTCTGAAATTCACACAACATTATGTAGCCCAAATTAAGTTCCTTGAAGAATTTGTGTTTTGGATAATACCTAAACACATAGGTAGGTACCTATGTATAATCATCACGTATTTTTTATTACAAAACAGTATACTAAAATATACCATAAACATCCTTCATCACAAAAATATCTACCGCCGCCACCGGGATTCAAACCCAGTTCTGGCCTTGAAGGCAATCTATGTTACCACTACACCAGTCAAATTACAATTATTTGGCGCACAGTTACAGCACATAACGATCCATTTCTCTATTACAGCTGTCTAGGAACAACTTTCCAGCTGCATTAACGAACACATGGTCCATTGATCCCTTAAAAGCTGAATTTTGGCCAAAGGGTCGAAATATAGGTAGGTACTTAAGCTTGGTTTTCATTGGTGATATTTTCAATCGCTTGAGAATTAGATACAAATGTTGTAAAGAATAATGGCGGCATTGCTATGTTATAGAAAGTTGAGTTAGGTTTTTTAGTTTTTAGTTGCTCTTGGGTATTTACATTTTTTTTATCAGTTTCCTTCTCAGGTGTTACAGATCGTAGCGGCATCACAGAATGTTTTACGATAAGGCATTTCAGGTACTGCATGGATGTTAAAATATGAATGAATTGATTATCAAAAGTTTGTTTCAGTTTCTTGTATTCTTCTTGTAGGGCGGCGGGCTGACATCCTTCGCAGGGCTGCCAGGAAAGTTGAGCTTGTTAGATCTTTTACTAGCTCTAAGCGTATGGCCTTTGTAACTATACAAATTAATAAGGCTACATAACCTTTCAGGGTTCTTGCTTTTCTTGTTTCGTTGGTCTTGATTTCAATAACTCCAGTGTAATCTACGCCGGTGTGGAAGAAGGGTGGGGCTGACCCCAGCTACGGGTCGGCCACCCATGATTTGGTGTTCTTTGCTTGGATTGATTTTTCTGCAGGTGTTTCGCCCAGTAATCCAGTACCTGTTGACGAAGGCACGTCGTGGTGAGAATTGCATCCGCGTGGAAGGTAAGTAGGTGAGCTTCATCTATTACTAAGTCGGCAAGCTCTTTGAGTTTTTTTTTAATTGCATCCGCGTGGAAGGTAAGTAGGTGAGCTTCATCTATTACTAAGTCGGCAAGCTCTTTGAGTTTTTTTTTATTTTAGAATAGTTTGCATGAATGATTTCCGTTCTAAATTCATTTGGTTGCACGTAAATTAGGTATAATAAGAGACTTTGAAGCTGACAATTCTTGTAATATGAAATAAGTAGCTTGGTAAGTAATTGTTTACTTGTAGATGCAGTCACGTGCAATAAGATGTAGGGGAAACTGAGGACAGTTGATCACCCCTTTTCATTTTGCCTCCTAAAATCTTAAATTTTTGGAGAATTTCAGATGTTTTTTAACTAAAGTATTAAAAATTTATCTAGGTATAATATACGTGGGAGTCAAAACATATAGGTTATAAAATAAGTCAATATTTAATTTTATTCAAAAAAAGGGGTTTGTACCATGTGTCCCCACTATATGGGAGACTTGATTCGGCCTGTCAGGAGACTTGATCAGGGCAGATCAAGTATCCCTTATGCCATGGGACAGTTGATTCGTCACAATAAAATCACATGTTCATAAATACCTACAGACAGACAACATGATCTAAACTGGAAAATCAATATTTCTGCGAAAAACTATGCAGGTAGTTTAGGTTTTGGTTAAACTTCCGAAGAAAATTAGACTCAAACAGTATCCGCTTAAGTAATCATTTATTAAAAATGAGATATTTGTAATAAGCTTAACTTATTTAATCAGTCTCAAAATTATGCGAAGTCAAGTTTTGATATTTAACACTAAATAACTTTTAAGGAACACAAAATTGTTAAATAAAATCAAATTGTAACAAATACAAAGTTTTAAAGAAAGTTATACATTTATATCAACTGCCAATCTAATTGAATTTTGGCTGCGCCGCAATATATTGATACTCATGTAGTTTTGTAAACCCGAGGCATTTTTGAAAAATTCTGCAAAAAGAAATATTATTTAGAACTTGAACAAATTATATTATATGGGAGACTTGATCCGGGGATCAAATGTAACAAGTTGTTGTGTACCAAGTGTCCTCACAACCACACAAATCAAAAAAGTATCTGAAAGTAAATTACCTCATTACAATCTTGAGCCGATAATCAACAGACAATACAGCCAACTAAGTTATTAAACTTATTAACTAAGAAAAATAAATAAATTGTACTTTAATTTACGCAAAACAAGTCAATTTCCAATTCAAAAAAAGATCTTGTACCGGCCAAAAACAAAACAATGCTCGTCACGTCAAAAATTGCGGTTTGATAGCTGTATTTTTTTCCCCTTGATTTGGGCTCGACTACTAGCGTCAGTGCTACCAGTCAAAATAGTTCAATAACATCCGGTACTTTAAATATTTCGATGTACCAAGTCTCCCAGGAGTATCAAGTGTCCTCAGTTTCCCCTACACACTTCGCAACTTATTCGGTTGTGATAAGGTTAATTTGATAAGGATCAAATTCCAATGACAATATATAGGGACAGTTCGGCTGCGCCAGATAAAAACCTAGCAAGTGCTCAAACTATAATTTTACAAGGAGAGCGCAAAAACGTAAATTAAGCTCTGCCGTTGATTTTTTTTACATAAGCTACTTAAAAACGCTTTTATTGTATAAAATAAATATAGACGATGATTATGTATTAAAAATATTATAATATTTGTGTATATTGCATAATTTATACCCCTTACTAACTCATTTAAACAATCGACCATCGGTTCGCCGTTGTAGAAACCAGTAATTAACCTAGTATGAGCACTTGCTATGTTTGAATGTGGTTTACTGAATATTGCAGATAGTCGATATTATGAATTTGAACTCTAGTAAGTCGATAGGAGTATTTAAAAGCAACAACTTGGTGAAAATAATTTTATTAAAAACAAAATGAAATGAAATTTAAAAACTATCTAATTGTCCATGGCTGGTTAAATCGGCAGATAAGTCATTAACTGGTAATTCGTTCCAGAAAGTCTTTCTGGACTCTGGCATAAGACTGACGAGCTTGGTAATTATTTCCCTTTTTTTTTCATTTTTTATGCCCCTTGGTCTGTCGTTGGTAGCAGGAAGAAGTTGGCAGTTAAATTTTTTCATTAGAAAATCTAATTCCACTAGGCCAGGATCACTGAAACTGAAAAAAAAAAGATTAATTTTTCATTGAAAGAAGTAATTATTCGTTTTTATATGTAATATAAAAAAAAACATAAAAACATATTATCAAAAAAAAAAATTAAAATAAATTAGGTTTCAACCTCGTTTTATAAAATAAATTTCTTGATCCAACTAACATTTTAACTTGTACAACTGAGTTTAAATTAAATTCTTTTAGTGGTTCATTCTGACGTGCAGCTCTTTTTTTTTTTGGCCATTCCAATTTTTTTGTTACTTCTATAACTTTAATATTCTTTCGCGACTTCATCACAATATCTTTAAAATCTTGGAAATCATATACGTTTCTTTGTCGCTTCATTTTCATTTCAATATTGCCATGTACAGCATCTGCAGACATATGAGTATGTCCTTTGGTCAAATAATTAATGGTTACCGATTCAAGGCTATTTGATGGGTTATTTACTATCATTGTCATTGCGGTGTAATGGTAATGGTCCAATTTTTGTTTTGCGCTGTGCAGTTATCTGTCCACAGGTGCAAGTGCTGCATATCCCTATTGTTTTCTATAAAAGCATATATCGCATTTACAATGTCACTCGCCTCTCGTCCAGCTATTGCTTCGTGCCAGAGCACACAAGTGGAACTATCAACAGATTTTTTCTCAATAGGAGCAAATGTTAAATTAAAAGTTATCAACCGGCTCATGAAAAATGCATCCTTGATGTCAGGCATTTCTGGTAAAATAATAACCTTTTGTAAGTCCATTGATACATATTTAGTTAAATTTGTATTTTTATTATTTCCGTCCAATCTGTATCTTTGAATAGATGTTTCAACTTTAGCCTTATGATCTTCGTATTTAATTTTCATTTCTTCAGGCATTAAAGTGACATCATTGTACGTCTTTAAATCTTCTTCATACAATGCACAATCTACACATCTATCACCCTTAGGCATATGAAAAGATAATTTTAATTCTTTAATTTTTTGCCTGTATAATTCTTTGCCACAAGTGAAGTTAGGATTGTGCTGCTTAAAGTCTGTGTACATTTGTTGTAACGTTAAGTGCCTTGGCAAATATTTTGTATAAGGCGCATTATGTCGGCGATAATGGCTTACCACTGGGTTAAAACTCATAATGTGATTAATTATTACGCTTCCATCTATCTTTTTTCTTCCACTTCTTTCTTTCTTTCTTTCTTTCGTAACTGACCCATACAATTTTCCTTTTTTTACCGCTTTGCTCAGTTCTGTTATTACTCCATCTGTTTTATGTCCCAAAGTAGCCAAAAAAAACGTTTTACAGACTGGAATAAGTACACTATCAGAATTTGGCAAAAAGAAATAACGACTTTCGTTTTTAAAATAAATTTCATTTGATACTTCAACTTTTCGTCGCTTTATTTTAGATATTTGTATGCACTTATTAAGAAAGCTACGCCTGGATAAAAAACCTTGGTTCCAATATTCTTCCCAAATATTTTTCCTACTTTCAAGAGAAAACATTGCACATTGCCTTTTACATTTGCTGTTGTCGCAACTATTTTCAATCATAGGATGCTTTGCTTTACGTTTTTGTTCAGAAGTTTGTAATGACTGTGGAGGTGCTGCAGTTACTGAAATTTCGCTGTCTGGTAAATGTTCACCATAAATATACAATGGACCGGGGTAAGCAGCTACAAAATTTGCTTTAAATTGGTTATTTGGAGGTAGATTCAACGAGGAAGTCGATATAATATAGTCTCGAAGAACTGTAGGTTCACTCTCAGAGCCCGACGTGTCTTTATCAGATTTGTTGCCTTCTGATAATTCGAAATTGGGATCTTCAACAGAGTCGTCTAAATCACTCACAGTAATTAAATCCTCAATATCAGTAGCAGGGTTAATGTGCTCATAAGAAATGGAGGGTGCATTAATTGGTTCCAGCGAACGTTCATTAGTGGGAAAACTGAAGCAAGCAAAAGGAAAAATCAACACATAAACACAACCGCAAACCATTTGAAAATGTAATAATGATGTTATAATAATACTCATTAGATAATCATCTCAATTTTTCTAGATTGTAGTAAGTATATATATGCTATTTTGCTGATCGTGAATCGCGATAAGAAGTATCCTCAACGTAAGCTGTTTTGTAGCTATGAGACTAAATTTCAATTATAATTTTTTATTGCCCTCCAAATAATGAATACTAGATGCCAATAACTAAGATCGAAATGTTATCTAAATCTTATTTACCTAAATGAGCTCGTTATTTATGTAATCTCGTAATTAATATCGACTTCTGTGGGTAATTATAACATCATTATATGGAAACACAAAATCACCCATTAAAAATTAAGCATAGAAAAAGCTCAACTCGGCCAGTGAACAAATAGGCTAAACAACTATTAAAATTTACATGTCTTAGTAAACTTACCACTCATTTGTCTCAGTACTAGGGCCAGCTGCGGTTGCTTCTGCATCACTGTTGTTCATGATAACTGCAGCCATTATCATTTTTGATCGATGCGATCGCAAACTATTCATTTTAGATACGTACTCCTTTACTGTAACAAGTCAATTACGCGCCAGCGCACTGCTGTCACTGATCGTGTCGTGACTTGCTAGCTGCGCACACTACCCCCGCCGCCCGCCGCGCGCTTTCCCCACCATTCATTATGTTTGTTGACCACTTCATAAACCTAGCAAGACGCATCGACCACTTAAAAACCTAGCAAGTCTCAGAGACTTGCTAGGTTTGATAATGGTCAGAGCGACATACTAGGTTTGTTAATGGTTCTGTAGTGATACATAGGTGACTTACTAGGTTATGAGTTTTTGAAACATTGGTTATTTGAAAGATTTTTGTGCGGGTGTTTTTTTTAATCTGTAGGGACTTACTAGGTAATAACGATGCTGCAATAAAAACATTTTTGACGAAAATGTCCTTTGCTAGGTTTTTTTCTGGCGCAGCCGAGTTGGGGTTCAATGGAACAAGGGGCACAATGGAACACGGTCAATAATTGTTAAAAATACGAACGAATTCCCACGCTTTCACTTCGGCCAATTTCAACGCATCACGTGGCACCTGATGACGCAGTGAAATATGGCTGGCGTGCATCCACAGAGTTTTGCGAAGATAAAAATTTATTTGAGAAGTTAAAAGTATTTTTATGTAAATCTTAATCATTTTAATTATTAATGAAAGTTAAGTGTCGAGTTGAAACCGAAACCTAACAGCTTCATGTTCTTGTTTGAAATTTTTGAGACCGAGTGGGGTACAGTGGGACGGGGTTCTATGGAACAGTGTTCTATTGTGCCTCATTTTGTTTCGTAGTGTAGTACAAGCATGAGCTAGCCACGTGCCAGGCGCGCTTCGTACTGCACGCGCGTAGCTACGTTCATAGCAGTTTTGTATCCTAGATAGTACGTGACACAGCGCAGCGTTGACCCATAACAAATAGAGTAGGTCCAATCATGTCCGAGTATCCTTCAAGCAACTTGGCTTTAGGTAATAAAAATAACGTTTTCATATGCTTATACATTTATTATTTAAAATATAGTAGTTTAGGTACACATTACTTTGAACAGTATGTTTTAAATAGCATCATGTCTCTGCTTGATGTAAGACTAAAGGTAACAAAACAAAAATACAATTAACAGAAACTTATTAAATAATACCATCATATACAAAGTATGGCATATGTGTGTGTGTGTGAAGTGCAGTTGTAGCCACAACATTTTCTACACATGAATATTGCAGTTCATTTATGTAATAACAATAAGTACCTACTGTGTTATACTAGGGCGAATCAAAAAGTTCTTAGAATGAATACAAAAAAAAATTAAACAAAAATATTTATTTTTCTACGTAATCTCCTTCTAATCTAATACACTTAGAATACCACATCTCCAACTTTCTTATTCCTTCCGCAAAAAAAACATTTTTTCGACTATTAAAAAACTCCTCTACGGCAGTCATAACCGCGTCATCAATGTCAAATTTAGTTCCACGAATATGCTCCTTCAATTTTGGAAATAAGTGAAAATCACTCGGGGCTAAGTCAGGAGAATATGGTGGGTGATCAAGGACTTCGAAGCCCGCACTGCGGATTGCGGTGAGCGCTACTTCCGAACGATGAGGTGGAGCGTTATCCTGGAGAAACAACACGCCCAATGACAAATTTCCCACGACGTTTTTCTTTAATCGCTTCACGTAAATTCGGGATTAAGTTTGCATAATAGGATCCAGTTATCGTTTGCCCTTTTGGCAAGTAATCAATAAAAAGGATTCCTTCACTATCCCAGAATACCGAGGCCATAACGAGCCAGCGGAAGGAGAAACTCGAAATTTCTTCACGGTTGGTGAGGATGGTCGTTTCCAAGACATGCTTTGTCTTTTCGTTTCCGGGTCGAAATGGTGGACCCATGTTTCGTCCATGGTTACAACACGACGGCAAAATTGATTTGAATCACGTTGGAACATTTCGAGATTACGCTTAGAAATTTCCAAACGTCGATTTTTGTTTTCTTTGGTTAACATTCGTGGACCCATCTTGCTGACTCTTTTTTGAACCCCAGTGAATCGGTTAAAATTGACTGAATGCTACCAAACGATATCTTAAGGATCTTAGGTAAATCTTTTATTGTAATTCTTCTGTCGTCTAAAACCAATTTTTCCACTTTTTTGGCATTTTCTTCGGTGATGGAGGTTAAAGGTCGTCCAGAACGCGGGTCATCTTTACAGCTCGATCTACCTCTTTTAAATTCAGCAACCTAATAAGCCACAGTGGAATAGGGTAAAGCTTCATTCTGTAATGACTGTTGAATGTCCGAAAAAATTTCTTTCGTTGAGATTTTTTTCAGGAACAGATAAGTACTTTATTACCGCGTGTAACTCGTTTTTCTCCATAGTTTCGTTTTTTTATCAGAACACTGAACAATAAAATTCATATTTTGCGAACGATCTATCGAAAACAATTGAAAGTCTGGAAAAATAATATGTAATTGTCAATCTTTAAAAAAAATATCGAACTGCCTCCAAATACATTTAAGTTTCTAAGAACTTTTTGATTCACCCTAGTATATCTGTTACTTTTCTATTGTATATACACTGCAAAGATCATTTATATCTTTGGCAAAAAATGTTTTCTTTAACCATTTAACAGGTTTTTGGGTAATAAGTCAAGCATTTTCACAAAGTTAAATAATAACTAAAACACCAATCAAGAAACTAAGTAAAACAATATAAAACTATCTAAGGTACAGTCAAAAATATAACTAAGAAAATCTGGCATAATTATCTTGGAGTAACAAATTAATAGAAAAATACATTTTCTTATAAAATAAATAACAGTAACAGATAAAAATATTGATTTTTCATTGATATATTTTTGCGTATTTAATTTCTAGGGCCAGTATTTAGAAATGAAGTATGAAATATATACTTTAGGAACTACAAAAACTGATAGAAATTCAATACAAAATATAAGATCCTTTTTTTCCAAAGTTTTATTTACATCAAAATCTTTCAGGATATAATGATTTATCAAGAATATTTACTGTAAGAAATATTAGAATAGCATATGAGGTATGTAAATAATTTGACATATTATCAGTTTTTACATGTTAATTGTAATTGCCTCTTTACTTATCTAGGTACTGATTATCTTTTTGTAATATGCTATGGAAGAAAAACAAGTAATAAATCAGGATAAAAAAAGAATTAACTTTTAACAAATTATATAGAAAAAACATACATAGGTACCCAAATAGCTTGTTAATTCGAGTATAGAACTTATTTTTTTTTTACATTTTAAGATGTATCACTTTTTAACAACACATTTTTTTTTTAAGAAAACCCTTTTTTAGACTGTTTTATAAGTTGCAATTTTTTTTTTCAAACTATTCTTACTGGCCAGAAAGGGAAAAGAACAATAGGAAAAATGTAATAAGTCATGAAACAATGCTATAAATCATGAAGCGTTAAAAGTTAAAAATGAAACATTTGAGTTATTTATATATTACCATAACTTTCTAATTAATCAATGATTAAGTCTTTTTTTTACATAATAAGTAAATTTGTGCATGCATAATTTGTGGTTTAATTACGTCCGAGTATTGCACACAGATAAGTCAAACCTGCACAGGTTTGAACATTAGGCCAAAATTTTATCAGTAACTTTTGAATCACCATAGCCATCTTTTTAGTATAAATATAACCAACCCAAATTCCTGTATTTACTAAGTACCCCACTAATTAGGGTATTTACTACACAAGAGTATCTTAATCATCTCAAATTCAGAGACGAGTTTTAAGAATCTAAAGCTCGCATTTAAGTCAGAAAATTGAGTTTCAAAGTTTGGAATCTCACACATTGGGTACATATAACAGTATTATATTCTAATCTTATATATCAAGTCATTCATTATGTTTGTGACAAAATGAATGTTGTTATGGAATGTACAAAAAACTTGGCAGTATTTTTCGTTTGTAACAAAAAAGTATAATTTTTAGGTAAATTTCTCCAAAAAAAGGCTTGAAATTCTAAAACTTAGTCGATCTGATAAATCAAATATAAAGAGCAGGAGAAAAAAATCTATGAAATCAAAGTATCTTACACCCATTAAATAATAGACAGTAGAATAAATCATTGATACACACTGATTTTACTCTACATAAGCTCTATACTCTTATCTAAAATGTGATTTTTTGTAAAAGTTTACTTATACTATTTACCAAAATCTTTTTTTTTAGATACTTTTTCATGATTTATCATTGCACTACTTTTATCACTTCATAAAAAACAAGGTGAATTCTACACGAAGTTATAAACAGTGTCTATACCTTGCATAAACACTTTGAAAGCTAGATACATTTAAAGTAAACCCTGCCCAAAAGGTAAAAAAAACGTAGATACATTTCAGTATCAAATAAAAAGAATTTATTTGTATCAACTTGAGAATGTGTAAAAATTCACCTCTCAACTCAAACTTTTCAATAGATTGCAAATAGTGAAAGAACACACATTACATCACATTACCTATAACCTAAAATGGACATGAGTAAAGTCGTAAGAATATCACATGAATTCAATAAATTCGATAATTATCGTAATCTATTTAAATATCTACGAGAACACATCAATTGTATGTGGTGGTGTGGTGGTGATGTGTGTGGGACTGCCAAGCGGGTCCAATATTTGTGATTCCAGCCGTTTTGCTTCTATGGTAGCTTGTTTGACAGCCTCTTTATAGGATCCTCTCTTTTTTTTATTAAATCGAGCCTGAAATAATAAATAATGTTGGTTGAATTTAACTTATGGTTTATACCAATTTACTTGTATTTTTTTTTAATGTAATAGGTTTTTTTAAAATATATTTCTGTCTCTACGGAGAAGAGATCACCCTATTGCCTAAATGTTTAAACATGTTCTATATTAAAGATAATTTATTGTTGCAAGAAATATCTTTCATTGTTCTTAATTCACAGATGAATCTACTATGATCACCAATGTAGACTATGGAATTCATGGAGTGACATAAAGATTTGCAGCAAGACTTGACAGGGATACATCTGCAGGCTGAAATCTCTGTCATGCTATCTTCTATGGTCTCTCTAACTGTAGAATAATCAAAAACTTTCCTATTTGAAGTGCTAACATGGTCTCTGATGAAAGTCATGATTCTCTAATAAAGTTTTAATTCAAATTATACTTTTGTTACAGTCCTGTGAACATAGCTTAATTCCTTGGAGAAGGACTCACAATTTGTGAGTCCTTGTGAAAAATTTGACATATATCCCTGGCAGAGTCAAGAGTGGATACAATTATCTTTTGCCCTGTAGTTGTTGATATGGCAAGGACAAATATAGCTCTATTTTAATTAATTTCATCAGGCAGGGCATTGCAGAAGTCCATCAGGGAATTAGCAAGGTAACTTAATAATAGTAGAAGGCTCCATTGTAGTACCAAAAATTGCTTATAGTTGCGGGGTAGAAATAATTGTTGCTAATCATTCCCACACCAACATTTTTACAGCACAATTATTTAGAATGATGAACAGTTTATACATAATTCCAACTTATTTGATGTTCATAAGGTAAGTTATACAAAAAAAAAAAACATATAATTACCTTATAATCCTCTAAGAAGGGACATAAGCTGTCACATGGCATTAATGATGATGTAGTTGATGCAAACCATGCCACATGAGCCCTCGAGGCAGACTTGACACTGAGCACTTTTCCCGGCCACCATGGAAACCCATACACTTTACCCCATACCACATCCCCTGGTGACACTCTAGTTAACCTGCCTCCAGCTCCTTCAGCACCAACTGCAGGAAAGTCAGGCACTACCTCACCATCCCATTCATCACACTCACTATCCTCCAAATCATCCCCATTTCTATGCTCAATGGAGTTACTACTTAAGCGCCTTAAGTTAATTGATAACTTCTGTTTCAGACATTGCTCTGTTATATCACCAAAATAGTCAATGGTATCCTCACTTGATTTGCTACTATTTTCATCTCGCTTTTTGGGAATTTTGTGCTTTTTTTTATGTTTTACTTTATGTTTGTGTTTTTTTTCTAATGGATCAATCAAGGGTTGGTCATCTATGTTATTCCTAGGAGACAAAGCTCCTCCATGCTTAGGTGATTGACCAATCGAAGACTTTGTTGAAGGTACAATATTGTTATTCTTTTTAGCCTGTTTTTTAGCTTTTTTCAAAGCTTTCTTTGCAGCCTTCGATTCTGGTTTTGATGGCTTTAACATATCACAGGAAACACCAGAGTCTTCATTGAAATCACCGGATATTGGTGGAATTTTAACTACAGTACCTTCTCCTTCACCATAACATATTTTTAAAGTTCTTGCACTAGAAAACATGGAATTAAAAGACACATCATTATCCTTTAGATCTTGTCTATCACATACATCATCAGATACACTAACAAAAGCCACTTCATGTTGCATTTGTGGTTCATCATCACTAGATTTATCACTTTTGACAGTCTTTTCACTAGCCTTGACTGGTTTAGAGGTCCCTTTAGTTGCACTTGATATTTCACTTGGATCAAGTCTTGAGATTTTAGGAATGAGCATACCACGCATCAAATACTTTTTCGGTGACTGTGATGACTCATATATTCCAGGCACGTTGTCATCAGAATCTAATTTGCGTTTTTTAGAAACATCTACATTCTCACTATTCTCATTGCAAATCCCTTGGCAATTAGAACACAAAACTTTACGGGGTCGTAAGCGAACAGTCATTTTCTGTCGAGACTTTTGCTTTCCTTTCGGGCCAGGTTTTTTTGGTACCTGGGTTTTTTCATGGGCATTTTCAGTCTCTTCATATGAGTATCTCTGACTAACGGAATGTAACTTATTTTGATCCTCGGTAGAAGATCCGTTTGTAAATGCTGGATGGAGACTATATACTCCAAAAGGTAGATTACTGTAATGAAAAATACCCAATTATGATGTATTTTGGGACTAATCGATAAATTCAACGCGGAATAATGTCGATACTAACCCTTTATTTGAATCTAGAAGCACACCTTGAAATTTCTTATTCTGTGTACTATAAGAAACAACTAATAAATCAGTAAGTGCTTCCTCCACGTTAACAAGTATTTGAGAATTCTTTTGAATCGTCATTTCGACTGTTTTTTCGACATCCGCCATATTCTTTTGTTTTGGCCACCGTACGTACGTACGTGAGACAGGGAGACAGGGACGGGTCCGTCCGTCCGTACCAGCCCGCACAGACAAGATAGACTAACTTAAATAAATAAAAAATGTGTTAAATAAAATTACCCGACCAGGACTCGAACCTGGGACCTCTCCAGAGCTGGATACCAGTTCCAGGAGGTTCTCCTTAATATCATAAATACTATTTTCATAACTTGTGATATCCCCCGCTCCTGGAAACAGCATTTAGTCATCCCTATCCTGAAACCTGAAAAAGACCTCTCCGATCCATACTCATATCTACCAGTAGCAATAGCCTCTACCATCCTTAAAATTAGCGAACACGTCCTGGTAAAACTCCACCTCGAATGGTTTGTTGAAAACCATTCACTCCTTAGTCCCACCCAATTTTGTTTTAGGCAAGATTATAGTACGATGAACAGCCTGAGCATTTTCATCGCAGGTTTAAGATCAGCTTTGTCTGATAATTAATCAGTGATGGGGGTGTTTCTGGATGTCTCGTCGGCCTATGACAATGTCCATCTTCCCCTACTCAGGCAGAAAATGCTACAGCTGAGTATCCCGGAGAGACTGACATACTTTAATTGACAATTGATTCCACTCCCATAATCTAACCATCTCCTCCTCCAAGACATTCTTAATCTTTACTAGAAAAAGACAATACTCTCTTCCTTCTATTTCATTCCTTGGTCATCCAATCCCAATCGTCCAAGAAACCTGGTAAATCAGAATTATTTTTGACTGAAGGCTGTCAAGCAAGGGACACCTCAACTATATTGCGAGAAAATGTGAGGCACATATCAACATTCTAAGATGCCTCTCCGGCGTTTGGTGGAGCCCGTACACCCAAAAACTCTTGTACAATGCCCTAGTGAGAAGCGTAATTGAATTCATTTATTGAGTCATTTTGGTCATTGATTCTTTTGGAACCCTGCAATAAACGGACTGGATATCATCACCAAAATCTAGAACAAGTAAATGCGCATTATCCTAGGTGCAATGAAATCTTCCCCACCAACGCTATGAGAGTTGAATACGTTGAACCTCCATTTCACCTTCGCAGGCAGTTCCTGGCATATAAGTTTGTGGCAAGAACTCTACAGCTTCCCTTTCATCTGCTCCATTCTATCCTTTCCTCCCTCCGGAATTCTCTTCCCAACACTCCAGACTGGCGCAACAAGATCCCCCCCGTCTATTATCTAGCCACTCGTCTTTAAATCCCTTCAATACACCAATTTTACAATGTGAATCCCAATTCCTGTAGGTACACCTTTCCTTACGAATCCCTTGTATTCTCTCCCCCGGAACTGACTGACTTTGGTGTTGCCAAGAATGACCCTCACGCAAAAGTCATATTCAACAGCAGCATCAGTAGTCAGTGGTGTGACTGCACCCGCATCTTCACGGATGCCCCCAAGTAAGGTATACCGCAATTAACTTTCCGCAAAAGACAGTTTAAGGGGTTTGTTGTTTTCTAGTTAGATTTTTTCTTAGCTCCTGATATCATAAGACTCATTACAGTAGAATTATAACCATAGCACAAAACTACAACATTGAGAATAGTAACTCAGAGGTGTGCAAATATTTGGCAAATATGGGACGCCATGCGTAGAGGGGTTGACTGGGAGTGAAAGATGACAGCCCCAGCCCAGGGCCCTATTTCATAAAGCTACATTTCGTGGTAAACTGACAATTGTTAGCGATTTTCACATGACTTTCGTTTCATAAAACTACAATTCTACAGGTGACATACAAGTGTCAGTAAAAAGCATGGTAGGTAGTAATAGACAGGAGATGCCCATTAATTGTTTACTGTAGGATATATGTGGCAAACGTGCGATGAATTTACGGACATATCTTTATTTCTTTCTAACAAGCGTACATTTGACATGAGTGAAAGACTCGAAGTCAAATTCTTCCTTTCCTTTTTTTGGTTTGATTTTCTTTTTACGCTATGTTGTCAGCTTGGTGAAATGCAGTCGCCATTTTACTTATACGTTTGCGTCAGTGTGTTTTGTTTACTTTCAGGAAAAGTGCAAAATATTCGGGATTTTTTAGAGATTTGACTATGAAATGCTTTAATAAATATCAATTTTATAAGTTTGATTTTAATTATCGTGTACAATATGCATAAGTGTTCAATTTTAGTTTGTGGCGCTAAAAAGTCGCAAAACATAAGTTTACACCAGTAAGTTATCTCAAATTCTTATGTTTTGTAATTATTTGCGTATATCATCATCTGGTTTACTGTAACAAGTACCTATAAGCGATAATAATTGAGTAATAGTGAATGTTTAGAAGGTTTTATAACCTTGCTTCCTAGTTACCAATTGTAAACATAGTGATGGGCATCCGTAAACCGTCTTTTTTATCGATATTTTTCAGTTTTCCCACTAATTTAAATATGCGGCGAAGGTGGATAAACGCAATTGGATTAGAAAATATAAGCCCACGTCATAGGAAGAATCTATTTATATGTTCATTACATTTTGAGGATGATAACATCAATAGAACACTTGGAGTCATCAGGCTAAAAGATGATGCAGTGCCCTCACTTTACTTATCAGTAAGTGTTTTGTAGAGAATTGTTACTTTGTACCTTTTATAATTTATATAATTTAAAATCTTTAAAAATGTACATAGTCATCGAAGGATATAACTTTTGCATGATGATAATTAAAAGAAAATTTAATTTTTGGATTTGCTATTTATTAATACAAACTTTGTATTCATTTTCAGTCTCCAACTATTACTAGTGTTCGGAGCGTGCACGGCTGGTAATCTCCATAGTGTATATTAGCATCAGTCTATGGATATTGTCCATGGGCTCACATAATGATATTGACACTTGACTGCTTGAATAGTTTGATTGAATTGAAAGTTTCAATTCGAATTGAACAATCTTTGTAGAGATTGACACAATAACAATCTTTGTGAATTGATGTGAAAATTAATTTAATTATAAATAAATTATAAAAATATTGTATAAGTTGTGAAAATTGTGTTACCCTTATGTGAATTTCCAAGAAAATATACCAAAGGAAGTACCTAACTATAACTCAACAATACCTGACATATACTGACAGCGAGGACTGAAATTATATACCTATATTGGATTTGTAATTGGATTGTCAGAAAAAATTATTTAATCACACTACATTGTCTAGCCTAAATTAAGTCTCATTAAGAATTTGTCCTATGGATACTAGATAACGGATAAATAAACTTAAGAAATATATAAACACATAGATATTTTTTTATTTTTTATATAGAAAAACATCCAGACCCATATTTATTTATTTGTAAATTTTATTATTTGGCAAAGGAATTACCCATAGGCATAACATACTAAGAAAGTTCTTTGCCATGTCCGTAGAAAAAAAACTGCTACACTTCATTGTGTAGAATAACATTTAAAAAAAAACAAGCTGTCAAAATCAATATGTGAGCCTCGTATAGAGCGACATCTATGACAAGGGAGTTGTCCGTCTGAACTTGTTCTCCTTATTAGTCTGTGGGAGCGTGACTTCACAGAAAAGAATCCCACACTCAGCACTCACTGAAGTAAGTGAAATAAACTTCAAGTTTTCATGTGACATTCCGCAACAGCAACATTCTTTCATTCCATTTTTTTTCAACCATTTTTTTCCATTACAGTTGACAGACTTGAAAAACCAGGTCATACCACAAAGTTCTGACCAACAAGAACCAAAACTAAATTCAAGTCACGATAAGGTTGGTTTTACAATATAACATAAGTAGTTATTGATTCTAACTTTTTTTAGTAGTAGAATGAGTGAAAGATAGCGTGAACTGTTTGTGCATAATTTCCTGAGGATACCAGGCGTTTCTAACTTGTGTTTATTAAATAAAATATTTTTCTTTTAATATTTTCAGGTTTATCAAAATGAAATCAAAATTGTCAAGTTAGAAAAATTATGTGACAGCTTAATAAAAAAAATAAAAAATCTGAAACTTCAAGTATATCGAAAAAATAAGAAAATAGCAGAACAAAAAGATGTCATGGAGAAATTAAAAGCTGAAAAGTTAATAACAAACGAAGAGTGCAACATGTTGAAAGAATGTGCTGGACCGCACTAAAATTAAATTAAGGGTGTCCTGCGCAAGGTTTGTAATTTAATTTAAGCTGTTATTAAAATATTTTTTTTGGGAAAATTTTAATCAAATTAACAGCTTAAATAAATAAAATTATTATGAATACCTATTCAAAATGTTAAAGATAAGTTTACTTTGTCTCTAAGTGACCTTGAAATTGTACTTATCTTATTATCTGTAAATCAGACTATTTTTTATTTAGAAATAAGCATTAAAAGTTCAATTTTATTAAAATCTATTCAAAATGTTTAAGATAAGGTTTAATTTAGTGTCTCTAAGTGACCTTGAAATTGTACTTACCGTATTATTTGTAAATCAGACTGTTTTTTAATTAGTAATAAGTATTAACAGTTAATTCAAAATGTTGACACCTGTTCAAAGATAAGTTTACTTTAGTGTCGCTAAGTGACCTTAAAATTGTTGATTTCAATACATCAAAATCTATTCACAATGCAGGTGTTTTATTTGGTAATTTTAAATACTAATTTTAACCATACAGAATGACTATAAATAGAATACAGAATGAATATGGATAGGTGTTATAAATTCATACGAGCTAACGTATCTACTGCTTCCAAGTTGGAAAAGTCTTGTATTAGGTTGGTGGCCGCATTGATCAATTTTTTTAGGTATACGAGTACCTAAATAAATAAAAAAATATTTCTGACACTCACACTACATTATCTAGCCCAAATTAAGTTTCTTAAAGAACTTGTGTTATAGATACTGGATAACCTGATATACTTAAGAAATGTATAAACATACGTATTAAAATATTACATACATATTGAGTAAATGCATATTTTTATTAGAATAAACTTAAATAATAAACATCCATGACTTGACGATAGTTCATCGCACAAATATCCGCCGCCACCGCCGGGATTCGAACCCAGAACCTCTGGCATAGAAGGCAATGTATGTTACCACTACCTCATAAGACAATTGTTTTTTATTATTACTAAACAGCGGATTAGAACATGAAAGTTAGGTATATATATCGGGTGTCCAGTAATTAATGGATAACCCAGTAGTGGTAGGTAGAGGAGCTAGTGACTGCTTAGAAAAAAAATCTTCAGCAAGTAGGTCTGTGTTTTTTTAAATTTGTTTGAGGGAATTCCCTCATTTTCTAACTAAAATAGCCATATTGGCCACAAGTATCGGATTTTGTTTCTTTTTTTTTTAATGAATAACAATTTTGAATAACCACTAAATAAAATCAGAATAAGCAGAATTCCTTCAGCAGTTTTTGTTTAAGAAGCGCTAGAACTTTTATTTTTGTGTTTTCATAATTTTGTTGCCACACTTTGGAACCTCGTCGTGTAAAAAAAGTAAGGAGACGTAAGTGTCCAACTTCTCAAAAAATTGCCTCATTCTAAAGCGACATAACATTTACTATTTGATTAAAAAATATAAAAGATATTGATAATTTAATGTGTTAAGAGCTATTTTTCGGCAATTACCTAAAATTGGATAGAGTTATCGTAGTTTGCGATTTTACAAAAATAATGTAACCTTATAATGAAGTCACTACTCAATGAGAGATATTGGCTATTTTAGATAGAAAATGAGGGAATTTCCTAAAAAAATACATCTATTTTTTTTCTAAGCAGTCACTAGTTCCTTTACCTGCCAATACTGGGTTATCCATTAAGTATATGTACACAATGACTACGAAAACTTTATCGATATCGATATGTAATTTTAATTAGGGCTCAACTCTTCAGCAGCCATTTTATAGCAACTGTCAAGTGTTTCATGGTTTTCATTCTAAGGGCATCTCCTGTCTATTACTACCTACCATGGTAAAAAGCGTTTCATAAAAATTATCACGACAATTTTCAGGGTTCAAAGTGTTACTAGATGTAAAAATCTTAAAATCCATTTATACCTCATTTCACTCACCTTTGTTGATAACGAAACGTAACTAGAAAAGGGTATTTATTTACAATTTCGAAACGCATGTCAATTCAAAGCGACGTCTCTCATGCATGTAGGTACCTACTCATCGTCATCCTTCCATCCATCACAATTTATGAACCATTAAATTCTATATCTCTATTTCACATACACACTTCCTCAATACTTATTTAAATCCAAATTAAAGGGTAACCCACCAATCAAAATTATACTTCTTCTCAAGAAAATGCATAAATGGTTCTGCTACTTAATGTAATTTTTATTATATACAAAGTTTCCTAAATGCCCATTGAATTCAATTTCGTGTACAATGGCCACCATTATCATTAGTTTCCATCAATTATAATCATTTTTCGTCCTTTTTCGCAATTGTAAGTCGTCGACAGGTCTTCGCTTGCCTGTCGGATTGTCAGGACAATTCTACAATTCTTGGTAATATTATACATGACAGGCGTTTCATAAACGACAATTCATAGCGATTTGTATGACATTTGTCAGTAGACCGCCTGTCGCTGCAATGGGGAGTTTTCTGACAGCTCATTAAAAAAACAAAACTTTACAAAAGGCTTCGATAGATGGCGCTTTACAAAAGGCGAAGGCGAAGAATTTATTGCACACTGCGTTTTTTAAAGTAAAATAAATTAATTGACGTCTGTATCAGAAATTGAACGTATAAATAACCGTAGATGGCAGATACCACTTACCTACATTATAATATACAGATTTAACGCCTTCGGCTTTTTAAAAGTGCCATCTATAGAGGTTTTTTGAACTAATTTTGATGAGCTGTCAGAAAACTCCCCATTGTTTTATGAAACGCATTATGTGACAATTTTGGATAGGGCCCAGAGATAATTTAGCAAATGAAATACAGGCTACAGGCCCTTCCTTCCAATCATAGATGAATATAAGTACTAAAGTATAGATGACCGTTTAGCGCCATACAGTATCTACTCCAGGAACTTTTTTGACCAAAGCAACCCTAGAATGCAGCCCGGCCGTACCGCGCCACTTTCAAATTTTCAGAAATTCGTAGTACAAATTATTACTATTGCGCAACTAAAATTTGATTCGTTTTATTACATAGGCAATGAGTAAAATTTAAACTGCGCCATAGTAATAAGTTGAAATAAACTGCACAAAGCATAATGCTATGGGAGTTGGGAGTAACAAAAAAAATATGCATCTTAGAAATTTATTAGAAATTATTTATCTTTTCTTAATTCATTTTTTTTTAATTTTTATATTCGTTTTTTAATATAATAATTATAGGCCATATATCTGTTCGGGTCCTGTAAACTCAATGCTTTTGCCACACAACAAATTGTTCACTTCTTTGCACCAGTCATTTAAAATCATTGCAATTCCTATTCTTAAACCACTATCTCACTAGAAAGTCAGTATCCTATGTAAAAATATCACTTTACAAAAGTGAAATCTTCGATTCGAGATTGCAAAGACGCGAGGAGTGAATACGCTACTCAATGTACTTTGCAGAAAACGCTAACAAAAGAACTCAGAGACAAAAAACACACAGCAAAATAAGCAAATGCAACGGGCGCAAAAACTTGATTGGTTGAATAGTGTCTATAGATACGCTGCCTGGTACGATACCGGGCCCTATTTCATAAAGCTACAATTCGTGGTAAACTGACAATTGTTAGGGATTTTCACATGACTTTCATTTCATAAAACTACAATTCTACAGGTGACATACAAGTGTCAGTAAAAAGCGTTTCATAAAAATTGTCACGACAATTTTCAGGGTTTAAAGTGTTACTAGATGTAAAAAACTTAAAATCCATTTATACCTCATTTCACTCACCTTTGTTGATAACGAAACGTAACTAGAAAAGGGTATTTACAATTTCGAAACGCATGTCAATTTAAAGCGACGTCTCTCATGCATGTAGGTACCTACTCATCGTCATCCTTCCATCCATCACAATTTGTGAATCATTAAATTCTATATCTCTATTTCACATACGTACTTCCATAATTCTTATTTAAATCCAAATTAAAGGGTCACCAATCTAAATTACACTTCTTCTCAACAAAATGCATAAATGGTTCTGCTACTTAATGTAGTTTTTATTAATATACAAAGTTTGTATTCAATTCAATTTTGTGTACAATGGCCACCATTATCATTATTTTGCATCAATTATTATCATTTTTCTTCGTTTTCTGCATTTGTAAGTTCTCGACAGGTCCTCGCTTGCCTGTCAGATTGTCAGGACAATTCTACAATTCTTGGTGATTTTACACATGACTGGCGTTTCATAAACGACAATTCATAGCGATTTGTATGACATTTGTAACGCATTATTTGTCAATTTTGGATGAATTGTCAGGGTTTTATGCATGGTAGATTATACTACCTACCATGGTTTTATGAAACGCATTTTTGTAATTTTACAATGAATCGTCGACATACAATGGGGAGTTTTCTGACAGCTCATTAAAAAAACAAAACTTTACAAAATTGGTACAAAAGGCTTCGATAGATGGCGCTTTACAAAAGGCGAAGGCGAAGAATTTATTCCACACTACGTTTTTAAAAGTAAAATAAATTAATTGACGTCTGTATCAGAAATTGAACGTATAAATAACCATAGATGGTAGATACCACTTACCTACATTATAGTTTACAGACTTAACGCCTTAGTGGCCATCTATAGAGGTTTTTTGAACTAATTTTTATGAGCTCTCAGAAAACTCCCCATTGTCAGTCGATTTGAGTTTTATGAAATAGGGCCCAGGTACGATTTCGAACGCAGCAAAAAATACAAAAAGTTCCAGTAATGCCCAGTGCGTAGCGCTAGTTGTAATAGAATTTTGGTAATTGTAAGTAAGACAAACTAGCATGCTTCCAATCCAAACCAAGCAGCTGACTGTTACGTACCGAACTGCTGTTCGTTCTGTCTGTGTTCTGTCTGTCATTGTTCTGTCTGTTACTTCTTGGGACTTACTTACTGTGTGTGATGGATGTGTGAGTGATTGGTGATAAAATAAATTTATCAAAAAAAATCTTTCCAGGGTACCTAATATGTAATCTAAACAAAATTACTTAGTGTTTTTCTGTGTCAACCAAAAGCTGTGTACAGTGTCTTTAATATACTTTTCGAAAATCTCAGATTGTAGGTATGTAGTATCTTGTTTTTATGTTTATGTAATCTTAATGTTTGGTAAGAGGAACCGGTTTTAAACCCTTTTGAACTTAAGATCACATAAGAGCTGTTTATATCAATTGAATTAGCTAAGTCTGGTAAGCTTTTCTCACAAATTTGAGATGTAATTCATTATTAAATTCTTAAAATAGCTGGTAGCTAAGACGTGGTAAAAGAAACAACAAACTTACTATTATATTACATAACTAGCTTTTGGCCGCGACTTCGTACGCGCATAACACTGTTTATATCCCCAACCAGTCACTTATTGAAGAATCTTTATGCCAAGTATCACTTCCGGAATTCGATTTTTCATTCAAACTAAAAGTCCAATATTTCGTGTTCCCGTGGGAATGTCGGGAATTTCTTTCACAACACAAACAGTCACTCACTGAGGAACCTTTATACTGAGGATCACATCTGTACACTCAAGGAATACAATTTTTTCATACAAATTAAAAAATCATATATTCCGTTCCCGTGGGAATTTCCGGAATTCCTTCCATAATACAAACAGACACTTATTGAGGAACTTTTGTACCAAGTATCACATCCATGCACTCGAGAATAAGATTTTTTCATACAAACTAAAACATCACATATTTCCTGTTCCCGTGGGAATTTCGGGAATTCCTTTCATAACATAACCAATCACTTTTTGAAGACCCTTTTTGCCTAGTTTCATATCCGTGTACTCAAGGAATAAGATTTTTCATACAAACTAAAAAGTCCAATAATTCCCGTTCCCGTGGGAATTTCGGGAATTCCTTCCTAAGTGTACACCTATATCCCCTAAAGAATGTATGTTCCAAATTTCAGCTCTACGCCCAGTAGTTACGGCTGTACATTGTCTGTCAGTCACTCATTCAGTAACGGAACAGTTTTATATATATTGATATGTCTGACTATATACTTTGAATAAATTGTATAAAGAGAATTCTATAATAATAAATACTTATACAATTTACTTACTTATTACAACAAAAAATGTTAAGTCATTTTTAACAAACTTTTATTCATACTACTTAGTCAATGTTCATGCATTCTTCAATTTTATTTTGTTATTTGCACTGGTATTTTAATTTAGTATTGGCCTTTGTGCCAATTGAAAATGTACCTTTTTTACTTTCTTTTTTATGCTGTTGGTTTACAATAAAGAATTTAGTATTATTATTCTTTTTTTTTGATGCTATTAATTTAATTAGGTCATATCAGAACATTATTATTTAATTTTAAGGTGGCATACAATATGAATTGATTTTTTTTAAATGAATATAAGTAGCAGATCTTTCTATTAGACTTTTTATTTATAATATATATGTTTACTTATCATATTTGTAACTGCTTTAAAAATGTGACATACTTAAATTGGAAGATTTACATCATTTATTTATTTAACTTTTTAATTAAATTTTTGATCTTCATTGGTATAGCTGAGGCATATTGCACTATACGCAATTTTTGAAAAAGGGTTAGTTATTGTTACTTATAAATTCACGGAAAGCTCCAGAAAGAAGATAGTTATGACTGTAGCACTACAATCTTTACCTTGGATGCTAGAGCATTTGTTTCCTAATTGGTATAGATATTTTTGTGATGAACAAAGATATTAGCAGTCAAGTCATGGATAATTGTATGTTTATTTAAGTTTATTACCTTATATATTCATGAAGTGTTCACATATTAATTTCCACATATTATTAATTATCTTGTATCTACAGCACAACTTACTAAGTAAAGCAGCTTAATTGGTGCTGGAGAGTGTGGTGTACTCAATATTGGAAAAATTTATTTCAGATCATGTCAAACAACAGAATCGATATCACCCAGCCATTATGGGATCAAAGTACTTTCTATGGCCGGTTTCGACATTTTGCTTATGTAACCAACCCCTTACTGAATTTTACTTCAGAAAAAGAACTTTATAAAGCCAAGGAACTCTATTTTCAGTATAAGTAAGTACTACTTAGCATAAATTGTAATATGAAGTTTTCTTTTTCAATTTTTTTTTATGGTGGTAGTAAATTATTAAAAATTGCGGTCTCCATGGTGCAGTACTCTAGGCGCTACCATGCCAATCGTGAAGTTGCGGGTCAGGCGCGGTTGTAGACTGAATTTTTGGGGGGGGGGGGGTCACAACTGACTTCTGCCAGGGGTCACAACTTAATTTTTAATCCAGCGTTTCTAGCTTCTACTCTTTTAAGGGGTTCATCTTTTCATAGTTTGTTTTGGTGCAGTTTTATACGTCCATAGTTATAGTAATAATACAATAAATAAAATTCTTATAATGGTTTTCGAAAGAGACGGCCTAAATGTTTGAAAGCAAAACATGAGCAGAATCCATCGCCATTATGGTGAATCGCTCGCCCAGCCTGCCGAAAATTGAATTTTCAGGTTCCCGTTTTCATTCCTAAATGAACTCCAAGTCATCTTCAACATCTGGTGTAATGTTAACCTTATATATTCCTGCAAACTGAACGGCAACTGATCGCTCGAGCGCCCGCTGTCGTCGAGAACGGCCCTGATTTCCCGCGTAGCTGCCCGTGCCGCTGTCGCTCTCGCTGACGCTGCCGTCCAGTTTACAGCCTTACATGCCAAAAGGTCCTGGTTTCGGATTCCCGTAGCGACTTATTGTACATTGACTGTGTGGAATCACTTTAGTATAGCCCTTGGATAAACGTGCTTTAAAAAGCGACTCATCCGAGTGACACCCGCTTGGTGTAGGATCTCGTCAGGTCTCGACCACCCTTCATATAAAATTTGCCGCCAAACATAATCGTTCCGTCGATATTTTATTACCAGTTCTTACCTAGGCCCGTGTGCTTTCGGCATCGACCTCATTCTCACTTACCATCAAGTGAAATTTAGGTGAAACGCGTGAAAAAAGTCTTGATAAAAAAGGGGGTAGATATTTGTGTGATGAACACAGATATTTACCGTCAAGTCAAGAAACTTTGGGCTTGATAATGTGAGGGCGGCGAGGGACGGAGCAACATAGAAAACCTTGGGGTAGGCCTTTTTCAGGATTGGCTATCTCCCGGCTAATGATGGTGATGAATGTGGTGTGAGTGTTATTAATATTAATCATCTTCTCAACAGAAATGGCAAGGAGCCACCAAATACGACTATGCAGCAGTTGGTGCGAGCGAAGCAGCTGTACGAATCGGCCTTCCACCCGGATAGTGGAGAGCTTCAGAACGTGTTTGGAAGAATGTCCTTCCAGATGCCAGGTGGATGCATCATCACAGGAGCTATGCTGCAGTGGTACAAGTGAGAAATATGAACGTAGTTTTTTGGTCTTGAACAGGATTGGCTTAAATAGCTCTATGCTCCTGGAAGCGTATCGTACTAAGAGTGAACCGAGTGGTCCCTGTTTGTGGTAGTATCTACCACTTCAGGGTCCGTCTGCCTAACGACCACCTTTCATATAGAATCTGCTGCCATATATCACCGCTCTGTGTTCCGGCAGTATTTTGTGAAAAGCCAGTTCCATACTAAGCCTGTGCGCTGGCATCTTCGATTAAGTCTTCACTGACCGATCGAGGTATACGGGTGAACCCCACTTTGTGGTTGGTCAGTCCCGAAGGATCCCGACTCTTATGCCTTATCTTTTCTTCTTTGAATACCTAGATAATATGCACTAGAACCCAAAGACTTCCATCTCACCTGATGGTAATTTAAAAGGTAAACTAAGGACAAAAGTTGCGTGACGCAGGAGCGGAACAAAAACGCCCCACGCGGAGACAAAGACGGGGCTCGTTTGTATGAAATCGCTACCCGCGCGTGTAGGGTAAAGTATTTCTGAAACCGCCGGACTATAAATGAAGGATGATCACTAGCGATGCGAGCCTTAAAGGAGTCCAAAGCTTGGTGGTACAAAGCAGGGGCTGTTAGGATTATTCGCCTTTTACTACGCGGTTGTACGGCTATTCTTAGGCGTTTAAGAACAGGCGGCGCGTCGCGCGGTCGTCGTGTGTATTACTACATCGCCGGCTTTACTACGGAACTATCTGCTGGTTTAGAGTAAAGCCGGCAATGTAACGAAAAGCGCGAAGCCCCGCGCACGCGCCGCCTGTGCTTCAACGTGCCCTAAGCTGCGAGTCTTTTATTATCTTTTGTTTATTATTATTAATTATAGATAGGTACCTACCTACTTATTATTTGTTATTTTTGCTCTTGTGTTGTTAATTATAAGAATATAGGTACACTAAGGAAGATACCCATAGCCCTGCAGTGGGTTCAATATAAAGAGTCGTGATGATGCACCTTTTAAAAAAAAAAATTAAAATATTTTTGGGAATCAATGTGGGCTATTAACACGATAGAATCATTAAATAAGAAACCAAATCAATGTATTCAACATTCTTTAATATGAACTACCACCAATTCGGAATGTCCTTCTGGTGAGAAGGGCAAGAAACTCAGGAATCATCTTTAAATATTTCGATAAGTAAACATCAATAACTTAACTTTACAAATTAACGACACTTAGTTAACCTTAAAGAGCTTATTCAGTTTGCACAAAATACAACAATAAAATAATCACAAAAGTAGTAAAACATGGGAAAGCTTTCACCAATCAGGAACAAACCCTTCGGCTCTAAGTCTGGCCGCCAAAAAGTATCCGAGCCTATGACAGACCAGCCTCTAAGCCCAAAGTTTACACCTGAAAGGGTGAGGGGCGGTGTTGCCTAACTAAAAAAAATATTTCTTAACAATATATATATTTTTTGGAAATGTGTATAGTATTTCGTGTATTATACTTATACGAGCTTTACTAATATAATTAGTCAGATTTATTGGTTTGTTTTCGTTCGGGCGTGTTGCCAGGCATAATTTAGTCATATTGTCGAACTTTTCAAGGTGAAATATTTACATACGGAACGTATCTACATAGTGATATTTCCAGTTTTAAGTTTTTGTTGTCATAATGAACTTAAGAGACCTTCGTCAAGGTCATCTTAAAAAACAAATATACACCGGACGGCAACTAAACCGGACCACTAGCCAAATTGGAACTCTGACTCGATTATCTCAATAGGTATAAAACTCACAACTAACAAAGCTAAACCCACAAAAGATCGTTTCATGTTAATAGGAAAAAACAGAAAATGCTAAAATATCGTTAATTTACATATTAACCAAGCAACGAACACGAAACAAACAATTTGCTCTGTCTCGACTTGAGTTCGCGATTAGCGTTGTTTTGTATACAATGATATTTCTTATGATTTCTTTAGTTGTAGTGCATCGTTTACTTCAGACGCGTACAATTTTGCTGATTTCTTTGGTCAATAATGGATACGACACGTTACGAAACAGCTCGAACTGTAGTACTAATACAAGTAGGCATTTCGCAGCGTGACGTCGTTAGGAGACTTCGTTTATGCAGATCTTCAGTACAGACGATATCTAGGACACAGGCAGACCTAGGGGGATATACAGGGTTAATTTTAATTAGCGCATCACCTCTTGCAGGCAGCTCCTCTATATCAATCCCAACGGCCATTTCGTTGGCCAGACTCTGTTGAGACCGGCCGTATAGGAGCTTTAGGCCGTAACCAAGCTGGCCTAGTGCTAGTTGGTGGATATTTTCAAACCTGGCAAAAATAAATAGTATTAACTGCAATTTGTAAAAAACTGTATTTGGCCAACATACACACATCAAAAAAGTCTAAGAAACATGTACTTATGTGAATTTTTTAATGATATTTCATGTTACAAAGTTTATATTTTTTATTTGAATATACTTTTAGGATCTTTTTGAAGTAAAAACAACATCTGTTATTTTTATATTGTTTTTGTAATAACAAAAAATAACAATATAATGTCTTCTGTATCATACGCAAAACTAAATAAAAATAAATAAAAAATAAAATAAAATAAATAAAATAATAAAAAAAATAGAAAAAAAATACAAAATTTATAATCAAAATTTTATTGAAAAATAATTGAACAATTTAATACAAATTTTGGTCTGCTCTGTTGTTTAAAACTCGTCGGCACCGATTATTCATGGAATCAATGAGTCTGTTAATCTGGTCCTGCATTAATCGCTCCCAGTGGAATTTAAGCAAATCCTTCAGCTGCTGGGTTGTTGTTACCTGGTCCAAGTCCTCTAAAACACTTCTTTGGAGCATATTCCACGCGTCCTCTATGGGGATGAGGTCCGGAGACTGTGCAGGCCAGGGAAACACCCGGATATTTTCTGTTGCCAATAGTACCGACTAGTCCACAAGGCTGTATGTGAACGTGCATTATCGTGCACCAGTGTGAAGTGTTTGTGCAAATGGATGGACATGGGGTTTAAGAACATCCTCAACGTAATTTTCGGCGTTCATGTTTCCATTTACAAAAACGAGCTCAGTTCTCCTATTCTTCATAATCCCCGCCCAGACCATAACAGTTGATCCGCTGTACGGATGCACTTCTTGAATGCACCTCAGCCTTTCTCTATTTCCGGGACGTAGGTACACTCTCACTCTTCTGGAAACAGGCCTAAATCCGAATCGTGACTCATCACAAAATAACATTTTGTCCCATTGTTCCTGGCTCCATGTTAAAGGTTCCCTACACCATTCATTCCGACGCACGCGATTGCCGTGACGTAAAGGTGGACACCTAATTGGGCGTCGTGCTCGTAGGCCGTACTCACGGAGTCGATTTCGCACGGTTTGGGAGCTAACATCAACACCACTTGAGTTTCGTAGCCTTAGCCCTATCTGGCGGGCAGTCATCATCGGCTGGCGTCTTGCAGTCAGTTGTTTGTAGCGGTGGTACTCCTTCCGCGGCCTGGATGTTGTTCAGCAGGATCTCCTGTGTTCGTGTACCGCTGCCAAAGACGACAAATAACGCTCCTGTTGACAACAAAATGCCGCGATACTTGGGATTGATTTCTTCCCGCTTGCAACATCCCTACAGCTCTTTGCATTTCATTTGCAGTCAAATGACGTGTTGCTCCATATTGTAAAAAAAAATATAAAATCACGTAAAATGTAATTATGTCGATAACTCTATTTAAATTATTGTTAAAATTTGTAAAAAGATTCAACACCAAATTCAATTAAGAAAGAAAATGCATTGAAATTCTATTTAAATGCCTTCGATTTTGTTTTGTAAAAAAAACAATAAAATATCTTTTTTTTTCTAACCAGCCAGTGAATAAATTAAAACAAAAAAGTTTTCATACCTATACCTACCTTTTATTAAAAAAAAGAGATTAGTTAAGATTTTTTAAATTTTATGCTTGTTGCTTAGATTTTTTTGGTGTGTGTATAAAAAAAAATGCGTTTTTCTTGTTTTTTCACTCAGTGTAGGGTCTTATACTCTTTGGCTCGTATACATAAATCCTATACTAATTTACAGAACTGGAACAGCCGTAGTCTTCTGGCAGTGGGTAAACCAGTCATTCAACGCCCTAGTGAACTACACCAACCGAAACGCGAACTCGCCCCTAAGCACCACGCAGATGGGGGTGGCCTATGTGTCGGCGACGTCAGCCGCCATGGCGACAGCTTTGACGTTCAAGTTCTTTGTTCAAAAACGCGCGAAGAATCCGATTTTGGCGGTAAGGACCTGTAGACAACTTTTTTTTTAATTATAGCTTGCGTTTGACTTCAATTTCAAATTATGGAATGTGAAGATGAGGTCGAAGATGAAAGCAGGCGGGCTAAGGAAAGAACTGGCTTTTCATAAAATATTGACAAGACATTCGGAATGCGGCCTCAAATCCGTCTCATTCTCCGAGGTGTCAATAGGCTGGGCTTAAAAAACAGGGTGACTGCTGACAAATTTTACATATTGAAGGAGAGCACTTTGTACTCGGTTATGATCATAATTATTTAATAAAAGTATGTACTTAATTTTTCAGTAGAATTCCCTATAAATGTTTCAATAATAAATAAAGACTTTTACTAGGTCGACGAGCCGTTTATACCTACCAACCTTCTCTGTGTTGATAGCGCCGTGCGAACGTCCGTACCAGTGTAACCATACGTTGCGTAATGAATTCTTTAACTTTCGGTTAAGTTTACTCAGTTTATTTTTTCTCTTCATGTATTGATCTCAAACTATCACGCCCTCGAATTTCCAAAGTGACCCACCAGTGACCCTGTATAACCTATGTACCTACTGCTGAATCTTAAGACCCGCAGTTGGCTAAGCTATACATGTGGTTAGTAGTTAGTTATTGCACTTCGCGAGCAGATTTTTTTTTACATGTTTGGTGAGACTCATGATATATTTTTACAGAAGTCGTGAAGCAAAATACAGGGTCTGCTGATATATAGTCAATTGTATTTTAATAGAAGATTAGGAATGATGAGTGGACCTGAATTTACTAAAAAAAAAAAAATTTTTTTTTCATTAGTTAAAATTTTAAAATTCTTCTCTGTGTATAAGATTTAAGCTTAATCTACATTTTATGACTAAATACAATTAGATGGAAACGTTTTTATTACTTGCTGTGTACTCATTAACTATAGATCTAACTTAAAGTTTGATCACTTAGAATAATTTTGAAATTTTAAACAATGCAACCATATTAAAAAAAATCTAAGTATGACCCACTCATCAATCTTTATCTGCTATTAAAATATTATTGATATATAATATTTTAATAGCAGATATACTATATTTATAATTATAAGGCGACCCGAAAATCCTTATGGGACTAGTGATCGTAAAAGAACATTATTTAAGTTGTATCAAACGAATTCGTAATGCTTAGAATACAACTCCCGGTGCCGACTGCTTAACGTGCCCTCCAAAGTACGGAAGTGTAGTGAATGGTTGATTGAATGAACGTCAGGGGCCACTGCACCACGATGACTTAATTTTTATAAGTCAAATAATAATAGATGTTAATAATAGTATTGTTCAATTTCAGAGATTCGTGCCATTTGTAGCTGTGGCGGCGGCCAATTGCGTGAACATTCCACTGATGCGCCAGAACGAGATAAGACTGGGTTATTTTATTTTTATTTTTTTAATTTATACAAAAATCCCTAGAGGAACAAAAAAGCTTCAATTTTGGATATATAGTCAGTTTTCATCAAGCCATTAAGTAAGCACATTGCTTGTTTTTTAAGTACTGGCAAACGGATTAATAGTCTTGTTTTATTTACATTGTCCCCGTTGAGTCAGTCATACCATTTAATGTAACCCATTGGTTAAAAATATACCGATTAGTAACACTGATACTCAATGCCACATTTGCTCCTTTCGAGTGACAGGTGTGACTTCTTTTGTAAAATCTCAAACCACGGTAAATCCTAAGGCTGCGCTTCCACTGAAGCGGAGCTGAGCGGAGCGGAGCTTAGCGGCCTGAATAGACCAAGCACTATGCTCGTTCTGTTTCTATTGAAGCGCAGCGGAGATTTCGAGCATAGTGATTGTTCTATTCAGGCCGCTAAGCTCCGCTCCGCTCAGCTCCGCGTCAGTGGAAACGCAGCCTCAGTCGTAGTCGGTACGTAGTAAGTATAGGCCGTAGCGGCCGGCGAAGCGCCGTAAACCTAGATAGATTCGAATGGTAAAGGCCAGAAAAATAGGTAACATTTACCAACTCATGTCAGTAAATTTTTAACCCGACTACGGCGAAGCAAAAAGGAGGGTTATGATTTTGACGTGTATGTATGTGGGTATAATAATAAATAAAATAAAATCCCCAGACAATCACACCAACTACATGGCCCCAAAGTAAGCATAGCTTGTGTTATGGGATACCATGTAGCGAAGTAGGGGGGAACCTAGAATATAAATACATAAATAGATAAACACCCAGACACGGAACATTTTTTCACGGAACATTCGGAGACGCCACTGGTCACGGTTTCGATTCCGGTACGGAACAAGAAAAATTTTTTTTCCGGGTCTGGGCGTTTATCTATATATGTATTTATATTCTAGGTTCCCCCCCAGTTCCCTACATGGTATCCCATATCACAAGGTCTGCTTAGTTTGGGGCCATGTAGTTGGTGTGATTCTCTGGGGTTTTTTATTTATTTAATTATTCATGTACACACTGTTTAAAAGATACAATGTTAGGTACTTAAAGACAAATGTACAAAGGTATAGCTTATTTCTGAGAGAAATTTCTACCAGCTCACCGTATTTTCGTAATTTTCTACCTTATTTATTATTATTATGATCTTTTCTGATTGGTAATTTTTTTTCCAGGTTTGGATGTTATGGACGAAAATGGCAAGATAATTGGGAAGTCCCAGCTTGCGCCCGCTAAAGGAATCACTCAAGTTGTCACTTCAAGGTAAGTGAAATAACATTTGTTGAAATAAAACAAGTTTCTTTACTTTTACTCCGCATTATCTAGCCTGAATTAAGTTTTTTAAATAGCTTGTGTTATGGGTTACGGAAAAATTAACTTTAGAAGTATAAAAAGTAATTACAAAAATTAAAAACCCGACTGCTGCCACTATTTTTTATTACAAATATTATTGAAAAGCTCTTACAGGGTGACTGGTGGGTCACTTTCAAAATTGCAGGACGTGATAGTTTAAGACCATACATGAAGAGAAAAATAAATATTAATTATTTCTCCGAAAATCAACTCAACGCATGGTTACATTAGCGTAATACAATAAGTACATAGCGGGTGGTGGTGTGCGTGTGGCGGGAATACTGCTGTGTGCGTGTTGACTGAGGCAGCGCGTCGGGAAAAGTAAAAGGTGTAGTAAGGTCTCTTTATTTATTTATAGGGATTACAGGTGAAAAATTAAGTACCTACTTTTATTACATAATTATGATCAGAATCGAGTACAGAGTGCTCTCCTTCAGTATTGCAAATTTGTCACCAGTCACCAACACAAGAGTTAGCAGCGATCCGCGTGATAGGTCACGTGCCGCGATTGACTCAGGCGTAAATAAAGGAAATAGTAACAAAACTTTATTTATTTATAGGAAACTAGCCATCGCGCGCGGTTTTACCCGCGTAACTTTTGATCCCGTGGGAATTTCGGGATAAAATATAGCCTATAACCTTCCTCAAGAGTTGGGCTATCAAATGCAAAAAGAATTTTTCAAATCCCACTTGTAGTTTCTGAGATTAGCGCGTTCAAACAAACAAACAAAAAAAAAACAAACTCTTCAGCTTTATATATTAGTATGGATTCTAGTGAAAACTCAAGTTTTTTTTTTTTTTTTTATTAGTGACTAAACCCGCGTTTGACCTCAATCTCACCTGATGGTAAGTGACGATGAGGTCGAAGATGAAAGCACGCGGGCTTAGGAAGGAACTGGCTCTTTATACAATATTGCCGGAACACATTACCGCCGGAGCGGTAACATTTGGCGGCAGACTTTATATAAAGGGTGGTCGCTAGCCAGGCGGACCCAGAAGGGATCCTACCACCAAGCAAGTTTATTACATAATTATGACCAGAATCGAGTACAGAGTGCTCTCCTTCAGAATCTAAAAGGAGGTCAATTTGCCGTCATACAAGCTGGCCAATTTTAGTACCGTGAGGTATATGGGCACCAAATTGTAGGGGAAGACTAAAGGAACTCGTAAAGATGCAAATATTTGCAAAAGAGAGGATTAACTTTATGAAATAAATTATTTAAAGTTGTAACAAACTAAGGAAACAATCACGGTGAACATGAACACAGCTTAGAAAAAACGGTTTTGACACTGACGTTTTGTCCTTCTGTTGGCAAATATCAAAATGGCGGCTATCTGTTATTCAAAGAAATGTTTATTCCGTTCGTTTCTGCGTTCCGGGGTGCCCTCTTTTCGATTGCTATCAGGGGGAGTTTAGTAATTTATAAGCCAATGCTGTCGATGGCAGCCGGAGCCAAAGTGGGACAAATCTATACGTATGAATGAGAAAGCTTTAAATTACTTTGCTTTGACGTAAGTCTATATGTCAATCTTCTCAAAAGTGACAATCAAAGACAAACAATCATCCATCGCCAACGACTGACTGACGCCATTTGTAAAAACGGTTCATTGCGTTAACTGCGTAATTTCAGCAACTCATTTTTGATTTGAAAATCTGTAAGCTGTGTGTTTTTACGGAAGTGCTATTTGTTCAGTGCGAAATTGACACTTTATATTGTGATAGTGACACTAAATACTTTGTAATTGTTTGTTTGTTTATTTGCGAAATTGACGCTTTTGTGCAGTAGTTTTAAGATAATGGTTGGAAAATAAATTTATAAACACCTATGAATTTTTATTAAATATACACAATTTTAATGTCAAAAAAAAATATACATTAAGTTCCTATCTTAGAGTAATAGACTGCATAGATTACTACTGTGTAAAGTGGATCTATTAATACACTGAAAAGTTGCGGATGGCATTAACTGAAGCGCTAGTGAGCTGTATGTATGCATTTACGAAGTATGAAGTAATCGTTATTCTCTTGTAAGAGAGTATATTGTTCCATGATTGCTATGCTGTGTTTTCCTGATTTATTTATCAAAAAGATGAAATCTATAATCTTTTTAATATATACTTAACGAATAATTAATAATAACAAAGCAACAACAAAAATAAACAAAGTAAATGTCGAGTCGAGTTGATGAACACGAAGTTGACAGTTCGACTTGACAGTTAAAGATAACATATTAGAGAGAAAATGGCTTGCGCGTGAAGCCCACAAAAATATTTTTTTCTTGGCTCAAACTTCATCTTTGACCAAAACTGTAAATTCAGTTGTACTCAGTGGTTAGTATAGATAGTTCAACTCAGTTGTGCGCGCAGAGCTATGTGTGTGTGCGCTTGTAAATATACAACTTCCATTTGTGTGGCAGTGACGCTGCAGTCGTCGTCACTGTACGCACACAAAGTCACTGTATACGTACTGTATACGCACACATAGGGCCGCGCGCACAACTGAGTTGAACTATCTATACGTGTTATAAACCTCGGTACCAAAATGGGCCACCCGTAATGACCTTCTTTGTCACCAGTCACCCTGTACGTTTATTTAAGTTTATTTTCTAATAAAGAAAGGTTTCTGTTCTGGGTGTTGATCTATAACAATTCTAGGTTCCTCATATCACAAGCTTTGCTTATTTTCGTGCCATGTGATGTGATTGCATAGTGATTTTATTATTATTTATAAAATATTGTGCATGTGTTACAGGATAACGATGTGCGCGCCGGGCATGCTTCTGCTGCCTTTCATAAT